>CM077126.1:14097500-14722500 GCA_039645545.1 Dendrolimus houi | reverse complement strand
TACGTAATTAGATAAGTAATATTAACTAAAAGGCTGGTTTACATGTATTAAGTAAGTAAATTGTAACTAAAATTATAGATTACAACATGCATTAATGGCTGGTTCCCAATATATTTTTTATTTTTATTGCATGAGTTCAGCAGACAGGCAGACGGCCCCCTTGATGGAAAGTGGTTACCAACGCCTATGAATATCTGCAACACCAAAGGCCACAAATGCGCTGCTGCTCTCTTAAGGGAGACTGGAACCTGGTCACTAATACCGAAACACAACTCAAGGTTGTTATGGCGGCATACTCTGGACATCCAGTCGGGCAAATACCCTACCACCTTGCTGTGGGTTGTTTTGTCGCCTCTTACGACAGGCCTCCCGGCCGGCAGGAAATTGTATTCTTTATCTGTTCCTGCACAGATAAATATCTTATTGATCGTTCATTTACATTACTATCGGATAAAACTACATAAGCTATGGAGGATGCATGGACAAGTAATGTTAAAATTCAACCAATGGTAAGACAAGTGAATGAATAGTAAGATAGTAAGGAACCTGCCATAAGTCACTTAAGTTTAGTTAACATTTACTTACATAAACTTATATTTATAATAAGCAAACCAGCCATAAAATCAATGTTTCCATGCATTGTCACTAGAATTTACTTGTGCGTACGTCTAAACCAGCCATAACGCGCGTCTTATCACTTAACAGCCGGTGCCTATCCAAGTGTCAATAAGCTTTGATTTTGTCTTCATGATCGCTCTAAAATCACTGAATTTAGAAGAAACAAATGTTTATCAGGATTGGGTTTTATTTTTAGTTTTAGGTTTAAGCTGAATATAATCAATGTGTAAAAACGTAATTTAAAATCAACAAGCAATACATGTCGAAAATATTTTCAATGAGCCTGCCTGAATGCTAATGTTATTTCATATACAAGCTATACCTGCTACTTTGTTTACATGAGACTTGATTTTATATGCATATATTTTGAACCCTGCAAAACATTAAAAAAAACAACACTAAAATAGAAATAAATTTGATGTATTACTCCTTAAAATGTTCCATCTTGTTAAGTCATTTAGGAGCCCATTCAAGACAAATTTTCAGACAGTGTAGGATATAAAAATGGCATATATTATTTATAATAACATTATAACTTCCCATCATATAAATCAGTCTGAAAATTTAACATTTATTATGAAATCTTGAACATTAATACCAGAACTAAACATTATACAATTACCGTAAAACGAGGTGTTTAGCAACAATTTTATTCAATAAGATCCAAGTATTAATTATTTTACTTTTGGTAATTTTGTACGAAATCTCCGGCACGTTAAAGAAAGTGATTATAACTTTATTGTTTAAACTCAATTATGGTTTTTCAGTAATTAAATAAAATATTATTTCTATTCACCCAATAACGGATCACTAGAAATGCATAAAGGGTGAACGGAAGACCATCAGGATTGCACAGTACAAGATAATTTTCTTGACAAACTTAAAAAAAAGATTTTATGAGATATGTAAATATTAATCATAAAATATATTTCAGTATATACAGCTGTAATTTAAAATGAAATGTATCTATATTTTTGATAATAATAAATTACCGCGACTAAAACCGTTAAAACGTAGTTTTATTATGTATGCAAGTCGCGAAAACTTAAGAAAATATTATATATTTTTGGTGTTTTGTATTATTAAGAATATTATCGTGGGACTACTATAAAATTAATTAAACAAAATAACTTATAGTAAATATATTTATTTGTTTGAAAATAAAATAATAAATATTATATGTAATCTTCATCAAAAACTAGCGATGGAAAATATCGCTACTTAAATATATTATTTTATATTTGTGAAATTATTTTTTTTCGTTAGCCTTAAATCACCGGTGAAACATCAGTGTCCGTATTTTTATAGGGACGATAATTTTCGCAAGAGCTATATTTGTTTCCACCCGTTACAAGTCGTGAAAGTAATCAACAAGTTTCAAGTAGTGAAAAAGTGACTCGAGTCGGTTTATTACCATCTAATTGATTTTAGTCGATTATTTTTTCAAATGAACTTTCCCCCATACTTCATCAGGCTTGGGACTGTGAATGTTTATTTTTCATTGGCATATTTAAAAGTTAATTGAATCAATCAAAAATAAACTTAATCTACTTTTTGATATTAATAATTTTAGTTTTTTGTTTTTTATAGGTTCATTTGGTTTAAGTCATGAGCATAATATGCAATATATTGTTTTTCTGGGATTTTTTCGTAATAATTCCATAATAGAGACGTAATTATTAATAACTAGGTTTAATGAGTCACTATTATTACACTATTCATTTACACCATGTACTTGTTAGAAAAAATATATTTGAAAAAATTGCATGCGATATAAGTTCAATAAAAAAATAACAGCCGAGGTGTGCCACTACGCGGTGATCACAACTGAAAGTGAATTTAATTTACTGTAAAGTGAAATAATTTGTCACAATCTCAAGTCTCAACGATACTTTTCACGGAGTTAACCTCCTAAATCAAATCCTCAAGCAAATTAATGTCTAAACAATTAATGAATAAGATTAAATTTTTTCTTCACTAAAGTCTGCTCGGTTATTGCTTTGACTAAAACACCATCTAATATCAAATAGCCACAGTAAATAAACAATCAATGAAACATGTAGTTATCCATTTTTTGACTAGATGACACTTTAAACAAGAAAGGTCGATAAAATATAGCGCTTGTCCCACGTGAAATTTCGCAGTATCGGCGTAGGGAAATTTCAGTCTTTTCTGATTGTTGTAACTGAAGTGAAAAGTGATTTATTTTATATCGCCGTTATTTAACCGGTGATCAGAGAAATGTGCCATCACTATCAAAAACAGTAATCTAGTTAGCATATGACAAAGAAAAACATTTATAAATCCTCGGAATTTCCAATTTTGAAAGGTAATAGAATTTTAATAATATCATCAATTATTTTGAGTATTATGAAATAAATGAAGTGGCAGATTAAACAAAATGTAGGTTAGGATAAAGTGACTGAAATATTGCAATATTAATAATTAAATAATACATATATATTTTAAAATTTTTCATTGATTCATCGTTATTATTATAGTAATTAGTAAAAAAACCTTTTTCTTTGTCAATTCAATATAGTCTTGCAATATTTAAATGCAATTTTTATATTGTGCTATATATTGTTACGAGTTGCAGAACTCGAATTAAAATGCCGTTGGAATTATTATAGAATTTATTAGAACTATACAAACACGTATAACACAGGTACAAATAGTGTAGATAAATTAGGATCGGCAGTGGTCTGTTATCAATATTAAATAAGCACAATCAAGGATAATAATATTCTATAATGTATTAGCAATAATACACGATTGAGAACAACCATGACACATTAGAGGACAGAAGAATATATCAAACATGTGGTGTCAAAAAAATTCAAATATAACATGACTTCTGAGGTGCCAGTGCCAAGTTACACGACCTCATTTTAACACCCCCTTTAACTTGCGTACTCGCAGCCAAGTCCTTTCACACAGCACTCAAGCTTCTCTCTCGGAAGGCCTTTTGTTAACATGTCAGCCATCAACTCTTGGGTCGCCACATACCTTAACACTACTGCGCGGCAGTTCACTTTTTCTCTGATGGAGTGATGTTTGACATCTATATGTTTTGTCCTCTGATGATGCACCGGATTCTCTGCAATCCTTATTGCTGATTGACTATCACTTAGCAAGACCATACTACTCATGTCCTGTTCCGTTAGCTCAGTAAATAACCTTTTAATGAACACTGACTCTCTACATGCTTCTGACAAAGCCACATATACTGCCTCTGCACTTGAAAGTGCAACAGTCTTTTGTTTCTTACACTCCCACGAAACTGGTCCACCTGCGAATATAAATGCAAAACCTCTATATGACCTTCTGTCGCATAGATCTCCCGCGTGGTCTGCATCCACATAACCAAACAAAGGTTTGCCAGTTTTTTATAGACTAACTGAAAGTTTTTGGTTCCATTTAAGTACCTCAATACCCTCTTTGCTGCAACCCAGTGTGTATGATCGTAGCAGTTATTAAATTGACTCAAATAACTTGTCGCATAAGCTATATCTGGTCTCGTACAGACAACTAAATACATTAATGAACCAATTAGCTCACGGTATGGTAACTCGCTTGGTGGAACATAATCTTCTCTTTCTGGTTTTACTAGCTTTAGTTTAGTGTCTAGTGGTGTTTTCATACTCTTGCAATCAGTCATTCCAAATTTTTCAAGAATCTTGTTTTATTTTCAAGCCTAAGAAGACATCTGCTTTTCCTAAATCTTTCATTTCGAAATTATTCTGTAATTCCTGTTTGATGAGTTTTAACTCCTTCTCATCATTCCAAAATATCAAAAGATCGTCTACGTAAACAACAATAATCATTAAACAGTTTATTATCTTGCGAATATAAACACAAGGTTCATTCTCTGACCTTTTGAAGCTCAAGTTCAGTAAAGCCTCATTGAGCTTCTCATTCCATGCTCTTGGAGCTTGCTTTAAACCATAGAGTGCTTTGTTTAAAAGACACACGTAACTCTCTTTTCCTTTTTCTTCGAAACCTTTAGGCTGCTTCATATAGATTTTTTCATTGAGATCACCGTTTAAGAATGCAGTCACGACATCCATGTGAAGAATTTTAAATTATGCTCTACAGCAAGAGCTAGTAGTAATCTCAGTGTGCTATGTCTTACAACTGGTGAAAAAACTTCATTATAATTTACACCTCTCACTTGTGTGAAACCTCGTGCTTACTAACCTCGCTTTATATCGTATCTTACCTGCCTCTTTCTTGATTCTAAAAATCCATTTTGAATCAACAAAGTGACCATTTGCGTTATCTACTAAGCTCCACGTATTGTTCTTTTTTAGAGAATTTAATTCTGACTCTATAGCTCTTTGCCATTCTTCTTTGTCGTCACTAGATAAAGCTTCTTCTACAGTTATAGGTTCATTCATCACTCCATTTGCTGCGTGATACAGTATGTAGTCTTTGTACTCTTTAGGCTGTCTCTCTGTGAGTGGGTATCTTCTTTCTACAGTCTCCACTTCACCTTCAGTACACGTAGGTGGAAGTGTAGGGACAGTTCTCGTCGTCACATCTTCGAGAAGATTACCTCTTTCTTCTCTAGCACATTCTATTTCTGTAATTGTATCACGATTAGGAACAACTTCTTCAGGTCTACCTAGAACATCTGCCGTTTGCACTTCTCTAACCGAATCTGACTCTACAGTCGGTATATTCCCTACTGGTGGTACTGCTTCTTCAAACTTAGCTTGTATTTCGTCCGTCTGAACCTCTATGTTTGCCTTCTAATTTTCGAAGAATACAACATCACTCGCTTTATACAGCTTTAATGTTTTAGGATGAATCAGACGATACCCTTTCGTTGTTTCACAGTACCCTACAAAAACTAATTCCACACTCTTTGGATCCAGTTAAACGTTTTCCGGTTTGAGTTTCGACTAAGTTTTTAAACTCTACTAGTTTACAATAAAATTCACTCTTCACGTAAAATATATATAAAAATTTTCTCGTTTTATCATCAATAAAAGTTACAAAATATCGTGAACCAGAGAATGATGAGGTTTCCATCGGTCCACAGATATCACTGTGTACTAATTCAAGGATTTCTGTGGCTCGTTTGGCTTTCTTTTTTGGAAAAGGTAATGAAGTCTGTTTACCTTTTTAAAACACGAAACACATTCTACTCTCTCAGGTTCCTTGAATTTAATACCTTCAGCCTATCTCGAAGTATTTTCATGTTGTGAGGACTAATATGGCCAAGCCGCCGGTCCAAACATCAAAATCTATTTCCATTGTGTTTACAACTGAAACATCAAAACAGAGATTAGAACCCGTGCGCTTTAGTTTATAGACCCCTTTCTCTACCTTACATGCATGTTTCACTACACCTTTCACTTCACAGTCATTATCCTCATAAATCTCACAACCTCGCTTTGAAAATACCACTAATTTGTTTCTTTCAACCATTTTACTTACACTCAGCAAGTTCACAGTTAACTCAGGAACATACAATACTCCACTCACATTGAAGCCTATCTCTCTACTCGTACATACGTCTCCACGACTTTCGCCTCTTACTCTACCACCATTCGCACATGTTACTGGCACTGGCTCTTCAAAAGCCCTATAATCAGCAAACCAGTCATTGTGACATGTCATATGTGTGGACGCTCCTGAGTCCACTATCCAATCTCTACTGGATTGACATTTTGGAGTTGAGTACGAAAGTGCGATATTATTAGCTACCTTCTCATTACTACTATTATTAA
Source organism: Dendrolimus houi (assembly GCA_039645545.1). Classification (NCBI taxonomy): domain Eukaryota; kingdom Metazoa; phylum Arthropoda; class Insecta; order Lepidoptera; family Lasiocampidae; genus Dendrolimus; species Dendrolimus houi. The sequence goes on along the minus strand of CM077126.1, from coordinate 14,716,144 downwards.
CTGTCGAGTTGTGTGGACAACTAATTGCTTTGTGCTCTTTACCACATCTAAAGCATTTAAGTTTTTTCTTCTGAAACTTCTGTTTTGCGCTGTTCTTATTGAGAGAAAAATTATTTTTCGTTGAAACAAGCGCACTAGTTGAGGGCAACTCTTGCTCTTTATTACCACTCGTTGGGTCCTGTATCTGCAATAGTTTCGTTTTAACATAATCCGTGGTAATAGCTATATTACTGTTTTCTATTGCCATCCTCATTGGCATATACTCCTCTCCTAATCCTTGAAGCATGAGAGCAGCTAATAACTCGTCATCTACCTCTTTACCTACGTCTTCAAGTTGTTGGGCGATACTCATTATCTCAGGAATGTAGTAACGCGGCGAGTCGAAATTGGAGAGTTTTTGATTTACTAAACGACCTAGGAGACGACATCTATTATTTAAACCCTTATCTTCGAAAGTGGTGCGAATCGCCTCCCAGCACTCTTTTGCAGATTTAGTTTTTCTTGCGTGTATCAAACAATGCGGTTTAACCATTAAGAGTATCTTGGCACGAGCTATGCTATTTCTTTTGCATGCTGTTACATTCGTATCCGGTGGCGTTCTTTCTACATACTCCCATAGGTCTTCTGTTATTAAAAATAACTCCGTTTGTACCTTCCATGTGAAGTAGTTCGCCGAACCATCTAATTTCTCAAAATTAGGAACACTGCTGCTAGTACTTGCCATCCTTGTGTAGGTTTCGTGGTTACCTCCGTCGCCAGAAACTTCCGTGCTCATTTACACTTCGTGAAGATTTTTTTTATATATGTATAATTATATATTACGGTTTTCGTAGCAATAATTAATTGAAAATAAAACGCTCTGCTACCATGTAGATAAATTAGGATTGGCAGTGGTCTGTTATCAATATTAAATAAGCACAATCAAGGATAATAATATTCTATAATGTATTAGCAATAATACACGATTGAGAACAACCATGAGACATTAGAGGACAGAAGAATATATCAAACATGTGGTGTCAAAAAAATTCAAATATAACATGACTTCCGAGGTGCCAGTGCCAAGTTACACGACCTCATTTTAACAAATATAACTGAATACAACCAGTCCAAACGTAATGCACGATTCAATAACACGCGCAAAGTCCGTCACTAAATAGATTACCGAATGTACACGTCTTGCTTCGCTCGACTGCCCCTTCCTCAATCGGGCCATTACTTTATATTGCACAAATGCAAATATATCTGCCCGGCAAGCGTCGACGCAATTTCTTGGAAATCGTAACCCGCACACCTGGCTAATGACTGCCATAAAAGATTACAATACACAATGAGCTGTTTTCTAATTACCAATTTTAAACACAAAGTAAACAAAAGAAGTCCAATGCCGAAAGGTAATAGAATAAAATGTGCAAAACAGGTATGCAGGTGTGAATTTGTCTTTGTCGGTCGTAACAATATATTGAAAAACAATAATTCATTTGTAATTATTGTAACTAGTTTCCTTTGAATATTCTGCATCGGTTTTGTTATAATTTGTAGTAAGTGTAACCACCTCGCATATAATGTAAAACTAAAGATCAGGCATGTTAGAAGTTTTATCTCATTCACATTATATTGAAATTATTCATTTACTTTTTCTATGTATTGAGGATTAAACTTTGTTCGAAATACTTTTTTGGATTCCAAAGTTTGAGGCTCTATATCATGGTTAATTACTTACATTACTGTTCTAACATCAGGGTTTGTTCAATCATTTTTAATGTACAGATTGAAGATATTACACAACTACAAAGAAAAACAATGGATTTAAGTAAAGCAATACGTACAACGACGCGATGCTTTGTCCTTGCGTCGTCGGTTGGCTCGGCCTGCCTTGCTGGCAGGAGGGATGGAAGTAGCGGATACAGTGTCTCGCGCCATGCTGTCACAATTTTCTTTTCTAGTTATTTCTTTTATTTTCAAATTTGGTGTTTTAATTTTTTCCCCAACACTGTCCTATTATTATTTTCGCTTGATAGCACACTAGTGTTATATTTAGGTTGTTTATTAGAATCAACATCAGTTTCTGCATAATCCTCTATTTCTTCAAAACACACACCTGGAATTACATTAAGCTTTCTTTTTGGTTCAATGACATTAATTGAACCATTCATTCTGTGTGTAATGTGAGAATAGATTGGCCCGTATGTGAACTAATTCTAAAAAATGGCACTATCACACCAACCGGAGGTCGACCTATCTGCTACCCTTATTGGACCCAGGAGTCATACAAATGTATCGCTTTATACAATATGTAAGAGGGTAGCATAGTACCATCAGTACCAGCCATCATGGTGGATACAGAATATGTATTAGTTAGTGTTCTTTCAGGGTACTTGCATCCACTTTGTTTAAAACTTTATTTCAGCCAGAGTTGTCACATAAATTTGTCTCGTCGTAGTTCATAATGTTTGTAGAAGGCTTCTTCTGAAGACGTTTCTAACTGCTTAAAATTTTTTTAATGGTATCTGTAGATACCTTAAGAATTCACTCAATGTTCTCACAAACCCATTGTGGAATTACATTCTTATGTCGTTGTAAAAACCTGTGTACAAATTGGCTCTATATTTTTTGCTAGCTGATTCGTGCCCACTCCGCTAGGTGTCAAACATTTTTACTTTTGATGAAATTATCTTGTGTTGTTTTGTTGGCTGCTTGTATGTATTGGGTGAGTATTTTAATTGTTTAAGACTTCTTTGTATTCTATATTTGATATACTAGCCGTCCCCGCCCGCTTCGCTGGGCGAATTTTCAAAGGAAATAAATTAAATTTTATTCATAATTTATTTTTTTTTGCTTTTTTTGTTAATTTTTTTTTCTGAAATTTAAAATATTTTTCAAAGAAGAGTCAAATTCACTTAAAATAAAATTTATTGATGTAATAAATTATTATTATTATTATTATAATTATTATTATAATAAAAATAAATGTTGATGAACAACAAAACAAAGAATAAATGGAGAAATTAGTGAATAGAAATGGTCCGATTCATGGAGAAATGAGTATTAATCTTCCTCCATCTCACATTCGACGACTCGTCGCTCGTAAGTTGAGTTTGCCGGGACCTAAAACATACTCGTTAACATAACGAAGTTGAAACTAAAAACTCGAAATTCAAACGGCGAGTCATTTTGACCGACATCAAAGCTCCGCCCATACTGGCAGACCATGCGCACCATCAGCACCTTCAGAAAGTAAAAAAGAAATATCATAAAATGTTTTAATGGAAATGGTTAAACGTATAACCACCGCGGACCAATACGGTGAGCAGAGAGTACGTTTAACCGCAACCTTTTCGATAATCGACTCAAGCTCATGTTGATTATCGACAATCATTATAACATGATCCCCAGAACGATCACGGATACCAAATGAAAAATTGTCGGTAAAGAGTAATTCACGGTACCCGAAAAGCTCCTGAACGTACCCAGTGAATCTGAAAAAAAAAAAAAACAATAATTTATAAAATAAACAAAAAAGATTTTAAATTCAATTAAAAATTATAAAAAAGACACTCATAACGACGCCCGACGCCTTGCCGGAAAAATGGTGGCCGTTGAAAATTCATGAAGTTGATGTTGATAGTAGCGTTGATGTTGATAGTAACGTTGATGACAGATGAATGGTCTAAATGTTTATTTGCTTATTTTTTTTTAATAGCAAAAAACAATGAACCTGGTAACCATTCGATTTTTTTTGTTTATTTATTAACTTCATGTTTATCGTTGCAACGAACATTATAAACGTATAACTAAGTATTAGTAAACGTTATTTCTTCTTTATCAACATGTCATGTACATATTCACTCTATCTCATCGAATTATGAAACGGATTAGTTTGCCAGGCGAATGACTTAGATTTATTTAACCTTTTTTTAATTATTAATATTCTTTGTTCTGAAACGGTTCCTTCCGGATCTTGTTGGGAAAAAAGTTGATGTAATTGTTGCCTATATGTGGTCATGTCGGTCTCTAATTTGGTTATGTGAAAGTAAGTACGCATGATAAATGTATTCACATCTTTGCTCCATTTCATGCGTACTCGTGATTTCCCAGCCTTGGTGGACACGGGTAAGAAGGAACTTGCCTCCCGTGCAACATTCAAGACTGGTATGGGTGGATCTGGGTTAAAAGAGAGTGTTTGGGGTGACGATGGTACGGAAGGTGAAGATGATCTGGAGGGTGTGTACGATACAGTACTTGGGCTATATGGTTCTATTGGAGTGTTTGTTCTGACTGTTAAACTATCACCATCGTCACGGATTTCGGCTGTAGCATCTTTGTCGGTGGGAGCCCGCCTGTTCAACTCCTCACCGCTGACAATTCGCATGCTGAAACACCCAGCGTCAGCTCCAGGTGTGCCCCGGCGATCGCCCCCGGGCAGCGGTCCTATACGTTTACGTTTAGATCGTAGCTCCATTTTTGATGGGTTTCCAGAGCCACGTTAGCCATGCCAGTAATTTCTCATTCGTGTGTCCGCCTCCTACTTAATTAGGTTTTCAATCAGGACGTGTGGTTGTATTAGGGGGCTTATTATTATTATTTTGGAAAGGTAATCTTTTCTTAGCACTTTGGCTAGTTTGAACCACATCCACGGGTCTAAACCAAGTGAATGCAGCGTCTAGTGAGGAAAATTTATGTTGACGGTATGTTATTATGAGGGGCAATTTCGTATTATTATTATTATCAATATCATTATTATCTTCACTATTAATATCATCGTTGTCATTGATATTATTTTCTCTAATTTCTTCATTATTTATATCGTTGTCGTTGACAATATTTTCGTCAATTGCTTCATCGACAAATTGTTGTGAACGTACTATTTTTTGTCTCTTCGTTCTACGTGTCGATCGGCCAATTTGAGCTTTTCTTTTTTTCGCCATAATTTTACTATTTTTACATAATTTATAAATATTTAATATTCGATTTATAAATACACTTATTATCACAAATGATAAATTAATATATATCTTATTAAAAGATAAATAAATATTATAACTAAAAATATAATGAATATACGTATCTTCTTTATGAACTGATTATAAACTTGTTCTTCATTCAACTAACCTTAAAATTATATTATGTTATTTTTGTTTTTAAAAAAAGACGATCGAGTAAATAACAGACTAACATAACCAAAGAAAACAAATGATAAAACAAAAGACTATCTATTAAATGACAGATTGATATAACCTGTGAAAGATGAATAACCATGATAACGTCGTAAACTTAATCAGGGACTCATTTATTATTATTCATCCAAACGACGGATACTTTTATAGAAGAAATAACAGGTATAAAAATAATTAAATAGATAACGATAGACACATTACGTAAATTTACATTTATCGATTCAGTTTTCGTGGTTATGTAGAAGAAATATATGGTTTTCAAACTTATGGAGGAAGAAATTACTATGTTTTTATTTTAACGGGAATGCGTTCATATAATTATCTGTTTGCAGTTGAAAATGGTCCACTTCGTCATTGTTTAAGAATAAACAAAAATCAAGTAATGTCTAAGCAAAGTTCTACCGTCATTTAAATTATTTTTTTCTTCTCAATTTAATCGCATCCATTTTGAATTTATATTAAAAAAAATTGATCATTAATATAGATTGTGACGATCTCAAATGCTGCGGATTTTGTTTGTCACTTCCCAACTATCAATGATCAATTTCTATCCGACTCAAAATTTAGAATATTCTTCGATCAAATCACTTTCTCGAACGAATTCATAGTTGAAGAGTTACCAATTCTTGCAATCCATAAGATGAAGATGAAGATTAAATATTATGTGTTAATATATTAATAAACTTTTTTTTATAAATTAATTACGGTATTAATTATTTATCAATGACAAACAAAATTTATTTACTTATTTGTATGTATATATATTTTGCGGCTGTGGACCGACATGTGCTTTATTGTACCGTATCTACCCTGTGTCCCATTACTCGGCGGAACACAGTGACATGAGGAAACCACAGAGAAAACTCACGCCAGTACAATCGGTGATAGGCAAATTTCATTAATCACTAAAATTCTGCATTGTAGTGATCAATGAGCCTTTAACTTATACCTAACAACAACGATGTTCATGCAGGCCAATCGTATTCTTAAGAAGATCACCCATCAAAGTACTAACCACTCTAAAAGCTGCATAGATTGGGTGATCAACCGAATCATACGCCAGCTGCATAGCTATCACTGCCGCACTTATATTAAATAATCTTATTACAATTACAATAATAAACATTAATATTTTTTTAAAAATAAAGAAGAAGAAAGAAGGTAGCTTGAAAATGAACCGAAATTTAGAGCTAAATGTACGTCAATGTAGATCAATAATATTATGTTCTGGACATTTTCTAACTTCCTTCTTTATTTTTTTAATCGTTTTTCTTCCTTTATTTTTTCAATCTTCTCCTTTTTTCCCTTGTTCCTTCGTTCTTCTCCTTATCCACTTCTTCACCTACTCTTCCTTCTATGACTTCTTCGTCTTCTATCTCAGTTAATTCCGTCGCGATGTTTTTTTCATCTGATGGGGTTGTATTAAAATTGAATTTATTTATTATGTTTTATATAAGTATCTCAATCAACAAATATAAAATTACTTTTTAATTTCCACTCCTGCTGTTGTTTAGCCTGTCTAACCAAACGCATCATTCGTTCTTGTTCTTTTCTCTCAAAGTAAGTTCGTATTTCTTGAAAGTATAATAAAGTGTTGTAAATTCCGTCAATTAACGATTTCTAGATAAATTTAAATAATTTTTATTACATTTATAATTAACTCTTAAACTTTATCATCACTTTATTTTATTTTTTATGGACATTTACCTCTCTAATCTCTGCAAAGGAAAATTCACTTATATTATCGTACTCTTCAAAGCAACCAATCCCTTCATGGAATCTTCTGTCACTTAAAGTGATTCGGACTCTTGTGAAACATCCAATATAAGACTTTCTTGATTCTTTTGATAGTTAATGTCGAATTATTAATAAAAAATTGTAATTTACAATTTAATTATATATCAATATATTTTACAAATCATTACTTACCTAAAGTTTGAGCTTTTATCTCATGAGACCAGTTTTTAGAACCAAACACATAGTCAGCACACAAACATAAACTTTCAATACTTTCTCTGTCTGACATTTTTATTTCACTTCTCAACCGCTTATGAACTGACGTTTTATCATAAGATTAATTAGGTTATATAAAAACAAATGAAATTAATTAAATTAAAAAAAAAATACTTTAACCTTTTCTATTTGAACAGTAAAAAAATAATCATTTGGAGTCTGTAGAAGTTACAGTTTGGAAACATAAATTTCACATTCTCACACCCACCCCCGCAGTCCCTATTGGAAATAGAATTCCGTAAAATCCTATTTGAGATGATTTCTGCATGACAAATAAAAGGTTACTACCAAATTTAGAGTCTGTAGAGGTTACAGTTTGGAAATAGAAATTTCACATTTTAACACCCACTACCGCAATCTTTTTCGGCGGTGGGTTGTTGTAAAATCCGCTCTTAAATCATTTCTGCATCACATATAGACGACTCTAGCTAAATTTGGAGTCTGTAGGAGCTACGGCTTAAAAATAAAAATTCATTGTTAAACCACTCCCGCAACCCCTGTGTGGGGAGCTACCGTAAAATTCGTTCATAGACTATTTCTACATCTCTTACAGAAGATTCCTACCAAATTTGGAATTTATAGGAGCTATAGTTTAAAAACGGGAATTGTTCATTGTTAACGCCCCCGCAATCTCCTTTTGGGGATGAATTTCTTAAAATCCGTTTTTAGTTGACCTCTACATAACGAAAGTAATATTCCTACCAAGTTTCACATTTCTAAGTCCTATACTTCCCGAGATTTCGTGATGAGTAACTAAAGAAATTGGAATACTTCGATTATCATCGAAATTTTTAACGTTTTAGCAGACCTTTTTAAAATTTTCTTACATATAAACCTTCTCCTGACAATTCTGAAGACAACAAAAAAAATTAACCTAATCGGTCCAGCCGTTCTCAAGTGATACTCGATCATAGATACGGCATTTTATTTTTATCAAAAAATGAGAATGGGTTGTGCAGGGGTGCGTGGGAGTTGGTGGGTGGATGCGTGGAAGTTTGTAAGTAGATTCTTAGCTGAATGTAAAAGAACTTAATCCGTTTAGTAAACTCCGTTGAAATCCATGAAAACAAAAGAATCAAGAGAAAACGCTTGTCTTTTGTTCTTATTAGCGGGATAAATGTTCATGAAAGTAAAACAGCAATAAAAAAATGAAGGAACGTCAGAATTCGAAAAATAAATAGCCGTAAACCATCTAGGAAAAATTTCCCATCGAATGGTGGTAGTTTCATGTCGATACAATCAGTGGTTTAGGCGTGATTGAGCCTCAAAGGAAGGCCATTTTCATTATATATATATAGATAGATTACTATTGTCTGGTAGCAAAATGGTTTACTGGAGTTCCAATTAGAGATAAACCGACATATAAATTACCGAAGAGATAAACACTTCTTTCACTAGTCAATGCCTGCCAGAGAGAATGTTAGACCCTGGGACTTATTTATTGTGAGGGCACATGATGGTTTGACTTGAAACTGCAGACTTTTGAATAATATTGGAAAATCCGTCGAAATCATGGTTTTCCATGGAATATATATCAGCTGTCCCACGGGGTCACCCCATGAGGATGGTCCTCACGATTATATTGTCCCGCAACTCTTTTTATCAGTAGCCTTGTGCCATTACACATGTTGGGAGGGCTCAAATTTCATAACAGCATAATAGGAATGCCGTCTTTTAATATAAGGTCGGTCGTCGTGAGGTGTTAGCCCTTTTGGCCAGGGCTCAATGAATTTAAAAATTCTTGAGTATAGTGCACTGTATCCTCAGCATTACACAGCGTGTCAACTGAGTTGTACTGTTTAGCTTGACTAGGAATTTTCTGTAAGATCAGTTTATTTCATTAGCTGTATTGTTTCTGGGTGACAATATTGCCCTTGAACAAAGCCAGTGATCATTTCTTTCAATAAATTTTCAGGACCGAGCTATATTGTATCTATTAGATGTTCTAATATATGGCCTATGTGCCCCAATCTATTGTTAAGTTCAAATTCAGCGCTACTATTGTTAGTGCTGGGAGAGATAATTTTTTCTTCTCCAAGTTTGAGCAGTCATTGTGGAAAGTTGTTGTCATAGTTTTCGTTCAAATGAGCTCTCATATTTATTCGTAAATTGAGTTTCAGTGGAATTCCTTTCGTTTCTTTACTTTTTTATATTACTGGTACTATGCCGGTATGAAACCCATTTGTGTATGACATATTTCTTGGCAACATAATTTAATTTTGCATTGTGAGAGGCTACATATTCTTCGACAGCTTTGTTTATTATGTTAAGATCATGCTTTTAGACCTTTTTCACAGTGGATCTGGTTGTGTGCCTGTAAAATTTTGTAAAAATTGTTATGATGTTGCATAGATACCTGTAAATTATTTTTTTTTAGTGTTAGTTTTTAGAATAAAATAGAGACTTCCGTGCGGCTTGGCTGGTGTGAAATTTGGAATCTATCATACAAAAGTTATCCCACTGAAACTATCACATTTTCCAAGATTAAGGATTTGAAGTACATAATTATACCAAATTTAATAACAATCAGTTCATCCATAATGGTGTAAAGAAACAAAGAAACCTAGAAACATTCATACTAAATTACTTTTATATTAATATGATTATGGATAACTTTGTGCTTCCAACTGTACAAAAAATATTTTTAGTTTCTATTCACTTATTTAATGTCTCTATTGTCCCATTTTCCGTTTCTATTAGCACCATAGCTCTATTCTATTTGCCCATTACTAGTAGCTTCGATTCAACCCCATTTACTAAGAAAAATGTAAGCTATAAGATTTATACAAATTTCTGATGATTAACAACGAAATCTCACTCTCATTTACTAAATTTAAATCCTTAAAATACATAGAATGCAGGATAAACAACTATAAAGATAATTCACAATTTTTTTAAACTTAAAATAAATGTTGAGAAATTGACCCGGTCACGAACTATGTCCACTTTGAAGAAAAAAACTATCAATTTTGACAGCTATCAAGTGTTACCATCGCAAAGGGAAAAATGTTGACCTTTAATATTATTATGTATAATTAGCTGCGCCCCGCGGTTTTTTGGCCCACGTGATGATGGAAAATCGTTATATTTTGGATAATTCACAATATATCTTTGTAAATTATAGCCTTTGTGTTATTCTGATGTGTAAGCTATATTATTGTAAAGTTTCATCAAAATCCATTCAGTAGTTTTTGCGTGAAAGAGTAACAAACATACAGCTGTACCTTCTTACAAACTTTCGCGTTTATAATATTAGTGGGATAACATTCTCAGTATTCACGTATGTACTTTATTGTCTCGTAAAAAATTAACCTGACAAAATCCAAGTGTCACAGAATAGTCGCGACCTACCCGCTTTATATATGACAAATATACTAAAAATTCTACCAGTTTTTTTTATTACATTAGAATAAATTAGCATTTAAAATCGTTTTGGTTTTTTTCCAAGTACCTTGCAATTTCTATATGTCTTACGGTTTTGTTATGTATTACAGTCAAAAATATATTTTTTACTAAATTAACTTTATTTCAGTTTTGAAGATGGTGAAGCAGATTTTTCAAGATTCGTTAAATGAATTTCTAATTTACTTCTCATCTCACAGGCAGTCATGATGACAAAATCAGAGTTTAAAAAACTGGCTTTACTTTCTAATCTGTTCCCTTACTACTGATTAAAATTTGACATAAACTCCATGTAAGTAATGTAAATTTTCTGCCAGTAGCAAGGAATATCGTTAGACATAAAAGTCCGGCTTAATTAATCATATTATATGATTTTCATATTATGGAAGGTAGAGATAAGTAGTACCATGTCATTTTTTTAGTGTCTGTGAAAAGCTAATTTTAAGTTTTAGTAAGAACCTAGTGATGTTAAACTTTTATCAAGAGTCACTTTTAAAGGATATTCTAAAAATTGCCATTTAAACTGTACGAAGCTCATAGTAGTTTAATAGTACAGCAAGTAATAAAATTAAATGTTCGTTGTAATTTAATAAGATTCATCTAACTTCTATATGTCAGTGCCATTGAGATATTTTTTTATATAATTGATTTTTGTGGGCACTTTATCTCATAGACAACACTCCTTATCTGTACCCCATAATATTTCATTGGTGTATTCAAAATTATTTTTTATATTATACACTCCGTCTCATTGTATAATAAGGCGCTGGATATTATTTACCAGACAAAATCACGTCAGTAAAAACAATGATTTCATTTTAACAATTTTGTTTAGGTATAATTTCAAACTTGTTATACAGTGCATTAGCTCTTTAATTTTTGGGTTTCTATAATATTTGCTCTGGTATTGATGTTTTGTATGGACTTGATTTTATGAACTCTACTTTCATAAATTAATATTCTTTTTGTACCATTTTTTTTCCAATAGCTCAAATATAAATTTAAAGTTAAAAGAAAAAATTTGAAGGAAAGACCCATAATTATTATTGTCATATTTAATGACTATTTCTGTTTGCATAATTTTTAGGCATGATTAAATGTCCTAAGTTTTATGCTAAAGCATTAATCTATAATGGCTAATGGCTACTAAAAAACTGGCCAAACTATCAGATTAAAAGTTAATTTAAAATCTCGTTTGAAAACATTAAACATAGTTATAAATGGTTGTTAAAGTAATTTAACGATTTATATAATAACAGTCCATAAATGTCCCACTCCTAGGCTCGGGCCTCTCATTATAGGGGAACGGACAGTATACCTCCGCCACGCTTGTCTAAGGCGGCTTGGCAGGTTTGAGACATCGGTTATCTCGATGTGCAGGTTGCATCACAATGTTTTCCTTTACCTTTGTTAGCACGTGGTAATTGTAACAATATGCACATTAGGTCAGTAAACTTCCTAAGTGGTGCATGCGTTCCGGCCAGGATCTAACCCGGGCCTTTTGGGTTGGGGACGAATATCATATTTATACATATGAATATGCCTCATTAATTGCATTACCTACTTTAGAATATATATATTTTGAATTTGAGTGTAGCATTATTGTTATAAAAATTAGTAGTAGTGGTCTTCACAGTACGAGAATGTTTTCAGACTACTAGCATTGCATAGGTAAACCAGATTTTAATCAACATTTAGAACTGAATACACTCAAATATACATTAACTCATATAAACTGCATCAAGTACAGGCTGACATTCAAGTGACAATCGTCATAAAAGAAAACAAATTAAAATTGTTATAAAAAGAATGTTTTTTTTAATGATTATAATCTATAACACATTAGTATGTCCTTTGATAAATTTTGTTTCTGTTACGAGTAGGAGTAAAATTGAAATGTTACAGTCCTGCAACCTCTTTTAGTTAAAGATTTAATAAATTTGGTTAATTATTATAATATTGTCATAGATAAAAAAGACCTCTATTTGATGTGGAACCACATATTGGCAAGCATATATCGTAGGCCGCTCTGCAGTCTCTGGTGGACCGGCGACCTGCTCAACGTCATCTGTAGGGGTTGGACGAGGAAAGCAGAGGTCCAGGATATGTGGTGCAAACTTGGATGTTTATGTATGTCTAGCAGTAGGCTCTGAATGGCTGAAGAAAAAAGAGATCTTAATGTTTAATTCTAAAAATTTATGGAGAATGTGATTTGTTAGTGTCCTTGATTCAGCCATAAGGCTTAAAATACATCTGTTTCTTAAGCAAAGGCTTTTATTCATACTGTAATAGAATTTGTCATTACACATTGTTTTGAATTGTTAGAAATATGTTTTTATTAGTGGTATCGAAGTATTGTTTAAAGTGAAAGAAAATAAATCAAAAGTATTTTTTAAAATGTTTTATTCCCCTTTTGTTTCACTATTTGAAGTCGTCATCATCAAATAAATCTTCGAAATCTGAAAAAAAATACACATTAGCTTTTCAGAAGCATAAAATGAAATTAAAATAAAGAATAAGGGAGTGGACAATAAAACCTACTGAAATACTTTTTATCAGCTTACAAGTGCCAGCCTCATAGATTTACACACACTTTGGCTTAATAAGTAAATAAAAGGAGTCAAATAGTACAATCATTATTTAAATAATAATTAAATTTATTATTATCAAAATATTTTAAACATAAAATGATAAAATAATTTGTAGTATGATGTTGTTAAATAATTACAAATGGAAAGTTACCATTAAAAAAGTCAGCATGAACAGCTTTTTCATTAGCAGCCAAGTCCATTAGAAGATTAGAGGGACCACCAGCCTGTGTAGTAAATAATATTAAATGCTAAGAGGTTCACGGAGCTATTATGATTAAATAGAGAAAAGGAAACATCCGAGTTGCTTTATTTCTTTAAAAACAGTCGGTTTGATAAACAGGGTTTAAATCAAGCAATAATGTCATGTGGTTATATGTATGGAAACCTGTATTTATAATTAAATATTAAAAATTATTGAAAATTACATATAACCATTATGTTTTATAATATGGATAAGGATATGTATAATCTGAACACAAGTGCCATATTAATTTTAAATTAATATTGTCATCAGTTTGCAATCCTGCTACTTATTTTAAATACAACCATTTATTTATAAACAAAAATGTTGTATATTTTCAAACAGATTAAACTGAATTAAAAATTTAATCAAACCCAGTTACAATTACTTTTATATAATCCTCTGTACTCAAATATGTAGTAATTATGTGATATTTGGGCCCTAATGTAGTTAGACAAAGTGAAATTTCTTTTACATTCTCTCACAGCTCACAAAGTGTATTTGACCGATGGCATTATTCATTTAGATATAAGAAGGATATCTCTCTTTTCAAATTTGGTGCTTTATATCCACATCTTCCAGTCATTAATCTTCAAAGGTCTTGTTAAAATTTGCAGATCAGCAATTGCAAGTTGGTTTGATCTTACATATGTTTAAGTGATACTTTAGTACATCCACATAGCACAAGAGCAGACCTCCATGCTTTTGTTTATCTTCTGCCAACTCCAAAAACAAAACTGCTGTAAACGGTTACCTAAGTTGTTGCACCATTTTAGATAGAAGAAAGAACAAAGATTTCTATAAAACTACAATAAAGTCTATATAACACAAAACTAAATAGAACATACAATGGCAAATGCTCTTAAACATATAGAAAAAAACATTCCAAAACGGACGAGACGTTTGAGAGTAAGCCCTCAGTTCTATTTACTAGGTAAATACCTCGTCAAGATCCATGTACGGTCCAACCCCTTCAGGAAACATTTCATCGGCAGCTACAGTTGGTTTCATATTTTATCAATTTATCAAGCACTGGAGTTACAAGTTGCTTTTTAATTTTAGGATACCTAAAAAAATTCGCTGAAAATACTCTTGATTAGGCACCGCCGATTTTACTTCGTTAAAGTTATTAATTCAGACATACTTATTAATGATATAAATTACTTAAACCTTCTTTCTGTCTTTCTTTCGTTTTTTGGCAATAGGTTCATTTGTTTAGCCAACGACCATGTGATTCACGTGTTCAAGTTTACGACTTATCTTTTTCAATATTTTAAATTCTTTGTGTGCGCGCGTTCCTCCAGTAGCTCACAACGCCCTAAATCAAAAGTGCTCCGTCATTCGTTCCACAAAGCGACCACGGCAAATCTATAATGGGACTTTTTGGCGGGAATCCAAACCGAAAGAGTGCGCATTTCTAAATAATTCAAAATATATTAACTAATATAGTAAAATACGATTAATTTTGCAGTAGTAGAAATTAAAAACAGTGATAAGGTTTAAATATGTGTGACAGTGAGGGCGGGGGGACTAATCCCCCAGCCCAAGAACGTCCTTGTAAAAAACCGTTCAAACGCTTATCACGGAAATGACAATATTAGTGTTCCTTCTGCAGACAGTGGTTTTTTACTGTATTTTAAACCGAATTACGTAAGACTATATCCGGAACATTCGTCCAATGCTCAATATAAAGTGTATGTAGAGGACATAAATAGAAAAGCCAAATTGGGTAATAAAAATTCAGTATATTTTCCATAGACATTAAAGGTGTAGTGGCCTTACATATAAGTTCACGAAATTCAATCACTTTTCACGTTTTCACATAACAATTCTTTGAGGTTATATTAACTAAATTATTTTATACTACATAAATAGTTGACGTTTTTGATAGTCACCAAATATATATTTTTTTCATTCGGCATACTTCAATTCGTCTACAACAGCTACATTTATACCATACCCTTCGTCTACATAAGCGCCATTCTGGACGGTTTTTGAACTGTTATTTACAACTTATAACTTCTTCAACCATTCTCCTACATGTGACGGTTTCCTTTTTTTTTTATTCAGGCGGGGGAAATTCATTTCGCACATACCGGGTCCTTTGCTAGGGATTAGACCGTTGTTGATCATGAAGGCTTTCCACTGAGGCAATCCAAACAATAATCAACCGGCTTGTGTGGAGACTCGACTAATCAATACTCCACTAAAACCACCCTCCTCCCATGTGCCCCGCGCTTATGAGTAGGAAAGGCATGAGATACAGAACGTAGTTACGCCCTCACCGATTCTAGCGCACAAGCGCTTGAGAGTGCCCCGGGAGAGGCAAACTCACTTCGTCAACAGGGGTGAAGACTCCTCTGCTCCCTAGATGCTAGACCCTGCAGCGGTATTTCAGGGGGGGAGATCATGCGCATACCTGCGCCTCCGGACTCCCGACTGACGTCGGCGCCCGCGAGACGCATGCGCACTTCCATCTCTCTCCCTATCTCGTTCCGCGGCCTCTTTTTGAGACATTACAGTCTCGCAGAAATTGGCCGCGCCCACCCACCAATCGTCGCTGTGCAGCATGGCTTGCACCAGATCGCTCAACGAATCGATCGGTCCTACAAGTGTCTCGAGTTCAAACCTCTGAGGTGCCCATGCTGCGCACTCGACTAGCGTGTGTAACGCCGTGTCTAGCGAGCCACATTGGCGGCATTGGGGTGAAGGCAAGCAGCCCGCAATCTGACACAGATACTTATCGAAGCAACCGTGCCTGGTAAGTATCTGTGTCATTCTGAAGGTCAGGGTCCCGCGTTTCCGCGAGAGCCATCGCAACAGCTGCGGTCGAACCGCTTCCATCGTGTCAATCTCTACTGACCAAGATTGGATCATGGCCGCGGTTTCCCGCGTCCTGATCACCTGGAGTTCGGCCTGGCCATAGACCAGGCCACGGGCGAGGGCATCCTGTCGGGAGCGCCGAACTTTGGCAATCACGTCCGCCTGGAGAGGACAGGGCGGATCGCCCGTCAAGAGTGTCGACGCCGTCCACGACACTGTACGGTATCCTCGGATGGTCCTCACCGCCAGGACCCGTTGTGCGCGGCACAACAAAATCTCATTGTGGCGGTGAAGTGCAGTGGACCATACGGGTGCACCGTACAGGGCCATACTCCTAAGGATGCCCATGTAGAGTTTCCTAGTCGTTCCCCCCGGTCCCCCCACGTTGGGAAGAAGCCGAGAGAGGGCGCCTGCGGACCTCACGAGCTTGGGAACTAGCTGCTCAAAGTGCGCTTTAAACAGCCATTTCCCATCGAGAATGAGCCCCAGATATTTCATCTGGGGACCTATGCGAATATCCAGCCCTTGAACTGTAACGGGCAAGTCCGCGGGGGGATTACGAAACCGCCTTTGAAATATGATGGCCTCCGTTTTCGCGGGGGAGACCTTCAAGCCCAGCCTACCTATTCTTCGGACCACGATCGCCAACCCGGCGTTGGCGAGGTCCACGGATTCCGCGAATGACGCAGCGCGTGCCGTGAGTAGGGTGTCATCCACAAAGCAGATTAGCCCTATTCCGGGCAGGACCGGAACACGAAGGATCCAGTCATAACCGACGTTCCAAAGAATCGGCCCGAGGACCGATCCCTGTGGGACGCCGCACGCGACGCGTCGCCGACCTATCGCGCGATTATCGGACTCGCCGCCCTCCCAAAGGATGTACCTGTCCTGGAGGTACGCGCCCAACAGCCTCGTGAGGTACGGGGGAACTCCGTGTGCACGGAGCCCCTCCCTGATTGTCTCGGGAGGCTGTTAAAGGCGTTCGTCATATCTAGCGATACAGCCAGGACAGTATCCTTTGCTTGGACGGCGATGTGACGGTTCTCCTTACCTCTACCTTCATAGACCTATGTCAAGGGGTTGGTCGAAGGCATAGAGTAGCATAGAATTGGGGATTCTGGCCCACCCTAGTGACCCTTAACTCAATGGCATAAGGTTCAAATTAGTGCAAAAAAATAAATATTATCTCCACTGAGTTTACCAACCGCAAAAAGGGCATAAGGTTCAAATTAGTGCAAAAAAATAAATATTATCTCCACTGAGTTTACCAACTGTCGGTGGTAAAGGTGATGGTCGAGGACGCCCTCTGCGACGCCGGTTGGTGTTGCCGGTGCTAAAGGTGTTATCGGGGACGCCTTCTTCGACGCCGGTTGGTGTTGTCGGTGGTAAAGGTGATGGTCGAGGACGCCCTCTGCGACGTTGGTGTTGTTGATGAGGCTGCTCTGGACGGGTCGCAGAGCCCTGGTGCTGGTCGTTGCGGTTCGGACCGGATATATTCCGTTGATAAGAGTTCAAATGCAGTCTATTGTATTATATTGTAACGATTTCCGGGTTGATAACCTCGTTGAGTGGATCCATTGATAAGAAGCGTAGCTACCGGCTAGCTTGTAAACTATGATGATTTTCTCTGCGACGCCGGTTGGTGTTGCCGGTGCTAAAGGTGTTATCGGGGACGCCTTCTTCGACGCCGGTTGGTGTTGTCGGTGGTAAAGGTGATGGTCGAGAACGCCCTCTGCGACGTTAGTGCAACTAATAAATTGTTATTGTACAAGCTGGAAATTATAAGATTTTTGAGTGGACGTGTAAAGCGAGACGGTGATGATGTAAAGAACGTCATGCATCAAAGTTGGTCATCTCAAACCTATGAGCAGACCTATAAAGATGAGAACGGTTTGGTAATCTAAGTGAAATTACCTAGGAAGGATACAACATCCTTTTTTTCAACGACAACTTCTTCAACAACACCTTCAAGTACTAAAATTTCAAGCTATCCTATAAGCGAGGAATGTGAGCGGTATAAACAGGGGATGAAAAGAGTTGCATCGTATGCTCAAAATCAAATCGATAATTTAATGAAAGGCAAAATTCCCGACGAAGGATGCGATCCCCATTTATTTTCCACAATTGTTTAGATTATTCAACCGCAATATATATTTCCCACAGTACGCCCATCACTAAGGTATGTGATAAGGAATATTATGTTTTTAATTACAACTAGTGTCATCATGCAGGACATTGGAATAGGTGATCATTGTTTATTGTGGTTAGGCCTGTTCCTTATCAATATGATAAAGACAAAGTTGTCTTTTATTTTTCCCACAAAAGCTATGTGGGAAACTCCTAGGTAAATAATTATTTTGTAATGTGCACCATATAAATACAGTGTGAAATACCATCCACACTCATACTTCATTTATTAGTCAAAGAAGTGACATACTCTATAAAGTACTTCAATATTAATAATTATATTACCTAAATATTCTTCGAATTTTGTAAGTGTGCTATAATTTTAAAATGTCTGCTTTGATTAATCTCAACTGTTGTGGGAGTAAACGTTGGGTAAAAATCGGTGAACTAGAAGTAAATAAGCCATATAAAATTGTGGAAGTTCAAAGAAGTGCTTCGAAATACTTTCCCAACAAAATGCAAACTATACTACAGTTACATAATGGTTATACTGTTGCATTACCCTCAAGATTTGATGATCTAAGCCAAGAAATGTTTGAGAAATTACAAACAGGGATTTATATAATCAATAAGGGTCCGAATGGAAAATCATTTACGATTAATTTCGAAGAAGAGTTACAAGAATCTTAAGGAAGAAAAATCTAACATATATATATTTTTTTATTACAGTTAAGATGAACAATGTAAATAACCTGAACGGTCTGCTTGATACATTTCAAGATGATTGCAAACGAGATTGGTTCAATTTCTTTAAAAGTAATGTAATGTTGCAGATGTGGAGACTTCCAATACCACTAAGTAAATTACATGGAGATGTTCACCAAGTTTTAATACATATATATCAAGAAAGTCAATTTAATAATAACAACATTTTTACATTAATAACTTTGTGGGAAAATATACAAACTTATCAAGAAGACACTGTAGGGGATATCAATCTTGAATTTAAAGAGTGGTTAGACCTTTGGTGTGACGTCTCCAACGAATGTTGTGAAGATTATATGTTTACAGAAACACTAGGATACTTAATGGTGAACGTTTTACTAGCTTGTCTGAGTGAAGGTTTATGTTTAGTTTAGACAAAGGTTCAGCAGGTAATTTTTTTTAAATTGTATATTGCATTGTGTATAATGGATATTACAAACATGATGTATGTTATGGATATAGATGGCTTCCCTGTAAGTGATAAAATATATATCAAAGAAATTGCAATCTATAACTTAAGAAACGGGGGAGTAATGCTGTTTCACGTACGACTTCCAAATTGGTTGTTATCTAGAAAAAATAGAACGGTTCATTTTTGTGAAAAAAATATACATGGCTTAGCATTCGAAAATAAAATGTCTGACATTACTTATAATCAATTATTAAATAAACTTAAAATGTTAAATGGTAATAATAAATATCAATGGTGTTATAAAGGCGGACAGTTGAAAAAAACTTCTAGATTTCTTAAATTTTTCTTCTTTTAATATAGAACAACTAGGTTGGCCTAAAGTGGAAAAAATTATAACCGAATTAAATTTACAATATTTAAAAAAAACTGCGAAAGACATACAAAGTTTGATAATAAGATGCGAATGTGTCATTATAGTGGTGTAGAGGTTATTAGCTTTTGCTTTAAAGGAAAATACTTTTAGATTTCTTAAATTTTTTCTTCTCTTAAATGTTGAAGGTTTATGTCTTATTTAGACAAAGGTTTCAGCTAAAGAATTAGCAGGTAATTAAAAAAATGTATATTGTATTGTGTAGAATGTGGATATTACAAACATGAAATCAAACTGTTAAAATGTTAAATGGAAATAATAAATATCAATGGTGTGTGTTAAATTAAATTTAGAATATTTAAAAAATGAAAGACATTATTATGTTTGATAATAAGATGTGAATGTATCATTGCAGTGGCTAAAAAAATTACTTAAATATTGTTGAAAAAATATAGATAGATAGATAGATAACACTTTATTATACACCAATACAAAAATGAACTTAAAGACTAAAATTATATCTAGTTGTGTACAAAGGGCGGTCTTATCGCTAAAAAGCGATCTCTTCCAGACAACCCCAGGAATGAATTGAGATGATAATGGCTGATGGTGGTATACGTAACATATAGTACGAACTACTTACATTTTAATAATAAATACATAAATGATATATATATATATATATATATATGTAGATATTTTATATATTACATAGATATATACTTAATATACATACCATACAAATACATATCTACAGAATATATAAATATTTATAAATGAATTTAAGTATCATATTCCAACGACAGGTAGTATTTTTTGATCATGGTTTTAAATATCGCTAGCGATTTTGCTTGTCTGATAGTAACAGGAAGCTCATTCCAAAGCTGAATAGCCTTAACAGTAAAAGAATTGTTGTAAAAAGTTGAGTTATGCGCAGGAGTGTTCAATTTAAGTTTAGTAGAAGGGCGTAAATTATGAGAGCACGAAAGAAATTCAAAATGTTGTTTAAGGTAATTAGGAGTACTTGGGACAAATAAAATACTATAGAGAAAAGAAAGGATGTGAGTATTCCGGCGAAATCGAATTGGCAACCACTTGAGTTTTTTTCGGAATTCAGAGACATGGTCATACTTGCGTAGGCCAAATATGAACCTTATGCAAAAATTTTGGAGGCGCTCAAGTTTATTAAGTTGTTCTTGGGTTAAATTTAGATAGCTGGTAAATATATATATTACATTTGCCTTATCAATAATAAAGTATACACAGTAAATATATATATATTTACTGTGTATACTTTATTATTGATAAGGCAAATGTAATATTATATTTGTTTAAGGTAAAATTGAAATAAAACTCTTGCTTATTGTATGTTGTTATCTTTATTTATCCAACTTGTAGAATTTATACCGAACCACTTTACAAGAACTTTATCACCCTTTCTTTTCAACACTTTCTCCACTAAGTATACATCGGGATATTTAACTTTTTGCAATTCATGCTCGTAGAATCCCCCTAAGATGGGGTGCTTCTCTTCATCTTGAAGGTGATAGGTATTGGATTGGTGATATTAACTTTAACAATTTGAAATATTTCTGCACAATGGTTCATACAAATGGATTGGCCAAGAGCTTACCGATATAATGAATAAGTATAATAAAAAAATACATCGCACTATCGGGGTTGCCCCAGCGAGCCGTAAGGGTGCCGCAATCAAGGTCGTCAAAAAAAGTTTTAAGCACAAGGGCGGTGTGAGAAAGCCGAGAGTTATAGCACTACCGAAGAAAGGGGGTTTTTACCATTGATACCGATTTTAGGAGCTTTGGCTGCCGCTGGAACTCTAGCCGGAGGGGTCACAACCGCTGCGAAAAATATTTATGAAATGGTTAAAAAGAAAGATGGCTCCACCATGGCTGTGGGTAAAGGAATGTATATGGCACCCTATAAAAAAGGCATGGGCCTCTATCTTGCACCATATCAAAAAAACTAAACATTGCCCTGCCGAATCGCGCTCTCCTCGACTATGAGCTCACATCATACGCTAAGCGATTGAATATACCACATTTTCGAGGTGTGGTTATGCGGGATGAGCTACCCTCGAAGCGCTCTTGGAGGTGTGAAACGGGGATCGTAAATTTAGATGATACGTGCGGGGCTGGAACACACTGGGTGGCGTATGTGAAAAAGGATAAACACTGTGAATATTTCGATAGTTACGGAGACTTGAGACCACCACAGGAAGTGATCAATTAGATGGGCGATGACATCACTATTATCTATAACCATAATGATATGCAGAAAGATAAGAAATATAATTGTGGACACTTGTGTTTACGTTTTCTGTCAAATGTTTGTGAACATATGTTTAGTGAGAAATAAAATACATCTGTTGTGTGAAGAACGTTTCATTTCTCACCTCCGTGCTACATTGTGATAATGTCTCTTACCTTATCGCTGAGCGGTGACGACTCCACGTTGAGTGTCGATTTCCTTCCTCCCATAGAATTGGGTGAGGGTGATTTTGAGTGTGCGCTAATATACTTTAAAACATTCAATTCAATACCTAACGTAGACAGCACTAATAATCTATTCCATTATGGAGATGAAGAGGTTATCGCGATTCCGGAAGGCTCATATGAACTGGAGAACATAATAAAGTATCTGGAAAGGGAGATTGAGGAGCGGGCAAAAGGCGATCCATATAAAATCTTTGATATAGAAGTGAATTCAAACACAATGAAATGTTTATACTATTCAACATATTACGATATTCATTTTGAGAAAGAGAACAGTCTTGGTAGTATTTTTGGTTTCTCAAAAAGACTGTTACCCAAGAAGCAGGTGCACACATCAGATCAAGCGATAAATATTCTAATCACCAACTCTATAAGAGTGGAGTGTAATATTATTCGAGGCTCATTCGATAATAACCAACCATCACACATCCTACACGAGTTTGCTCCATCAGTACCGCCTGGATATCAAATTATAGAGTGTCCAGCAAACCTAGTCTATTTACCATTGAAGGTGAATATAATTCAAAACCTCCAGGTGCGCGTGGTGAATGAAGAAGGGCATCCTGTAAACTTTAGAAAAGAGAACATTTCGCTGCGTCTCCATATCAAAAAGGTGAAATGATTATATATAAAACCAATAGCGAAACAGTGCCGGCTCATAGTCTCCCCACTCCTACGTCAGCGATAACACCTAAAGCACAACGATTAAGACCAGATAACGCCCTATTTCTACAATCGCTAGGATTAAAATTGAAATAATGTCGTTAATTCTAAATATAGGGGAGAGCGTGTTGTTCGATAACTCTATAGTTTCTGTTGAATATCACACGTACACATCATACAACGATTCATATAAGAACAATGATGAGATTCGTATCCGCATCAACGATCAAGACTCCATAGTGCTACCGTGTGAGAGTCAATTGATCGTTGAAGGCACAACTATGAAAAATTCTGCTTTCATCAACAATGCACCCGTTCACCTGTTCCAAGACATTCGTTATGAATTGAACGGCGTCGAGATTGATAGGACAAAAAACTGCGGCGTCACCACCACCATGAAGAGTATCGTGTCCTACGGTGAGGAGGAGGGTAAAGCCTTGGAAAACAGTGGATGGAACATTAATGGTTTTAAGGAGTTTGAAGGGGAATTCTCCTTCACAATACCGCTTCGACACCTGTTGGGCTTCGCCGAGGATTACAACAAAGTGATTGTGAATGCTAAACATGAACTGATTTTGAACCGAAGCTCTTCAAATTTGAACTGCGCGGTTCTCAAAGAGACGACAAAGAAGATCGAAGTCGATATTCGTCGCATAGTGTGGCGTGTACCTGTCATCAAAGTGTCTGATAAGGAAAAGCTGAACCTGTTGAAATATGTGGAAAATGACATACCAATTCCGATTGCTTTTCGTTCGTGGGATCTGTACGAGTATCCGTTGTTGCCTACATCTCAAAAACATGTGTGGTCCGTGAAGACAGCCACTCAGTTGGAAAAACCTCGCTTCATCATACTAGGATTTCAACATTTACGTAACAATGAAGCGAGTAAAGATAAGAGCCTGTTTGATCATTGTAATTTTTATAATGCGCGCTTATATCTTAATTCACAATACTATCCCTACGACTCATTCGGTAACGACTTTGAAAAGGGAGTGTACTCAGTCCTCTACGAGGCCTTCATCAACTTCAAGAGATCATACTATGGATCGAAGAGCTTCAATGTGCAAATCTCTCAGGCTCACTTCAAAACAAAGAGCCCCCTGATCGTCATCGACTGTTCCCGACAAACAGATACACTTAATTCAGGTGTCAACGGTGTGATTGATATCAAATTAGAGTTGGAGTTTAAAAAACCAGTTGCAGATGGTACAACCGCCTACTGTCTCATTCTGAACGACTCCCTGTTTCAATACAGTCTGTTAACGAAATCAGTTCGAAAAATAACTCAATAGTACATCATCATTTGAGGAGACATTCAAGAGCTTCAATGGGCTAATCGCTTCAAACTCGAACCGCCTACTGGGTCATTTCGAATGGCCAAATCGCTTCGAACCTGATCGTCATCGAATCGAACCTGATCGTCGTCGAAGAGCTTCGAACCTGATCGTCGTCGAAGAGCTTCGAACCTGATCGTCGTCGAAGAGCTTCGAACCTGATCGTCGTCGAATCGCTTCAAATCTGATCGTCGTCGAAGAGCTTCAATGGGCTAATCGCTTCGAACCTGATCGTTATCGAAGAGCTCCAATGGGCTAACCGCTTCAAACCTGATCATCATCGAAGAGCTCCAATGGGCTAACCGCTTCAAACCTGATCGTCATCGAAGAACTCCAATGAGCTAACCGTTTCGAACCTGGTCGTCATCGAGCGCCTACTGTCTCATTCTGAACGACTTCCTGTTTCAATACAGGCTGTTCAAATAACTCCATAGTACATCATCAGCACTCGAGGAGACAAGATGTGTTCATACACCCCGTCAATCCCATGTTTCAGTTTTGAAATATGTAAAAGTATATACCACCTCCCCGCACCGACGATACCCTATATTGCAACGTTTTTGAAACCATCGAGTCAGGTGAATGGAGAAATCGAGGTGTATATTGATATCGGTGGACGTTTATTGCTGAGAAGACAGGAATGGAACACCATATTCATGAAGAACAGTGTTGAAATATCAAAATTCTTTTCGACCGGCTGCATACCGACAGAACCGTGTACGGCGATCACTTTTGTATGCGAGTCTAAAAATTTCATTTTGGTACACGTGGGAGTGAGTACAATGAGCATCTCCAGTAAAGAATGATGGCACGTAAACCATATGCTAAACTGCATTGATTTACGTTTACAACAATTACAACGAGCGAGGGAGTGTTACGAGAACCGAATGAATTTCTTTAGAAGGCGATTTAAGCTTAGCCGGGTGAAGACGCTGCATGAGGCTTGTATTTTAATGGATAACATTTATGATAGAACTTCTATTGTCGACCATGAAATTAAGTGTTATTTAATTGAATATTTGTTTTATTCATGTTTACTTTAATAAACGCAATGTAACATTCTATGTATTGGTCTTTTCCTTCCACCCACGTAATATAGATAAGAGTGTACGGTTTATATAAAGCACTTCATTAAAATTAAAAATAAGTAGTTTCCAACTGTCGTTAACCATGTATCGTTGTGAGTTCTGTAACTTAGAGGTTCCCAGCAATCAATTAATTACTCATTCCAGAACGAAGAGACACAAATTGCTATGTAAACAAGAAGGTGGCGATTATTTCACATACGTCATCGAGTCGGCGTTCAAGTGTAGAATTGTATCGTATAGAATAAACGGTTCTTCGACGATTTTGGACCCTCGAGAGTATTTGAACGAGGCTTCGTCTAAGGTAAAACAGCTAGTTGCACTCGAGTTGGAAACATACAAACACATTAAAGTAAATTTGGAATTATTTTGCACATTTATCATTCTAAAAGCAGACGAGGAAGTCATTAGAGACTTGAAGTCTTTCAACACGAAGAATTTTAATTTAGATATTTCCTCAAACCTATCATCTTTTTATGAGGATATCTGTTCCAACATTTTAAAGCAATGCGAAGAGTTTCAAGAAAAGGATAGTGGATGGGCTTTAGAAAAGATAGAGTTCATGGACGTTAATATTAACAAAAATACACCTATGAAAGCGTCCTCGTTCATACCACTTCCAAAATGGATTCAGGATAAGCATGCATGCGTTAATGTTCAAAACCGAGAAGGTGCATGCTTCTTTTGGGCGGTGGTAAGTGCCCTCTATCCTGTAGATGCACACGCGGATCGCCAATCGTCTTACCCACACTACGAGACCGTGCTCAATATGGGGGGAATAAGCGTTCCTGTAGATTTAAAGGGAGTGAAGCATTTTGAAACTATGAATAAACTACGCGTGAACGTATATGGAGTGGAGAAGAAAAATATTGTGCCGTTGTATATATCATCAAGATCATATGAACGCTGTATAAGCCTATTATTTTTTGACAATGGTAATAAATCCCACTACTGTTGGATTAAAAACTTATCTCGACTAGTTCGTTCACAGCTTACGAAACACAAGGAAAAATGTTTTTTGTGTGATAGCTGTCTAATGTATTTTTCAAGTGAGTGTAAATTGAAACTTCATAAGACAAGAGGTTGTGCAAAAGCCTTAATTAGTTTACCTACTATAGGAAATAAGTATATAACTTTTAAAAACTTTCATAATCAGTTGCCCGCACCATTTGTTATTTATGCTGATTTTGAATCGTTGCTCTGCCCTCTTAACGACACGCATAAAAAGAATACGTATTTTAGTCATAAACATGTCCCATGTAGCTTCGCTTATTATTTACATTGTAACTATGATGCGTCTCTGTCAAAATTCGTCACATATCGTGGTGAAGATTGTGTAAAAAAGTTTATAGATAACATTTATTCAGATGCTAACCGCATTGCGAATATTTACTCGCAGATAATACCATATGACGAGAACAATTTAACTCCTGAAATCACATCCGCACCCAACTGTCACATTTGCGAACAACCTTTTCAATCGACGGATGTCAAGGTGGTTGATCATTGTCACTTTACGGGAAAAATTAGAGGAATGGTGCATAATAAATGTAATGTTAACTTTTCCAACCCAAATTATATCCCCATATTTTTCCATAATTTAAGCGGTTATGATAGTCACTTATTTATCAAAGAGCTGGCTGATAAGGACACTGAACGCATTGAATGTATTGCCAGCAACAAGGAAAAATATATAACATTCAGTAAAAAGTTATATTTCAAAGAAGATGATGGTAAACGTGAAATCACCTTACGATTTGTTGAGTCTTTCAAATTTATGTCCTCAAGCTTAGATAAACTAGTTAGAAATCTCTCTAAAAACGAATTAGAAATACTATATAATTACTTCGCTAACCCAGAACAACAGAACTTATTGACTCGAAAGGGTGTCTTTCCCTATGAATATGTCGACTCTTGGGAAATACTTGAAGAAAAATCTTTACCCCCCAAAGAGGCATTCTTTAGTGAGCTAACCCAGACAGACATATCTGACGATGATTATCTTCACGCTCTTATGGTGTGGGAAAAATTTAACATAAAGACTTTGGGCGAATACTGTGATTTATATCTCAAAACTGATGTCCTATTGTTGACTGCAGTTTTTGAAAATTTTCGCAGTATATGTATGAGTGCATACCAACTGGACCCTTGTAGATATGTTACAGCACCCTCCCTTTCTTGGGATGCTATGATGAAAAAAACTGGAGTGACTCTTGAACTTCTCACCGACTATGAAATGGTTCAATTCGTACAATCTGGAATTCGGGGTGGAATCAGCCAAGTTTCCAAGAGACATTGTAAAGCCAATAATAAGTTTTTAGACACGTACAACCCCACACACGACTCTAGATTCATTATTTACTTGGATGTTAATAATTTGTATGGCGATGCCATGAGTAAATATCTCCCACACGCTAACTTTGTATGGTTATCGCAAAGTGAAGTCGATGCGTTCGACATACTCATACAACAACCTGACTCTGATATAGGTTATTTTTTAGAGGTCGATATTGAGTATCCCGAATCCCTACATAATTTACACAGTGACTATCCCTTTTGTGCCGATTCTAAAGCACCCCCTAATTCAAAAAATAAAAAACTTTTACTTACTCTAAACGAAAAATCAAATTATATTATACATTATATGAATTTAAAACAACGTGTGAAAAATGGATTACTATGTAAAAAAATTCATAGGATTTTGTCTTTTAACCAATCACCTTGGCTCAAATCCTATATCGATTTAAATACTTCAATGAGAACCAAGGCGACGAGTGCATTTGAAAAAGATTTTTATAAATTAATGAATAACTCCATATTTGGTAAAACTATAGAAAATGTAGCTAAACGAGTCGATGTAAAATTATGCAACATGTGGAGTGATAAAAGAACAAAAACCAAGTGTAGTTACGGTGCTGAGAGATACATTGCTCGCCCCAACTTTCATAGTTGTAAGGTGTTTTCAAAAAATTTTGTAGCGATACAAATGAATAAAACCACTTTGTTGTATGATAAACCTATATATGTAGGATTCACCGTACTAGAACTGTCAAAGTATGTTATGTATGACTTCCACTATTCATACATGCAGTCTAAATATAATACAAATATACAACTGCTCTACACCGACACCGATTCCTTTATATATGAAATTAAAACAGACAACTTTTATGAAGACATAAATGCGACTTGAAGGACAGAGATTCGATGCCTCCGATTTTCCCCTAAACAATATCTATAATCTACCTCTAGCAAATAAGAAGGTTGTTGGTAAAATGAAAGATGAAACCAACGGGTGCGTCGTTAGGGAGTTCATAGGGCTTCGATCTAAAATGTATGCATATATTTTCCAAAATGATCTACTCGTTAAAAAAGATAAAGGAACGTCTGCAGCAATTGTTAGAAAGTTGAATTTTGAAAATTATAGAAAAGCTCTAGGGCAAGATTATGAGTTATATGACGATATGATTACTTTTACTAGCGATAAGCATAATATTTATACACAAGTGAAAAGAAAAAAAGTCATATCAGGGAATGATGATAAAAGGTATATTTGTAATGATAACATAAACACATTGGCCTGGGGGCATTATGAAATAAATTGTAATAGTTCTAAGTAAATAAAAAAATGTATTCTTTGTATTTAAACATGTTTTATTTCCTCTGTTTTACATAAACACACTGGTTAAACCATTGCACATATTGTTGCCATGGATCATCTTCAGGCTCCCAATCCTTTAATCCTCCACCACACTGGAAACATAGCACCTTATCACCCTGCCCGGTGTAGAAGAAACCTGCCTCCGCAAGATCAACCGGTCGCTGGCTCATACATCGAGGCCAATCGATAAAACTATTTAAACGCATGAGTTTGTAGCTGTACTTTGGATGCGTTGTTTCCAATACTTCAGTTTTAAATGGCCCACACTCGTCAACACCCTCTGTTTGCATTGTTTTCGATTTGTACAAATTAATACACTCGGTGAGAAAGGCAATCAACGATCTCAAACACTCTGCTTCACAACACATTATGCCTAATAATACTCAATATCCGCTAATATATATACAAAATCATCATACTTTACAAGCTAGCCGGTAGCTACGCTTCTTATCAATGGATCCACTCAACGAGGTTATCAACCCGGAAATCGTTACAATATAATACAATAGACTGCATTTGAACTCTTATCAACGGACTATATCCGGTCCGAACCGCAACGACCAGCACCAGGGCTCTGCGACCCGTCCAAAGCAGCCTCATCGACAACACCAACGTCGCAGAGGGCGTCCTCAACCATCACCTTTACCACCGACAACACCAACCGGCGTCGAAGAAGGCGTCCCCGATAACACCTTTAGCGTCGGCAACACCAACCGGCGTCGCAGAGGGCGTCCTCGACCATCACCTTTACCACCGACAGTTGGTAAACTCAGTGGAGATAATATTTATTTTTTTGCACTAATTTGAACCTTATGCCCTTTTTGCGGTTGGTAAACTCAGTGGAGATAATATTTATTTTTTGCACTAATTTGAACCTTATGCCATTGAGTTAAGGGTCACTAGGGTGGGCCAGAATCCCCAATTCTATGCTACTTACGTTCACTTGCTTGCGGGCGTTACAATCATAAACTGTAGTGGATCGGAATATGGAGCGGTATGTCATTAACGACGAAATACACAAATGTCATTGGTTGACTTGAAAATCGCGCCATTTTAATATCAATCGATAGAAAGGATTAGTGCTCTGTGGTCAACCCCCACTTCGACCCAACTCTTGACATGGGTCGTTGTGAGCGCTGTGTGATCGAAAATAATGACGTCATTAGTGACGTTTTTACCACGACCATAAATACCGTGGTCGTCATGTGGAACGGCAGACTAAGCATTTTGGGCGTTGTGAGATGCAGGAGGAACGCGCCCGAAGTAGGTGTTGACCACAGAGCATTAATTATCTCTATCAGTTGACATTAAAAAAGGCGCGCCTTACAAATATCGTTAACAAAAAGCGACAACCGAATAAGTGTTATCTGGCATAATATTCTTGAAACAGAAACTTTTTTCTTTTCTACTAGCAATATTTCTAATAGGCTGTGATTCTGCTTTGACATATGATGTAAACAAAGGTACAGGTCGTAGATAGAGCTCTGTCTACGGTACAAGTGCTGGTAATCTTTCTTTTGTTACATATTAACAGTGATTGAACGTGATCCAGAGAATAGGTAGGCTGTGCTTGAGGATCTCCCCCGCGAAAATGGAGGCCCTCATGTTCCATATGCGGTTTCGGAATCCCCCTGCGGACTTGACCGTTACAGTTCAAGGGGTGGATATTCGCGTCGGGTCCCAGATAAAATATCTGTGGCTCATTTTCGACGGAAAATGGCTGTTTAAATCGCATTTTGAGCAGCTAGTTCCCAAACTCGTGAGGTCCGCAGGTGCCCTTGCTCGGCTTCTCCTCAACATCAGGGGACCGGACGGGGCGACTAGGAAACTCTACTCGGGCATCCTTAGGAGTATGGCCCTGTACGATGCATCCGTATGGTCCGTTGCACTTCACCGTCACAATAGGACTTTGTTGTGCCGCGCACAACGGGTCCTGGCATTGTGGACCATCCGAGGATACCATAGTGTCGTGAACGGTGGCAACACTCTTGGCAGGTGATACGCCCTGGCCTCTCCAGGCGGACGTACTTGCTAAAGTTCGACGCTCGCGACAGGATGCCCTCACCCGTGGCCTCGTTTATTGCCAAGCCGAGATTCAGGTGATCAGGACGCGGGATGCCGCGACCATGGTCCAAACTTGGTCGAGAGAGATGGAAACTCCTGTGGCTGGCGTTGAGACCGTGGAGGCGGTGCGCCCACACGTGTTGCGATGGCTCGCGCGGAACCGTGGGACCTTGACCTTCAAGATGACGCAGATACTTACTGGGCATGGGTGCTTCAATAAGTATCTGAATCGTATCGTGGCTTGCCTGCCTTCCCCTCAATGCCGCCTGTGTGGCGCGCTGGACTCTGCGTTTCATACGCTGGTTGAGTGTGCAGCATGGGCACAGTAGAGATTTGAATTCGAGACCGTCGTAGGTCCGATCGATTCGCTGGGCAGTCTGGTCCAGGCCATGCTGTACAGTGACGATCGTTGGGAGGGTGCGGCCGAATTCTGCGAGGCAGTAATGTCTCTTAAGGAGACCGCTGAACGAGAAAGGGAGAGAGGTGCGCATGCGTCCCGGGGGTACCAACCTCAGTCGGGGCCCTGGAGACGCAGGTATGGGCAAGATCTCCTCCCGTAATACCGCTGCAGCATCTAGGCAGCGGAGGAGTCATCTCTCTGTTGATTAAAAGTGAGTCTGCCCTGCTTCCGGGGCACTCTCAAGCACTGATGCGTAGGATAGCGTGGGCGTAACTACGTTCTAAGTCTCACGCTCTTCCTACCATAGGCGCGGGGCAAATGGGAGGAGGGTGGGTGGTTTTAATGAAGTATTGGCCCATGGGTGACCTCTCCACAAAGAGGAAGGTACCTTGCTGAGTCTCCACACATGCCGGTGATAGACTCTGGTAGCTGCGCTATCTTCAGTAGCTTACATCTCATCGCTTTGATCTAATCGCTAGCCAAGGACCCGGTAGTGTGCGAAATGCATTTCCCCCGTCTCAAAAAAGAAAAAAAAGGATATCTAGCGGAATTTAAAGCAAGAATGTTTTCGTTGTAATTTGACGATATTTATCAAAGAACAGCCGATATGGCGGGTTTGTAAGGGTTCGCTTAACTGCTTTTAAAATTTGTTCTGATAATTATCGCAAGGTATTAAAGCTCTTGCTTATAAAATTTTAGTCATTATTATTAAAATAAACATCATAGGATATGTCGAAAAAATGCACACATGTCGTAAATGAAGTAACCTGCTCCTTATACGTTATTTGACGTAGTACCTTCTCTAGAATAACGTTACAGATATAGGCCGTTTCATCCAGGTGTGGTGATGGCTGTAATGCATTATTTGTGATCTAATTGGGGCACAATCAATATCTTTGACATTATCGCAGGTGTGGCCCCAGCATAAAAATTTAAGTTGCTAAAGTTTAGACAAATTTGCGAAAATGGTGCCCCTATTATTTTTTATTTTAATTTGCCAGACACTATAAATTTTTTTTGCATAAGCACAAGCAACTTAAGCTAAATAGCATAAGCAGCTTATGCTTTTTATAGCATAAGCTGCGCTGCCACTATCAACGCTGATAAGGTCAAACTCAAATTGTTTTTTTTTTAATCAGAATAAGTTCCACCTGAGAACATTTTTTTAAATTTACTTCCTATTCTATGTACATCGCTTCGCAACATGTTATTGCTGTTATAGAGAAGAAGCGGCAAGAAATTCCTTAACAACACGTCCAGCTAAAAATTGTTTTTTTATTACTTATTCAATTTTTCTTTTTTTCTATATGTCAGCAGTCAACTGTCAACTACACTTCTGCCAGGTAAAGGAAAAACTATAACCAGTATAAACATAACCTTAACATTTTAATTATTAAATTATTTACAAAGTTTGTCTGTTTGGTTTATTCTATTGACTTGTTAATCGTGTTATATTATCTGTTTTACAATCAATTAAGCTTCTATATATAATATAATACTATAAATTACATGGATATAGTTTGTTCTTATAATCGTTTGATATGCATTCAATTCTGATGAATAATTCTCATAATCTGAGGATTCGTATACCACGTGCACATTTTTGATGTCGGATAGTTTTTAGAACACAAACAATAACATAGTAAAAAGTGTTATAAGCAATGCTCTCATACGAAAATAAAATAATACTTGCGCCTATGGTTCGCATTGGTACTCTGCCAATGCGACTATTAGCTCTTCGTTACGGAGCAGATATTGTTTACACTGAGGAACTGGTTGATTGGAAATTTTTACGATCAAAAAGAAGATACAATGGTTAGTGCTTCTAGGTTAGAGTTAAGGTTTTAAATAGGTGTTATACTAACACAAATAAATGTATGTCATATTGAATCTCAAGCACCATTGAGCTGTAAGTTACAGTTACAGCCTGTAACTATAGAAAAGGTGGTTTTGATTATGTACCCAGTAAATCTATTATTGCCTTAATGTAATACATTAGACAAAATACTTTCAGATATTTTGGACACAGTGGATTATGTTGACCAAACAGATGGCACTATTGTATTCCGAACATGCACTGAAGAGAAAGAAAAAGTTGTCTTGCAACTTGGCACATGTGATGTAGAAAGAGCTCTAAAAGTAGCTAAACTTGTGTAAGTAGTTTTTATTTTGGATGTGGATAGTTTTTTATAAATTTAGCAAAAAATTAATAGGTAATAAACTTAGTTAAATTTAAATTCCATCAAATTTCTGTTTTTTATTGCTGAAGCTCAGCAGACAGGCTGATGGCCCAACTGCGATGGAAAGTGGTTACCGTCGCCTATGGACATTAGCAATACCAGTGGTGCTGCCAATGCGCTGCCTGCCTCAAGCCAGGAGAAACTGGAACCTATGTCATATACATTTTGGAGGTATAATTTGATTAATTATGTTGAGTTATGTGTCTGCTAAATGTAAATATTGTTTCAGAGAAAATGATGTAGCTGCCATAGATATTAATATGGGCTGTCCAAAAGAATTCTCCATTAAGGGTGGAATGGGAGTAGCATTAATGGCACAGCCTGATAAAGCATACAACATCCTAAAGACTCTAGTTGACAATCTTTCAATACCTGTTACTTGTAAAATCAGAATATTAGATACACCAGATGAGACATTAACAGTTGTACAAAAACTAGTAACTTCTGGAATTAAGGCAATTGGTATTCATGGTAGAACTCGCAATGAGCGCCCCCAACATCCTGTGCATACTGATATCATTCAATATATTGCAGATAGGATATCCATTCCTGTGATAGCAAAGTAAGTTGTTTTTTACTATTGTCTTACAGAGACTTTTTATTTATTTAATAATGTACTATTTGTTTTAAGTGGAGGTTCCAAAGAGATAGAAACACATCGTGACATATACAAATTTAAAAAATTAACTGGTTGCACCAGTGTAATGATTGCCCGTGCTGCTGAGTGGAACTGCTCTATATTTAGAGAAGAAGGCTTATTACCAATGGACACAGTGATCAGAGAATACCTAAAACTTGCTGTTGACTATGATAATTCTCCTTCAAATACAAAGTATTGTATTCAGAATATTTTGAGAGATTTGCAAGAAACACCTAGAGGGAGACAGTTTCTGGAATGTCAAACATTGGAGCAAATATGGTATATACTCTTTATTTTAATTATAAGTAATTGCACTATAAATAATGATTTTAAAAAATCTGACCTTTTAGTTGTATATGGGATTTGGATGAATATTGTCAGCAAAAACAGTCTCAATATCAAAAGTTGGGTATACAAGGAAGGTGGCAAGTCTGTCCTAATGAATTGGAACCTCCACATAAAAAAACAAAATCTGCTGATACAGAATTAACTGATGGAATTTGTCAAAAAAAGGTAAGTGTATGAGTAATATGTTCCTATAGATTTTATTTAGACTTTGTACTATATTTCTTGTTATGAGCTACAGGACTCGAATTAAAAATGCCGTTGAAACTACTATAGAATTTATTAGAACTGTACAAACACATAAAACAAATACAAATAAAACTGGATGCAACCAGTTCACACTGCACAATTCAATGCAATTCGACACCCGCAAAGTCCGTCGTTTATATCGCTAATCGAGAGTACTACAAACGTCTTACTCGTCTCGTAGTCGTCGCTTTACTGCCCACCCCTCCATTCGGGCATTGTCTTATACTAACTACACAGTACAAAAAAAGTTGGCCGCGCGCACTGAGTTTCCGAGAAATAGTAATTTGCACACCTGGTTATCTATTTCTGCGAACGACCAACAAGTCGAAAACAATAATAATAGGGATTAGTTCGACACTAATGATGGTCATAAAACAAGTAGGAAAACAATAGCATGTTTTTCTTAATTACAAATTCTAAGCATAAAAGAATTCCTAAATCCGGGAAGACAATAAGCTGCGCTTACGACAGGCAGCTGTGCGTTTATCTTTGATGTCATGTAACATTATGAATAGTTTTGCTAAAGAAATACAGATAAATTAGCTTCGAGACGTTTTTGCGTTTGTAGTAGTGTACTATTAATACACTAATACTTTTTATATATTGTTATAGGCAGGTACTTAATATGAAACTAATAATATTAAAATAATAAATATTAACATTAAACATAATTTTTAATACTAAATTTCAAGGAAATTTAAATTTCGAGTTTAAAAGTCATGTAAATATACAAATACTACTGTCAACGCGGCAGCCCAGTATTAGGTACTGAACGCATATCCAAAATGGCGGTGGTAGGATTGCTGGTATGCATAGATGGGAGACTAACCTGTGTGCTTCTGGGCTGCACTATGTATGCTTCTGGGCTGCACAACTATGCATGCTGATTCACCAAGTTGTAAGCCTTGCAGCAAATCTTCCGGCTTGTCTCCTTCTTGCGGCCTTCAATATGCTGCAATAACCTGCACTTACAAGTAATTGGTGGCAGAAAGGTGTGCGGGTTGTACATGGGTCGACAGCAGACTATGTGAAATGAGGGACGACAGCAGACTATGTGTGACGAGGGTTGACAGCAGGCTGACTCGTAATGACGAGCAGTATTAGTACAGCGGTAAGTAAGACAAGGATGGTCATATGGAACGGAAGATGGCGGCAGGGAAAAACTGATTGGATAGTGTGGTTAGGAAAAGCAGGTAGTTATGGAAATAATTTGGCAGGACAGGACTTTAAACTGAGCGGCGGGAACA
Source organism: Dendrolimus houi (assembly GCA_039645545.1). Lineage (NCBI taxonomy): Eukaryota > Metazoa > Arthropoda > Insecta > Lepidoptera > Lasiocampidae > Dendrolimus > Dendrolimus houi. Next base: position 14,679,782 of record CM077126.1, on the reverse strand, counting down.
ACAACAACTACTACAAACACAAAAAAACATCAATTTACCTGTACATCATACTAATGTTGTAAATTTGATTTTTTAGAAAAACCACTTTACTGATTTTGTTGAAATTGACTGTATCTATCTCTTGCCCACTACCAACAATGGATATAATAGACATAAAATTAAGTAAATTTTCTAGGGGAAAACTGCCTAGATAAAAATTATATGATGTAACTTCTGTGAATGCATGCTCTAAAGTGAAACTGACTTATAATAATAATAATAAAATAAGTCATTCTATCTATAGGTTTTAATATCTACAAATGTAAAAAATTAAGTTGTAACTAATTGATGGAGTTAAAATAACTACATTTTAATAATCTTAAATTGTTCACAGGTATGCTTCATTCGTGCAAATTTTACTGATTTGAATTTACCAAAATCTAGGCTTCATGTTTGGGCAAGAAAAAATGGGCATAAGCTACCAACTTATGACACACAGCAGGTTGAAAAACTTTTTCATACTATTATAACTTTCGATGGAAAAAAGTATACATCAACATTCTGGGAGAAAAACAGAAAATTTGCTGAACAGGGTGCAGCACTAGCATGCTTGCGGTTCTTGGGGATAGTGACAGATGAAGAATTAATCAAATTAGGATGTATAATAAAATGAAATAACATAACATATTAGGTTGGGGAAAAAGTTTCTTCGCATTTTATATAAAAATTCAAAAGGTTTTTTTATAAAGTTTATTTACATTTGACTAAAGTATGTAGGTGCCATTTTGTTGGATAACTTTTTGCCATCTTGTAGGTAGGGACGTGATCCCATTGCTATAAAAAATTTGGGGGCTTCTGATCAAAAACTGCGACAAGTGGTTTTGGCAGTCCTCTCGTGACGTTAACCTGACACTGCCTAAGGAATTCTGCAGAGACCGAAACAGGTGAAAATCTGAAGGTGCAAGGTCAGGACTATAGGGCGGATGCATTAACATCTCCCAGCCAAACTCTCGTAATTTTTGCTGAGTGGCTAAAGATGTGTGAGGTCTAGTGTTATCATGGTGAAAAACCACACCCCTTCTGTTGATTAATTCCGGCCGCTTTCTCTCACCTTTTTGCTTTAATCTCATCAGTTGTTTGCAGTACAGTTCAGAATCGATGGTCCTGTCTGGCGGTAACAGCTCATAATGAATACCCTTCCAATCCCACCATACACACAGCATCACCTTGTTGCGAGTTAACCCGGGTTTCGCCAGTCTGTGATGCCTGACCGGCCTTTGACCACGATCTTTTTTGCACGTTCTTGTCGTACGTAATCCACTTTTCATCACCAGTTATCAGCTTCTTCAAAAATGGGTCGGTTTCATTACGTCGTAATAAAGAATCACAAATGAGTACACGGTTCATTAGGTTTCTTTCAGTGAGCTCATGAGGTATCCAAATATCGAACTTTTTTGTGTACCCAGCTTTTTTCAAATGCGCCAAAACCGTTTAGTGGTCAATTCCCAGTTCTCCAGCTACATCGTAAATACTAATAGGCCGATTTTGCTCCACTTTTTCAAAAATGGCATCAATTTTGTCCGTAACAGGGCGACCAGAGCGACGTGCATCTTTGATATCAAAATTTCCGGATTGAAAACGCTTAAACCAAATTGGCGCTACTCTCACAGATACTGCATTAGGGCCATAAACATCACGAATTTTTTTCGCGGCTTGTGTTGCATTTTTACCTTTTTTGTAGTAAAATTTTAAAATGTATCGAACATCTTCATTAGATTCACTCATTTTAACAATAAGAAAAACAAATGAAAATCACACATTTTCCTAATTTGAACTTGGAATTGCCTTCTTTAAAATTAAAACTTTTTAATGATACCAAAACCGGCCAGATACAAATGGTATAGCCAAAGAGATCTTATTAGAAGTTCATACATACTATATGCGAAAAGACTTTTTTCCCAACCTATTAAACATGATTATGAATATATATTTATTTATGATTGTTATTAATTTACTATTATTAAATTTATTTTCTCTTTGCAAATCCTCAGCTGTGTTGTATTATTTGAAGCCAGCTATAGTTGAATGAAATATAAGCCCAAATTATCGTAACTAGAACAACTAATGTTTTAAATAAATTGATGTAGATTGAGAACTGTTTAATTCTTGTATAATAATATAGCTCTTGTAAGCTATATTATTATACAAGAATTCGCCCGCGTCTTCGTCCACATTGGATAGGTAGCAAATATCAGAGTTGTTTTATACAGAATTTGAATTGGTGAATTGCAACAGAATCAAAACTTTTTCGACCTGGGACACATATCCATGCAGGTACGGAGAAAGAACACAATTTCCTGTGGCCGGGTGGCCTGTCGAAGAGGCGACAAAACAACCCAGAGCCAGGTAGTGTATTTGCCCGACTGGATGGCTACCACCCCTGGTCTAGAGTATGTCGCCATAACAACCTCGAGTTGTGTTCTGGCATTAGTGACCAGGTTCCAGTCTTCTCTAAGAGAGCAGCAGCGCATTTGTAATGCCTTTGGTGTCGCAAATGTCCATAGGTAATGGTAACCACTTTCCATCAAGTGGGCCATCTGCTTGTCTGCTGATCTCATGCAATAAATAAAAAAAAACTTTAAACCACTCCCAAAAAAATTCCTGTGGCATTCCTGGGAGCAAAATATTTTCAATAGATTTTCAAGTCTGGGAATTGCTGTCGGTCAACCAAATCCACACCGAAATTGGCCCAGTAGTTTTTGTGTGAATCCTGAACAAACAGATAAACTCAAAAAATATAAAAAACGACTATAATTTTACTAGGGTTTGTATTAAATCTTTAATATAAAGACATGGCATGTTTAGAATTGTATAATATTTATAGATAGATTAGCTGGAGTCCTCTGAGTAGAGTAAACAATAGCTGGTCTCATCACTAAAAGCAATTTCTTCCAGCCAACCTAAGAGTGGACTAGAAGACTTTGTAAGCATGTGAGATTGCAATCATATTGCAATATAATTGGAATATACATATGTGTGGCATAAATAACTATGCATGGTCTCTTCAAGATGTAATGTAAATACCTATAAATCTTCAGATTTACTAAAGTACAAATGGTAGTGTTAAACTAGAAATAAAACTATTAACTAAATTTATGTTATATTTAATTAAAAAAGAAAATGTAAGTAATAGTGATGATATTAATATCAAACAAATCTAGTTAAAATCAAGTAATTTATTAGTTAGTGATAGAAAAAAATTATCCCCCAGATGACTAATACATCAGTAGGTCACTTAAAGTTATAACTCAGTTATCACTGTTATGTATTCTGACTAAGCTCAATAGGCCTTATAGGTCAGGGTTAAGTAAAATAGTATATAAACCATAATGTGCATGCTATTTATTTTCTTATTGTTGACAATATCAACAGTGATATTATATCATTAGGCAGAAAAGACATATATAGGGTTCGACCCGTAAAACAAGTCTTACAGAGAAAAAAGAACTAAAAGTGATAATTCCACCATTTGAATTTTGTTTGTTATGTATACAGGAAGAAATACAGCTTTAATTATAGAATATTTACTATTCAGTAATGACATGAATTTATACATCAGCAGATATCTACTCTGCCACCATTATGTATGGTGATTGCAGTATAGTCAAAGTGGCAGTCTGTCAATGGGGTAGTTCATACACCACTTATTTTTGAACAGAATTTAACACCAACTACAATTCAAAGACAATTCAATGGTGTCTAAGTTTCATTGACTGATTTGTTGTCATCATAACTATTCAAATATGGAAATAATGAGAGGTGTATCGAGTTTCCCCACTGACGGACTTCGCCACCTTGACTATATATATCTCATCTCTTGTGTGGGGTAGTTTATATCTTTATATATTTTTACGTACTCATAAGAAGTATGTTATAAAATACTTATCTCAAATGTCGAAAATTACAGTGATCATTGGCTTAAATAATTTTAACTCAACTTCCCTGATAGTAAAGGGAAGAAGTCTACAGGAGAAAATATGTTGTTCTGTGAAACATTCATTTGGATTGCTTTTTCATATTAGCGGTATTTTTTATCAGCTTCGTATTCAACTCTTCTAGTTTCTTATTTATTTCACTCTGTTGGTTTAAGTCTACTTCTAGCTGTTTATAATTACGATAACAAGTGTAAGATTCTTTTAAAACATCTTCTAATGATAATTTCAATTGATAATCTGATTTTACAATATCGTTATCAGACAAATCTTCTAATATGTGCATTGAAGTAGGCAAATTAGGTACGTTATATTTATCCATTATTCATAGATCTAGAACGAGAAATTCTAGTTCTAGTGATTTTGTTTTATAGACCTTTGATATATTCAAATAAAACTAAAATAAAACAAAGGTCTTTAATCTTTTGTTATTTTTTGACTTTTGTTAAGTGTTGCCCTGCTTCCAGATGACCATGTGAAATGTGAATTACCCCAAACTTTTTTCGAAATTCACAAAAATAAGCTTTTTGAAACGAAACCCCAAAACAGTTTTGACTTATTTTAAAGGAGAAATAAAAAAGCAAAGCCACCGTCGTGGCGAAAACGTCGCTTATGACGTTATCATTTTCGCTCAAGCAGCGCTCACGACCCGTGTCAATAAGTGGGTCGAATAACCGTTCCACTTAAGTTTGCGATTTGCCGGCAAACAAGTGGAACGGGAAAAATCGCGGTTCTGAACGTGGTCGTTGTGAGTCTCTGATGGAACTTAGCCTATAGGATACGACGTATACGAGTAGAGACGGCACAATAAATAAACAACGAACGGACGAATTAATTGAATTATTAAAATGAACGATTGAATTGAAGTATGATTTATTAGTAGAATATAATTCTAAGATAAAGTAGTAGTACTATATTATACCTTAGATATAATAATTGTGGCGATGAGAATTGTGTTTGTGGATGACTTAATGCTACTTAAAAGAGCTCCAAAATTTCTCTCAAATCTTTCCCCGAGTTCCCCCAAAAGTCGAAAAATCACGAATTTCAGGGAATCTCCCCCATCTGGTACCACTGCTTTTGTTATTGTACGGGGGAATTTTTGGCGGGAACTGAAAGGAGATGTGGTGCTGTGCAGTTTTATTTTCTAAAAATGTGTAAATTTACTCTAAAATGAACAATAGTTGTAGGATATTGATAGTTTTTGAGTAGTAATTATGTGTTTTGTGAGAAATGTGAACTGTATAGTCAAATGTGGCCTTTTGAGTTGTCACAAGAACTCCGTTGAATGGCACCAGCCGATAACCTACAGTTCAGCTGTGCTACACATAGCATAAGTTCTTTTTAAACATGTTTCCGACTGAAAGACATAGATTCTATGGTCATTAATAAATTAAATAAAAAATATTGTTCGGGGTAATGGGGTAGGGGTTTTATGAACAGAGTCTTCAGATTGAATTTACGAAACACTATGTTCACCAAAGAATATCCCCAAAATGATACTATTTCAAAACTTTCCCATATATCATTGAATGAAAAATTTGGACAAGTACATATCGGACTATACAGATTGAAGGATTTTTTAGAGGTGAAAAACTTGTTATTTTTAACTTGCTTCTAAAAAATTACAAAGTTCTCAATTCGTTGTGTAAATTAAATTAATACGAGAAGTGACGCGTAAACAAGACAATTACTGTATACAGACATGTTTGAATTTAATATTTATTTCAATTTCATGCAACGTCGAATATTTTGTGGCATTTTGAATAAGGCTAGGGCGATAAAATACTCCCCAATTTTCCCAGCATGAAAATTAAGATCCAAAAATTTACTGAAGAAATCCTGTTCTCAAAAGTGTCCCATCCGCAAAATACAACCCAAAATGGGTGAACCTCAATCGATTACTGATAGTAACTTGCTAAGATGACAGTGACAGCCACTGACAGCTAAGCTGATAGAGATGTGCTATTTTAAAAATCCATTAAATAGGGATTGTTCACAACAGTTTCGTTGTCTGTGAACTTGCCAGCGGGGTAATGATTCTCGAATAAAACCGAAAACAGCAAGTTTACGGATGACACCTTTGGCAACTTACTAAAATGTTAGTTTGTCGATTATGCAATAGCCGGTAACAGTCGCGTTAACTGATGTAGCCAGCCAGTCGGCAGTAGAGCCAACGAAACTCGGGCTCATTACCGTTCTTCTATCTTTATAGTTAAGTACATTCTTATTTTAGTTTATACATATTTACATTGATTATTAAAATCTTCTCACATGAGATGGTGTTATAAATTTTATAATGTTCTTATTTATATTTATTATTATTATACGTACACACGTGGGAAAGGTAATTCTTTTCAGTTAAAAATCAAAAAGAATTCTGGACTTTATAATTTATTAGTTTTATTACTGAGCTCACAACAGTTGCTCTTTATTTAAGACAACTTAGACAACCAACTGTCTAACGACATCGATAAGGCAACGACCAAGAGCTGGTAAATATTACTGTTTTTTCTTGCCGGCTATTGAACGGCTGGAGGATAATTGTTATTGAAATTTCGGTTGTTTGTCATCGCTAGAACTGACTGTTTAAGTAAGCCATACACAGACGAGCATTGCAGATCGCCTGGCAGTCCGGTGCGTAATCCAGGACTGTAAATGTTGTTGGAAGCTGCATTGGATGGCTTTGAGCTCGAACCTTTGAGGTTGCAATGCGCTGCATGGCAAACTCAGAGGTTCGAGCTCGAGGCCATCGTAGGCCCTATCGATTCGCTGAGAGGACTGGTTGGCCATGTTCCACAGCGACGCTCACTGGTCGGCGGTTTCTTCCTTTTGCGAGGCAGTAGTGTTCCGCAAAGCGACCACCGAAAGAGAAAGCTGCTCATGCATGAAATATAGGCACTAATTTTCATGTTTTACTTGGCACCCACTTCGAGATGTAAAAATATTTACTTTTTGCTTTTCATTTTACACTTTTAAGTTACGCATGTGGTATCCCTAATAAGGTAATTTCTGGAATGCGGAAATGATAGCTAGATGAAACAGAACTTATAACTTAATTTACACTTTCGTGTTGATTGTCGTTAAAGATTTCTGTTGTACGCCTTCCTATTTCTAATCGAGTTTAGAACAGCACATTATTGATCATAATTAGGTACCCACTCGTTTTAGGATTGTCATAAATCGTATCACATAAATTTGTGCGTCTTTTGGGGATATCAGATAAAAAATATTACCCCATTTTTTTTATAATTAAATATTTTTTACGTAACTGAAAAGCTTAAATTATCATTATGATTTAATCGCTTTATGTACTATAATTTCAATATTAATAAGAGGTTTTAAAGTTTTTTTAGTATTACCAACAAAAGTTGTGTGTATTGGAACAAGCCACAGAAAATAAACGACATGCACATGTGATTTTTAGTATATTTACTAGTCATTTTAATTTATATTAACATGTCTGTGCAGATTTTAGTATTTATAAGTCTGTGTACCAATACTAATGTAATAGTTATAAAAAAACTATTAATAATGGTAAATATTTTTGTATTTACACAACAAATTGACACAGGTTATTAGACTAGCTATGCCCCAAAGATTATCCCAAGTTAAAAGTCATTGAAATCAATTGTAATAATGGACTTGGAACGATTCGATGGGTTCATACTGGGTAGTGAGCATTATGTGTAATCCAAATAAAAAAATTAATTAAAAAGTTTGATGTGTGACGTTCACACGCAGTAGAAGTGAAATAAAGTGTAACAAGAGGTGGAAGGGATTCTAAATTTTGTTACGTCACATGTCATATACTATGTCGTTATAATATATTTAAGCTTTAAAACACGAAATACGAAGTATTATCGCAAACTTTGAAAAGAAAAATAGAAAATGGCGACATAATTACATGTTTACATGTTATTATTATATACATAGCTTATTTTCCAAAGTCGTGGTAGTGGAATGGCTAGCGCACGCGTCCCAAACTCAAAAGGCGCGGGTTCGATCCTGGCCGGAATGCATGCACCACTTAGGCAGTTTTCTGACCTAATGTGCATATTGCTACAATTACGACATGCTAATAACGGCGAAGGAAAACATCGTGGTGCAACCTGCACATCGAGATAACCGGTGAGTCAATCCCCTATAGTGGGAGCCGCCATGGGCTGTTATTATATATTATATATTTATATATATTTTCCAAAACATTTCCAACTATATCTGTATGAGCATAGTGTTTAAATTATTAAATATAATGTATTCTATCTCATTCTCTGACGGCTTAGTATGTAATCAGCGTCACTTTTTCATTTCATCGAGTCACAACGATTCTAAAGAATTTTCACTTCAAACATGTATCACCTGACAACATCAATCAATTCGATTTATCGAAATTAAATTTCATGTTTTCATAAAAAATTCATGAGAAAAGTGTTAAACTTACCGATGAAATGACATTTTATCCTTATCCTTTCCTCTTTTAAAATAGTTCCGACACATTTTAATAGCGTAGGACGGCACAATGATTTTTTTGCGATAGCTCTAACCAGTAAAGTAGTCGAAACGACAATAACATGCGTGGGGTGCAAGTGCACCAAATTTAGTGCACTTTTTTATGGCCGTTTTTGTGCAATTCATGCGTTATCTACACGTTTATATGATCTAAGGTAAAAGCTCTGTCAAATAATAGGTTTTTGACAGACGCCAAACAAAAGTGTTGTTTTCGAGTTGCTATAGGATAGCAACTCGAAAAGGCATATTTCAATACACAATTAAGATTTTCTACAACCATTATTAATTTGACAGTAAAGCTGTACAGCAGAACATCATTAGTGTTACAAGATGCCTACCACAGTAGTCATGAGAATCATAGTGTATATTAATATGACATAGACAATCCTCATAGATAATACTTTTAGTCGATTTATCAGATGATTCGATTTATAATTAAATTACCATTTTCTACCGGTTGGTTAATTTTATAAGCCCACTAAATTATCGTCTAGATAATTTAGTGCACCAATAACTAATTATTATATTTGTTTTTATGATCCTGGCAACACTATGATGTAATTGTTATTTTTAGCAATGATGCAATGTTATTGTTTTGTAGGGTAGTATTTTCGTAGAAAAGGCGTAGTGGCGTGTAGACGGTGTTCATTGCTTACTGTGCTGTGTGAATATTCACATCAAAGGCTGAACAATAAAGGGGAAACCCTACCCAAATAGTTAATATTTGGTATATTTGGTACTTTCTTACCCAAATCTCTCCTTACATTTTACATTAGATTAATTATATTTTCAGTATGTTGCACTGTTCAATCTACTTATATTAATTTTATTTTCCATTCAATGGTCAAATTTTTGAATAAAAAATAAATCTCGGGATGCCTGTTACAACGGCTGGGGCTATTTAGGTGGATAGTTTGCGGTTTCCTGTGGTAACCGCGATTGCAGCAACCTTGATTTTGTAAGCTGTGTTATGCTCATTTTAAAGTCAGTTCTAAGATAATATAATATTATGTACGTCCATTTTTTTTAAATAAAATCTAATTTATAATTTGGTATAAATAACGCTGAATTTTTTTGGCGGAAACGTGAAAAGTGACGCTTTGCAGTACAGTTTGCTTTAAATAAAAATGTATGCTTAAATTAATATTAATTTTAAATAAAGAATAGTTATAGCGTACTGATAGTTCTATACAACAACTGTGTGTACATTTCGAAAATTTCAAGATTTCAATGATGATATGATATGATTTTTCGAGTAGGTACAAGATCTCAGTTGTTTAACGCCAGTCAAGATCTACAATTTGGCTGTGGCTCAGATGAACAAAATAGGTAGACGAGACCTGAGTTCTCAGAGTGAAGTCGGCTAAAGGAAGCCGATTTTGTATTAGGAAGCCAATCGCACCGCAGTGCGTTACGAAAACTTAGTATTATACAATCAAATTATTACGGACAAAGACGGAATATTTTTCACTGGATACATTAATATTAACCCACACAGGCGCAAACCACGTGTACAGGTAGGTACCTACTGCATAAGTTTACGCAGTTAAGTTTGTAAAATGGCTTCACTTCATTTGACGCTTTTGTTCACGTGGGCTCCGGCTGTACTAGCTCAGTCCCAGCCCTCAGACAAATAAATAATCGTCTGAAAGCTGAGGCTGATAGCGGGTAGGGATTGTCCATGTGTCCGGTTTTTGCCTGTTGCCTGTATGTTTGCTTGGAGATTATTCAATTCACGAGTTTTTAGCAATTGACACTGCTGAAGTACACAATCCGTGCTTGAAGTATATGTGTAATACATAAACATACGTGTATATTAAGTATATCTATAGGTGAATTTTTCAAGTTGGTCTTCAGGGCCAAATCCTGAACTATGTTAAATAGCGAAAAACACTCAAAGAAGTCTCGAGGCTAATTTTGACAAAAACTAAAGTGGTGTCATTAGATTTTTGAAAAATCAAATACACTTGTCTGGAAACCAATCGGCTCATTTTGAAAAATAAACACACCTGTATTATTTGACCCAATCATAGTGTAGCTTATAAGGATCCATTTCCAAGGAATATCAAATGGCAAACCAAGAGAAAGGGTTGTTTTTGGACAAAATATTCTGTTTTCCATACATTAATTAAACATCTAATTGCGCCGGTCATTTGAACGCAATCAGTGTTTGACTGATTTGATTGATTGGGGTAAAAAAACGTGCGTTTCGAAAATTAATTTATAAATGCCTGTTAAATACATTGTCAAAAAAGTATCGGCAATGGATGAATGATTTGTTTATGGTTCCAAATTTAACTTTTTGTTTTTGTTGTTAGATTGGCACAACTGTTTTTCATTTTGACGCAGAGTTTAGTTGTATCGGCCATTTAGATTAAATACAGCGCTGTTTTTAGTTAGATCATATCTAGTGTGTATTGCGAATTTCATAATGGACAAAAACATCGGACAAAGACTTTGTCTTAAATTTTGCATTGTCAACGGAATTTCGTGTTCGGAGACACTGAAAATGTTACAGAAGGCTTACGGTGAATCGACTTTATCAAAAAAACGTGCTTATGAGTGGTACAAAGCGTTCAAAAGCGGTCGAGATATGCTGAAAAATTTGCCTCGCCCTGGTACGCCATCAACGTCTTCAACTGAAGTTAACATCGTAAAAGTGAAGCAAATAGTGACTTAACATCCTCATTCAAGTTTGAGAGAAATGGCCGCTGAACTTTTTGTGTCTCACGAGTCGATCCGTATCATTTTAAATAATCACTTGGGTATGAAACATGCTGCCGTTCGGCTAGTCCCAAAAGACCTGAATTTTCTCCAAAAACTCAATCGCATAAGAGTCGCTGAGGACATCCTAGAACTAGTTAATTCTGACCCAACATTCATGAAACGCATTGTTACTGGTGATGAGACGTGGGTTTACGAGTTTGACATGCAAACTACTCAACAAGCTTCGGAGTGGCGCCTTCCAACTGAACCGAAACCGAAAAAACCACGCCAAAGTCATGTTGACTGTTTTCTTTGACCATCGCAGTGTTTTGCACTCGGAAATTCTTGCCGATACGATAAACGATAAGTAAAGTATGTTATTTGAGCGTTATACGGCGTTTGAGAGAGCAAATTCGACGAAAATGGCCAGATTTCTGGAAAGAAAATTCTTGTATTTTGCACCACGGTAATGGAACTCGCACAAGTCCATCATTGTGAACGAATTTTTGACCAAAAATTCAACGAATACCATCAAGCAACCATCTTATTCACCAGATATGGCTCCAGTCGACTTCTTTCTATTTCTCAAACTCTAATTACCACTTGATGGCACCCGTTTTCATTCGGTAGACGACATAAAGGAGAATTCGCGACGAGAACTAAACTCAATTAGGAAAAAGCATTTAAAAAATGTTTTGATGGTTGGATTATTCGTTTGCGTAAGTGTATCGTTTCTGAAGGAGCATACTTTGAAGGTGATAAAATAAATTTGAATGAATAACTAACATTTTGTGTATTATTGACCTTTTCCCGGTACTTTTTTCACAGAGTAGTATATCCTGGAGGAGTCAATTCGTTTCCTTATAGAGAAGCGGTTGGAACCCTTGCATTTTTGATGGTGGGCACAAGGCTCGACATAGTTTATGCTCTTAGTGTTGTATCCATACACTTAGAAGCTCCTACAAAAAGTGATATCCTAAAAGTAAAAAGAATATTTCGATATTTTAATGGTACTCGTGATTACTGCATTACGTACAAAAGAGGCATGCAGAAAGAATTGGTCTGTTACAGCGATGCAGATCATGGTGGTGATCCTGACACTGGAAGATCGAGTTCAGGATTTGTATGTGTCTACGGAGGTCCTATACCATGGAGAAGTCAATTACAGACCTCAGTTGCGATATTTAGCCCAGAAGCCGAAATTATAGCTGCTAGTGAAGCTGAAGAGAAATAATATGGATTAAACGATTCATTGAAAACATAGAGCAATCAACGATAACTCCTGTTCTCCATGTGTATAACGAATCTGCCATCAAGCTTGCACTGAATCCACCATATGAATTTCACAACAGAACCAAGCATATCAAGCTACGACATTTCTTTATACGAGAAGCCATAGCTGATGGGACTATGATGATTACAAAGATTGGTACAGAAAATCAAATTGCGGACATGTTTACGAAGGCACTGTATAAGCCAAGACTGGCTATGCTTTGTCGTGAGATTGGCCTGCACGTTTAAGGACTCTCTGTTGTTCCTTAACTTCAAAAGAAGATGTTAGAGTTTGTATATTAACACTCTTTATAGGTGAAGCTGTAGAACCTTAGGTAAAAGGAATAACCTTTGACATCATTGAAAGAATAATAACATAATGATGGTGTCACTTCTTTAAATATTTTATTCCATGTAAAACATCTAAGCTACAATTAAACTCGTATTATTCAGTTTATGTCTTTATTAGTTTTACTTTAATAGTATATAACAATTTTTATCATTTCCATATTATGAAATGAGGTAACATTTAATTAATGTATCGAAAATAGTTTAGTTTTCCTCAAAATCGGCCTCGAGGCTCCTTTAAGTGTTTTTCGTTATTTCGTATAATTTAGGATTTGGCCCTGAAGCTGTATAAATACATTTCATAATAAAGCTTAACATAAGATACGATTTGTCATATCGGAAAATCGGATAGTACCTATTCGTAGGATGTAAATCTGGATTTTATACGAGCAAAACCGCGCGCAGTGCCATAATTCATATAAAAGAAAGTAAGTATGTAAGTACCTACTACATTCACAAGGTACGCAAGTATCTTATTTAAATTGGGCCCCAATATTAAAAGACACAAAAACAAATTTGATGTTTTGATGAGCTTTTTGATTTATAACCATATTCTCTTGCTAGAATAATGTTCGCATTTCGGAGTGAAACCGCGAAATTACGAAGCGACGCAGCAAGTTGCTCCACGCACCACAGCGTGTCGTGCCGCTCCATTCCACCAAGAGAGGCCGACGACGGCAACGCTCTTTCGACCAAACCACAAACTATTATGCTTTTTTATTCAGCGGTTCCCGCATATGGGCCTCTACGTATATTTTTGTGAATACTTTTGTTAGCTTCGGATTCAACAATTAATCTTAGTAAACCATAAAATTAAGACAGAAAATATATAAGTATTTATATTAGAGTTAATACACCAAATAATATCTTAAAACATTAGTTCTGACATTACGTTTTTATTCACGTTTTTTTATTCATCTGGGGTGGGATGTAATACTTGCAACAACTCAGAAGGTTTTATGGTAATAAAAGAACAGCAGCTGGTCACTACATTTATAATCAGACAACCTTACGGTTTTAACATGTTTTATACGCTCGAAAAGCATTTTTAGAACACCTCGTCATCCCTCCAACAATTTTACAGTATAGGAAACTTAGCAAATTGGCACAACCGATAGCGGATTGAAGTCATTGATAAACTATTTTAATTAAAGGGTTATGAATGAAAAGAATTTAATACATTATTGGAAATTTTAGATATTTTATTTTAAGATATTATATAAAACATTATACTTAAAATTTTACATGTAATAAAATAAACCGAACACAGTATAAATCTATCGCGTCTGCCAAAATGAAAAAATGTAATAAATACCCTCTATATACAATTGAGAGATTTTGAATTATAATCTACACAATTATGTACCACGTCATATAAAGGATAAATATTGTTAAATAAAATTATGGTAAGTTATAGACAAATACTCTATACAAAACAGGCGCTAATCACAGAATAAATAAAAATATAACATTAATATTCTACAAGCTCGATTGTGAGTGTCGATTATCATACATTGGGCAAACAAAGAGGAACAAAAAAAAACACAGGTAAAAGAACACATTGCTGACATGAAACACATAAGGTCTACGAAGTCTGCGATCAGTGAACACACGCTGGATAAACCCAACCACTACATCAGATTCGATAACCCACAAATCCTCGCGAAAGAGAATCGTTTCATACCTAGAATGATGCGTGAGGCTATTGAAATCAAAAAACACCCAAATTTCAATAGAGAAGATGGTTGGCAAGTACCGCTTGTTTGGAATCCGATCATCAAAACTATCAAGACCCAAACCCAGCAAAAACTAATTGCTAGACCTCAGGACACTGTGAGCTCTTTCTGCGTGCACCGGAACACAGACCAACTTGACTGATAATTTCTTTTATTTTTCCTTCCACCCATTTTAATATTATATAAAATTATTAGAGCTAGGCATGTTTGCTGAAGAGTTTCTTGCGCCACTTCTTCTCTTCAAGCCATAATATTTTGCTAAGCGGTGGTAAATTAGACTAGGCTTCCATAGATTAAATAATAACCATAACCAAAATTAAAATTAAATAATTAAATTGAACAAGTTGACGGTAGACCAAATAAAACTTTGACAATACTTGTTGACACTTTACATCTTTGCCCTCCGTGATCACGGCCACTGAAAAGTGGCCGAAACGTCGGAATAACAAAAAACAAATAAATTACTGCGCTTAAAACTGTTAAAACGTAGTTTCATTATGTATACAAGTCGCGAAAACTTAAGAAAATATTATTAATATTCAATTAAGGAAATGGCCGATTGTATCGTTTAGAAATAAGAGGGCAAATAATAAAATTAATTATTAACTTTAAAAAGAAACATGACAAGAACAACTGTGCTACTAAATAACTGTAACAGTTAAATATTAGTTATTTATTATACTATAAGTGTGGTCAGTTGGTTTTTACAAATGAGTAGACGAGTGTAGGCCCAAGACCAAGTCGAAGGCTTACCATAGTCACGAGTTTGTAAAAACCAACAACCGTACGCGTCTAATACAAAATTCTTCAACACATTTGCGAAAAAACAGTATAATAGGTAATGAAACAAACATCAATCGAAAACTATCAACAATCTTTGATGTTTCAAACATGAAAATTACATGTATTTGCAAATGACGCTACGTGCGCGTGGTGAAAATTAGAACTACAGCTCATGTCTCATTTTCTCTATAGTATTAAAATGAAACATATATATTGATCAAAGGCGCTTCCAAGGAGGTTCCATTATTCAGTTTATTTATTTTCGTAATGTATTTCGTAAACTCCTTGCTGGAATTCTTATTTTTTCACCTATATACCTCACCTAAGTACCTATTTTACCGTACGTTCCATTGTGTGGCGCGTAATTTTAAACTTTCGAACAATGTAGGCTCCGTAAATGTATTTTTTGAGCAAACGTATTAAAAGTTATAATAACTACTAGAATATACCCGCGAATTTTTCCACGCTTTATATAGTCTATTCTAGTTTCTCATTTACATAGCTTTAATTTTGTACAGACAGGACATTTTCAGAATTTAATAAAATTACACATACTTATAGTTTTCTTGGTCAATAAGAGTTTCAAAACGATTTCAAGCAGCCTAAGAAAAGTTTAGGTTCAAAAGCAGATTTAATCAAAGCACGATTATATTATATGCTATAGGTACCATAACCTTTTTCTTTCTAGGTGTAATCTGTATAACATATAGACCCGTGAGGCCACGGCCTAGGGCGGAAAGATTTTCGGGCCTCCAGAATTTTTAAGACAAAAATTGTAAGGACAATTCAAAATTAAAAAATTGATTTGGATTGGTGTTATTATACAGGTATAATATTTTTTTTTTTAACAATAACATAACCTACTTGTTACTAAAAAGCAAAAAATAAATGTTAACCGACTTCTTTCTACAACATCTTGAAGTAGGTGCTATTTAAAACATAAAAAACAACAATTAATTTGCAAAATATAGTAATTTTTATGTGTTACTTTGCACCGTCTTCATGATGTTGTAGAAAGAAGTCGGTTAAATATTTATTTTTTGCTTTTTAGGTTGAGGTTGGTTTAGTTTTGTTAAAAAAATAAAAATTTTCAAGCGCTTAATATATTATTTCTAAAGCTAGTCAAGTATTTAGTTGATTAGCTTTAGAAATAATATATTAAGCGCTTGTAGAAATTTTACTATTGGGATGGGTTGGGTTGGCAACAAGGGTTGCTCTCGATTTCCCTAGTATCCATTCTTTAGATCCTGACTTGTTGACCATGGGACCTCCTCGGGAGTAAACACTTAGGGATAAAGAAAAAAATTGAAAATGGCTCCACGATTGACAAAGATGTCGGGTAACAATTTTAGAGGGTTTCTCTAGATTTTCCCGGGATCCACTCATCAGACCCTGACATAGTCACAATGGGACCAATTCAGGATATCCTTTCGATTAAAAGAACATTTTTGAAAATCGGCCCACAAACAAACTGCTCCTTCCCCGCGATCTGGAAGGAAGCAGATGTCATCGGTATTCACAAGCCTAGAAAACCGGCTAATAAACCGTCCAGCTACCGTCCAATCAGCCTACTGAGCACACTCAGCAAGCTTTACGAGGTCATCCTCTCTAGACTTAGAGATTTTACCATCAGCAAACATCTACTACCCGATGAGCAGTTTGGATTCCGTGCCAGACACACTCATGCGTCCAACAGGTGCCCCGCATCACGGAGCACATACTATCTCACTTTGCCCATCGTCCCCACCCTATAGGAACAGCCGCACTGTTCCTAGACGTAGCTAAGGCCTTCGACAAGGTCTGGCATAACGGCTTGATTTACAAGCTGTACCAGTTCGGTGTGCCAGACAGACTCGTGCTCATCTTGCGAGACTTCCTCCTAGGCCGTAGCTTCCGTTTTCAAGTGGAGGGAACGCGCTCGTCCCCTCACCCACTCACAGCCGGTGTACCACAGGGCTCGGCCCTGTCTCCACTACTCTTCACGCTGTACACCAGCGACATCCCAAAAACTCCAGATGTAGAGTTGGCCCTCTTCGCGGATGACACCGCACTCTATACATCAGATCACAATCCGACAAATGGCTTGTGTCCGGCTACAGGCAGCTGTAACAGAGCTAGACGAATGGTTTCGCAAATGGAGGATAGAGGTAAACCCGGAGAAAAGCGCAGCAATGTTCTTTTCCCCGGGCGCGCTTCGCTCTCCCAAACGCGCTTGCCTTCTCGCTTGAAAGCCATCTCGCTCTACGACCAAGAAATCCCCTGGGCAAAGTACACCAAATATCTGAGTGTCACCCTAGATCAGAACTTGCGCTTCAACGAGCATATCACTATAGTCCGGAATAGAGCGCGATTTGTGATGGGTCGTCTAGCAACCATGATAGATAAACGAAGCAAAATGTCCCTCAGATACAAGCTTACTCTATATAAAACATGCATCCGCCCGATCATGACATACGCGAGTGTGGTATTCGGCCATGCCAAGCCTGCCCTTTTAAAGAAACTGCAAATCTTGCAGAATAAATTCATGCGCAGAGCCGTCGGTGCTCCCCTCTATATGCGTAACGTCGACATCCACCGCGATCTGGAGCTTCCCTCTATCAAAAACTACATTACGTCGCTCTCGCGTAAGTATTTCGATCTAGCGCCGCACCACCGAAATCCCCTCATCGTGTCCGCGTCCGATTATAAGCCTCGACGAAAGGCTCTCGTGCGACGACCGCGTAATATCCTCACGGACAAGGTCGACGTTATCACAAAACGACTGGCCCGGATCAGCCCGCCCGCGGTTAGGACGGTAGGCTGGCAGGCACCGACAGACAGACACAGACGGCGGCGTCGACGCCGCCAATCACGAACTTTCCGCGTCCCCGCGAGGGACGCCAGGAGACATAGCCCCCCCATAGGATAGACTAGGCGTGTTGCTGGGAAGTTTCTTTCGCCGTTTCTTCTCTCTCAGCCATAACACGTTGCGAAACGGCAGTAAGATAGCATAGGCCACCGCGAACCGCCGATCCCGGGCCACCGCGATCCTTCTCCTCGGGCGTTATATTACCCGTCGCCCGTTCTCAATTAGTGCATTGTGTCGCCCTATGGTGGGCATCATTAGATTCATCCCCTTCTCATGGCAACAGTCCAGCCTAGGTGAAACTCCCTCGAGCAAGTTGCCCCCTGGGCTCGAACGCACTCGCCCCGAAAACCTCGGTAAGGTTGTGAGGTCTTCGGACCAACAACAAAAAGTCAAGTCCAATAAAAAAAACAATTGACGGAGAAATCGAGTAACGAACATACAGACGAATTGAGAACGTCCTTCTATGAAGTTGTTTAAAAAAGGTGGACGGTTGGACAAGGCAATTACATAAAAGTTCCGTTTCTGATAAAATATCTACGGAACCCTAAAAAGGGCGGCATTCCAACCTGGGCCCGCCGCTGAATGTAATTAATCGATCACGAAGACCTACCTACCGGCCTTCCGGAGATAGCAATAGGTTTAATGTTGGACTCTCAATGGTACGCTCGGGACAACCAACTAAATCACCGCTGTATTCCATCACATTGCGATAATTAATGCCAGTGTCTCGGGAACTGAAGACATGTCGGATAACCTTGACACCAAAAATTATATCGCACGCTTCGAATCAAACGGTCATTATACAAAGTTTGGCCAAAATGAGTTATTACCACCATGTAGATCAAGTACAGTTGATAAATCACATGCAAAAACTCTCACAACGGTAGTACTAAGGTACTAAGGCAGATCGATGTCACTAGTGTCTTTATGCTTTTTGGTGACTGTGAATGCAAGCTTTGAGAGCAATATTGATATATGTATTTACATTAGTGACCTTGTAGGCGTAGATTTTTCACGTGAACTCTGAAATAGTGGTATTTTTTTACTAACACATCTTCGAACTTGTAAGGCAAGTGAGACCTATCTTTACACAAGTAACGTATTTAAATAAAAATATCTACCCACACTATTCAGTGAAAAGTGACACAATGAAATAAATCAGAAAAGTGGCACTATTTAGAGACAAGAATACAATATTTACTATATATTCAAAATCAAATAATTTATTGTGTTCAGATTAAAGCTGCGTCTGCAAGTAATAAATCTGAGTACAAAATAAAGTGGTTTTATTTTATGTATTTTGCAACAGGTTTTCATTTGGAAACTTTAAGTGCTCCTCCTAAAAATTGTAAATTTCGTATAGTGACGGCTTGATTCCGAATGTGATTATAGCCTGACCGAAATGATTAGCAAGAGCGTGCTTAGTTTGATTGTCCGCATATAGAATAACGACACAAAGGTAACGGGTTCGAATACACAACCCAAATGATCACGTACAATGTTGCAATATTATAGATATTCTGCAAATAAAACAATAAATCAAAAAATAACTCTATTAAAGCCTTAAATAATAATAATATTATAACGAAATATTGTTTGTGATGGTGTCAATCTATACATTCGCTTATAATACAAAGGACAATTCTAACTTCTGTTTTAGTTATTTAACAATGGACTGTCACGCCAATGTGTCACCCTGTTTTGTATCGCTTATTCAAATGACAAGCAATGCGATACTCATACGCAGTACGACTTGAAAAGCATATTTTTAACAATCCAATTCAATAAAATGCTCTTCACATCTCAACATGTAGCATCTCATTACTATAGGGGTCAGTAAAATTAAATTAAATTTCGAGTGTATTATTTACACTTTAAAATATTGCATCTATTTTATAGGGTTTTACCAGTCTATTCATACGTAATTTCAATATATTGTTGTTAAAAGGCACCTTCCACCCAAATTTAAATGATGGTGAATCATTTGGCTACGGGACACTAATCAGGAATGGTTTTATTTATATACACATACACGCAACTGAAGATTAAAAAATTACTGTGCGTGTGAATTATCGTTAAATGAAACAAAGAAGAGAAAGAAAATAATTTATTTGGATACATTGCGACACATTACACATTAGAGAAAAAATACGTAACACACTAAATATAATAAATACGTAGCAAACATTAATTATGTCTCGCGATGGTACCAAATGGGCAGTGATGGATTTACACTAGGGGCACTAGGGGCTAGTGCCCAGGGCGGCGAAATTTTCGAGGGTGGCAAATTTTTGGAGTGTCAGCAAAAAAATTCAACTTTCTGCTATAAAAATCAATGATTTTCAAAAATTAGGAAGAAATTGGTTTCATGCCAAACCTTAATCTTAAAAATCGACTTCTCATTGGATATTTACGTTTTGAAGTCTAGTTATAGTGCACAATTTTTTTCGGTCCTTTACTCAAATAGTGCAGGATATAGATAATACGGCGGTATTTTTCACGGTGCCCCAGGGCGGCTCTTAACGTAAATCCGGCCCTGCAAATGGGTGCAGTTCGATGTCTGACGCTGGTTTTCAACTGCATCCTGATATACCGTCATAAGAACTTTAAAAGTGAGTTTTTAAGTAAATAAACAGTTACTTGTTATATACGGTTTTAGTTTAGTTGCTTTTAGAGTAGTAAAAATTATTTCGTCCCTCGTCTAAGTTCTAAAGTGAAAAATTCTAGAAAAACTTAGCTGGCAAAATTAAAAACAATACTTTCTACATTAACAATATAATCAATTTGAACAAGATATTGAGTATTTTTTTAGTCAAAATACATTTGACTATATATTATTCTTAGAGCTACATAGCCAAATAGTGAAAACAGACTACTATTAGCAGATCGACACTCAATTAACTGGTTTTTATTGTTCATGTAGCGATTTTGCAAAAATAGAACCTTTACTAAATCCTCATGACCAGCTGTCTGTCCGTGCATGTCACAGTCATTTTTCTCAGGAACTACTGGATCTATATGGAAGAACTCTAGCAGGACTATATAGTTTATTTTGTGCTAAAAGTAAAAGTTATGTAGAGAAATCGCTAAAAAATTGACGAGTAGGAGGGATGTCTGCCATATATGTAATTAAGAGTCGAAATTTCTTTTTTCAATCTATAAGTACAATGTCCTGTGGGGTATAATCAGTCAGATATGCGCGTTTCTGAAATCTACGCAAACGAAACCGCATGGTAAACTTTAGTTTTTATATTATTATGACAGCCAAGTAGTTATAAAATGTCCTTTCAAATATTATATCGTTGTTTTTTAAGTAAACAAAATATATAATGTATAGCGTATTTAATAAACTTGATTATAGACTCTTATAATTAACAAGCCTATTTCTGTTATTGTATAGTATATTTTCTATGTAATATGTTAAATAATAAAGTCGACGACCTCTGTGATTGAGCGGGCTAAGTCTTTGCCGGCCAATCTCAGTTCAACACAGAGGCTCCAGAGTCGATACCTGGCATAGTAAATTTCCTAACCGAATTTTCCGTTATTTACTATGGTGTGGGTGTCTGGTATCGCCCCCAGAGTACCCATAACACAAGCGTGACTTGCTTAGTTGAGGATATACTTGCAATGTGTGTGTTTAGCTTCCGATTATTAAAAAAAACATATTTTCCTATTTATCTATTAATTCTATATATTTATCTATCAAACTAAAAGTATCCTACACATGTAGGTATTAAAGCGATTATTAGAAGTCGCGTGTCGCAGCATAATCATCAGGATCTCATAAATAAACTGTGCGCTTTGTATAGAAAAACAAAAGGGGGTTAAGTTATTAGCGTCAGAGAATACCGAAGAAGGGCGCGCGTGCCAAAGCGCGCGGGTGGCATGATGGCGGGCCTGACAGCAAATAAATTGCTGCTAAGATATGAAAAAGAAAAGTAATTTAGAGATTGTACCGAAGTTTCACTAAATACTGTACACTTACATAATGAAAAGAAAACACACATTAAAATTTTAAACACTATACCTAACATCAGCCTATAAACGTCCCACTGCTGGGTTCGAGCTTCCCCATTTTCACATTTTTTTCTTTTATCGCGTGCACGTGATAATTGTAGCACTATGCATATTAGCACAAAAAAAAACTGCCCAAATGCTTTATGCTCTCTGCCAGAATTTGGACTCACGTGAAGTAAACTGGCATAACTTTACTTTTCACTGCTTGCAAAGTGTATAAAGAGACAAAATATTTATAAGAATACTAGGATATCCCCGCGACTTTGTCCACGCTTGACTTGAAATTCCCGGGTTAAAAGTATCACACATTTTATTACATAAAATCAGTGAAAAAATGTCATTGCAATTCGTTTTTTTTCAATCTGGCCATTTTAAATAATTGCCAGAAAAATTCCCGGGATAACAAGTAACTTAGATTTTAACTCTAAGAATTTACTGTCGATCAGCGAAAACCACATCGAAATCGGCCAAGTAGTTTTTACGTGAATCGCGAACAAACAGACAAGAAATGAAAAAAAAATGTATCATGTTCTCCGTCGTGTATTCCAGTTGTTTTTGTTAAATAGCTGTAATGTACAGACGCGGCATGTTTAGAATTCTATAATATTACAGATAAAATAAGGACAGTCAATTCTCTATTTTTAATTTAAGTATCATCAAAGTATTATGTAATTTAAAATAGTTAACTATAATTTTATAGCACTGGAAGAGTTAAGTCAAATCTTTAAGACATTTCGGAGCAGAGAAACTATTAAAACTATTACAACAAAGTAATAAACCTTTTAATTCGTTGAAACTCAGTAAATTAGGTGATTTATTTCTTACACCGTTGCAGGAGAGCGACAACACGAGCCAACTGTTCCAGTTGTTTGAAGAATTTACGAGCGTGCCCAAACACGGCAAATACATCTTTGTTAATAGACACATTAGCCGTTGAATACGCCTGCTCCGGCTCTTAATTGTCAACATATTGTACGCTATGGACGAGTGTGTCGTTCCATGTCTTTTATGTTTTTCGACAATACAAACTAAATCATTATACGTGTTAACTTTTAACAGCAAGAGAATTTATATTCTTTATACGTATTTTCGAACTACTCGTTCACTTCTTTTTAAATGTGCCTGATTTGTAGAAGCCAGTACTATCAAGTGTTCGTGAACATTCTATTTTTTAGAATAATCTTAAAGAAAATATGCATCCGGTGAAAGCCGGCTTTTAATGCCAAAATTATAGATTTGGACTGTGACTAAATAATGCAGTTCTGGTAGCAGTCCGAAATGTCATAGCTGCTTAGAAACTGTTAATGTCGATTAAATTCTAAGAACATTTTAAAAAATTTAAAATAATAATCCACGATAAAACTTTATCCATTAAATCTAGGGCTTTGTCTTTCTTCTTCATAGTTTATGTAATAAATTCTATTATTTATGTATGGGCCTTATTTTGCTTTAAGTAGGTATCTACGTATTCACAAGTATTAAATATTAATAATAATGCCTGCATTAGATATACAATGGAAAATAAATACCGACAACAAATATTGTGGTTCTGCGCGCAATTAGCATAATGGCAACGTACGATTCGCATTGTTTTAACATTGTTGTTCGAGTGTGCCGCTAACGAGCTTCAAGTGACGCGTGCGCGGCGGGCTTCCGTGCGCTAGAGCTCTTTGTTTGCACGCCCCCTCTGCTGGTTGTGTCACTCCACATCACCTCTGATATACTTTGAACTGCGACAGCTTAAATTAATATTTTTCAAAAAAATTAACAGCTCCCTTAAGTACTTCAAATACGACAAGTATAGTTATCTAATCCTGCTTTTACGTGTGACGTATTCTCAATTATTGGATATACGTTAACAATAGAAATACAGACGACGCAATGTCTGTCGAGCTCAGGCAGCGAAAAGTTCTGTATAAAGCACTCAATTAGAATAAGATAACAATATAACTATGAATAACAATGTTTCATTGATTGTATAGATTCACAAAGAGCCGTTTTGTCTGGTTAAAAACGATGAACTACATTGAAGGTAAGACAGCGTAAGGACCACCGACGTTGTCGGACGCTTTGCGACCTGCTCAAGCGGAGGTGCCTTTGAGCACCATACATATTAAGAGGCTCAAATTATCATAAACAATATTCTGATCAGATTTTTAAAGAGTATTAAGCTTGAAACTTGAATTAAACATAGTTCTTCAAATTAATTCTAGAGTGTATTTATGGTGCTTATATAGGAATATAGGCTAATATTTCTTTTTTATGGTAAGTATCTAATCGCATTGTCATGGCCATTTATGTGTCAGCTATTGAATAACAATCACTATCCATCTCAACATCTCTTGTTCACGCATACTTTAACAAACAGCAAACATTATTCAGAGTTGCGCATCGCACCTCTAGTTGGAATGCCAACCTGTCAAAAGAAAATAGTCTACAGTATTGATTAAATAAAGTCTATTTTAGAGCTCAACAGAGTGTAGTGATGAGCAAGCGGCATATCATGACACAGTGTAGCTCCCATTCTTATTTAATCTATTGTATAAGTCCAAGTTTTTATAAATAGAAGAAAACTTTTATTGAAATGTTTGCTTTTAAGTTCGTAATTTGATCAAAGAAATCTGCTTTGAAATGTACTACAATAGTCGGCACAGGCAATGCAATTGAGAATCGATATATTTAATTTGATTTTTCTATTTTAATCTTAGAAAAACTGGTTTTTTAATATTTGAATGCCTCTTATTTTATGTTATTTAAAATACATTTTAAATACAACTGCTATATTTAAGGTACATAGATAACACTTTATTACTCACTAAAATAACAGACGCAATACATTAATTACAACATTTTTAGGCAGAACAATAGGCGGCCTTATCGTTTAGACTTTAGAGCGACGTCTTCCAGGCTACCTATCATATAGGATATTCTAAGCTAATCTGGCAATGTAGGTGCTCCATAAATTGAGATGTTTCATAGGGTAGTTTTCATATTTAAACTTGAACGTTTTAGGATACTTACCTAAATTTTATATCCTAGTTTTATAATTCTGTGTACTAGATTAATGTGTAATGCGTTGGACTTCAGTAAGCTTAGTTATTATTATTATTTATTGTCAGTGAGAGTAGTAAATTAGTGTACTGTGTTTTGATATTGTAATTCTAGTGTTTAACTTTAATACTGTTTCAGATTTTATATTATTGTATAGTGCTCTCGCCAATACATATCTACTTTCCAGAGTAGATATAGGAAGTCGCCTCGCCTCTGTTGCCACTCTGTGATACTCTCACAGATCTGTGAATAGTCCCTTCCCCTAAAAATTATTATTCATCATTCTCATGCCTAGCAGAATGTCTATAGGCTTATATAAACTTTATTGAAATATAGAAAAAAAAATAAAACCATAGATAAGCACTGGTGACATAAGGGCAACGTTTTGCTGTGCAGTTTTATTGTATAAAATTGGTTAATATTTAACAATATGCAACAATTGATTCATTGTTTTTAAGCAAGATTTGTGTGTTTGTGAAGAAAATGTCAATAGTTTAGTGACTGATTTTTAAACATCTACAAGAACTACCTCTCCTATAGTACCCTCTCAGCCAGATTGCATGTAAGAGATCGCTTTAAGCAGAGGCCACCTTTTGTTTTACCGTTAAATTATTGTAATTATTCTGTCTGTAATTGTTTATTTGGTAAACAATAAAGTGTTTTCTATTCTGTTCTAACTACCTCGTTTAGTGTCAGTCAAAGACCTACAACTTAAGTGAGACGTCACATGGATCCAACTTTCGGTTGGTGCCTTGCTTGAAGTTTATTCTAAAACTTGAACATGAATACTCAATACTGACTATACATTGTCTTTCATTAAATATCATCTTGGTGTACTAAGATGATATTGAATGAGAGTGTAATTACAAAAATCGTGTGTGGTGTAACATACACAATTTTCATAATTACACTTTTTAGTTATGTTTAAATATCTAAGTAAACATTGACTCTTCAGGTGATCAGAGGGCTGGTGCTTACCTCGGCCAACGGATCAGTATGGCGATCCAGCGAGGAAACGTAGCCAGCCTTCTGGGCACCTTACCCATAGAAGACGGTGATCTGGGCTCAGTATTCTACTTATAGTATTGAGGGACTATGAGTAGAATATAATACGAATAAGTTAAGTCTTCTTGCATTGTATTGTCCATAAACATTATAATTATTTTCTAATTATATAAAAATCTAAGTAAACTTAAGAAACATCTAAAGTTAGATGTTAAGGTAAAAACATGTTTTGATATAACAATTTAAATACACAATTCATCTAAAATTTTGTTCAAAATTTATCTCGTAAGAAAAAACCGATTATAGATATAGGTGTATTCTGCGAAGCGGTATAAAGAGAAGAAGAAATAAATATGTAGAAAAAGTATGTTCAAACGTCAAAATAAATCGAAAAGGTTATTGGATTGAATCCTATTATAATTTGATTAAAAAAACAATATTATGATTGTATTGTGTGTTAAGGTAACCATTACAGAAAATTATTCAGACAAAGAATCATATAATTCGGCTGCAGGTTTACGCTGTGAACAATATAAAACGTGACCATATTCCTGCTGGCTCGGCGCCCGGATACTTTTCGACGTTAAAGTATTTTCTCATTGAACATCGATATCGTTAAAAAGCTCCAGACCTTAAAAATAATAATGATACTTTAACTACTGTATTCTTGAATTTCTATACCTATACCGATATAAAAAATTATAACAATTCTGATGGCTACATAATGATTATTTTTCATGTAATTCGGTCATTACACAGCATTCTGCAGCTAATCTGGAGAGGCTGTAAAGTTGTACGCGGACTGTACCCAATGCAAGGTTTATAATTGTTTTATTTTATTACTATTATGTACAGTAGAGTAGAGTAGACAACACTTTATTGCTCACCAAATAAATAATTACAAAAAATGTATTATCGCAATATTGTCACACAGTATTTATTAGTTAACAGTATAAGAATTATGTTGATGTACAGAAAATTAATACTTACTGTAAAGTTAAATCATAGACTGCTGTTATGTTAGTTAGTTGATCTTTAATATTTGTAAAACACCGGAAATAATCATTTTAAATAAAAACTTAATGTTTTTATGCATGTGTTTCTTTTATGATAAACGACGTAACAGAGTCATTAAAGACTAGAGCTGCACGCCCTCACCAGACGCCAACCCGCATGACGGGGCGCGCAGACGAAACTCGGGACTGTATTATCACGTATCGAATATGGACCTTACTATATCATCGCATCGGTCACGCGCGCCTCGTTCCAGTTTTATCCCTCCATAAAAAGGCCTAACGGCAGGAAGGGTTGTATTTTAATTACGATATTTTTCTATTATTTCCTCCGCTGTCTTAGTTTCGGAGCAAGGGTCGCGAGATGCAATAAATTACGCTTTTTATGAGGTCACGGTTATAGCTCATGATAACGTTTATCGCACATCTGGTGAAAATTGAAAGAAGTCGCAGCCCTTTTGGTTACTAGAAATTTGTTAGACTTATTTGTAGTGAGGACATAGAAGAGCAAGTGTTTATTTTTCCTGAAAAATAGTATAATGCCTGCATTATACTAAGAAAAGATGGCCTAATTCAAATAACAAAAGAAACAATTGCAACATAGGCGGTTCGTTGAGGATTTAGCATTTAACTTTAGGTACATATAACAAATAATTCAAAATACAAAAAAATCTGACAAAACTATAAGGTTGTTACATAAAGAATAATTATACTATACGTATTTGATAAAAATAGAAAATTCATTTTTAGAAATCTGGCTTTTTTGAAACAATTACACAGAAATCCTACAATACGAACAAAAAAGGTTAAAAAATGCCAAACAGCATCAATAATATGAAGCTTATAATATAGAAGATAATTGATACATGAAACACTCCCTCCCTACTTGTGATTGAAAAGAGTAGATGTCACACGAGAACACGTCACGGCGACCTGCTCCGCCGTGCATGAAATGATGAGCATCGCTTTAACATTTACAACCGATTGGGCGCGAAAAGCGTGAGTATAGATAATTTTATTGATCACTCTATATTGAAAAGCGTCCATGAAGGGTTTAATTTCGATTCAATTTTTTAGTACAATCTCTCGAGCGGAATACGTTTATTGCTCCCATATTGAGGATATTTGATATTTTATATAATTTTATTATCATCAAAGATTTAGGTCTAATATAGTCATATGGGCTGCTAATATAAAGGATATATTGCTTATTTCTGGAAGTAAACCTATACTTAATCATAACAAAAACAAGCAAACTAGGAGATTTTTTCGGAAACGAATAGTTTTGTTGTGTAGTTTTATATTTACTAGTGGTTGCCTAGTGGTCGAAATTCGATCATAATTAATTTAAATTACAAGTATGGACATTATTAAGGTTCTTTTGTCAAAGACTACAATACTTCTATAATCACAGATTTTGCCAATGCTACACTGTTAATTTGCCTTTAACAATAAACAAAAGAGTAGGTATATATGCGCGTGTGTGTAAAATACATGGTAGTGTGTGTAATGTTTTTTTATTGATTTAATGTACTTTCATACATAATTTTTTTTTTTTAAATTAGCATTCTGCACTCCTTCTCTATATAAGTTATAAGTATGTGCGAAATTTCATACTCCTCCGTCCGCGCAATTTTCGTAAAAAGGGGTACAAAGTTTTTGCTTCACGTATTAATATATAGATTTATTAAATATTTAAACTTTATTTAATATTAAACATGGTTATAGCATACTGAATATTCTAGTAAACAAAAATGTTGTTTCATCAAATCAAAAAAGGTGCAATTATATTTCTTCGAAGAAAGCAGCTCCTCGAGTGTTGCAAATGTTCGTAGGCAACGGAGATCATTTTCATTAGGTGGGCCGTTGGCCTATCTTGAGCATATCTATTATACTTAAGCAATAAATAAATGTGACTTTTCGAGTTGCTATGAAAACTTGAGTGATATAACTTCAGTAAATTTTTAAAAATTACCAGCCAAATTATTTGTTTAGCATCTTTTCTTACTTTTACCGACACTCTGGCTTTTCATTACACGATATTGGCAAAACTAACTTCGAAACGGCATTGCAGCTATTAAAAAAAGACCTGCTGGCTTAGGTGGTGGATTGTATGGGTCCAACTTTCTTCGCTTGTTACTTGTTTGCTTGAAGATTATTCTAAAACTTGAATGTTCATGAATACTAATTGCAGTTAGGTATACAAAATATAATACCAAATTTAGAAAGAAGGGAACTAGCAATCTAAAAATATCTAACAAATTATAAATCAATACAGTAAACACTCGTATTTTTTAATAAATTCATACCATTATGGACGGAAAGGATTGTGCTTTCGGCATCGCCTATGAATAATTATAATTCGTTAGTGCGAGAATGGATTTGTATACTTAAGCGATTAAAGTTATTTGAATATGGCTTTGTATCAATAGGTGTAAGAGTGGGAGCGACATACGCAAATACAGATGTTCGCACTCAGGGATCATGCGTAGATTGTGCATGAGCTTTAGATCGATATAAGCTTCTATAATAAATTATACGACATGCTATTTTTTTCATTAAAGTTATAAAAATATTAATTTCTAAAAAACTGTTAAATGAATGGTGTCAGTGATCAATCACGAAGCGACACGTGCTTCGTGTATCGAACATTTTTTAGATAAAAGTATTTTTTCTGGTAAAAAGCGATCCGAGAGTAACAAAAGCACATACATCACGATAACATTGGCACATGAAAGAAAACAAGAATGTGAGCGGGGGCGTAGCGATGCATAAAACTAGTGAACAATGGCTTTATTTGAGGATTAGGATAGACATGTATGTTATTTGATTACTTAAACACACACTTATATAAGAATATTAGACGGATATACTTTTCTTTATCACAAAGGGACGATCCTTTTCAGTTAAGAAGATTTAATAGTGTTTATATAGCTCCTATACAAACATCTCTAAAGTAACATGATTGTTAAAACGCGTTCAAGTCTTTTTATGTTAAGAAAGATCAATTTTGATATTTTATTATAAACTAGTCGTGCCCGTTACTTCGTTTGCGAGAGACTTGGTCTTAAATATGTATAATCTTATTAATAAAATATGTTCTAAAACAAACACATGAAAATTAAAGATAAAATGTCTGTTTCAGTCATTAATCCTTTTAACCCTTTTGGAGACTATTTAAGGCGAAAAAATAAAAGAATCAGATTTTTGTGATTTGATATCATACAAATATTAGTTTTTAGTTTAATTATCGCAATTATTTTAAAATCACAGAATCTTTACTTTTATTTATTGGTATAATGAGTAAAATAAGACAACACTTCAACAAAAACATCTCAGTGGCGTTGTATATAAGGTAAGCGTGCATTATTATAGCTTCATGAAAAACGTGTTACTAAATCAAAAGCAGATAATATAAAACTAGTCCTGATACGTTAGAATCGGGACTAATTCCGCAAAGGCAATAGTGAGTTGTCGAGCAGTTAGGCCAAGGCAATAAAAAAACGTATACTAGGAGTATTTTACAGATATCTACAAAGAGGGTAGAGAAATCCCTCGATTAGAAATGGGATTGAATTGAAGTACAATCTTCGTGCAAATAAGGGCGACCTTCTACCGAGGGCGAGGGATTGCCTGCCAACCTGTTTTTTCTTTTCAGACTCAATAACAGTAAAATCAGATCAAAAGGTGCCACTGAGTAACGTTTTTTTATTTTACGCCTATATATGAAGTTACTTTTTAAAATTTAATTTTAATCGAATTATAATGAAAAAGGACAAATAACCAACAAGAGCACGTTAGTAACGTCATTTTTATATATTAATTAATATTCTTATTTTCACATATTTTATGAAATTTCGATAAAATTAAAATGTAGATGTAAGCGCTTATGAGACAAAACGCGAGCTTGCGTATAAGACGCAGCCTCCAAGTATGTGATTATCTATAATTTGTAAATTTTATACAAAATTATTATTTATTTACATTGTTACATTGAAAAATACTTCATATCGTTATTGTATTTCATAATGGAACTCTCTATCTGTAAGATGTAACATAGAAAATAATTGAGGAACTCGTTATCGTATACCTGGTACTACATATACTTGCCTTGATTATCATTGCCAAATATAGGAGCTCTAAATACTTGATATTTATGTAGTTTATTTAAATACGTACTTTTTTTGTCATAGAAAGTCTTGTTCACACGTAGTAGCGGGACAATATAAAAGAAAGCTGGGCTAAATCGGTGAAATATGGAGCGATAAGGTACCGGCATTAATCATTAGACGCGCGTGAAATCAAATTATACTCTATACCAGACGCAAGCTAAACGAAAGGGTTGCTGCTGTCCCGATGCACGGTTCACCCTAAGCTCATGCTATCCCGTTTTAATGTTTCTATTAATGCGTTTGATGAAAAGAGATCGAATCAATCGACCATAATAAATTGCAAATCAAGAATTGTGCAAATCGAAAATGCAAACAATTTTCGACGTGTAATTGATTTTGTGTAGGTGATAAAGAGCTTATTTCAAATCAAAATGTCACGCTTTACCAAAATCATCTAATAATTATTCGGTTATGGTAAGCCTGACTACTAAGCAATATTATGTAAGATATTGACTAACGGCATAGACAGACGAATAGGTAGATGAACGGGCATGTCGGTTTGTAAAGTTTTCGTATTTACTAAATGACCTCGGGACCCTAAAAATCAATCTCTCAAAAATGACATATGAATAGCTGCCATTGAGAGCAAAAAGTGCATTCAGAGAATGGTCCGTTTACGTCCGAAATTAATCTGACGATTGACTTTTCTAATAGAGGGTTCGAATTTTAATTAGGGCAAATGGTCGACTCAAATTGGAGGCGGATGTGCCAGCACAAAGCCTATGTGATTGACATAAATTACTTGTAATAGCAAACTTCGGATGTATAGGTACGTTACAAATGCATACAAACGCTTTGTTGCAAACTATTAAGTAAATTGTTTAATTAAAACTGGTTTAGTGATAATTAATAATTTATTTATATTAAGGTACAGTCCCCCCAGCAACCATCTTCTTTTCTTATCGAGAAAATCACGTAACAGTGTCCAACGTAATTGGAGAAATCAAAAATTCACCACCTGCGCGAACTTGTCACTTAGAACGGATGGAAGATAATCACAGCTTGAAGAAAGCAAATCAATCAACGTTTGTTGGGCCGTCCTTAGTAGGTCTTGCTGGAGAGATACAGTGGAAGGCGAACCGGGTAAGCTTCAAACCTGCAATTACCAAGAAATGGCGAGTCATAGAAAAATAGCGTGTTTTTTTTCGACACTGGCCTCTGAACTAACGAAAATATTTGATGTTATTTCTGAACTGTTTTAAATTGCCAATGCAATCATTGTTAATTTTATCCGAGGTAAACGTTGTGATCCTGCCTATTACACCGTTGCTTTTTTGTAGCGTAATCTAAACTTTTCAAATCTTTAGACGTTTAAGTTGTTATTGTAAAAGGGTTCACAATTCTAAACTTTCATGCTCTATTTAAAATTGAATTGAAATTGTATTTTAATCCGAGCGATAAACGTCAATCAAGTCTGTCCTGCGAGTGTGATACATGTATCAAGAGAGCTCAACATCAGGACGCGTCGCGCCCCCATCACCCGACGCCATTCAAAACGGATTTCGTGCAAGGGTGAAATTAAAATGTCAAAATAGTAGTCCACGCATTGCGAGGTATTTTTGTCTACGGCTTTAATATGCGTTTTGTATGTTTCTATTCTTCCTGCTCGGATGAAAAACGATACCTTTTAACCCTTCCATTTACTTCAAAGCACGATAAGCAAGAAGAATTACTGATTGAGTTTATTGCGTCAATATTATTAACCATTTTTCTACGCCTTGTAGTCAATAGTTAACAAAATAATTATAGAAACACTGAATAGTGTAGATAATTATCTAAAAACGATATAATTATGTTAGAATACCTACCTTTTGTTCTGTTTCTTATTCTTTTTTTAATACGGCTATGCACGTTTAGTTTGTCTAGTCTGTTCAAGTATTTATAAGTATGAATACTGAATACTACTACTAAACTTGAAAGTTTAGAATAGTCTTCAAGAAAATAGCCACCAAGCGAATTGATAGAGGTTCCCAATGGAGCATTGATCGAGATCTGGTAATTACCCGGTTATGTGGTCAGCAGAAGATCCAACAACGATGGCTCATGATCCACTCTATCTGGTATTCGGGTAAACCCCGTGACCACCTGAGTGAATCCATGGATGAGAGTAAAATCGTAGGCAGTAGCCCCTGGCATATCAGTTCTAGGGAACCCAACCACACAGCGGGATGAGCATTAAAGTCCCCGAGTATGA
Source organism: Dendrolimus houi (assembly GCA_039645545.1). Lineage (NCBI taxonomy): Eukaryota > Metazoa > Arthropoda > Insecta > Lepidoptera > Lasiocampidae > Dendrolimus > Dendrolimus houi. The sequence continues at coordinate 14,646,151 of CM077126.1, read as the reverse complement.
CTACCTCTGCTCTCTGGATACTGCCCAAAAACCCTGTCAGTGGCCTCATGAACATGTTCAAAAAAGCGAATTGATTCAGTCCTTGCTTATCCCTGCCATGGGACCTGCACAGATAAAAATATAAATAATAAAACACGGTTTTAATTGCGGTAATTTATTTGATTTTTATTATTCCGACTTTTCGACCACTTTTTAGTAGCCGTGATCACGGAAGACAAAGATGTCAAGTGTCAATGAGTATTGTTAAAGTTTTGTTTAGCTTACCGCTAATTTGTTCATTCTAATTATTTAGTTTTAATTTTATTTAAGGTTATTATTTACTCTATGGGATCCTAATCTAATTTACTTTTTACTACTTTTCTTTTCATTTTTCCTCCCACCCATTTTAATATTATATAAAATTATTAGACATTGCTGAAGAGTTTCTTGCGCCGTGTTTTCTCTTCAAGCCACATGTTGCGAAACGGTGGTAAATTAGATTAGGATCCCATAGAGTAAATAATAATAATAATAAAATTAAAACTAATAATTAAAATGAACAAGTTGGCGGTAGGCTAAATAAAACTTTAACAATTTTTACAAGATGTCCATCACAGTAGTCATGAGAACTATAGTATATATTAGTATGACATAGACAATCGTCATAGATAATACTTTTAGTCGATTTATCAGATGATTCGATTTATAATTAAATTACCATTTTCTACCGGTTAGTTAATTTTATAAGCCCACTAAATTATCATCTAGATTATTTAGTGCATTAGTAACTAATTATTATAATTGTTTTTATGATCCTGGCAATACTATGATGTAATTGCTATTTTTAGCGATGATGCAATGTTATTGTTTTGTAGGGTAGCATTTTTCGTATAAAAGGCGTAGTGGCGTTTAGACTGTGTTCATCTTTCGCCGTTTCTTCTCTCCCAACCATAACACGTTGCGAAACGGCAGTAAGATAGTATAGGCCACCGCGAACCGCCGATCCCGGTCCGCCGGGATCCTTCCTCTCGGGCCTTATATTACCCGTCGCCTGCTCTCAATTAGTGCATTGTGTCGCCCTATGGTGGGCATCATTAGATTCATCCCCCTCTCATGGCAACAGTCCAGCCGAGGTGAAACTCCCTAGGGAGCCCCCTCGAGCAAGTTACCCCCCGGGCTCGAGCGCCTTCGCTTCGCAAAGGCACTCGCCCCGAAAACCCCGGTAAAGTTGTGAGGTCTTCGGACCAACAACATAAAGTCAAGTCCAATAAAAAAAAAAAAAAACTGTGTTCATTCCGCCCGATCATGACATACGCGAGTGTGGTATTCGGCCATGCCAAGCCTTCCCTTTTAAAGAAACTGCAAATCGTTCAGAATAAATTCATGCGCAGAGCCGTCGGTGCTCCCCTCTATATGCGTAACGTCGACATCCACCGCGATCTGGAGCTTCCCTCCATCAAAAACTACATTACGTCGCTCTCGCGTAAGTATTTCGATCTAGCGCCGCACCATCGAAATCCCCTCGTCGTGTCCGCGTCCGATTATAAGCCTCGACGAAAGGCTCTCGTGCGACGACCGCGTAACATCCTCACGGACAAGGTCGACGATATCACAAAACGGCTGGCTCGGATCAGCCCGCCCGCGGTTAGGACGGCAGGCTGGCAGGCACCGACAGACAGACACAGACGGCGGCGTCGACGCCGCCAATCACGATCTCTCCACGTCCCCGCGAGGGACGCCAGGAGACACAGCCCCCCATAGGATAGACTAGGCGTGTTGCTGGGAAGTTTCTTTCGCCGTTTCTTCTCTCCCAACCATAACACGTTGCGAAACGGCAGTAAGATAGTATAGGCCACCGCGAACCGCCGATCCCGGTCCGCCGGGGTCCTTCCTCTCGGGCTTTATATTACCCGTCGCCCGCTCTCAATTAGTGCATTGTGTCGCCCTATGGTGGGCATCATTAGATTCATCCCCCTCTCATGGCAACAGTCCAGCCGAGGTGAAACTCCCTAGGGAGCCCCCTCGAGCAAGTTGCCCCACGGGCTCGAGCGCCTTCGCTTCGCAAAGGCACTCGCCCCGAAAACCCCGGTAAAGTTGTGAGGTCTTCGGACCAACAACATAAAGTCAAGTCCAATAAAAAAAAAAAAAAAAACCTGTGTTCATTGCATACTGTGCTGTGTGAATATTCACATCAAAGGCTGCACAATAAAGGGGAAACCCTACCCAAATAGTTAATATTTGGTATATTTGGTACTTTCTTACCCAAATCTCTCCTTGCATTTTACACAATACTCATTGACACTTGACATCTTTGTCTTCTGTGATCACGGCTACTGAAAAGTGGCCGAAACGTCGGAATAATAAAAATCAAATAAATTACCACGCTTAAAACCGTTATTATAAAACATAGTTTTATTATGTATACTAGTCGCAAAAACTTAAGAAAATATGAATTAGTTCAATAAGAAAATAGTATAAATAGTGTAGCTTGTAAGGATCAATTTCAGTGAAGGCAAACCGATGAAAAGGGTTGTTTTTTTTATTTTCTACTTTTTACGCAAATACTTGAATAGCTTTAGTATTATATATAACAAGTTTTATAGTTTTTATATATAACAAGTTGTACATACGTATGTATATTCGAGGGTTGTTCTCGATTTCCCTAGGATACACTCATCAGAACCTGACTTGGTGACAATGGGACCACCACAGGTGGATACTCTTTTAAATAAAATAAATGTTGAAAATCGGTCCACAATTGACGGACAGGTCGCGTAACAAATACAAAAAAACATACAGTCAAATTGAGAACCTCTTCCTTTTTGAAGTCGTTTAAAAAACAATTATTATAATAGGCGCTGGCTAAATTTAAAAAAAAACTATTTTTATTAATATCAAAATAACTTTGAAAAAATCAAATTCTATTATATTTTGATTTATTTTACTTACAAATTAGAGAGATAGCAAACTGAAACGCCGCATAATACACATTCCTTAAATTTCTCTTTCCCATTGTTCTCGCTGCATTTGTTTGACTATTGAAAAGTTAGAGTGGGTGCAACGAGGGCTCAGAGGGCAAATAAATAATTACACACATTCTGCAGATATTTGCCCGAGGCATCGGTGGGGCGAGAGAGCTGTCAATTGTAAAGCAGGGGAATACGACAAAAACTTGCAAAGAGCATAAATTATTCCTAAATACGATTCCCACTATGCAATCCTATTAGGTATTATGCGTCAAATAGTCGCTTTTATATCATAATTTCTTTTCGAAACATTTATATTGCTTCTCTTTAAAATAGATTAAAATAATTATTTATTTTAGACACTCAAGAATATTCTTCATTAGAAATTGATCAGTGATAAAGAAATCCAAATTGATTTATCTATATGTAGGTGATAAATTAAATCATCGTCATATGGACAAATCTGTAATATCAGAAGAATTAAACATTACAAGACTTTTTTGAATCTTGCGAGTGTTTGTGGAATGACGGGTAAATGATGGAAATCATCAATAGCTCCAGTAGAAAAGATAAAGTGATTGTGCGAGTCAGACTCGCGTTTGCAGGGATGCTACATAAAATAAATGCCAATTTGAAGTTTAAAAAGCAAATACCTATATGTTCATGTGTGTAAATTGTATGTTTATAAATTAGCCGTTAGAGCCGGTTCCTTCTTTTTTTTTTGCAGATTAATCTGTAATTATTATCCAGCTTGAAACGCATAAATTTTTCATTTTGTACTTTTCATTTGAATAGATTCTATGTTATAAAAATATTAATAAATTGGCTTAAAAAATATAAAGTTTATGACAATATGTAGAGAAATTAATCGAGATAAAGGGGGCCTTGACATGTCCTATTTACGAAGTTGAATGACGTATTTTAGTGTGTCAATTAGAGTTCTGTATACCGACGTCGCAGCGTGAGGCGGCAGGGCACGGCAGGGCTCCCAGCAGGACCCTGCCTCCCGGTGCTCATTGCTATTCCTACAAAAACGCGTTGTTTTTTTGCAAAATTGCTTTGCAGATGGTTAGCTACGTGTTTATTTTTTCGTGTTTTTTACATCATAGAACGGAAGTCACATAACATGTAACTATACATTGTAACAGCAGATATTATAAATTAAAACGTAATTATTTTTATGAACATAGGCTATAAAATTTTATTAATCATTAATGCATTGTTTTTTTAAAATATTTTATGATTTATTTGTTTATTGTTATGGTCTTAGCATCCTGTGAATCTATTCCGTCATCTCCAAATTTCGTCGAAGTTGGATATTTTGAGCGACATTAAATTAAACAGTTTTTATTAATCTCTTGCACCTTTAGGTGGAACAGCAATTACGTTTTTGTCGTTTGAGCTACCTGCTGGGCTGCTCTATAATTACGAAGTGAATACATTTCTAAAGCTTTTGAAAACGATAACACGGAAGCTGTTGCGATAACTTAAAAAAGCAAGTAAGTATTGTTACAGTAATGCATTTGAGAGTAAATATTGAGTAGGCACAATGCGGGGTCCGACAACCCTTAAATATAGTCCATGGGGTGCCATTAGCACGGCTCAAAGAGTTGGGTGTACCCGCCGGAGCAGCAAGAGACGACTTTGTAAATCTAATTAAAATATCAATATGTTAGACACAGTCCGCGTTGACAATGAGATTTCATGCCTCACACCCTCCTTACTCTTTGCTATAACAGTGTTAATGTTTATTAATTGTCTAAATTAAGTTCTAACAAGTATCGAAAATACATGAATCAGATTATATAGGTAGTTTATAAATATCTTGTTTTAGAACAATTAAGTACAGAGAAACAATTATAGCACTCGGCTAAAAATTATTAATCTATTTTACTTATACTTTGTATATTTTTACGGACTTTAAAAAGGAGATGGTTCTCAATTCACCTGTATGTTTTATATGTTTCTTTTGCAGTTTTTCTGTCAATTGTGGACTGATTTTCAAACTTCTTTTTTATTCGAAAGAGTTTACTCCTGAGGTGGTCTAATTGTTACCAAGTCAGGATCTGATGAGTGGATCCCGGGGTAATCGGGAGACAATCTCGAATATTATTGGCACGTTGTTTCATATATTTTTATTTAGTAAAGCTATTCAAGTATTAGCGCAACTAAAAAGTAGATAAAAAGTGCGCCTCTCGGGACGGCCGACAGAAGTGATAACTTAAACTAATCTAAGTTGAACTATTTAATATTGAAATTGTTTAACTTGATAAAAGCTTAGGTTATTACTTAAATTGTATGTATAAAGCGCGTGGGTTAGAGTGAGAGAGGAGGAGCCTGCCTAACGCTGCCGTATGCGTGAGAGAAAGGGAATCCAAACAGACTGGCGCCGTAATGCGTTACGCAACGAAGCGGTTTACCCTCCCATAAGACGTTATCACTTCAATAACAATAAAAAACTAAACTATGTAAAAAAATTGTGTGTGTGTAAGTACTTCACACGCAGTAGAAGTGAAACAAAGTGTTGCAAGGGGTGGGAGGATTCTAAATTTCGTGACGTCACATTTCATAAGTATATTATGTCTTCTTTATAATATATTTAAGCTTTAAAACACGAAATTTAAAGTATTAACCAAAAACTTCAAAACATTTCCAACTCTATCTGTATGAGCATTGTTTAAATTATTAAATACTAGAGGTTTCCCTACGGCTACGCCGCGTGAAAAACCCTAGGTAGTAGTTTTATGTTACTCACATAAAAATTTAATTAGATGTTTTAACAAAACCTTTACTGTTTCTTGTTACTAAGTTCACTACAATAACAAAGAAACTAAGTCAATATAGTCTACACAAATGCGCAGCAAAACAGAGGCGAGTCGTAGCCAACCTGATTTGAAGTAATACAATGAATGAGATGTTGTTTATTTTAGACAACCTAGGTATTTATTTGATAGTGAATTGAAAAAACGCGATTGCAGCACCATCTATTTTGCTAATCCATTTTCTCCATGGAAACGACATTATTTATCGGGATAAAAAGTATCCTAAGTGTTAACTCGTGTTATTAGCTAACACTATGTTCACTGTTATTCATATACGATAAGTAATTTCCAAAAAAGATCCGAGCGCAGCGCCATCTTTTTCGCTATTTTCGTCTATCTTATGGAAACGACATCATTTATGGGTATAAAAAATATTTTAAGTTACGCCCCGTGATTTAAGTTAGCTCCGTTTCGAGTTTCATTTAAATCCATTTAGTAATTTTTGCGTGATGCTCTAACAGACAGACAGACGGACAAAAATTCTAAAAGTTGTATTTTTGGATTCTGCAGTTCCGAAGCAGCCCCCCTAATTTTTTAACATTTTTTAACGCAATGTACAAACTGGAACCATTTACAGATTTATTATAGTATAGAAGATAATGTTTTCTTTCTATCTCATTCTCTCGCAGGCTTAGTCCTATAGATTTATGTATTTATCTCTTTTTAGTGTCGCTTTTTCGTTTCATCGACTTTCAAATCACAACGATTGTAAAGAAGTTTCACTTCAAAATATTTATTTTTTGCTTATTAGTTAGGTACTTTTGAAGTCGATTTTGTTGTTTGTTAAAAAAAATATACATTAAGCCATGAACCACTACTATAAAAATGATTAAGAAGATTACATATGATATTGACCTTGTGTCCGGGGTTTTTATATATTTAAATGCTAAAATATAATTTTCATTCAAAGAACCATTTTTCAATTTGTAAGAGAAGTATCGATTCTACGAAAACACGTCGATTATTCAGCTGTCAAGATGTTTCGCAAACACAATGAAGTCAACAAGTCCTCCATGAAACTGTCATAAATTCTCGACAAACAGTATCCAAAAATCTTCTGTCGGCTCGTAGGTAATCGAATCAACTTGATTTTTTTTTCAAACATATTATAATAGTTTCAGGTAGCAATACAAATAGAAATAAAATGGTGACATATCAATTGAGTTTTTACTAGTGTCGCAAATTCGCACAAATCAAACATTGAAGTGTTAAAATTTTGGCTTGAAAAGACCTTTTAGAGCGACACGACAGGGAGTAGGAGCATTATGGCACAAAATCATTCTATTTAGGAAATGTCAAGCCCAAGTCGTATATTTTGATACAACAATAGATACTTAGTTTATATATTAAATAAACTTTTAAACATACACACTTCAAAAAAATATTAATTACAACTTTCTTAAGCTATCTACTACTTAGGTACTACTTGCTGAACGTCATCGGCGAAATTATATTTATTGATGTTATAACCTTAACCCTATAGTATTTGTTATAATTTAGAATATATTAAGGAACAAATGTTACAATGCACGGCTGGCACAATATTTCATATGCCCATTCGCACAAAAACGTAACCCTTTTTTGTTTTCTAGAACAATTGTCACCCTTTTACTTTCATTTCAATTAAATAATGTCTGGTCACTTGGGGCGGGCAGGAACGTCGTGGTGCCGCGCCGTGGAGCTGGAACGGGCCCGGCAATGTTGCGCAGTGCGCTTTGCTATGTTCGCGCCTCCCTTAGCCCCCTTTGCAAAGTGCGCGTCATCCTGCGAGCACATTAATCACCTCTATTATTAAACTTGTTATTGTGTTCATTCGAAGATAACGTTTTATAAACGGTGCCGTCCGCTACTAACAAAATAAGCTTTCTATAATAGCGTGTAAGCGATCCAATATGAGAGTGTGCGTCGAAAAAACAGTTGATTAATGATGTAATAGCGAAGACAAATCCGCTTATGTTTGGGAATTATGCTTATTTAAATTTAAATAGTGCAAGAAAATCATTCTCAGTTTTATATCAAATTTTCAAGCAGATTAAAAAATCGACCATGTGCTTGTCGGTCCCCGTATAACGAAAGCTTTGATTATGTAAATGTACATAAAGGATTCCGTGAAGGTTACGAGCGTCCCCTATTTGTATGACTTGGCTACGGAACTCTAAAGATCATGTAATATAAAAAAAATCCCATATCTGAAATAAATATTTGACGGATTTTGTATAAACAAAATTCAGTAGAAAATATGAATTTTGAAGTGAAACTTCTTCAGAATCGTTGTGATTTGAAACTCGATGAAACGAAAACGCGACACTAAAAAGAGATAAACACATAAAACTATAGAACTAAGCCTGCGAGAGAATGAAATACGAGTTTTCCACTGTGCAGCACAGATTAGAAAGTCGATAAGACCTATGATTAAACATAGGTCCAATTTGGACCGAAATAAAACTGAGAATAATGTTTTTTAGACTAAAACAGTGAAAAATCGAAAGTGATACTTAAGAAGTTTATTTCGAATTATAATACGTTGACGGATGTGGGCTAAAGGAATTATATTTATATTAATAAAAGTTAGGGAAGAATTATCTGTAAGTATGTACTCTGAAATTTCACTTCTAAAGCGTGTGAACTGCACACACGCAATTTTTTTATACTCTATCACTTAGATTTTTTTTAATCTTCCTCTCAATAGTTCAAAAATTATTGTGGAGACGCTTTTTAGGCTTCGGAAGTGCATTTCTCAACTCCACTTAAAAAGTCACTAAGAAACCTCATTCCGATTTTTAAGACATGTTATTAATTAACGACACCACACTTGGCAATGAATAAAAATACTTTATTGTTTAATATCAATTAAAAATAAGTTTAAAACAATTAGAGATCTATAGGTATTATGTAGGTCAAACAAAGGACGGCGATCTCTTACAGCAAACCTGACAATATCATAATAAATAGACTTATAGTCTTGAGGGACTATGGGTAGAATACGATACAAATAAGTTTTCTTTTATTGTATTCGATTATATGTAATTTTATAATTGTAAATTATGTAAATATACTATAAATATTAAAAATAAACAAATTATAAAAAAAAAATATATATATATATATATATACATTCTACCTGTCCATATAGATAATATAACAAAAATGTAAATATAATAAATATTTAGGTACAGAATAAACAATATTATCTATAATATTGTAATACTCTAAAATTGCTATGTCTATACATTGAAACTATTTAAAAAAACAACTTGAATAGACTATAATTGTGAACGATGGAGAATAGGATGCAATTTTTTTTAATTCTATCTGTTTGTTCGCGATTCATGTAAAAACGACTGGGCGAATTTTGATGCAGTTTTCGCTGATCGATAGCAATTTCTTGGACTTAAAAATGTGTAGTACTTTTTATCCCAAGAATCCCGTGGGATTTTTTCCGGGAGTGTTTAAAAGTGGTTAGGGTGCATACAATTGGATGAATTTGGTTCGATTTGTACTAGAACGACAACTTACGTTCTTTTTTAAATATCGTGGTACATTATATCCTGGAAATCCGGGATTCTATTCTGTGAATCAATCACACGGCTAAAATTACATGAAAATTGGCCGTGTTACTCTTATTATGGCTTGGTGCTATAAAACAATTTACATGCCTGGCTAATCCAGCACTGTTTATATTTCCCGGAATTTCCTAATTTCGAAACCACGTGATTTTTGAGACTGAAAAAAACTAACATAACAAATATATAGTTTCTTTATTTATTAGATATCCTTAGTAGAACAGTTGAAGTTGTCTATGCCTTTAACATTAATTATTCCACGTTTTTATAGGAATTTGCGGTGTTCAAGTATTTCCATACTAAAAATATTGTGTGTGTTGTGTGTATGCAGTTCACACGCAGTAGAAGTGTAACTTCAGAGAATATACTCACAAATAATTCTTCTCTAACTTTTATTAATATAAATATAATTCCTTTAGCCTACATCCGTCAACATATTATAATTTTAAAAATTCAATCCAAATTACACTTTAAATAACTGTCATAAAGTTCAAAATTCAATACACAGTTTCGCACAATTTCCTTTGTTCTACGTATAAAAGAATATCGGCCTTAAGCATATTCAGATAGAGCTAAAATTCATTTGAAATCTTTTAAGTTTTATTTAAATTGAAAGATAATACTAACGGGTAAAGATAAATATGTTTTATTTCGAGTTAGACAAGGTTGAATTTTATGTGTTCATCTCTTTTTAGTGTCACTTTCTCTCTACATCAATTTTCAAATCACAACGATTCTAAAGAAGTTTCATTTCAAAAATTCATTGCCACCCTGGAAATAACCTTTGATTTTAAATATTCGCAAAGTATAATCTTAGTTACCCGTCCAACGTGGACGAAGTCGCGGGTAAATGTTAGTTATATCTAAAAAAATGATGTTGAGTGACTATCACGCCCAACTATACTTATTTTTATTCCTTTAGTTACATCTACGATGGTCATTCCTAAGTTTAATTATTTTCACAATTTTACTATATAGTAGACATGTTTGCCGGCCGCGTTGAAAAACAATGACCCCGCGGCACTGGCGGCTCGACAATGTCAGGCTTTTTTAAGTTACTGTATTTAAATCTACTCCATCTATGTTTGCTTCGAAAAGTAGTCAAAAACAAACTCGGGCACCTAAGTTTGAGCTTCAAACCGAGGTGGTCTTAACATGGTTTTCAGACTACCTTCCATCGGTTCTATATTATGCCAACAATTTTACGAACAGTTTTAGAGAGCTCAGTTATTTATAAATACTTATATTGCCTATAAATATTTAAATAGTATGAAAATTGTTTATAACTCAACCAACATCTTACAAAAGTACACGACGCGCGCAAGTGGCGGCGGAGGCGGCGGCGGCGTCAAGGTACGTCGATCGCGGCGGCGCCACGCCTCGTGCCGTCGCAGCGCACATATCTGTACTATATATACCTTAATGCGGCATGCATACACCTTTTGAAAAGTTTATCTATATAAACTCGGTAGGGTTAGGAACATGACAATGGTATACATACATGACGGACATAGAAATTTACAAAACTTTCGAGCTTGCCATTTGAGCCACAGAATCCTAAAACACTATTTGAAGTACCTGTGAGTTCGTTTCATAATGTATGATGTAAGAGGCAAGGTCATACTGGCAACTGTTATTATTGTACCTGCGATTGGTTCACTACATGACTCGATAGCAATCGAAATATTCACGATCAGGTATTTCCGATCTTGATTTGACGCAAGCAACGTTCGAGGTCTATCGAAGCGGAGGCGAGATCGCGACACACACCTACTTCTGAGAAACGCGAAAAGGCCAGACGGCGTCACGAATACATTTCAATTTTCCTTGTTTACATAGATCTTAGTTCTTTGTAACAATGTCTAATTGAATAATTACCGTTCTATTGTCAATCTTTTCGGAATTACCATTCAAAGAGATCAATTCTATTTTTTTAATATCAATTTTACACCATCTTCCATGCTTCACACCCCTAGGGGTAATTCCAAATAATAAGAGTTCCTAATTTTGATTAAAGTATTGATTGACGACCTTCTATATTTTGCGATCATTATCATAATTATGTCATCAACAACATATTTTTTTGCTTAGTATCTTCTTGAAATACAATAATGCTTAATTAGAGATTATACACAAGTGATTATAATGTATACATTAGTCTAGTACAAACAAATACATAAATAAATACAAATAATTTCAAATAACAAAAAATATAAGAAAGCAACTAAATTATACATGTTATACGAGAATAATAACAAAGTGCAAAAAATAGAGGTGACTAAAAGAGGAATAATAGGACAAGAATATATGATAATTTGTTAACTAAATTGACATTAACAAAACTCAAAGCGAAATATAGAAAGTAAGCGACAAAAGAAAAATATAATTAAACGAGTCAAGTAAATACTCTTGGCCGCGCAAAAAAATATTACGTACTATATTTAGGTATTAGTTCATTGATTATTCATTTAATATCAGAATGATTACCTTATTAACGAGTATAAAGTTAAATGTGGACAACATAATACACCGAAAGCCATTTACTTGATGACGTTCGTACTTGACGTCAACGAATTGTTAGAACCGGTTTCATGTTATTTACCAATACCAGTCAGTGTGCTTGTTACTGCGTTGACTGTCAATTTGTCGTATAATTTAGACACACAAAAGGTTTAATTTAAATTTTTGGAATTTTTACCTAATTCGGTTATACAGTTTTTAGTTCAGCAAATGATGGCAATAAAAACAAAAAGACCATAAACGACACAGTAAGTCTATTCATGCAGAATCCTATTCAGGAACAATAACAGTTTTTAAGGCAATTGGACTTTTATTATGGTATAGATACGTCCAACAATAGTAGATAGTAACACGCCCATAAAACAATAGTCTTTAGTAACCGATCCGGTTGGACTCGCAGTCATTATATTTAGCCCATATTCAAGCATTCCAGTTATTACTTTGACAAAGGCTAATTTTGTTGCATTTTATTGCTTTAAAATGGGATCAGCAACCATTAGTTTTTTCATGCCTTTTAATGGGGTGTTGTCCGAAGGACAAGCGGCGAAAGACAAAGCTCAGACGGAATAACCGGCATAAACAATGTTTGACGTTGAATTAGACGGCTTTTTTGCCCGTTTACGACCTACCGCTATGCTTTGGAATATTTACCGGACGCGGATAGAAACAGGCCTTCCTAAGTCGTTGATGATTCATTCATTTTTTATCTAACACCTAAAGCCCAACCAAGTTTTTATACTTTGTGATTAGATGTTATTTCTTGCTCTGTATTATTTTATATTGACTCGTAAAATGTTTTTCCATTTTATTTTTGTAAATTTTGTAACAGGTTAAACAACCGTAATATTATTTAGTTCCTATTTATAACATAACATCTTTTCGCGTCTGTTTCAATTTTCCTTTTTTAAATATGGTATTGTTTACAATTTAGAATTATCTACACCCTAATAGGCACCAAATAAAAGACTGACTCTTATGACCTGGTGGATGGATGGTTCCCAGCTTCAATCGTAGGCTTTCGACTAAAGTAAAGAAGTTTTTATGATAGCTTACAAAATCATATATCCCTAGACAGTTACGATTTTATCTAGAATATTAAAAAATAGTAAAAGTGTAGTGTTTTCTTTTTTAGGTTTTTTGTGTTTGTCCGTTTGTTCCGGATTCACGTAAAAACTACTTGACCGATTTACATGCGGTTTTCGCTTATCGATAGCAAATGCCCGAACTTAAAATCTGCGGTACTTTGTATCCCGGGAATCCCTTAAAAAATCTTGGTATGACAGGTTTGATCTTCTGTGCTCTGTCTAATGTGGAGAAAGTCGCGGGAAAATGCTAGAACACAAATATAATTTTGTTTAATACGAAAGTAAAAGAGAATCTGTATCCAGATAAAAGAATATATAATGTCGACCATTTCGAGCATGAGATCCGATTTCGTACTTTTACCTACATCAAACAGTCTAAACCATCCCCCATTAGCACACGAAACCATTGGTATATCGGGTCTGCCGTATGAAACTATTCATTCCACACATAAATAGACGATGTATGGCCGGTTCCTACATATTACTAATTATTCACTTGCCCCACTATCGATTGAATTTTGACATTACACGTATGGAGCTTATGTCAAATTTTAACCGTTTATCGGTAAGATACCTATAGGAACCGGGCCATAAATCAAAACTGCATTATGGAATTTGAAATGACGAACAGATCGTGGAAATTTTTCTACCGTTTTATTTTTATGTAGCCATCATTTGCTTTCAATAGATTAATAAAACCTATAAATAAAACGTGTTACTTATTTGGAAGGGTGCCTATAAAATAAAAGATGGTAACAAATGAGTCAACTGGCCGAAAGCGGCATGCATTCTAAACATGTTAATGGGAACACGGTGTAACCCTTTCTTTGTGCAGACATTTTATTGTTTTATAAGGGTCAATGTGTACTTTTTGCTTTACAACTATGAAAAGGTTTATGAATCAATTAATTAAATGTCTACACGGTCATTGTCGCAGAATAAATTATGATAATGAAACGGTAAGTAACAATGGCTTGATTTATTGTTAGTTGACACGTGAAAAAAACTGCAAACATATCTGAGAATAGCTGGAAATTTATTCGGCCCATGGCTGGATTTAAGTTACCAACACCAACTTAAACGGCCCACTGTTGGGCTTGGACTTGCCCGTATTGTATGCTAAAATATAAGATACTAATGAATACTGCGGTATTCTCTTCGAAAGGAATTAAAAATAACGACTTTATAAATTTTAAAAATTGATGTCACCTTCTAATTGATTATTAATCACTAGCGCGCACGGGTATCTAAAAATTACTTTTTTTAAATAGCATATGTCAACCGGGGATAGTGTAGCTTGCCAACAGTGAAAGAATTTTTCAAATCGGTTCAGTAGTTTCGGAGCCTATTCAATGCAAACAAACAAATATTTCCTCTTTATAATATTAGTATGATATATAAATCAATATAAATAAAAAAATATAGATACATATTAATATTATTACATGCTTAAACTAATTAGATAAACCAAATATAAAATACACCATAAAAATTATCATTACATTTTACGAAAAAAGTATTTATTCGAGTACCAGACTGATCAGTGATCAAGGATTTCACTGTGAGGAAGAATCATAGTTTTTAATTTAGCTATGGAACGCTAAATCAGAGTGTAACTAAAAACTGGAAATACATATTTTGTCCGAAACAATATTTGTTAAAAACGTTTTTTAAACAACTCATATATTTTCCGATTTTACTATTCAATAGGAGAAAAATTAGGGCAGACCTATTTTGTTATTTGGAAACGCGTATGTAATCAAATATTCACAGAAATAACATCATGTTGAAACATTAATATTATTTTTCAAGACCTACCTAACGACATCTGCCATGTGTAGGTAGGACATTTAATTTTTTTTTATCCTAAGTTACAGTAGTGTGTTACAAGTCTACAACTATGTTTTTACTGTTATTTTACCTAAAGGTAAAAAGGAACCCTTATGGTCTTACTCCGGTGCCTGACTGTCTGTATATTACAAATGATTATCGCAGAAACTTATTAGGGTTAAACGTACCAATTTGGCATACTGAAATAAGATTCGTGTGTTTACAAAATTAGTATTGAATTAGCAAAAATATATTTTTGAACATCGAAAAGAGGGTCCGAAGAAAAAAAAGAAATTTAATATTGAGCAGTATCATCGAGTGAGCTGCAGCAAATGCCCTTACATATACTTTGCGTTCGGAGCGTTCGTTCCAACGCCCAAGATCCGCTTTCTTACTTTTTCTTATCTATTTCACGCATTCGCGGTCTTCAGCATCCCCTGTTTTGAGAACTTTCATTATGAGCCTTAGCCCTTTCACTGCGCTATTAGCTTTAAAAAAATATTAATTATTTTTGATATATTATATTTACTCTTCCACTATCAAAGATGTGACAAAATTACTGTCTTCTGCCCTTATCTTCAGACTGTTAGTCGAAAATTAAAAAGAAATTGAGATACATTTCATTTGGTCTATATTTTGAACAAAAAATAAAATATTTTTTCAAAATCCTTAAATGTTTTGTAAACATCTCAAAAATGAGTTTGATTTATTTTATTTTATGGAGGAACCATTAATATGCGAGTTCGACTCGCACATAGGCCCCTTATTCGCGATTTAATTTCAAGTTATATAGCAGTTTATAAAATAAATACATCTTCCTTTCACACTTAATTTTCATAGTAGTTAGTCTCTAAATCTTTGGGTGTGACTTACCCAAGCATAGACATGACCAAAATTATGAGAGTGTCTTTGTTGCCATCTGGATACGGAACCATAATCAAAATTGTTCAAATAGACTTTAGAAATTATTCGAGTATTTATAAAAATCTGCACTCGTTTTGATACATCATTCTGGAAAAAATATAAATAATATAGGTACATCACAGAAATTAATAAATTGTACAGTGTGTTTTATGTTATTTTTGATATCAGTAGCACTCGTACCTACACCACATCCGTGTTGATAAAACGTACTTGTTATGAGAATGGTTTTATTTTCACATTTATTTCACATACACATAATGTGTACATCATATATATCGTGCAGATCAATTATTCATCTATACTAATACATAGGTCATACGAAAGTGATGTTGTTTGTATATTTGTTCCTTCTTCATAGTCTTGGAAACTGACCAATTTTCATAAATTGTGATTTTATAGCGGCGTTGAACATATTTTATATCCCAAAAAATTAAGATGTTCTCATGGAGTTTGAAGTTAGCGCAAGAGAGTCCTCCTGAAATGTTCTAGTCATTATATCAAAAAAGTTTCGCCTTGCAACAGGTAGTTCATAAATTCATTTTCTGTTATACGGCAATCGTCCAATAAAAAGCGTATCTCTAAAAAGATCCGGCCGACGGATAACAGCCTCTGTGGATGCGCGGGTTGAGCCTTTGACGTCTTACCTCACTGCAAGACGGAGGCTCCGGGTTGGATTTCTGGTATGGTTTTCGGAAACGAATTTTCTCCATTATTTATTATGGTCTGAGTGTCTGGGATCGGCCCTAGAGTATAGTCCGTTGTATATTACCCATAACACAAGCGTAACTTGCTTAATTTGGGGTTATACAATACCTGTGTTTGTCTGCCGATTATTTATTTAGTCAAACCCTGCATGAGTAGATGGCGCTAAAACTTATTCTTCTCTCGCTTTTCACGTTTTATTATTTAAAAACATATTTTTAGACCAAACCAGTCAAAAATTCCTGTCCTGACCGATACGTGGACACTAACGACAGCATTGGTCCACAAGTTTCAAGTCGCTCAACGGGCTATGGAGCGAGCTATGTTGGGTGTTTCTCTTATGGATAGTATTAGAGATGAGTATATCCATAAGAGAACCAAGGTAATCGACATAGCTTGCACAATTAGCAAGTTGAAGTGGCAGTGGACCCGTCACGTCAGCCACAGGACCGATAGCCGATGGACCAGACAAGCCCTGGAGTGGCGACCGCGACTCGGTAAACGTAGAGTCGGAAGCCCCCCAGCCCAATGGACTGACGACCTGCGCAAGGTCGCCGGTAGGCGCTGGATGGGGAAGTCCGAGGACAGGGATGAGTGGCACCGACTTGGTGAGGCCTACGTTCAGCATTGAACTGCGATTAGCTGACGACGATTCAAAAATTAGAAGACAAAATTTCCACCTAATTGTAGTCTTATGCCTCTACCACACCTGCGCTGTAATGCTTTAACTAACGCACTAATATAGACATAACCCAGACGTAGCCAAGAATGTAATACGTTATTTGAGATGCGACATTGTTACTGATGTTGAACATTAACCCATAAGTCATCTGGTGGTGGTGAACTACACTAATATGCCTAATCGTTAACGCGTTATTATTAATACTGGAAATAAAACGCATTTGAACACAGTTAGGTACTTACTATCACTAACATTAATGCAGATGTAGCAAAGGCATTAGAAAACATGTTCGCAAAATAGTATTGAGCAGAACATGTATATTATTAGAAAGTAAGAGAATAATATAGATATAGAAAGAAAAACAGGGGAAATAATATAAAAACAGTCCGAAAAAAAGAGACAACTGGAAGGAAGTACAAATAAAAAGTTTCTTTCCAATTTATTAAAATATGTTTTGTAGAATTTTGTGGAAGAATTAAAAATATTTTTAATTAAAATTCCAAGGACTTTGTTATTATTAGATAATATTTTATCAAAGCAACTGATAGTAGGTAACATACAATCGTGGGCGTGGGAGAATTACATTTGGTAGTATAAAAAAAAATATTTCTTTTTATTTTGTTAGGTAGTATTCAATATTTTTGTTTAATCACCAATTCTGTTCGGTAGCTTTATTTTTCTCAATTTTATTTTCTAGGTATAGATATACTTTAAAAACTTTTCCTTGGATGATAATAATCGGACATTACCTGAGATCGCCTACTAATCTATAATATTATAAAATTCTAAACATGCCATGTCTGTACATTGAAGCTATTTAAAAAAAACAAGTGAAATAGACTATATAAACGATAGAAAACTCGATACAATTTTTTTAGATTTTCTATCTGTTTGATCGGAATTCACGTAAAAACTATGGGGCTGATTTCGATGCGGTTTTCACTGATCGACAGCTAATTCTTAGAATTAAACTCTGCGCTACTTTTTATCCTGGGAATCCCTCGGCAATTTTTCTGGGAATGATTTAAAATGGTCAGATTAAAAAAAATCTAATCCAATGTGATTATTTTACTTACCGGTAGCAAATTTAATTTAATAAAATGTGTAACTTTTTTTATCCCGGGAATACGGCGGGAAATTTCCTGGGAGCGGTTTAAAGTTCTTCGGATGCATAAAACTTAGCTTATTCTGACACAGTTTCTACAACGATAGCTTACGTTCTTTTTTAAATGCTGCGATTCTTGGGTCCCGGGAATCCCGCAGGAATTTCATTTCAAGTGTGGACGAAGTCGGGGTCATATCCTAGTAATATGTATAATTATATACACACAAAGTATACTCACAGGCCATTAAAATTTATATAGGTCTTTTTGAAGTAAAATTCTTCTATCGACGCAATGGATATTTAGTAGATAGTAGAGGTGTAGTTTCAAAACCCGCTATGAAACTACATCCCTGATTTGGTGTTAAAAACAAAGACGTGACGTTTTCTTGTAACGTTTTATTATCGTCACGGTTGCATAAGTATACGAAAATTGTAAATATGCATAGTTAGTTTCACTGCTATAGCAGGATAGAAGTATTTACTGTGCTTATTTAAGTAATTAATAAAATGGCCCAAGTGCGTGGCAATCCACTACACCACCTATGAAGGATTCTGTGGAGATGACAAACCTCCACTATTTTCATCATTTGGATATTGAATCTCGTTGAACCAACTTATCTTTATATATAAAATTCTTCTGTGCGAGTGTGTGTGACTGAACTCCTTCTAAACGGCTGGACCGATTTTGATGAAATTTTTTGTGTCTTCAGGTGGATTCCAGAATGGTTTAGATTCACAATTGGACCCGATAGTTGACGCTGTAATCGGGTTCTAAATTTTATTTTTTAGGGCAAGACAACGTCTGGCGGGACCGCTAGTTTTAAATATAAAATAAAATAAAAATGATATATATGTCGTAAAAAAAGTTTCACTTCATATGTGTGTACACAAATCCAGACACAGCTATTTTTTAGGTAATAAAGTTTTTATTTGCGTTAGTATAAACTAAGCACCTATTCGAGAAAATGTTAGAATTTCCAACAAATAGACCTGCTACAATACGCGTGTCGGACCCTCGTCAGCTCTAGTCCACATTGTAACTTGCGTTGAGATCAAACGCCGAACTGCAGGCACACGTGCACATGAGTTCGATATCTGACTCGTACGTGACAAAAAATTATTTGGCCTGTTTGAATTATTAGAAGTCGCAGAACTTATCCTATAATTATGATAAAATTGGTATTTGTCTACGACTTGATCCACGTTGGACGAATAATAAAGCTCAAAGTATTAGTGTAATAATAAGAGCTCGAACCTTTGATTATGTCCATAATTACAGACCCAAACTTCATAGATTTTGGGTCATGAATTATCAATTATTATCAATGCCAAAGTTTTCTGAGATAACAAGTAGGTAATCCTGCCGGCAAGTCAGAAAAACTATTAAAGATCAAACAAGTTTACGTCAAAATCAGTGTACCCATGTTTAGTAGTAGTAGTTTCAGAGCTAGGAAATCATTCCGTATCCATATAGGTCTGAAATACTCAAATATAAGAAATAAAAGTATTTGCATGTCAAAAAGTATTCCAGAATAGTTCAGAAGTTTTTTATGTGTTACTTTTCGTCGCAACACCTCCGGTTCAAAAGAAAGGGAACATTTAAGTAATGGAACAGAGAAAATCGCATTTCTGTTAGGTCATTGTTTTACGAATAAATGAGTAAAACCGGGAAAATTCTCAGAGAATCCCAGGACATAAAGTAATGTAGATTTTAAATCAGAATTGCTTAGTTGGTTTTCGATAGCACATAGTTACAGAAAACTTTTAAGTGCATCTTAAACAATCAGACAAAAATCCCAAACAAAATATTTTTGTGTCTATACCGATTATAATTAATTATAGCGTTACTCAAGAGGTTTTTTGAATCATCTTTAATGTTTAAACACATCATTTTTATAATCCATCTTATACTAATATATAAAGCTGAAGAGTTTGTTTGTTTGCTTGAACGCACTAATCTCAAGAACTACTGCTCTGGCTTAAAAAATTATTTCAGTGTTAGATAGCCCATTTATTGAGGAAGGCTATAGGCTATATTATCACGCTAAGACCAATTGGAGCGGAACACCAATGAAGAATGTTTCAAAATCAGGGGGCTGTTTTTCCTTTTGAGAGCTTCCGCTGCGTGCGCTGCCTAAACGGTTAAAGTTTCGCAAAAATCATGTGTGACAGAATTGTTCCCCTTTAAAAGTTCTAAAAAAAAAGTCCGCGGCAGCATATGTCTATCTTTTAAGGTTGGCTCACTATAACCTTTTTTATGCTAACCAAATTTGTTCTAAAATAATGCATTATTTGCGAAGGTGTTTTTATAAACATGATATTAATCCTTATCCAAATAAATACGTTACTCATCACAAGTATTTAATTTTTTTTAAATGCCATTTACATCATTCGATTTCAATGAATATTTTAGGATATATCGCAGTTTCAAAATAACATCGCAGCAAAATAATGATTAAGTACTGCACCCGCATTTATGATGTGCAAGGCCGGCGGGCAGTCATGAGGAGGAAGAGATTAGCGCGTTCAAACAAACAAACTCTTCAGCTTTATATATTAGTATAGATATTTTCACCTTGTACGTAAACAAAGTCGCGGGTTAAAGTTAGCGTTAGCCCAAAGTAACTATTCCACGCGGACGAAGTCGCGGGCAGAAGCTAGTTCTATAATACTATGGGTTAATGTCTAAAATTTTTTCACCTCACAAGTTCAAAAAGTGGTTATGGTTGCTTATAACCAGTAATCAAATCGGTTTTACTCACTCACATAATAGATAATTTGTTTTAAGTTTATATATTGAGAACTATTGCGAGCATACGAAACGAACATAATATTGGTACTTTTACGTTTTATGTGATATCTACATAGATTTACATTTCAAGTTGAGATTTTAGACGATTGATAGTACCTATACAAGTACCTGGTTAAGAGACCGGAAATGAATAATAAAACATAGAATACTTACTTTTATCCACGGAAAATACATTTCTTGCAGTATGCTGAACCAAAGTTTAAGCAGTTGAATTCATATGGAAAACCAGTTCTTGTTAAATGCTGTATGTTTACTTATAAAAATTGAGTTTAATGTTTATTTTTTAGTTACCAATACTTTGCGTAAATCTTATACTTTGTCACTAGTGATGTGAATTTTTTTTTGTTGCACGAGGTATGTATTATTATGCCCTAGATTACTTTACTAGGTACACTTAAGTATCCCACTTAGAATGTCTCATAACATCTTTGATTCAATTGGGTATTTGACACATATTACAATAATTTTTAAAGTAGTATTCATATAAAAAAGACGGCATTAACATATTATTATCTTGTTTTCATCTTACTTTCAACAGTTCATTATAGAAATCATTATAATTATAGCTTAAACAAAAATAATTATTATAATACGATAGTTGACTTATTAAAATTATGGTGTTAAAAGGTAGTATTCTCATACAAAATCAAGGAGTCGTGACTTTCCGTGCGATGATAAAAAGTGTTTCAGTTGATTTGACTGTCAAAGTCAAATACCCGATTATAACTTTTTAATTTATCCAGGATTTAAACGATTCGCGACAAAAACGTTCTTTTCTGTCTTGTTTCACATACAATATACGTCTCACAATTATCCAAACTGTATACGTATACCTATAAATAACACACAATTATTTAAGATATTAATGCATAAAATGTTTAAATTTGTAACGACTTGATTACTTATTTGATTGATTGATTACCTATATAGTACCTATATATTTAAAAACATCACAATCTAATTACTCAATTTTTTTAAAGGAATTTATTCATTGATTTTAAATACATATTTATTTAAAATTATTTTATCCAATTAATATTGATTGGAATTCCTAAAGAGAAGTCCCTCCACAATTAGTCTCAATTACGAATACATTCCAATCTTAAAACATTAATTAAACTATATATTTCAAACTTTTTAAATATTTATTTTGTAAGAGGTTAAGGCATTTTAATTCCAAAAAATAGGTTGATTGTGTCATCATATCAATCAACTCCTATTGTCTTAAAGCCTATTTTTCTCCACTTTTACTACAACAAATGTTTATCCAATTTTTTAACTTTTTCTGTAGCAGGCTTACCACTCATCGAAATTTTCTTGTAAACCCTATGTGCTTCGACAATAGGTAGCTTCTTTAAACCAATGCTAAGAATCAAAATTAACTGATAATTTTCGAGACCCCTTTTTTCTTTCTGTTTCTTCATAGTAATTTAATAATGCCCAGTTTCCTCAAATAAAATATAACATACATTTCTAGTCAGGATTGTTATAATTAATATAGGTAAGGACATATTACAAAAATACTTAAATATATTGTTATCGATGAGCGATCGCACGGTGTCAAAGCAAGACACTTTTAACAACATTCGATACATTTGACGACGATCTTTTGCCGCCTTTTGTCATTACATTTTTAAAGTAAGCTATCTTAACAAATAAGACGTTTTTAGAGCTTTAACAGATATAAATCTAAAATGTAATTGAGAGATCTTAATCTTACTTTTAATGTGGACAGAGAATTATTGTAATACAAATTAAAGATAGCTAGTTTTACTTGAACATAATTTATTTCTTGGTTATCTTTATCTTTACATATTATAAAATAAAGTTGCTTTCCGCGTCTGTCTGTCTATATATCCGCTAACTTCTAAACCATGCAACAGATTTTAAAAAGATTTTCACTATCAGTTAGATATTTTTTCCAGGAGGGTTTATATATATAGCCTTTGTCCACGGCATCGCTTGGTATATATAAAAACCTTATTAAGTTTTATATAAGTAAAATAGAGTTATTTACCAGGGCATAATCCGCAGCGCAGCCGCGGGGAAATCTGTAGTTTTCTATATATTATGTGAAATAAAACTATTACGTAGGTGTAACCATAAAATGTTTAAAAACTTACATAATTATAGATAGATAAGATAGATAGATAACACTTTATTGTACACCATTACAGAAAACCTTATAGCCTAAAAATGTTCTAAATGTGCACAATAGGCGATCTTATCGCTATTAAGCGATCTCTTCCAGACAACCCGTATTATATGCAATAAGTAAAAAGGAAATGACTGGTACACACAAAGGTAAATAAACATATACGGTTTTCTTCATATTGAGTTAGTGTAACTTTGCAGGTTTCTTTCAGAACTTTAAAGGAGCCTATATATACATTTACTCTAACTCAATACGAATAAGACCGATGTTTTGTCTTAGAAAACAATTTTTTACAACTAACACATGATTTTTGCAACCAATTTTAGTCAACTTAAAGAACTTTTAAAGTTAGTTATTAAAGTACAAATTGTTTTAATTAACCGTCTAAATACACAATTTACAAAAATCAAGATATACCTAGGTACTATTTTCTCCGTTATATCTGTGGAAAAAAAAATAATATCTAGCTATTCAATTCGACTAATAAAGATCGTTTTGGCTTAATAGAATAAAATATCGAATTTCATTCGCCGTCGTATAATATTCTCCCCCTCTGTAAAATATTTTATATAAATGATACTTATATAATACTTATACATGTATCTTGTCACAAAGGAACAATAGCTTTGATCAAGTATATAAAGCACTCGAAACGTTGAAAGTGGATAATAGCCATCATTATAAATTCATGTGCTTTGTCGTTTACAGTATTTATTTTGAAATGTTTCGATGGGGGAAAAACTCTCTTTTCGCTTGAAAGCTCCCGAAAGTGCGCAGAGAAGGCGTCGGGCGGCGCCGTTGGGTTTTCTCATTGGTTCATTCCTCCCCACTTTGTACAGGCTCCGCCCTGAAGGAAACTGTTCCCGAGCGAGTGTGCATACGCTCATTCAGTAACCAGATGCCATAGCGGCAGGTAGTCATATACGCAACAACCGGAGGTCACTGTGGAATCCCACAATCGACTGAATCATCGTCAATGTTGACTCAGTATTTGTGTAGTGTACGCTGACGAGTTATGATAAAAGTTTAGTGGCGCGGTCAAAATTTATATGTGATGCACGCAATGAGTGATCCAGCTGCCTTGGCCAGCATGTTGCCTTTCGATTCTATTGGACTTTATGAACAACAAAAACCACGTTTTATTTTCAAAATGCCGAGGGTAGTACCAGACCAGAAAGCAAAATTTGAATCGGAAGATCTTTTCAAACGACTAAGTCGAGAAAGCGAGGTATGTGTTGTACGTAATATTATTTAAATATGTTTTATTACTGCTTGTACCAATAAATGAACATGAAACAGGAAAAAACGTAATAACAATTAGGTCATCTTCAACAAAATGTTAAATGACCGTTTTGTGTCTAATTAATTTTTAATTAACGAGTTCAAGTTATTAATCACCAAATAGATATACATATATTTACTTAGAAAACTCTTTACTTAGCTTACCTATATTAAAAATGAATACATGTGTAATTTTTATGATAATATTAATAGTACCATGAATAAACAAACATGGCTTAAGACTTACGTCTATCACGTGACAACTATGTACTAGTGTATTTTTCTGGACATCATACATATTAAATGATTCCCACAGAAAAGAACTGAATTCTATTACAAACCATCCATTGTTCTTGCCTGCAGGTGCTTTTAATACAATGATTTTCCGTGATATCCAAGTGATAATTAAATATAGCGTAATCAAAATTATTTTCGATAAACTTCGAGAGATCTATAAAAATACAAATATCTGGTTAAGTGTGTGGCAGTCCACGCAGAGTAATAGTTTCTCAGAAATAACAGACGCCAACTGTTTGATTTTTACCATTTGTCTCGAAACCTACAAAAGAAAACACCTCATATTTAAGGTTCAATTTTCATTAAAAGTATTTTTAGCCTTACCACTTTGAATCAATCCAGATTTTTCCACCTCAAATCAAAAGTTGACGGGAAGAGACACACCTTTAACAGCTTTATAAGCGAATGTTTCCTCACCTATATTGTCTTATGAAATACCTCAAAACTGTGACGTTTTTCATAAATGATGATGTCCCATGCAACTGAGTGACTGACGGACATCACCATTGTACAAGAGATCTGATTTTGCCAAAATTACCACTAGTTTGGTTCAACCATAACGTAAGTATATGACGTATTATTTTTTAAGTTGTGCTTTAATTATATTCATATTAAAACGAAACTTAAAAAATAGTAACTTCATATATTGTAATTTAATTAAAATTAACTTCGTATATAACAATATCAGTAAAACATATGGTGCATGACTAGCCAAATATGGAAATATGGAATAACTGAATAACAAACATAATAATTTCATATTTACAAATTATTAACATTTAACAAGGAAATTTCGATCATATAATAATATGTTTTTACCACTTTCCTCGTTAGATAAAGTGGTAAACCTACAGAGATAATACAGAAGTAAGTTTTAATTAAATCGTGATAGCTCAGAAATTAAGGCAGCGGTATGCATCTCACTGTAATGACTTGAATTCGAATCCTGGCCGAAGAGCCTGTACTGTTTAGGCAGTTTTACTGGCCTTTTATAATTTAAACTATATTTTCAGTCTAAATCAGTTAAAAATTTAAACGTCAATATCATGACTAGACTCGACTAGGCACAGCTTAGTCTTCTCTCGATTTTGATGTTTTGTTATTTAAAACATAAGTATTTTTATGAGTTAAATAGAAACTTGTAAGAATAGAATAGATAATATAATAATAATAAGATTTATTGAGACCAAAATACTACTAGACAATATACATTACTGCATAATAATAAGAAACAGTTCAAGAAACATAAGTACACAAATGAATATGCGGTCTTATTATCACTAAAAGCAATTTCTTCCAGACAACTTCTTAGGATGGATTAGAAGTTTATGAAAAAAGAATATAGTCTAAAAACTATATTTTAAATAAGAAAACATCCAAAAACGAGCGAAGACTGAGCTGAAGCTACATATTGTCATGTAGGACTAATGAGCTTTCAGATTTAATCTTCTTTTATTGGTATAGACTATATGGGTTCACATCTGTTTAATTTTACATATGCGGCCGTTTCATCATCGTTTTTATACATAGATTGTAATATATACCACATATATTATTATATAATACAACGTTCTTACTAAACTTTTCGATCGCTAAGAAGTTGACTTTCTTATTTCTCCATAGGTGAGGTACACGGGCTACCGCGACAGACCTCCAGAAGAGCGCCAGATGCGTTTCACGAGTGGCTGCCGGGAGGGCCACACTGAGATAGCATTCACAGCCACTGGGACCAATCTCCAGCTCGTGTTTGATCACTCTCCCTATAACAACCGTGGTTGTGACTTCCAAAAGGAAAACGGAAAGGTAAATGCAATATATGTATATAATAGGTTGGGGAAAAAGTCTTTTCACATATAGTATTAGGTTGGGGAAAAAGTTTCTTCGCATTTTATATAAAAATACAAAAGGTTTTTTATAAAGTTTATTTACATTTGACTGAAGTAAGTAGGTGCCATTTTGTTGGATAACTTTTTGCCATCTTGTAGGTAGGGACGTCATCCCATTGCTATAAAAATTTTGAGGCTTCTGATCAAAAAACTGCGACAAGTGGTTTTGGCAGTCCTCTCGTGATGTTAACCTGACAGTGCCTAAGGAATTCTGCAAAAAAAAGGGTTTCGCCACAGTCTGTGAAGCCTGACCGGCCTTTGACCACGATCTTTTTCGCACGTTCTTGTCGTACGTGATCCACTTTTCATCATCAGTTATCAGCTTCTTCAAAAATGGTTCGGTTTCATTACGTCGTAATAAAGAATCACAAATGAGTACACGGTTCATTAGGTTTCTTTCAGTGAGCTCATGAGACACCCAAATATCGAGCTTTTTTGTGTACCCAGCTTGTTTCAAATGCGCCAAAACCGTTTTGTGGTGAACTCCCAGTTCTCCACAAAACGGTTTTGATGGTTTTTGACGGTGATGAAAAGTGGATCGCATACGACCAGAACGTGCGAAAAAGATCGTGGTCAAAGGCCGGTCAGGCTTCACAGACTGTGGCGAAAACCGGGTTAACTCGCAACAAGGTGATGCTGTGTGTATGGTGGGATTGGAAGGGCATTATTCATTATGAGCTGTTACCGCCAGGCAGGACCATCGATTCTGAACTGTACTGCGAACAACTGATGAGATTAAAGCAAAAAGTTGAGAGAAAGCAGCCGGAATTAATTAACAGAAGGGGTGTGGTTTTCACCACGATAACGCTAGACCCCACGCATCTTTAGTCACTCAGAAAAAAATACGAGAGTTTGGCTGGGAGGTGTTAATGCATCCGCCTTATAATCCTGACCTTGCACCTTCAGATTTCCACCTATTTCGGTCTCTGCAGAATTCCTCAGGCAGTGTCAGGTTAACATCACGAGAGGACTGCCAAAACCACTTGTCGCAGTTATGTGATCAGAAGCCCCAAAATTTTTATAGCAATGGGAGCACGTCCCTACCTACAAGATGGCAAAAAGTTATCCAACAAATAGGCACCTACATACTTTAGTCAAATGTAAATAAACTTTATAAAAAAACCTTTTGAATTTTTGTATAAAATACGAAGAAACTTTTTCCCCAACCTAATAATTGGGTATTTGACACAAATTACAATAAATTCTAAAACAATGTACATAAAAAAGAGCATAAGTTTGAAAAGCTTGCTATAATTTTATCTTTAAAATTTCATGATGTAAGTAATTTTAATTACTATCTAAATAATAATGAACAAGCTGCCTGACTCGTGAGGATTTGACATTATAACGCAGTACATCCATACAAAATCAATGTGACTTTTCGCATTATGTTAAAATGTACTTCTAATGATAAGGCTATCAAGTACCCAAATGTTGATATATTCGTTTTCAAAGTTTAAAAAATGTGCTACTAAGTTTTGAATGCGATACAGCTTAAGGATACTTTCAAAGAAAATTGAGACCATTGAGTAGTTTTTGAAATATGGGTTATTATCAATTAAATGTTTTCTAGCGGTTACTTAGTCAAATGACAAAAACCCTGAACGTTTAAAACCTCCACGAAATTCTTTACTGTAAATAGACTTGGCCAATTGCTTAATTGGGATTTCCCAGTTTGACAATGTCACTTTTTGAAAAACCATTTTAAGGATTATTTATGTTTAGTAAGAAACGCGTTTGACCTTTAATAACGACATCAAAGATTAAAAAATGAAAAATTACTAATGCTGACATTAGTCGAATCAACCAAATTGAATCAATTTGATTGAAAGGCACTAAACTGAAAGGACACAACGATATTCAATGTCATTGAATGATTCAAGTTATATTCATATGGATCACTTTGGTTGATTCATCCAAATTGAAAAGAGAGAAATGAACCGTTTAATATCAGCTTAAGAGTATACTTTCTCTCAGTGACAGGAAAATGATTCCAGGTTACTAGTCTCTCAGTGTTTTATAAGATTCATTTGGGAAAGTATGCGATTAAACTGTTTAACCTGGTCTACGCCATCGTTTCACAGTGGAAACACCAGTAAGCAGTACGAACGAAACTTTTCGCCTTCACATTCCTTCTGCGTACGGCAGAGTTGTGAAATACACTACCAGCGGTCCAATTCTGATATTTCAATATCTTGGCGTTGCAAAGATATTCAAAATACTTATTCCATTACAATAGTGTGAAAAATTCATATTCTTCTAAACCCACAATATCACTTGGATTTCGTCGCAGTGGAATAATTGTTGAAAAAAATTGTTATTACTATTAGCAAAAACGATGTTAGCTGAAATGAATATTGGAAAACTATCAAACTTTTAAACGTTTATTTCGCGAGTTTTCGTTCATAAATATTTATAAAGATAGAGACGGAGTGGCTTGCCACGGGCACGCCATTGGAGTTAACAGAATACTGAAATCAGACAAACCTATGATTGAGATGATAGTATAGAGATAGTAATAGCAGAATTGAGCCCCAGAGTCCGTGTTTCCTAAAAAGTACAATCCGGGTATCTTCAAATCTCGTGTGAATAGGTATTATCTAGGTAAGCGTGCTCCATCTTCTACCGTATCATCGTCCGACATTAGGCGTGATCGTGGTGAAACGATTTATTTATTATAAAATAACGACTTCGATATGTTACAAAATTTATGTATATTCGTACCCAATACCAACCAATAAACGTTCCCAATGATAAACCTGTATTCTTTAGGAATTAACTTTTTTATTATTAACAGTTGTTCAAGGTTCTATTCGTGCAGGAACGGAGAAAGAATACAATTTCCTATGGCCGGGCAGCTTGTCGTAAGAGGCGACAAAACAACCTACAGCCAGGTGATAGAGCATTTGCCCGACTGGATGGCTACCACCTCTGGTCTAGAGTATGCCGCCATAACAACCTTGAGTTGTCTTCCGGCATTAGTGGCCACTTTCCAGTCTTCCTTAATAGAGCAGCAGCGCATTTGAAGGTAGTAGCAGCGTAGGTAGCACCTTTGGTGTTGTAAATGTCCATAGTCGATGGTAACCGCTTTCCATCAGGTGGGCCGTCTGCCTGTCTGCTGAGCTCGTGCAATAAATATAAAAAAGGTGGATTAGCAGGTTCCGCAGATCGATAATGTAATCGACGATGTTTCCTCCATATTTGCATTAACAATAGTTGTTGTAACGATAATACGGACAGCATGCAAATGATCGGATTTACGTCAATATATTTGGAAAGTACTAATAGGTTTTTCCATTATAGTCACACACATTAGAACCAGACCTACTAGCAACATTAAGTATTTTTTCTTATTAAATACAACATTCTGCAAGTCATTTTATTAAATTTTTCCTATGCGCTATTCATAACGCAGGCACACACTCAATGATATGCACACATTTAGTAAGTAGGTACTTACTAGTCTTAATTTACTCCCTTATCGGCTCACTGAAAAAAGTGTTTTAACTTCACTTTAACTAGTTGATAAACCTCGTATAACTATTATGAATAAGAGGACTTGTTTTAGGGCGCTATTGTATAACAATAATGATAAGCCTACCAATAGGTATTGAATAAATAAAGCGTCATAGGATTGAATAGCATTTCAATTTTACATATTTTATTATCAACTCTGGTGTGGCCTTGCTTTGCGAATGAGTATTATTTCAGTATATAGGAATTCAAGTAAGTCATTTTCCAAGAATCCACATAAATCAAATTGTACTTACTAGTTTTAGGGTTCTAATGCTAAATAGTCAAATTAGCCAAATGCGGTGTCCCTTCTATACACAGTGAAGAGTTTCGTAAAGGTGACGAACTAGGTTACCTAATGGTAACAAAGGTGGCTACAAAATACATACATATATCAAAATGTACTTCAACGGATCTTATTAAAAAAATTCGATAAAATATTTTTTCAAGAAAATATAAACTTTTGTCTATTTTTCTATTTCATAGTTCTAAAGTTAAAATTAGTTAAATTAAAGTTTAGATGCGAATATTTCATTATATTATTGCCTTAAATAAAAAAAAATCATTAAATCACATAGTTACGATTTGAGCTGAATTTTTTTTCGCATGTAGGATATACCTACAGTTTCCCATCAAATTTCATCCATATTCCTAGACCCACGACTTTTCAAGAAAAATGACATATACCTAACCGACAGACAATGACGAATTTGTAAGGGTTTTGTTTTAAAGATTTGGCTACTGAGCGGTACTAATGGAACTATATTATATTAATTGAGAGAACGGCTTTACTACTCAGCACAACGTTAATATACAAAATGAAGTCGCGTACAAAATATTTCGTTGTTTGATTATAACATTCATCACAATTCATCATTCGGGTGATCAGAGTGCGTCATCAACGATGTCTGCTTCCGGCACACATTTTCACAACCGAATGAAGACATAAACAACTTTCAAGCTGCTAATGAAAAAATGTAAAGCCATAACACCACACATAACGCATTGGTCACGCTCTGCCTTCACTTTACACAATGTATTTAAAGTGAATGACAGCATTCTACAACGAATTATTATGGTTCACTTAATGCGAGTGTTGGGAACACTCGAACATCTCCGACTCGGGGCATGGTAGTGCATTAATTATAAATTGGTGAATAAATTCCTTATCT
The DNA here is from genome assembly GCA_039645545.1 of Dendrolimus houi. NCBI lineage: Eukaryota > Metazoa > Arthropoda > Insecta > Lepidoptera > Lasiocampidae > Dendrolimus > Dendrolimus houi. The sequence goes on along the minus strand of CM077126.1, from coordinate 14,614,857 downwards.
ATTATTTATTTTTATTAGCTAAAATATTACTATTGTTCTGCGCACTAAAACACTTTAACAGTAACATAATTATCTACATAAAATTCATGCATATTCTCAAAGCATATCTTTTATCTACAGAAGTTTGAATTGTATTCGTTAAAATCAATCGTTGTAAAAACGTTATATCTACTTCTCTACCTTTTGGCTTCCACCTTTTGTCATCATTTAAGCTCGCCAAAGTAGGTCTATCACTTCCATAGTCACAAATCACCGCCACATATATTGACTCCACAAATCATCTTGTTATCCTTCGAAAAATTCGTGAATTTGTTTATTGGTCATCCTTACCCCTAAATCGCATAATCTAGTTTTAGCATACATTCTTTTTATCACACGATTTTCATCCTTCCTCACAAACATTGGTCTCCTTACTACTTCTCATTTTTTTAGTCATAGATATAACTTCCTTAAATTAATATTACAAGTAGTTTACGTAAAAACCCTTAAGTTTAAGTTTAAATACATACTAATATACTATATATATATATATATGTGTATATATATACCTATTGGTATTTTAATGACTTCGTTTACACGCTAAAATGTTTCTTTTTCGCGAACATTCAAAAATGAACTGATTATTATGAAAAATACAAATTACCTACATGCATGCCCTTTTAATAACTGGCATGAAAATAAGATACCTACCTTTGTCCCGGAAATGTGTGGGTTTCTACTAAGATATGTTTTGGACTTTAGAACCCTCAAAAAGTTCTAGTTTTATCCGTTCAGTAACGGAGAAAGAATACTGATGGCAGTAGCCTCGGCCTATCGTAAGAGGAGATAAAACGACCCAAAGCCAAGTGGTAGGTAGGGCATAAGCCCATCTGGATGGCTACCACACCTGGTCCAAAATATGCTACCATAATAACCTTAAGTTTTGTTGGGCATTAAAAGCCAGGTTCCAGCCCTCCCTTAGAGCAGTAGCATCACATTGGTAGGGCCTTTGGTCTTACTAATTGCCATAGACGACAGTAACTATATTCCATCCATTAGGTGAGTTGTCAGCTTGTCTGCTGTATCTACTTCAACAGTTAAATAAAAAAACATCGGCTGTCCTTTGTCCGTATTATAACTCGAAAAAGTAGGCCTAATTTGACTAAAGTTTGAAAGACGATACGCGTTAGAGTGGTAAAAGCATCAAAATTTATTTTGATTATTGTTTCCGAGATTTAAGAATAAATTACTTATGTTTTGACGTTTCATTTATTTATATTCTTGAATTTGTGGAGTGTACTATGATTGCGGATTTCATGGACTACTCTATCTTGTTACTAGTAAATAAATCAGCTCTCCTGATATTCTAGTCACATATGTATGCTTACCTACAATAAAGTAAAGCTATCTACCTCCTAAATACATATTTGTATTTTTTAATTTACTTACAATGACAAAGACATGAATAGAATTAACAAGCAAATGTTTCATCCACCTTCAACTTATCTTAGCCTTACCACGTTGCGACTAGAAATGTACTGAAATTGTCACATATTCCTAAATAGGCTTTGATTTTTGTTCAATCTAAGAATTTTAGGACAGTTGCGAGCATTATCTATAGTTTAGATGCTCATATTAATTAATCCAGTTAAAAAGTCGTTAAATAGGAAATAGTGTAATTGTTCAGCTACATGTATAGTTCGAAATGAAAAAGCTACTGGAAATATATTTATTCGAATTGGGAATTTATCTTTGTAAAGTGGACCCTCTTGTAGACTGTTTTATTAAATTCAGCCCCTCAGTTGTTTGCAGCTCACCCGCTGGGCTACTATGCGAATACTTTTATTTATTTACATATGGTTCATTTAACAGCGCACTGGAGTACCGTGTTTTCAAGTTGCACAAGTAACTTCTGTGATTTAATTTAAACTATATTTTGTGTCATACAATAAAACAAAACAGTTATGTAAAGTTTATCATAATCATCAATCACCGTGCGATAAATCTTGGTTGCGTTCAGAGCATCTGCTTCGGAGCTCGAAGTCCACTTTCCTGGTTTTTGTTTTGTCTCTAATTCGCTCTTAGGCATCCTTCATTGTGAGACCGTTAATATGTATATACCTATACATACACGAGGTATACAAATAGTTATATATGCATACCTCACGACGTCTAGCCGGCTATCTCGGGACTGACCCATTTATTATAACTTGGTGGAGGCGGGCATGGTTAGGATATATATCATCTAGCTGGTTTCCGTAAAACGTCGCTATACCAACGTTAGCGACTCTATTGCTGTTTGTCTGCTATATTACAGACATTAAGGTTACCGCGGGCGCTGAAGTTCTAGCAACATGATCCTTTGGCGTCATTCTATACGTCCATCTCAGTATATTCATCTATATAGATTGCATGTAGTTATAATATTTTTTATTATGCAGGATATAAGAGTCCTCATTATATATTTGTATTAGCCTATTATAAAATTGGATAGAATTAGGTAGTGGTTATCCCTTTTTGGCAGAGTAGTTTGATACACACCAGTATTTTTGTATGGGAAAATTGCGTATTCTTAAATTGCATCGTCTTATACTGAACTGGAAGCAACACCTGTTTACTGTTTAGACTCTGTAGTCTAAACAGTAAACAGGTGTTGCTGAGTCTGAGTCTGTACTCAGACCAGTACCACAGACTGTATTTTTGATGTATTCTTTGCAATAAGCACAGTCAATAATAAACGGATTATTTATTATCTGGAAATAATCAGGGATCGGGGCTTCTGAATCTTTGAATGACTGTGACTCTTCGTATTTTCTGATAATAACAACGTTTCACACACTGCAGCACCAGTGAAGGGAAAACATTTCCCCTGAAATCAATAATAGAGAAGCGTTTTGCCATTGGGGGACGTCGCGACGCCACGCCCGCCCAACATCATGGCCGCCGCAGTCGGTATTCTCCAGCTTGCCGTTATTACCCGTTCTCCCTCTTCCCTATACTGTTTCATCCTGTTAACTTATTGTAACATATCGTAGAACAGTACTATTTCATACCTTACAACACTTTCTTGGAAGTCTCGAGCGTTCATCGTTTACATAGTTTTCTTTAATGGTCCCTATAACTTTTAAAATAAATTAATTATAAAATCTTTTCGATTTCTTTATTCTAAATACCGTACTCAAAATCAGTTAATGGTATTAACCTCAAATGGTGGTGTGTGTATTTGTCTCGTTTAACCCCCATAACTTCTAGTCAATGTTCAATTGAGTCTATATTGAGCAACTGAGACAATAAGAAATTAAAAAAATAATTTAATAAATCTTTAAATTCTTTACGAAAATGATAGTCGGCTTTTAATTTACCAAGATATTTTAAATATTCGTCGAGTTAATTGTCCCTTTAAAGTTTTGAGTGCGGTAGTGACACTAGGAGCCAAATATCGAGTCAGTTAGCTTACGGCTATATTGATAGAATGCACTTTACTTTAAAAAACCATACGGCAAGCGCCGCGTTTTTGAAAATTTACATTAAAAGGTAACCGAAGGGAGACTGTTATTAGTGAAATTGCAGCCTCGCTAGTGTCTGCCACAATTAAAGGTTTGTTTGAGGCGGATACCGGAACAAAGCAGCACGCGATCGAAAATTATTGTACCACGTCTGCCTTATGTCGTTTGTCCTTCACTGAGTGTTACATATTAGGTTGGGGAAAAAGTTTCTTCGCATTTTATATAAAAATTCAAAAGGTTTTTTTATAAAGTTTTTTTACATTTGACTAAAGTATGTAGGTGTCATTTTGTTGGATAACTTTTTGCCATCTTGTAGATAGGGACGTGATCCCATTGCTATAAAAGTTTTGGGGCTTCTGATCAAAAAACTGCGACAAGTGGTTTTGGCAGTCCTCTCGTGATGTTAACCTGACACTGCCTAAGGAATTCTGCAGAGACCGAAACAGGTGAAAATCTGAAGGTGCAAGGTCAGGACTATACGGCGGATGCATTGAGCCAAACTCTCGTAATTTTTGCTGAGTGGCTAAAGATGTGTGAGGTCTAGCGTTACCATGGTGAAAAACCACACCCCTTCTGTTGATTAATTTCGGCTACTTTCTCTCAACTTTTTGCTTTAATCTCATCAATTGTTCGCAGTATAGTTCAGAATCGATGGTCCTGCCTGGCGGTAACAGCTCATAATGAATAATGCCCTTCCAATCCCACCATACACACAGCATCACCTTGTTGCGAGTTAACCCGGGTTTCGCCACAGTCTGTGAAGCCTGACCGGCCTTTGACCACGATCTTTTTAGCACGTTCTTGTCGTACGTGATCAACTTCTCATCACCAGTTATCAGCTTCTTCAAAAATGGTTCAGTTTCATTACGTCGTAATAAAGAATCACAAATAAGTACACGGTTCATTAGGTTTCTTTAAGTGAGCTCATGAGGCACCCAAATATCGAGCATTTTTGTATACCCAACTTTTTTCAAATGCGCCAAAACCATTTTGTGGTCAATTCCCAGTTCTCCGGCTACATCGTAACTACTAATATGCCGATCTTGCTCCACTTTTTCAAAAATGGCATCAATTTTGTCCGTAACAGGGCGACCAGAGCGACGTGCATCTTTGATTTCAAAATTTCCGGATTGAAAACGCTTAAACCAAATTTGCGCTACTCTCACAGATACTGCATTAGGTCCATAAACATCACAGTTTTTTTTTCGCGGCTTGTGTTGCATTTTTCCCCTTTTGTGTAGTAAAATTTTAAAATGTATCGAATTTCTTCATTAGATTCACTCATTTTAACAATAAGAAAAACAAATGAAAATCACACATTTTCCTAATTTGAATTTGGAATTGTCTTCTTTAAAATTAAAACTTTTTAATGATACCAAAACCAGCCAGATACAAATGGTATAGCCAAAGAGATCTTATTACAAGTTCATACATACTATATGCGAAAAGACTTTTTCCCCAACCTAATATATTGACTTATATTATTTAAATAAAATTACATTTTTCTCTCAACTCACTTTTATCAATCTAGTAGAGATTGTATAGAATTTTCTCTTAAGACAGGGCCGTTTTTTTGGAAATCCATTAAATGTAATTCAGTTAAATTATTATGTAGCCTGTATTCTTGTTACATTTAAATACCCATATAGAAATTTAATAATATTTGAGTTCTTATTTCGGTATAAAGTTATACGACCTGAGAAGAAAATTATTTTCAATTTTTTATTTTGTAAAGGGAAGGCGGGGCAAGACGAATGGTTCAAACCTTATTAATTATACTTTCACGATGGTATCTATTCCTAAAATTATCATTGGTAATCAGGCTTAAGGAATTGCATATACCAGTCTGTGTATAATCCATAACATAGATATTTTTAATAGTTACTTCTGCTAATGAAAGCTTTTGTCTATACAACCCATGAATCTCTTGTTTTGAAGAGACACTTCCGTGCCATATGTCGTTGAAAGAAAAAGTGCCCTTTCAACTCGCCACCTACAGTGATCCTATTTTTTGCTTACTCAACTTTTTCCTTATGACATAACCAACGGACAATTTTTTGTTGTCAGGCCCACATCGTGTCTCGATTTATTATGAATGGCGTGTGCGTGAGATGGCGGGGCTGGATCGATCTGGAGCGGCTCGACGGCGCCGGCTGTCTTGAGTTAGACGAAGAAAGGGCTGCGATCGAGGACGCAGCATTGCGTGAGCAGATCGAGCGCTACAACCAAAGATTGCGAGATTTTGAAGACAAACAACGCGTGTATCGTGAACACGGCGAGGAGTTGCGTGCGCACAGTCACGTGCATGCGCAGCGCTGTCACCAGCCTCGGCAACCCCCGCACGGAGCCCACGCCGCGCACCCTCACCCGCCGCATCCAGTCCATATTAAACCTCATTCGCAAGGAGCACTCATCTCTTAATCTATCAAGGGGATCTTCCAATTTACTTATGATCATTCTAGAGTTAGATCTTAGCTGCTTTCAGAGCGTCTGCTTGAGAACCCGGGAATTTTTTCCAACCTTTCCTTATCCCCTTTATATGGACTTCAGCATCTCTTATTTTAAAACCTTTGTTTAGCACTTTTTTACTTTTTCTTTTCTTCGATATTCTTTATTGTCAGACCATTAGAATGCATATTTTCTAATTTACTATTAAGCGCGATTTAAATCCAGGCACATAAATCAAAAACATATAACACAGGAACGAAGGTTTAACTATGTTTCACATTAACGTTGCAATTAATTCCATAACTTATATGCCAAATTTTAGAGACAACTAAGTTTATATGTAAAAAGTTGATGCGAAGCAATAGAACAGTACCCATTTAATATTTTAATTAGCGATAACTGTAGTGGCAATGTTAGATATAAGAATCTTTCGTCATTGTAATCATCGCGCTGTAAAACTTGAAATACATTTATAAATATAAACCCTAAACTATTTAATTCATTACTTTTTAAGTATTATTACTATTAACTCAAAATAAACGTTATACAATTTGTAGGCATAATTTAAACAATTTGCATATAATAGAAATATAGAAATTAATTTACCTTACCATTTAGGTACCTTATTCAACAACATTCTGACTAATTACGTAATATATAAGTAAACCTACTTAAGAATTCTTTTATAGCATAGTTAAAAACGATCTTTCACACTTTTCCATATAACTTTTTATATGTGTACGTATATATGTTTTATATAGATACATACATGTATTTTCATCATTTTTTAATAAAGAATTTAAAAAGTTTGTTTATAGGTTTTGGTTATGTTGTTTATTTTTAAGTAAAGTTAAATTTGTAATTAACATTAAAAATTGACAGAGACTATAATTGTGATAGTAGTGTAAATAAACTTAAATAATATTATCTGTCCACTTGTTTTATTTTCCTTCGGAATGTACCTACAGACGTAATAAATTTCAAAGGCCTTGGAAATATTTCTAAATATAGGAGGGTATTTAACTCGCAAAAGCGACTTTTCCTAAGAGCGATTTGAAATTTTCAAATCAATACTTTACATTTTATTAAATTAATTGGATACCTTTATCTGTATATTTTATAAATTTACTATTTTGGCATAAAAATATATACATAACATAGAAGAAAAATAGTATTATTTTTCCATGATAACAATATAATTACAGTAGTTGTGCCAGTGAACTTCGTACACGTAGTTTAAATCGGTAAATAGAATAAGATTTTCGTCTGAGACTATTATTATCTTTGATTATGTACTTGTCCATAATCAAAGCTTATTATTATATCATATCTTACTTTCAAAATATCATGATAAAATAACTATATCCGTTTAAATAATAATTAATATGATATTTGACTTACCTACTTAAGTTACGACGTTATAACTTGCTATCCTCTTAAAAAATCGAATTAAGTGGGCTTCAGTTATTTATAAGGTGATAAAGTGTCTTTATTGACTTGAAACTACCATATCGTTAAACTTTCTACTTCGACAAAAAGCAAAACTTCATGTTTGTTCCTCTTTTAGGTAGTTAACTATAGAAACCAAAACATAAAATTACTAATACCTACATCATTATCCTCGTCCTATCCACATGGATCGTATTACGTATTGGGAACAATATTATTGGTGAGCCATGATGGAGATAGAGCCATACTGCAATAATTATCTTGATTACAGCTGTTAGGGTCGGCTCGATCGGCGTGGTACCACGTTCTCACAGGATATCGGCCTAGAACGGTTAGCCTTGAGCTAATCATATTTCGTGCGAGTGAGAGTTCCACTTCCTCACCCTCTGCCTAACTAACCTTCCCTATCCAATTCCATATCACATCCCCTCTATCCCATTCCTCCTGTCTAATTCCTCTATCTCAATGCTAGCAATCAAGACTGGCAATGCATTGGCGTCCATTAGTGTTGCAAACGCCTATAGGCGACGGTAACCACTTTCCATGAGTTGGACCGTCTGCCTGTTTGCAAATTTCGCAATAAATAAATAAAAAATAAATGTGTAAATCGATCCCCACTCTTTCGCCGATATTTCTAGATGCATACTAGGGTATACTGAACTGACTGTGAATCTAGAGCCCAGTCTCTGTAGGTGTAGATTGAGGCGTACGGCGATCATGCGCAGTGTATGCTGCCTGTACTAAGTCGATTACTTGACGGGTGTGCGAACCGAGCACGCGCTGTACACCTGTCCGTTTAAGAGCGGCCCTCCTCGGACCCTCTGTCATTATCTGCAATTTACCAAACAGGAAATACAGAAATAAAACGGTTACTAATCATGTTTATTAGTTTATATTATTATACTAGAGCAGTCGTTGAAGCCATTCATGCTCCATTATTTGCCTCATTTGAATAGTGAAACAACTACTATAATACTACATAGTGAGTTAGTGTTTTGAACTACGCTATCCACAGTATTATATTTATAGTTATATAATAAATATAGAATAAGAATAAATTTTACTAGTAATAGCGGTTAGAAGGAGTGATTGCGAGGTTACTGAGCACCTATCACTAGGGCCAAGCAGCTCAGCAGCTTTTAAGGAGCGGGCGACCGAGGGCTACGGGTGTGCTCTGTACCTTGTGGTTATAAAATCTATTTAAATAGATAAATGGTACCCAAAGCGATCTGTATTGGCCCCCAGGTGTTTACTAAAACCTGAAATATAGTTAACCAAATTGAATAGCACTATAACAATTGACAAAGACACAAAATATACCTAAAGCCTGCAATTGAGGGTTCATTCACACTTTCTCGACACTTAGTTGGCAGTTGTCCACCATATATGGTGTCCGTTCGTTTATGCCATTGATTGCAAGTAGTTAAAAAACTCCCATCTTGGTTTATACAGAGTGCTATGAAGTTTTTTAAAAAGGGCGTCAATCGGCTCCTTTGGTGTTGCAGATGTCCATGGGCGGTGAGAACCACTTACCATCAGGTGCACCGTTCGATCAATTTGCTAAATTATTTGCAAAAAATCAATATTAAGTAAGCAGAAAGATGTACCTAAATTTGAAAACAATGGCAAGTTGACTACGAGACAAAAATATATGCGGATCTTCGTTGTAGAAAGGCCTAATAGTGAAACAAAAAAAAAAGAAAATCTCAAACCATTTTACATACAGCTTTCAACAACATAAAACAAAACAAACTTCAAACTAAAAGCAAAATATAAATATTTAACCGACTTCTTTTTACATCTTGAAGTTGGAACCAACTTGCCAAGTTAAACTTAAAAAACAACAACAAATGTTTAGTTTCAAGTCGGTTTTGTTTTTGTTAAAAAAATAGTTTTTAGTTACGCAAGCACTTGAATAGCTTTAGAAATAATATATTAAGCGCCTGTAGACATTGTACTACTGGCAAGCGTATACAAGGTTACTATCTCACTCTTCGATGTGTATGCTCGACAACAAGGGTTGTTGTGCATTGTCGTGCGATCCACTTATCAGAATCTGACATGGTGACTATGGGACCAATTCGGGAGTATTTCGATTAAAAAACAAATTGAAAATCGGTCCACAATTGACGGAGAAATCGAGTAACATACATACAAAAAAACATAGACAAATTGAGAACCTCCTCTTTTAGGAAATCGGTTAGAAATCCTCTTTAAAATGTAAAAGTTCGTCTCTATGTTCGTTGTTCTGTGAGATTCAAGAACGTATTTTATTGAAAATTTATAAATTTTCTGATAAAACTAGAAATACTGTAGATATTTGTACCAATCTTTAGACTTGCGAAGCCGTATTGTAGCCCTAGAAAAATTTTAAGTAAAAATTTGACGACCATGTTTTTTCCAAAAAGTTACATTGAATTTCAGTACAATAATCTAGACTGAACTAAATTCTGAACCACATGTTTTTTCACACACGCTCTATTTTCAATAAAAGTTGCATAAAATTCTTATTCGTGTCAACAAAAATAGTACTGATAGCATGGAAGAAATGTTACTTGTTGTTGTTAATGTTGTTTATGCAGCCAATTAAGTATATAACTTTATTCATACTAATTATTAAGTATATTACTATTTTGGCAAGTTTTTATTTATTATTAAAAAGTAAAGATTTCAAAACAACAACAACCTATTGTTTATAAAAATCAAAAATATCCATTTTTAGAATTTTTGACTAACAGTCTATATGAAAGTTGTGTCTCAAATAGGCTACTAAACTACTCAATGGACTTAAATGAAAATGGTTACAGATTAGATAACATTGGATTAAATAAACCATTTTATTACTTCGTTTTTGTTTCATTGAGATAATATTTTGTAGGTTTCAGATTTCAGTGGATATAAATACGCGAATGAAGTAGCGGGCATAGCTAGTTGGTAATATAACAAATTCAAGTAAGAGGACCTTTTGTATCAATATAAGTATATCTTGATTTTAAGAATCGTTTTGTTATAGGTACTTATCAGATTAAAATATCTTAAAAAAAATACATAACACGACACTGCTCGAGCCGCTTAAAATCTTTTCCGGTACTTTTTATGGTTACCTTTTCTGATAAAAGTTATATCATGTATTTGAAAAATATACGAAATGATGTTATCGTAAATTTTATTGTGACAAACGGCACCTTGACCGTCAAAATTGAGCAGGTACCTTTCATCGGTTATCGTGTTTGGTCACAAAAAATTGCTACTAAAATCGGAGAAGGCTATCCGGATCCGTTGCACAATGAACCCGTGATTTATCGGGGTATTCTTTTTGCGCAAAAAGCTACAGGTCAGTGTATATGCGAAGCACCAAAAGGGCATTTCGTGTAATCCGCGGCCAAAGCGTGGGAACGATACACTGCTTTACGAACACCTACAGGTATGTACACGCTATTATTTTCTATACTAAGTGAAGGTATGAATGTAACTTACTATGTGTTAACATGGGAATTTATTTCCTTATAACAAACACTTTTCAACATTTCACCTCGCTGAAATATGATGTTTTCCAAGATGAAAAGTACGCAATACTCCAGATACTACCTACCTATTTCCAGCCCCGGTATCGAAAGTAAGATAGGTATATTATAATATTCATAATCACCAAATTCCAAAAAAAAAAATGGTTCCCAACCAAGACCGAGGACTTGAAAAATCCATAAATATCCGAATAAATATATAGTTTTAGCCATAATTTAGGTTTAGCAAAAATGGATTTTTTTACAAAATTGGCATGGTAGTACGTTCGTATGTCAGTCTTAAACTTAATAGTCACTTTTGAATTATAACGTGAAAAATCCTAAAACTAAAACACATTAAATTTGGAATTGACTGCCAGTACAAATACCTATGTAAGTATGATATTAATTATCTAAAATAATTAATCAATTACAAGCAAAAATGCAGATACGTATTCAGATATTTAAAGTTTCGTATTTTTTAATATTTATCTCGTAAAACAAAAGTAGAATATTCAGGCGCCGGGAAAACAATAAAAGTTATTATTTTCTGCCTTTATTGCCTAATAACTGGCTTGTAATAAAAACGAATAATTTCGCCATATTGCAACACTTCAGTATCTCTTTCAAAGCGTAAACAGGTATAAACAATATTTTATGATGAGGTATAATCATGTATGTTCTTTGATGAGTAACATCATAATATTTTATGTCTGACCAACAAAATGTACGTAAGATTATCCAAAATAATAAATCCAATAGGTACCCAGTTGAAATAAGGTCCAACCTAATAAATATGAGGATCACTTTCTTGGGAATGCAGAAATAAAAATGATACAATAAACATCATTATACTTATAGTTACTGAAATATATATACATGAGGCCTAAATAATAATTTAGGCCTCACAGACACACGCACGCGCACACCCATTGTGTTATTATGTATATCCACAATTAAAGCAAGTTACCCTTGTGTTATAGGTAATATATAACGGACCGGACGGACGGATTATAGTAAATAACGGAAAGTTCGTTTACGAAATTTATCATTTACCATGCCAGGGAACGAACCAGGAACCTCTGCGATCCAGAGCTGTGTCGGCCAAGCCCGCTCAACCTCAGACTCCGTCTGATAATGTTAGCAGACTACCTACTCTTCCCAGACGCCAGCAGCCATTTTGCAACAACGGAACAACACTTGTAAAATCGTTATACACATCCCCCTGATCGTCTATGTATGTGAAGACAATTTTTCTAAAAAAAAATTGGGTTTTCAAAGCCATAATGTGGTGAAAAGACATAACTATATTATATATATTCCGCTACATAATGCTGTAATGAGATGACAAAAAATTGATAAGGTTAACCATCTTAAACGTAACTGGGTGATGAAAAAAATTGTCAGGGTAAATTAGATGGATCTTAAAAAAACTATAATGATAGATAGTGTTAAATGACCTTTTTAATTAAGTTAATTACTGGGAAGGTATTGACTTCTAAAATATTATCATTGGAAAATAATACAAAAATTACAACTAAATACACTACGTTATAAACGAATACAATGAAAAATACTTAAGTTAATTCTACCTATAGTCCCTCAAGACGTATGAGCCTAGGTCACCATCGGCAACCGGAGGCACGGCACCCTGACGTGCCGCCAGACGCAGGTACTGACCGGGCACGGCTGCTTCGGCCGGTACCTGTGTCAGATAGGGCGCGAAACGTCGTCGGGGTGCCATCACTGCAGTGCCAGCGTCGAGGACACGGTGTTGCACACTCTACAGGAGTGTCCAGCCTGGGACGAGGAGCGCCATGTCCTCGACGCATCCATCGGAACAGACCTGTCGCTCCCGGCCGTGGCCCAGGCCATGGTCGGGGGCCAAATCAAATGGGACGCCGTCGCCTCCTTTTGCGAGGCCATCATGTCCGCAAAGGAGGCGGCGGAGCGGGAGAGAGAGCGAGCAGCCGTACTCCTCTCCCGCCGAAATAACCAGTCGCGGCGCCGGAGGAATCAGAACCTCCGGCCGCCATGAACGCGCGGCGCGGGTGACGGTCAGGGAAGACTTTAAGGCCGTCACCCGCATCTAAAGCCGCCGAGTAAGGGGCGCGTCGGTGCCCGCGCGCGCCCCTCTCAACCGTTGAGTACGGAGAGGCCTGCCCGCCAGGGCGGGCCCACGCCAGCCGGGGTCGCGGAAGAAAAGCTCGCGCACATCCCGTGACCCCGGCACATGGCGTCAGGTGGCACCAAGGGGTTTTAGTGGGTATTCCGGCTCCTCTAGCCGGCGAGTCCCACACTCCCCCGCCGAAGTCACCCCGGCGGGGGGTACGCAAATGGAATTCCCATTGTAAAAAAAAACAGTTCACCATCGACAAGGTGTCCAGGGGCCCAATTCTGCTTTTTGCATATCTTGGCGTTGCGAAGATATTCAAAGTACGATTCCATTGCGATAATGTCAAAAATTCATATTTTATTAAATTTACAATATGTTCACAATATCGTCGCGGGAGAATAATAGTAGAAAAAAATTGGAATTGCCATCAAGAGAAATGGCTAGCCGAAATGAATAGTGAAAAGCTACTAAAATTTTAAACATTTCTTTGCGAGTTTTCGCTTATAAATATTTATAAAGATAGAGTGGCGTGCCACGGGCACGCCTTTGGAATTAACAGAATGCTAAAATCAGTCAAACTTACGATTGAGATGATAGCATCCAGCGATTTTGACGAGATAGTAATACCAGAATTGGGCCCCAGAAGGCTGGCTACGTTTCCTCGCTGTATCTTCATATTGATCCGATGTACGAGGTAGGCACCATTTCTCTTTTCACCTGAAGAGTCAATGAGTCATTTTGAAAAATTCTTGGTAGAGGCTCATGGGCTTCTTCTAAAATTGAATATTACGTTGACGTCACTCTTTCTTAGTTTTGAATCTTAGACTAGAAAATTCCGAAAACTTATGCTTAAAAAATACTTTCTACGAAAATTAGTCTGAACAAGGTCGGCTAAGCAGTTATTGGGAAATGGGGTAAATTATAAATTCGATCTTTTTTTTAGGTTTGCGTAGTCAAATGAGGAAAACAGTGAACGTTAATCAGTCAACTCACCATCTACAGAACCCTTTACTATAATTGAACTGGCATACATTTGTCTGATATGGCTCATTCTGTTTCAACTATAATTTTTTTAGCAAAAACCAAACCGACTTCAAACTAAAAAGCAAAAAATAAACATTTTCTACATCTTGAAGTCAGTGCATTTTGCAATGTTGTTGCTTTTATGTTTTACTGTTTATTGATTTTTTACTTGATGCCAAGCAAAACAAGATCAAGATGTTGCAGAAAATATTTATTTTTTACTTTTTAGTTTGAAGTCGGTTTTGTTTTTGTTAAAATTGAAATTATTTTCTACTTTTTAGTTGCACAAATACTTGAATAACTTTAAAAATAATATATTAAGCATCTGTAGAAATTGTACTACTGGCACGCGTATACGAGTTTGCCTTTCGAAGAGTGTAGGCGCATGGCGCTCTTCAACAAGGGTTGCTCGTAAGATACCATTGCAAGGGATCCAGTCATCAGATCCTGACTTTGTGACAATGGTACTACCTCAGGAGTATGCTCTTTCAAATAAATAAAAAATTGCAAATTGGTCCACAATCGACGGAGAAATCGCGTAACCAACATAAAAAAACATATAGTCGAACTGAAAACCTCTGCCTTTTGGAAGCCGGTTAAAAATCAATAATAATAATATTGTGGCTATTAATTGGAACGTTTTTCCAGTAGGTACTCAGTAATTATTACGTAGCTAAAATATTACAAAATTTTTGAACCTGACAATAAGAATAGTGTCTTCTTAAATTATAATGTACCTACCTATGGAATGCGTATTCTTTCTCAGTAAGGAATCGTTTAATAATGTTATCTGACATATTAACCAAAGACGTGGTATCGCTGTGCAAGATAATATGACACTTATCTCCATCAGCTCTCATAGGGTTTCGAAGACATGCGAGTCGACCAGTCTCGTATCACACATGAGTGAACGGGTTAAGATGCATGCTTGTGGCTTCGTAACCGGTCTAATGAACTGTTTCACACAGCCTAATAAACTTTAGAACCGTACTGGCAATGATAAATTTAACATTCTGGACTACTTTTTAATTACTTTTTTACTATTTATTTTTATCCTAATAGAAGAAAATACAGAAATGTCATCATTCTTCACTGCTGAATACATACCATACCATATTCCTCAACTTTCCGCTCCAGGGCTCTTCTGCTCCATTTGTTCTGCGACAATTATGAATTACGATAGCCCATTGCCACTTAGATTACTAATTTATCAAGCTATGTTGATTACCTTGATTCTCTTACAAATATTTTCATTTCTAATTTTATCAACAAAGAACATGAGTATACATTGCTGTTCTTGCATAAAAGTGAAAATATTCTAAGTGTGAAATAATTATTTTATTATAAATTGAATGTGCATATAACTTTAATTACTGCGTGGCTCCTATGATTCAATGCTTTCCTAATTAATAAACTGATTAATTCAACGAAAAATAATGTGTTATTTTTCGCTCGCTTACTTTAGCGTGGATAAACACAGTCTGTTTATAATTTTACTAATTATTAGGCTGCTTTTCCGAATAGAAAAGTGGATTGTTGGATTACAAAACTTTCTATCCTACTTATATACTACTTTTTTTTAATAATTTACCTACAGCAAGCCGGCTAAGATAGTAGAGAATAGAATAGAGAAGTTCTAGTTGTATGTAAAAGTTATTGAATATTGTCACACAAAAGCCGGATCAATATAATAATATACGTATTGTAGGATTCGTTTAGAAGTACTTACGTATTTAAAATTTGAATCGCATTTACGCGACATCATACGAAATAGATGAACTTGAAACGCAACTGTATATAGCCTACCTTGTTTAGCATTCCTTTACTCTTATAAAAGTTATTTACCTACTCCCACGAGCGTTTTAATTATGTGAACTTGTAAAACAAAATAAAACTATTTGTTTACACAACAAGACTAAATTACCGGGCTGCAGAGCAAGGTACATCAAATGTTTCAGTTTTATGACCAGGCGCAGCCAGCGGCACTTTGAAACCGAGTAGCGCCATTACATCCATATGTTTCCTTGAATTAACGTCTGTTTTCTCCGAACAAAATGACTGTCGTAAAACTAGTTATAGAGTTATATGTACAACATTGATAACTATATGTTTATAATAAAAAATAGATGACCCATTGAAGCTGAATTGTATAAAACACAGTATTACAAAGTATTATTTGTTATAAGTTATAATTATGTACGTAAAAATAGATATTATGTTTATTTTTAAATAAATTATAGAGAGATTATATAATTAACTGCTTTGTATGTATAAGTAGACGGCCTTATTGTGAATCAAACAACATTTGCTTTCTGCAGATTTGGGAATTTGGCAGCAACGTGACCGTCAATTTTTTTAAAGATATTAATTAATAGATGAAAGATATTTTGAAATTGTTGCAAAACATGTGTAAAATGTGTTTATTAAGCTTTATCATTTTTATCTAAACTATAATTAAGAAAAAAGCAACAAATGTACATAACTACTTGCTATATTTTATGCAATGCAATGACCCGTTTTGTGCTTTAAGATAAAATAATCTCTATTAATATAGGGATGCGAAAGTAACTCTGTCTGTCTGTCTGCTACGCTTTCACGGAAAAACTACTGGACAGATTTGGCTGAAACTCAGTATATACATATTTTCCATGCGGGGGGTGAGCATAGGATACTTTAAATCCCGAAAAATGGGATAGTTTCTGGGATAAAAATATATTTGTCTCTCTGTTTGTTATACTTTTACGGATAAACTATTGGACCGATTTGGCTGAAATTCGGTATATATGTAATTTTAATACCGAGGGTGAACAAGGGACTTTTTATCCCGGATAATGGGATAGATTTATATAAAGGTTATCCAGGAAAGTAGGATAGTTTTTTTTGTGGTTTGCCATTTTCATCATTTTGGTTATTTTTGTCGTTTTGGTCGTTTCGGTCTTTTCGGTTATGTAGTTTATAGATAGATAGACGGGGATAAATAAATTAAACTAGATCGGGTTAGAAAGAGGATGAAAGTTTGTATGGGAGAGCAATCATTTCTCAAGTTTATAGATATAAAAATTTATCATCTATAAAAAAGGCGATAGCATTTTTTTTATTGCTTTAGTTCAACAGACAGACAGTGGGCCCACTTGGTGGAAAGCGGTCATCATCGCCTATGGACATTTGCAACACCAAAGGTGCTACAAATGCGCTACTGCTCTCTTAAGGGAGACTGGAACCTGGTCACTAATGTTGGACCACAACTCAAGTTTGTTATGGCGGCATACTCTAGACCAGGGGTAGTAGCCATCCAGTTGGGCAAATACCCTACCACCTGGCTGTGGGTTGTTTTGTCGCCTCTTAGGACAGGCCGCTCGGCCGCAGGAAATTGTATTCTTTCTCCGTTCCTGCACGGACAACGGTAACTCGATCTGTCTGTCTGTTAAACTTTCACGAAAATACTAATAGGAACTGGATTGATTATCCCGTAATATTGTTTAATGTAGTTTTAATACCGAAAATGGACATAAATACTTTTCATGCCGGGAAATGGGATAGTTTACGGTATATAAAATTAAGTGAATCTTCGGGGGGCAAATAGAACTAACATAATAATACAATGTAACCTGTATTAACGCCTGCTGCTTTTTAAATAAGAGGTACGCACTAGAGTTTGACTCGCGGTGCAGCCGCGGGATAAACTTTAAAACTAAAACATAATTCTTAGATCATTAGACAGTAGATAGTATTTTTCGTAATAGATTGTTGGGAAATCTAAAGTACGTACCTACCTAAGAAAATTATGGCAGATGTAGTTGTTTGTGAGTAACTTTTTAAAAAATCTAATAAATGTAATTGTGCCAAAGACGCAAATGCCCCAGCTGACCTTAGTAAATACTAATTAAAATCTAAAGTAATAAGTAATTACAATTGAATGTACCCATAAAGCAGAATTCTATTCAATTACTTAGAGCGTATGGAGTATTGAAAAAACTTAATCCTCACCCACGTGCGGATAATCCCGGCTAATTGAGAGCGCATGTCCTTCCTAATCCAGAGATCATAGGTGCTCATCCTCGGATGCATGAATTGCATCCCCTCTCAAAAGTACATTCTTCAAATTCGCCTATCGGTCGATATAATTTATGTCGCTCAGATCTTTTTATCATTGAGTGCATTATATTTATATTTAATTAACTGTAAATAATGCCTACTTAATTAAATTATTATTGTTTTGAAATAGTTTCTGAAACCTAAAGGTTGTACGTTGTTGCATATTTTAAATTTATTAAATTTGGTTATTAGAGGAGGTAGGTATTCATCCAATCTATCTATCTATAATATTCTAAAATTCTACACATGCCGTGTCTGTACATTGATATCTTCAATGTATAGATACAGTATGTTTAGGTAAAAAAAAACTGGAATACACCATATAAACGATGCAGAACACGATGCATTTTTTTTTAGATTTCTGGTGTTTGTCGGTTTGTCTGCTTTTTCGGAATCACGAAAAACTACTGGGCCGATTTCGACGCGGTTTTCGTTGACCGACAGCAAATTCTTAGACATACAATCTACGCTACTTTTTATCCTGCGCATCCTGCGAGAATTTTTCTGGGAATGATTTAAAATTGTCAGATTAAAAAAAACAATTCCTATGTGATTTTTTTCACTGATCGATAAAATCTTTAGTAAAACAATTCTAGTTGTGTATACTTAGTAACATTACTTATCCCGATTTTTAATGGTATTTGCCGGGATTCGTGTATTTTCATAGTATTTCATAGTAGCAAATGCTAGTATCTTATAAAATGCCAAAGGAAGGCCAGTTTAAGCAGATATTTGATTGGTACTTTGATTACGAGACTAGTCCTGCATACATAATCAAACGATAGTTAATTTCCATTTTTTAATTTGGATGAATCAACCAAAGTGATCCAAATAAAAATAAACTTGAATGATTACCTTAGTTTCCTTTCAGTTCTGTGCTTTTCAACCGAATTGATTCAATTTGGGTGGTCCATCTAATATCGCCATTAAATAAACAATCTTCTTCCATGGTTGAATACAATACCGTTTTCGAGTCTTTAAGGTTTATGATTGGAGTTAATTCCGGACACTAATGAAATAATTAAATTAATTATTTATTGAGATGAAATGTGTAAATACCAATTTAGATAAAAATTAACTTTTTTTTTTCTTTATTTTGAAAGGGCTTTGCCGCTTAGCGGCCATGTCACCCCGTAAAGAACACAAATCCTAAATACATTTCTAATCTTATCTATAATTAATATAAACTAAAAATAAAATCATATAATTTACAAAACATCTTGGCATCTCTTGATAAAGGATATGCCAGAATGCTATTGCATTCTCCTACGGCAGATAAATTTCGCTCTGGAAGTAACTCTTTTCGTAAGTCTTCGTTCCGAACACATTCCATCAGAACATGTTGGACATCTTCAGTCACATTGCATGTTATACAGTTGGGAGAGTTAACTTTCTTAATCAGATATCCAAACTTGTTTGAAGGAATGTGTCCGGAACGTAATCTGAACAATGTTACAACATCTTTTCGCGTCATGGAACCCTTATTTATCCACATCTGGGCTGGAAGTTGTGGCTGGATTGTCTTAAACCAAATGCCCTTTTCTACGGATCTTCTGTCAAAATATTCATTCCAAATCTTAATACACTGATTCTTTAAGTCACATAAATAATTAGAATGAAGTGGCGGAACCGTAAAAGAGGTACCATCTGTGTTAGCTTGTTTAGCTAAGGCATCTGCTATTTCATTACCACTTATTTGGCTATGTGATGAAATCCATTGTAAAATAATGGTTTTGGACTCAGCTGTCAACTCGAGCATAAGTTACAAAATTGTGTAGGCTATCGGTATTCCTTGTATGGACAAGGAGCATCGAGCCAAGTGTTGGAGAGCGCTCCTTGAATCTGTAAGGATTACAAATTTCTCCTTATTTAAAGATTTTATATATGAAATTTGCTTCTGCTATAGCTAATAGTTCTATATGCATTGTAGATATATTGCAACTTATACTCAGTTTGACGTGGGTGTTACATTGTGGATCGAAAAAAGCACAACCACCATCCATATTATCTTTAGAGCCATCAGTGAATATTTTATAGAAATCGCAATATTTATCATTAATTAGTTTTAAACAAGTTTGTTTCAGAACATCAATACTATATCTTCGTTTAGGTTCTTTAATATATTGTATATTAGGTTTAATTGTGTTATGTACTTCAATATTACTGACCCAGGTGTTCAGACAATACATACTAAGAGTTTTAACTGCATGTACTTCTGTAGTGTTGAACGAATTGTAAAGTGCGAACATCAACGGTTGTTTTCTCGTTCTCCAATAGTTATTTATATTCTGTACATTGCTAGACTTAAGTAAATTAATAGTTTTATTCTGACTAAATGCTTTAGCTTTAAGAACATATTTTCCGGCTAAATATCTACGGCGTATGTACAAAGGAGGAATACCTAATTCAGCTTCCATCACATGAAGGGGGTGCTGCGTATATATCCCCTAATATTCTAAGAGCTTGATTCTGAATTCTGTCCAACTTGGACAAATTGGTTTTGTAACTAGAATCATACAAAAACACGAGTAGTCTAATCTACTTCGAATTAATGTTATATATAAACGGCGGAGATGTTTGGGACGAACACCCCAATTTGAACCAGCTAAAACTTTTAAAATATTTAACTGTTTACTGGTTTGTTCAGATAACTCTTTAATATGTTTGCCCCACCTGAGCGATTGATCCAGCCACAATCCCAAATATTTAACATTACTTACTACTGGAAGTAAGCTATCATTAACTATTAGATTTAATGAATCTCGGCACATACCTCGTTGCAGAAGACTTGCAACATGCTCTAAATACGTTCAACGATTTAATAATGAAGTTAGGATTAGAAATATCAACCGTAAAGACTAAGGTGTGTATATTCAAAAATGAACTTATTACACAAACATGTTAATTTTATTCGGTATTGACTAATTGCAACCGTATGCAGTCATTCATCATTTAGACGAAAAAGTAGAAATTTGACATGATGAGTGACAGAGGTCAGGAATGACAGATTGACAGCGTCATTAACAAAGACCAAGAGTCTAAGTTTGTTTTGTTGAATTTATTATAATCGCATAAAAATATGTATTAACTTCATTTAAAAATTATTATTACGTGAACCTACAGTGAGCTTTATCAAAATGAACGATGATGTAGACAGGAATGATAAAGAGACGAAAGAATTATATTCCTTGTTCCATCAGGAATACATTATTATGGCTGAGTAGTAAGTAATAAACAGTAATGTATATCAAACAAGGTTATTTTTCAGAGTTCGTAATAATATATTCTCTGTTTATGTTTTAGCCGTATGTTGCAAACAGAAAATTTACAAGGAATTTATGTAATACCGTCGTATGAAAACTCGTTTCGTAAGTTACCCACTATAACACTATTGCCAATGTAATTTTGTCGCCTATTACAGATTTCTAACATTGTTTGTCACTATATTTATTAATTTTGAAATTTTTAGAAGTAACACTGCTACTATATTTACAATATAAAATATCAGAACTTTATTAATTCACAGTATGGTATGGAGTTGTTTTTGTAAGATCTGGTTTTTATGAAGGAGGAGTTTATAGATTTACTTTGACTTTGCCTGAAAAGTTCCCCAATGATGAAGTTCCAGTAAGTAATTCTGATATATTTGCATTTTTCACATATGTGGTTTCCCATTCAGTCCAGTCCCAGTCATCTTTTTTCTAACCATGAATTCAATCCAAATGTTTCTTAATAAAAATTTATAAAATTGCAATTAATAAAAAATATATTTTCAAAAATAAAATAGTGTTTCTCAATATCTTAAACGCTTTCAGGTATTAACATTTACATCTCATTTATATCATCCAGCAGTTGATCCAAATACAGGTAATCTTATTTTGAGTGAAATTTTTCCACAATGGGATAAAAAGCAGAACCATATTTGGCAGATACTGAAATACCTCCATTGGATATTCCATAATCTAAATATAAAAGTGCCTGTTAACTTGGAAGCATCAGTTGCGTAAGTATACTATTTCAAACTTAATGTTTATGAATTTATCTTCCTATTTTAAGAACAGTTAAGATGCAAGTTTTAAATTTTTTAATGCTTTGCATATAATTTGTAAATATGTGTTTAAATTATGTTCTAATTTATTTATTTACCCTCTCATAATAATTTGCAGATAGATTTAATAAAATTAGATATTGTTATGGATTGGCAATACTCATGGATATTCAACAGATATAAAATATTCATAAATGTAGCATTATTAACTAATAAACTTATTTCAGATACAAAACAAACCGTAAACTATTTGTGGAAAAAGTGAGAGAGTGTGTTGTGTCTAGTATAGACCACATTTATGATGATCCACCTACAGATGACAAACACTACATTACATTCAAACCTTATGATCCAGATATTCATGAAAATGCCAAAAGTATTATGCTTAGAGTATCAAAACCTAATGAAGGTGTAGCACAGGGTATATCCTGGGTACAACAAGGCTCCTTCCAACCATTTTCAAAAGAAGGAAATACATAAAAGATATTTTAAATAACTACAGATGAAATATTTTAGGTTATATAAAGTTCAAAAGCCATATTTATGTCCATAAGATTAGTTTAACATTTGTTAGTTAATTTTGATACTTGTTATAAAAATAAAACTCATCTTCAGTTACACTAATTTAAATCTTTATTAGAATCTATGAATAAATAACACTTTACACTAATTTCTATTCTGCTGTTTTTATTTTTAAATTATAAGATTGCACTTTCTCTTCAAACCAATGTTGATCCAATTCATATGTATTATTCTTCCATGTAAAATGACTAGGAAGTTGTGTATCACCATTTTGAAATTCAAAGTATTTGCTCAATTCAATTGCTAATTTCGATTTAATGAGCCCAACACCACCATATTTATCTTCAGCTGGATGGTACACCCTGCCTGTTGATGGTAACATGTATATTTTGTTTGGGAGAAATGGAACATACAATTTTTCACCAGCATATCCATATAACAAAATATTAGAGTTAGTAGACTCTTCTTCTATGATGTTTGTATAAACAATAGGCACATCATCACATCTAATATAATTTCTCTCTCTTCCACATAAAGATATAAATGGAAAGTCATTTTCATACCTTCCAGTCTTATTAATGCGAATTCTTTTGAAAAAGAATTCTAAAAATTTTTTCTCCTTAAAACATGATGTAAAATTTTTCATTTTGGAGTCATCTAAAAATAGCTAAAACGAGTATAAATATTATTAATTTCATATATACAGATAATATTTGATGCAAAAATAGATTGCCAGTAGTAACCTAACAGAGTACAAATATAATATTAAAAGTAACCTGTTATGTATATTGCCCAAAGGTCAAAGTGTATTATTTATTTGAGTGTTTTTGGTAGTGTACTCACCATTCCCTGATGGTCTATAAAATAAAAATATTCTCTTATTTTAGGCTCTGGTTCCTGACCTTGCACATAGCTAAGGAATCGTGTTTGATGTCGAAAAGAATACAATAATCTCTTTAATTTCATAATAATTTTTAACAAAATCCGACAAAGAATACCTCCCTCCTTACATTATCAAAGATTGACATTTAAACAAAACTTTGTTGTCTTTTTTATATTAATTACTATTTCTGACATAATACAATTTGTTAATAGGTATTTTGAAATTTATATATTAGTATTATCTATGTTAAACTATGTTTATATTAAAACATGTGATTAAAAATAATATTTTTGAAGTTTCCACTTTTATTGTTGTGAACACAATGGCCACGTTCCACAGCGGACTCACAACGACCACGTTCACGACCGCGATTTATCCCGTTCCACCTACTTGCCGGCATTAAAATCGTAAACCCAAGTGGAACGGTTATTCGACCCACCTATTGACATGGGTTGTTGTGAGCACAGACTACTATGGATCTGGTTGTAAGTGTGTGATCGAAAATAATAACGTCATTAGTGACCTTTTCGCCACGACCACATCGACCGCAGTCGCCGTGTGGAACGGCTAACTGGGCATTTTGGGCGTTGTGAGCTACCTATGGAACGCGCTGAATGTACTCTTGGGTTGTGAAAACGGATTTACATTGATCCAGCTACTGACTTTAATTTCGAAGGAACAGGAAGCCAGTGCGCAGTGCTCACTTGCAGTGCTACTGGCATCGTGTAAATTGATTTGAAGTCACTAATCAGTCCGCTCCCCAAGTCTAGTAGCTGGTGGCTGGATTAATGTAAATCTTGTTGTACTTTTAAGCTCCAAACAACTATTGGAAGCATCCATAAGAGGTGACTGACAGCCGCGAAGCCGCGACTAATAAGTCGTGTGTGTAGTAATTTTGGACGCGGCTTTAATGCTTCTAGTTCTCGTTAGAGAAAGATGTCCTTCTTTATTAAAATATCGACGTGTACTGGCATTTTATCATACATTTTTTTTTAATTTTATGTTCTTACTGTATATTTAGAGATTTTTTCAAAATACATTCCCATGTAGCACTTTTTAGTAGTTGACACAGCGCGCTTTCTCGTATTCGCGCGCTATTTTCGATCACATAGACAGTGCGCTCCACGTTTTTAATACTAAAAGCAAGCTTTTCAGTGCTTTTCAGTTGTTTTTCACAAGACAGCGGTCAAGTGTTGTGCCTAGGACTGTTTAGTGTTGTATTTTAGTCCTTTAGTGCCAGTTTCGAGCAGCGGTAAGTACTTTTACCGCTCTTTTACACCACGTGCCAGTTTGGTCGGGGCCTAGGCCCCCTTTTCAACCATTATTTGTGTGTGTAGGCTTTTAGCTTATTTTTATCGGGTTTCTCCGTAATTAGGGGTCCATGGACCCCGAAACTACCAAGCTGACCGGCGAGGCGAGCGCGTCCCGGAAACGGGCTCGCGACTCCTTTCAGAAGGTCTCGGAGGCGGAGGAGCCTGGTAAGACCAAGCTAAGGCGCCCGCATCGTCCGCCCACCCCTATGGAGGATGACACATGGACCACAGTCATGCGTAAAAAAAGGGGAAGGGGAAGGGAGCGGTTGCGCCCCAACCTCAACCCCTGACACAAAGCTCGGCTCTGACCGTAGGGTGGAGCCCTAAAGGTTTATTTTTGTCGCCTACTCCTCCGTCATGTGCCAAGACAGAGACTATTGTTTTTCTTGTCTTGTTCTAGTTAGTCTTAAACTACTTATACTATACTAGGGATTATATGGTGGGGTGGGATCTTTTATTATATTTTTCTTTTCTTTTCATTTTCTTATTAATACTTTCTTACTTTCTATTACAAGTTACTTCTTACTTTCTATTACATGTTTTCTTTACTATTTTACTATATATCTATTTATTTATATCTACTGTACTGCTCTTATTCTCTATTACATATTTACTTATTCTATATTACTACTATCTTTATTTTATTTTTACATATTATTTTTGTAGGTTAAGTTATTTACATTTTTACTACTCTGTTTTATTAACACTATGTAATTATATAAAATTATATATTACCAGTGTTACTTGTTGACCCATTTCGTTTATTCACGGTTTGTACTATCTTTTTTGCGTATCTAATAAACTCCTCGCGGAGCCCTAGGGATAGACTACAGCAGTCCAAAAAGCCGCTTGTGGTCGTCGAAGATCCTAAGACGGCAGCAGTGATCATGAACTGCTGTCCGAGGCCGAAAAAAGCGGTAGTACCTACCGGGAGGTCTTTCAGAAGTCCTCCACGGTGGTGAATATCGTAAAATTAGACCTCAAAGCTGGCCTCAGATTCACGCGGACTGCCCGGCTCCTGGAGCTTCTTTCAGGAGCTGAGGGCGAAGCCAAGGTGTACCGTCTGGCTGAGGACTTCACAGGGGTGCTGTGAGGAGCGCTAGGTCATCCGGCCGGTGAAGACGGAAGAGCTCTACATCTCTGGCCTCGATGACTCCGTGACCCTGGAGATATTGCGTGACGCCTTTCCAGCGTGGACAACTGCTCGCAGGACAATGTCAAGGTCATGCGGATAGTTACTGGACCTGGGAAGATGGGCTCATCGTATGCGATGTGCCCAATCTCCGCAGCCAAAGTAATCGCCGATTATGGCCGCCTTTTGATTGGCTTTATCTCGACGAAAGCCGAAGCCAGAGAGGCCCGGCCAATCCAATGTTACCAATGCTTCGGTCTCGGTCACAGTTAGCAGACCTACCCGGATCGTGCACGGACGGACATCACTGTCTCTCCGCTGCGGGAAGAGCGTACACAAGGTGCTGGACTGCATAGCCCATACCCCCCACTGCGCGGTATGCACGGCGTCGTGAGTTAGAGTAACCCATCCAACATTGGCGAGGATCTGCCAGCCTCCTATTGTTAAGGGTAAGTTCACCCGCGCGAAGGTGAACACAAGCCAGGGGAGTGAGGCAGTCCCTATGGTCATTTAAATGTCCAATAGAAACCTAAACTTATTCCAAGCGCACGTCAACCATTCCCCAGACGCCCAGGACTTGTGCCTGCAAGCATAGGCGGGATGGCAAGTCGACTTGGCAGTAATAAGGGAGTCTTATTACATAACCCCCTCAGGTTACTGGGTGGCGAATCTCGATGACGTGGCCGTAGTTGCTAGAGCCGGCTCGGGCACACCACTCACCACCATCGAAAGAGGATGGGGCTACGCAGTAGCATGTTGTGGAAAACACGTCATTATTGGCGTGTACTTCTCACGCAACCCTCCCCTGGCGGAGTTCAAGCTCGCTTTAGACTCTGTCAGGGCCAGTGCGGGCAGATAGTCGCCGAAGACGATTCTCGTCCTAGGCGATTTTAATGCCAAGCACCATTCCTGAGGTAACGTAGTTATCGACGCCCAAGAGTCTTTACTCCCCCCGACACGGGTCTATCAATCCCCGACATTCCGGAGGTGAAGCCTCATTCGATTTCCGAGGAAGAGCTTGACGTCGCCCTCGATCGTCTCTGGGGCAGGAAGATGGCACCGGGACCCGATGGGGTCCTGGGTCGGCTCCTCTTCCTGGCCGCTAAACACCTACTCGGCCAACTGCGGGATCTGTTCGACGCCTGCACCAGGGCAGGTTAGTTACCGTCACAATGGAAGGAAGGCAAGCTATGCTTGATTCCTAAATGGGGCCGGCCTCTCGATGATCCGCCTGCCTCCCTTGCTCAATGAGGTAGCCAAGGTCTTCGAGAAGATCTTGGCAGAACGCTTCATTAGACACCTAAACACGGTGGCGCCGGGGCTCGCTTAGACGCAGTTCGGTTTCTGCCGGCGGTGCTCCACTTTGTACGCTCTCCACGTCCTCCGAACCATCAGAGGCGAAGCCATCCAAGCGGAGGATAATGTTCTGGTATTGTCGGCCTTCATTACATCGAGCGACAATGCCATGTCGCTCGATGTAATGAACGCCGTTAACAGCCTCATGAGACGATCAGGGCGAGGCTCCAGTTACATGGAGTTCCCCCGTACCTTACGAGGGGCGCTTACCTCCAGGGCAGATACACCCTTCGGGAGGGTGGCCAGACTGGACACGCGATAGGTAGGCGTCGCATCGCGTGTGGGTATTCCACAGGTCGGTCCTCGGACTGATTCTTTGGAACATAGATTACGACTGGCTCCTTCGGGGACCAGTCATACCCGGGATAGGGTTAATCTGCTTAGCGGGTGACACCCTACATACGGCACGTACCGCGTCGTACGTTGACTCCGTGGACCTCGCCAACGCCTGGCTGGCAACTGTGATCCAACGTATTGTTAGGCTGACCTTGAGGGTCTCCCCGCAAAAATGGAGGCTCTCATGTTCTATAGGCGTTTTCGGAATCCACCTGTGGACTTCTCCGTTACAATCCAATGGGTTTCCATTCTCGTTAGGCCCCAGATGAAATATCTGGGACTCGTGTTGGACTGTAAGTGGTTGTTCAAAAGTCATTTTGAAAAGCTTGTCTCTAAATTGTTTGGGTCCCCAGGCGCCCTCGCCAGACTTCACCCCAAAGTGGGGAGACCAAGCGGAACAGCCTCGAAGACGCTGGACGGTGTCTCCGTGTGGTACCATGCACTCCATTGCCACAACAGGACCCTGCTGATGCCTTCACTAGGAGCCTGGTATGTTGCTGGGCAGAGTTGGAAGCGGTCAGGACACCGAAAGCCGCGACCATGGTTTAAACCTGGCAAAGAGATTTAGAATCTCCTGAGGCCGGCGTTGATACAGTGGAGGCAGTTCGTCCCCACCTGTTGCAATGGGTCACGCGGAAACGCGGGACCCTGACCTTTAGAATGACACAGATACTTGCCGGGCACGGGTGCTTCTAAGTATCTACATCAGATCGTGGGATGTCTGTCTTCCCCTCAATGCCACGGCGCTGCGGCACTTTAGACACTGCGTCTCATCACTGGTCAAATACGCTGCATAGCAACCTCAGAGGTTTAATCTCGAGGCCATCGTATGTCCGATCGATTCGCTGGGGGACTGGTTGAGGCCATGCTCCACAGCGACGATCATTGGTCGGCGGTTTCTTCCTTTTGCGAGCCAGTAATGTCCCACAAAGAAGCCACCGACAGAGAGGGGAGAGCTGCGCAAACGAGTCCCGGGCGCCGTCGTCAGACTGGCCTCCAGAGACGTAGATGGATATGCAGAAAACTTCCTCCCATGATTACATCGCAAGGGCCCGCTGCATAATAGGGATGCGACGGGTCTAACCTCTGTTGGTAATGTTGGTCGTCCTGCTTCCCGGGGTAACCAAAGCTTATTGCGTGGTTGATCATGGGAGTAGCCTTACTCTTGACTTCATGTTCTTCCACGCAAACGCAGTTATGGGACGCAGGTTCAGGTTTAGCGGAGTAGTTGGGAACGCCTGTACCAGAGTTTTCACACACGCTGCGCGGCGCTTATCGCCGCAGGTCGGTCCCACCCCCATAATCAGAGGGACTCAGTATCGTAGGAAATGTAATCCCCCTGCGTAATAAAAAAATACAGATTTATATCAAATAATAACTTTTAAGGAAAGCTATATGTCATTTCCAAATACCTATATCATCAATAATACACACCTATAATAAGTCGCGGCTATCAGCCGCGTCTGGTAATTTCATTTGCAGCTTTCATATAATCACCTAAATACCGGCAAACGAACCAAGTCCATACAGCGCATCCTCGACAGATTCAATTAAAAATCACGGTAAAATATCACGCCTTCAGTTGATGCCAAAAAATTGCTATAAGAATTTTGTAATATATTAATAATAGTTTAGAATGTTTATTTCTAATAAAATATAATTTAGTACACCTGTGATGAGAATTCTCCTAACGCCCACAGTCCTTAAAAAAGTACTTTAATGAAATTGTGAAAAAGCCCAGCACCAAATCCAATTTCGTCGTATGAACGCCCAGGGTACTATTTTAAGTACCTCAACTTTAACCACTGCTACTAATTTCTCATCACCACCTTTTTATAAAGAGATGTCTCCGAACCTAAGTTCGAGGTTATTGTTTGTGTATGACCAAGTGCCAACAAAAACAAAAGAAATTTGTCTGTCTTGAGTTAACATCGAACAAGATCAAGAGAACAAGAACAAGAGTGTGAAAATAAATTTTAATTTATTCATGAAATCTTTACGATTTGTGTTGATATGCTTATCAAAAACAGGTGTTTATATACTATATTTGCTGTTTACATCAAAACTTTATATAGATCTGAGATATAGTGAAAGTTATCTTAATTCTAAATTTAGGACCTTTTAATAGACTTTTGAGTTAATAAGGACTATCATGATT
The DNA here is from genome assembly GCA_039645545.1 of Dendrolimus houi. Taxonomy (NCBI): domain Eukaryota; kingdom Metazoa; phylum Arthropoda; class Insecta; order Lepidoptera; family Lasiocampidae; genus Dendrolimus; species Dendrolimus houi. Next base: position 14,584,990 of record CM077126.1, on the reverse strand, counting down.
GTTTCGAATGTTTTAAATAAATAATAATGATATAAATGTTTCTATTAATTTTAAAGGTTTTTTTTGTTTATTAAGGTTATTGAATTAGTTTTTAAGTTTAATTTAATTTTTGATTTTTTGAAGGTAGTTGGAAAAAATTATGTTGTAAATGTTTGTTGGTTTATGTACAGTGCTTTTGACCCAGAGGCCTACCAAAAGGTAACCTATTTTTGTCCTTTTTTTCTTCTTCTAATTCACCTGATACAAGAAAAAAAATCATACTTGTGAGATTACTGTAAGGTACAATTTTTAAAGTTCAAAATTTTGGGTTCTCGCCATTGAAACCTTTTTGAAGTACTTTGAGCGTTAAGTTGTACAAAGCGTTACAAAATCTGGGCGTTAGGAGGTTAAAGTTGAACTTTATTTTATACAAGATTTGCCTCAAAGACCTTTTATACATAGCTAGAAAACTTTAAATAAAAATTTTTGATGACTTTGACAATAACAGCAGAGATAGATTTTTAATTTTTTTACTGACCGTAGCTATGATTTTAATTTTATAAATATGTTGTGCAAAACAAAAAAATAGTGTTTTAAGTTTTTTTCAACTTTACAAGTCTTATATTTATTATACATTCATTAGTTATCAAACTTATCGAAGATTTTAATGTCCCTGTTAAACTTAAATTACTTGTTCTGGTTTAACTACTATTATAAAGAAATAACTTTACAAGGTTGCTTTTTTATACATGACTTCTAAATGAACTAATAAACGATGGAAGCTATACGGAGATCATGGAAATTACGTATGTACAAAAAACCAGCGTAAAAGAATTCTTTACGTCTATCATTATAGGTAGCTTTACTCAGGTTGTCCTTTTTATATTTTCCCAGAGGAGTTCGTCGCTCACAAAGCAAATGTAAATTGCTTGGCAATGGGACATTCGAACCAAGTTTTAGCTACTGGAGGTGATGACAAAAAAGTTAATTTGTGGGCCATTGGCAGACAAAGTTGTTTAATGGTTAGCATTTCAGTATTGTTTTTTTGTTTGATTACTCAATTTAATGGTTCACACACAGATAAGTCTTATTTGCATATATAAAAATATTTTTCAGAAGAATATAAATTACCTTAAGCATATATCATGATATTATTAAATTTTTTCTAGAGTTTGAGTGGTCACACAACACCTGTAGAATGTGTATGTTTTGGGCGATCAGAAGATTTAGTTTGTGCTGGATCACAAACGGGAGCACTGAAAATATGGGACTTGGAGGCTGCAAAACTTCTTAGGACATTTACAGGACATAAAGGAGCCATTAAATGTATGGATTTTCATCCATATGGAGATTATTTGACAACAGGTTCTTGTGATAGTAATGTCAAATTATGGGACACTAGAAAAAGAGGATGTATAGCCACATACTCTAGTCACAGACTCGCTGTTAACAGTCTTCAATTTAGTCCTGATGGTCAATGGATTGCTTCTGCTTGTGAAGATGGTATGGAATTTTTCATCATCACTTATGTTTCATGGTTATTGCAAATTTGTTTATACTATTGATAAACCCTGTTTCCAGTAGGCCTAAGAATTGGACTGCATAGTCCTCTGAAACAAGTTCCAGTTTGATTGTAGTATGTGTTATATTAGTATCATTTCACATGTTTATTTTGCTAAGATTGGGAATTTACAATATGTTTATTTATTGTATTCTCTCAAAAGCCAGTTATATTTTGTTTGAATAATATTGGAAATGAAGGAAAGGTAGTTTTCTTCTTGTGTTGGATGTTTGAAATTATGTTTAGAATATAATATACACCATGTTGAACATTGAACCTTTGTATTCTCACAATAAATGCTATTTGTTAGGTTTTGTGAAAGTGTGGGATGTAAGAGTTGGAAAAGTATTACAAGACTTCATAGAACACACATCAGCAGTGACTTGTGTGAATTTTCATCCACATGAATTTCTTTTGGCAAGTTGTAGCACAGACAGGACAGTGAATTTTTGGGATCTAGAGAAGTTCCAATTGGTATCTAAGTTTGAAAAAGAAAACACATCAATCAGGTAATTTTTTGTTTCTAACTTCTATGAGCAAGCTTGTTTCTTAGACGAAGCCTTATATGCAATAGTTTTTTTTATAATGAAGTCAAAACACTTATATAGTACTAATCGATAATTAAATTTTCAAGGAAATTTACTTTAGCTGTTTTTTTTTTATACTGGTTAGATAGTTATTATTTTAATGTTAATGAAGTATAGGCCAGATTTTTGAGTATTTTACTTGAAGAAATGGTGATCTAGGTTTAGTGTTCCATTTATAGACCAGAAACACAAACAATAAATTACAAAATTAAGTTTAAAATATTGGGTTTAGTTAAAGTAAAGTTTTTTAATTATAATAATCCCAAAATAAAAAGCCCAATTTGACAGTTCTCATTACAACATATTTAAGTATTGAAACCTCCAAATTGTTAACCAAGGTAAATGATTATCACGAGAAATCAACTTAAAATTATATGACATAATCATTTGATTTATATTAAGTCAATAACTTTTTGTGTCATACAAAATATCTCACAAAATTGATATGGAGAGTGACAGTTTTATCGCACATTGCCTTTCACATATTGCATTAATTTACACCACAATTAATCTATTGAAATTTTTATGATTTCACTCATATATATATATATATATATATATATATATCAATCTTTTTTGTTTTCAATACATATGTATGTATATTTTTTTGTACATGTGTACAATTATGTAGTATATTTTTGTATAAATACATAAATAATGTAAGGTTTTAAAATAAACATGTATGTATTTTTTTTCCTGAATCGAATTGAGTTAATGCTGCATGCATGCAATGCATGTTAACTGCAACAACCCTTTGGTAGCAACACTAAAATTAAAAATAAGAAGCCTTAGAACATAACTGTTTTTGGTACTTCCTCATAGATTAATATGCCATTACAGAATTAATAAACATTTCAAGTTATTTCCTTATTTGGAGGAAAATAATAACTGAATTATGTTTTATAACATTATATAATACACCATTAAAAAATTATGTATATTATCAACTAAATAAATTTATTGTTAATGGCTTTCTGTTTTGTTGATTTCATTCAAAGTCATGTCAAATAGGGCTTTTTATTTTGTGATTATTATAGTTTTAGTTATGTTATTATATTTAATTTATTAAAAAAATCTATTTATTAAATTAAGTAAAATTATATTAATTTAAATAAAATTGAAAATAAGTTGCAATTCTGTACTCAAACATTTCTAAAACTGAAGCTATTTCTACACTAAAATCTTCCTGTGTGAAATTTTCAAAATAATTAGAACTTTGTAATTAAATTTTTATGACAGACACATGGTGTTCAGTGAGGATGGCACTACACTGCTGGGTTGTGCCAATGATGGCCTGCATGTTATTGGTTGGGAGCCAGCCCGAGTACTAGACTCTGTTCAAGGACACTGGGGGCAGATTCATGATGTCACTGTGGCTCAAACACAACTGGTCAGTTGTAACATTTTATTCTTTATTGTGCACAAAAGCGGTACATACATATAAGATAGTGATGAAAGATAAAGTTTCTTTATTTCATAATAATGACTTAAACTACAATATATATTTTTTGGCAACTCCTTTCTTCAGCATTTTGATCAAATAATGCTATACTGACAAATAGTGTTTATCCATGGAGGAACGGAGAAAGAATAAAATTTCCTATGGCCGGGCAGCCTGTCATAAGAGGTTGACAAAATAACCCACAGCCAGGTGGTAGGGTATTTGCCTGTCTGGATGGCTACCACCCCTGGTCTAGAGTATGCCGCCATAACAACCTTGAGTTGTGTTTCGCCATTAGAGGCAAGGTTCCAGTCTACCTGTAGAGAGCGGCAGCACATTTGTAGCACCTTTGGTGTTACAAATGTCCATAAGCGATGGTAACCGCTTTCCATCAGATGCGCTGTATGTCCGTCTGCTAAACTCGTGCAGTAATGTAAAAAAAAATAGTAGCATAATTTAAAAAATTTCATATAAGTAAATTATAATAACAACTATTAAATGCTTCTATTTTACTGTTTCCACAGATAGCAGGATCATTTCATTCAATGTATGTAGTGCTGTCTGTTGTTGATCTGAATAAAGTGCATCCTTTTGGGGGTCCACCGCCGGCTTCTCCACCTGTAGTCAGGGATTTGTCCACATTCCAAAAAGGGCAATCAGTACGCAAAAGTTTCTCCAAAGAAAAGCCATTGAAGGAAGGTATGGATGACTTTGTTAATGCAAAACACTTTGGTAGGATAATGTTTAGTACCTCCAATTAAAAAAGTTATTGTTAAACAACAATTTAATTTTGTTTAATCAGGTTTTTATTTAATATTTTGAGAAGTTGTTGGGCGACTAACAAGCTATATTTAATACTAGTATCAAAGAAAGACCACAAAAAATTTCCAATAATCAAAAATAAACTTTTATTGAAATATTGTTTATTACTATAAATTTTATTTCTAAAATTTGAATACCTAATGGTAAAAGGACTCCTAATAGTTTTGCTATATCTATCTGTGTATCACAGCTGATATTATCACAGGGATAGGTACAGCTATAGTACACTTACAAAAGTATTGCAGTATTAAAATTATTAGATATTTAATTAGTATGGGACATTTTTTTCTCAAAGGAATTTATAATCCATTTATACAGAAATATCTAGTTACATAAGATACATATTTAACCTTATTTTGAGCATCCTTCCTTTTGCTATCTTAAATACCTAATTTAAATTTACTTTTTATTTTTTTGTTGACGGTTTTTTTAAGATAGTCATGAAGGAAATGTCGGAACGGAGCAAGTTACTTATTAAGGTCTTGGGCTTTTTAAAGTGTACATAGTATATAAAAGCATCAAGAAGGATTCTGATTTGAGCTCTATTACTCATAATATATGCATAACTTGCATAGCTTGAAAATGTACAATTTTTGTCTACCAATTTTATTTATAGGGAAACTTATAAGCTCAAGTCAGAATTTATTAGTCACTTATTTTATATATGCACTAAAATTTTCCCCACGTCTACGCCGCTCTATGTTACACACATAAAAATTGAATTAGGTGTTTTATATATATATATAAAACCTTCAATACTTTTGTTTCCTGTTCAATTCACTACAATTAATTTATGATTAATGAAACTAAGTCAATATATTGTAGACAACTGTACACCATAACATAAAGAAAAGTCGGAGTCAATATGATTTGAAGTAATGGATCACATGTGGACAACATGACAACATATTTGTTATTGAATAACAGTGATAGTTGTCTACATCGCGATTGAAGCGCCATCTATTTTGCTAATCCTTCTATTTTAAGGAAACAACGTCATTTATCGGGATAAATTGTATCCTATGTGTTAACTAGGGTTATAAACCAGCACTATGTCGAGTTTCATTTATATATGTTCAGTAGTTTCCAAAATAGATGCGATCTCAGCGTCATCTTTTTCCCTATTTTGGTCTATCCCACGAAAACGACTTTATTTATCAGGATAAAAAGTATCCTAAGTTACGCCCTGTGATATAAGTTAGCTCCGTTTCGAATTTAATTTAAATCCGTTCAGTAGTTTTTACGTGATGCTCTAACAGAAAGAGAGACAGACAAAGATTTAAAAAAATACATTTTCGGCGCCTCCTGGTCTGAATTATCCTTCGTGATTCTTTTCACATTTTTAAACGCAATGTACAAACTCGAATTATTTACAGACTTATTATAGTATAGATAGATAATAATTTACAGTGTTGCATAGACCTACACTTTTGGACGAAAAGACAGCTGAAGAATCCACATCGGGAACTGAGGCAGATGAGGATTCAGGTGCCGTTATATCAAATTTTAATGACTACTCTGAAATATTTCGACCTTCTAGAGCGTGTGAGTAGTTGTTGTAAATTTGTGTAAGAAATTGTAATATTATACTTATTTGCAATTATTTGCATAGTTCATAGTAATTTTTTTGTTTACTGGATATTCTAATGGTAATGTTTGTAATTATAGTGACGCGTACACCGCCTCCGGCAACTAGTTTGTCTTCAGAAGATTACTCAATAACGGGTAATGTTATATAGTTCGCTCATTTAAAGGCGTGATTCTTTTCGCGTCGTACTAATGCGTTAAGTGTGTTGTAGACTGTAGTCTCACTCACGTCTCATGAGTATATTAACACTAACACATAATAAATTATTAGCGGTGATCATCTAATATAGGCTAAATGTGTCCAAACCAGTGATCGGAAAAGTGGGGAAAATTTACCCTAAGTCAAAATTCATTTATTTGCTTTGAGCATGGTAAATAAATACAAGATGACATAAAAATACAAGGCACACAAGTTTTGCACATGAGGCTTACAAATTTTACTTAAGGTTACTTAATACTAATTATAATATTATCAGCTGTTATGTTAGGATGAAAATAAAACAAAATATACATTTATGTCAATTACATTATACAAAATTTATACTATAAATTTGTAAACGGAGTAAAAACGTTTCTTATCCAACAGCCACTTGTGTAGTTTTCCGTTGAATATATTTGTGGACAGATATTTAACGTCTACGGTAAGTTTTTGTATGTTTAATGCCGACATATAATTTGAATTTTTGTAGTGGCAATTTGCAATTAGGGAACAATAATATATTATCTGTTTTCACCTTAAGTTGCCGTATCCTTAGTTCGTGGTGTCTACGGAGTTGTTGGTGAGACGATACAACGCTGAGTGACTAAAAACCACCAAGATGTATTATAGGTGATTTATGGATTTTAGTACTAGGAAGTGGGAACAATAAATCCATTACATTTTATTGTTCTTAACCACTTTATGCCGTATCTTTTTTCTAACTATATAAAGTAATCTAGCCCTACTTTTCCGATCGTTGGTCATAACATTTTTGGTACTTTGTGATTCTTTTTATGTTGTTTACTTATTTATCACAGCGTTATCCCATGTTTTATATTCGTATGTAAACAAGTAAACATAGGTTTTAAAATTTGTACCAATAAATAACATTGAAGTTCAGTTTGTTCTGTGAATTTAGAATAAATTCTAAAATTAAAGTAATAAATTGTTGTTGTATGATGGCTAATCGTAAATAGCCGTTTTTGGAACATTTATCTGCCCGACGGTCTGAAACTTTAACTCAAATGGGCTTCGAAACCGTTCAATGAGAATTTTTAATACTAAGATAGAAATTATTTTCGTGTCTGTTTCATTTCGATATCTTGTAGATTTCTGTAGATACGACGTGAATATAAAATCCTAGTGCTGCGAGAGGAAAGTGGCGGGCGCAGCTAGTATCAAATAAAATTTATATTTTCTTTCATTTAACCAAACTATTTAACAAAATATTATCTATACTAATAATATAAAGAGGAAAGATTTGCATTTTTGTATGTTTGTAACGAATAAACTCAAAAACTACTGGACCGATTTCAAAAGTTGTTCACCATTAGAATGCTTATTTTTTTGTTGTTGCGGGGGAAATGGATTTCCTACTCTACCGGGTCCTTTTTAGGGATTAGACCAAAGCAATAAGAGGTGAAGCAACGAATAGCCACCAGAGTCAATCGTCGGCATGTGTGGAGACTCGCTACGCAATACTCCACTAAAACCACCCTCCTCCCTTGTGCCCCGCGCTGTGGTAGGAAGAGCGTGAGACCTAGAACGTAGTTACGCCCACGCTGATCCTAGCGCATCAGTGCTTGAGAATGCCCTGGGGCAGGCAAACTCACTTCGTCAACAGGGGTGAAGAATCCTCTGCTCCCTAGATGCTAGAGGGCCCTGCAGCGGTATTACGGGGGAAGATTTTGCGCATATAAAGAAAGAAAGAAAAACTTTATTCGAAGAAATAGCGACGTAATTACATTCGTTATACATTATTATACACAGAGCATATTTTGAGAATTTATACGCCGCATTTTCAACTAACAAGGTTTGCACTCAGCATATTGCTGTGCCGGAATTATATCCGACACAACGCTGATTTTCAGGTCGGGGTTCAGATCTGCGCCTCCGGAACCCCGACTGGCGTCGGTACCCGCGATACGCATGCGCACCTCTCTCCTTTTCTCGTTCCGCGACCTCCTTTTGAGACATGACAGTCTCGCAAAAATTGGCCGCACCCACCCAATGATCGTCGCTATGCAGCACGGCTTGCACCAAACTGCCCAGCGAATCGATCGAACCTACGAGGGTCTCGAGTTCATATCTCTGCGGTGCCCATGCTGCGCACTCGACCAGCGTATGAAACGCAGTGTCTAATGCGCCACATTGGCGACACTGAGAGGAAGGCAAGCAGCCCGCCATATGATTCAGATACTTATCGAAGCACCCATGCCCGTTAAGTATCTGCGTCATCCTGAAGGTCAGGGTCCCGCGTTTCCGCGAGAGCCATCGCAACAGGTGCGGGCGCACCGCCTCCACCGTCTCAATGCCTGCCACAGGAGTTTCCAACTCTCTCGACCAAGTTTCGATCATGGTCGCGGTTTCCCGCGTCCTGATCGCCTGAATCTCGGCCTGGCAATAAACCAGGCCACGGGCGAGGGCATCCTGTCGGGAGTGCCGAACTTTGGCAATTACGTCCGCCTGGAGAGGCCAGGGTGGATCGCCCCCCAAGAGTGTCGACGCCGTCCACGACACTGTACGGTATCCTCGGATGGCCCTCACCGCCAGGACCCGTTGTGCGCGGCACAACAAAGTCCTATTGTGGCGGTGAAGTGCAATGGACCATACGGGTGCACCGTACAGGACCATACTCCTAAGGATGCCCATGTAGAGTTTCCTAGTCGTCTCCCCCGGTCCCCCCACGTTTGGAAGAAGCCGAGAGAGGGCGCCTGCGGACCTCACGAGCTTGGGAACTAGCTGCTCAAAGTGCGCTTTGAACAGCCATTTCCCATCAAGAATTAGCCCCAGATATTTCATCTGGGGGCCTACACGAATGTCCACCCCTCGGACTGTAACGGACAAGTCCGCGGGGGGATTACGAAACCGCCTATGGAACATGATGGCCTCCGTTTTCGCGGGGGAGACCTTCAAGCCCAGCCTACCTATTCTTCGGACCACGATCGCCAACCCGGCGTTGGCGAGGTCCACGGATTCCGCGAATGACGCAGCGCGTGCCGTGAGTAGGGTGTCATCCGCAAAGCAGATTAGCCCTATTCCGGGCAGGACCGGAACCCGAAGGATCCAGTCATAACCGACGTTCCAAAGAACCGGCCCGAGGACCGAACCCTGTGGGACGCCGCACGCGACGCGTCGCCGACCTATCGCGCGATTCTCGGACTCGCCGCCCTCCCAAAAGATGTACCTGTCCTGGAGGTACGCGCCCAACAGCCTCGTGAGGTACGGGGGTACTCCGTGTGCACGAAGCCCCTCCCTGATCGTCTCGTGAGGGAGGCTGTTAAAGGCGTTCGCTATGTCTAGCGAAACCGCCAGGACAGTATCCTTTGCTTGGACTGCGTCGTCCGTTACAGATCGCAGTGTCTCGAAGGCGTCCAACGTGGAGCGCCTCCGCCGAAACCCGAACTGTGTCTGTGCTAGACCCGGCTCCACAGTATCGAGATGCTTAACGAGGCGTTCCGCTAAGATCTTCTCGGAGACCTTGGCGACCTCGTTAAGCAACACTATGGGCCTGTAGGCAACCATTAGGATGCTGCATTATCCCTGAGTAACATAGGCTATATTTAATTAAAATAATCGGGTTCTAAATTTTTTTCAAAGCAAAACAACGTTTGCCGCGTCCGCTAGTTGTTTGTTGTATATGCTAGTGCAACGTATTGTTATATGCCGTCAAAGATAAGCGCGCACAGCTGCGTGTTGTAAGCGCAGTCTATTGTCTTCCTCCCGGATTAAGGCATTCTTTGTGTTTTGAATTTACAATTAAGAAAAACATGTTATTGTTCTTCTACTTTTTTATAACCATCATTAGCGTCGAACTAATCCTTATTGTTATTGTTTTCGACTTTGTGGCCGTTCGCAGATGTGCACATTACTATTTCTCAGAAACTCAGTGTGCGCTACCAATTTCTTTGTACTGTGTAGTTAGTATAAGACGATGCCCGGATGGAGGGGCGGGCAGTCAAGCGACGGCTACGAAACGAGTAAGGCGTTTTCTAGTACTCTCGATTAGCGATATAGACGACGGACTTTGCGCGTATCGAATTGTATTGAATCGTGCAGTGTGAACTGGTTGCATCCAGTTTTATTTGTATTTGTTTTATACGTGTTTGTACAGTTCTAATAAATTCTTTAGCAGTTCCAACGGCATTTTTAATTCGAGTCCTGTAGCTCGTAACAGTATAATGGTTAATGTATAGTTATTAGACAAGTTTCTTAGTGTAGTGGTGACAGACCATGCTTAATTTTCCAGGTATGAGTTTTGTTATGCAGTCTATTTTAATTACATATCCATTTCGTATGTGAGGCGTGATACAACGGTAGTCCCCAAAATCGACATACAGAACAGATGCAGTCCCAAACTCAAAGGACGCAGGTTCCAATCCTGGACGGAGAAGAGTGCACTGTAATACTGTTACCGTTATCAAATGCTGGCGGTGAATCAAAATACGGTCATGAAACCTGCACATCAATATATCCGATCTGTTAAACCCGCCTTGGACAAATGTAGCGAGTATTCGATCCGTTCCCCTAATCGGCCTCAGCTCAGCAGTGGGACCATTATGAGCTATTATCATTATTATTTATATAATATTATTATATACAATTTAATAAATTATATTCACTTAGGTATAACATATAATCCACTTAGCGAATGAAAACATCCGTAACTATTACGTAATAAGGTTTTTCATTTCCCATATACTGAAAGTACGCTTGGAGTTGCCTAATCACTGGGATGAAAACAGCACTTTTCGTCCCTGGGAAACGATTCTCCCTGCTGTCAAGAAATTTAGAAAACTATGCGAACCATAGATGTTGCGGCTCATGTCCCAACTTTTTTTTACAGCCACTCAGATCGCGGCATAAATTGTAATAAAAAAAATCAACAATTTTGTAATATCATTATATACTTATAAATTATTTTCACTAAATTATAATAAATAAATAATAATAGCAGCCCATAAATGTCCCACTGTTGGGCTCGGGCCTCCCACTATAGGGGAACGGACAGTGTACCCGCCACGCTTGTCCAAGGCGGCTTGGCAGGTTTGACACATCGGTTATCGGTTATAAATTATTATTTAATTTACACAAATTGGAGCTAAATATTTACTATCATCAGTGACAAAAAAATACTAACTGGTAGAATGCCACAGATTTTTTTTCCCTAACATTTCATTTGTAATGTACGTGATGACGTTTCATCAGATTTAGATATGGATTTAACGTCTGATTTTATTAGAGGAGTAATTGTTTGTTTAACTAATAAGTTTTTATTTACTTTCCTCATATTCGAAATGAAAAGCAGAGTGTTGACCTCGGGTGAAAGGTCTATAGGCACTTGAATTATTAGCCAAACCATCTCGTGCGTAAATAGGTCACTTTCACCTCTCGTCTAACCATTTACAATTTTTTTATTGCGAAACTGCCAAACAGCCAGTTACGGCCCACGTACTGGAACTATGTAGTGGTTATTGTCGCCTATAGATGTCTGCCGAATCAAACCGAAGTTAACATGTTACCAACCTTTAGGAAGGGATAGAGAGGGTACATGTAAAATATTTAATTTTAATTATTGTTTGGACAGTAATTAAAGTTAATTTTATAGTGATATTTTAAAAGTATGACAATAATAAGGTGTTTATAATTATTCTAGGGTCTATCACCTACCCAATACAAGGGATTAATATTATGTTGGTATATTTCTAGTGCTAAATAACTTTTAATATGGTCAGGGCCCGAAGTGTCGGAGGAGCAGTGCGCGAGCGGGGCGCTCCGCGGGGCGGCGGTGGGCGGTGCGGGGGCGCCGGTGGCGCTGGGCGTGGCCCGGCCGTTGCCGCAGCCTTCTCCGCCGCAGCGCCACCGTCAGGAGCCCACTTCGCGGATACCCACATCCACCAAGGAACAATATGTGGTCGACAAGAAACCCTTTAGGGACAATTTCGCACGTAAATATTTATATAATTACATGTACTTCCACTATATATCGCTTCTTTGTTACAATAATGTGTTATCTTGAAAATTTAAATTTTAGGAGAGAGGATTTAACTATCAGAAAATAATTGTATCGAAAGAACAACGTGGTATCCTTTCAAATACCTTACAATTATTTTTTGAAGGTTAAAAAGAACTCTTTCCTAAAATTCAAATTTTCAAGATATCACATTGAAGAAAAAAGAGGAGATATTTAAAAAGCTTTCGCTGTCATGCATGCGGCTTGTTAAACATTAGTTACATTTTGTAAATTGATTCTCATTTATAAATAGCTATTACAAAATTAAACTGCTTTTACTAATTATAACTAGCCTAACAAATCTTTAATATTTTAATAAGTAACATTATGCTTATTTGCTTCTATTAGGGGTGAAGGATAGAATTAAAAGAAATGTTATATTTACGACAGCGCCACCGTCCGCAATAAGAGATTACACGGCCAGCCCCCCGCACGCCGCAGCCACGCTCAATCGCCACAACTCATACAAAGAAACTAAATCGACAATTGACTTGAGTAAGTCATAAGCTACAAAAGGTCTATTCTCGTCCTATCACATGCTATTGTTGATTTGATATTTAATTACAGCTGCTGGAAATCTACGTCCAAGTAATAGTGACATGTCCTTGGGGCCACCGACACTGGGTCCGCGGTCGTTGTCGTTTACGAGAGCACCCAGTGAAACTAACAGGTAAAATTTGTATTTATTTATAGTTACATAAATATTTCGATTTATTGGAAATTGAATTTTTTGTCGAAAATGATTTGAGTGTTAGTGGAAAATAGTATTAAAATTTAAGACAAATTAATAACAGTTATGGTTTTGTATATATTTATTCATAATTTATATAAGAGTTTTTATTACTATAATTATTTTAGGTTTGAAAGTACTTATCATTAATTTAATCGATTCAAATCTAGAATTCTTCGATATACCCTGGATTTAATATAGCGCCTTCGCTGTAATAATGTTGGATATCAGATACATGATGAAATGCCTCAATTGATTTAATTGTCATCTACCCTGTTAGTTATTCAATCCGGATGACTACCATCGTTACATGCTCCAGTAAAGTCGGCACTTTATCGATGGCAAGCGCCCTTCGTAACCCGTCATACAAGACGGCATGGCGTGACCAACATTACGACGCCAAGAAAGACTGATAAGGTTATCAGTTAGCTCTGTCCCGACACACCTGTATGTGAGACCTCGGACGTTTTGAGAACTGTTTGCAGTGGTTCATGGTCTCAGAGCCCCCTGGTGCGAGCGTCTCAATAACTTGGACTTGTATACATTTTTCAGGAGACGAGTGGAAAGCATGAACCGCGAGAACACGACAGTGTCCCGCGGCGCGGAAGCCCCCGAGCGCGAGCCGGAGCCCGAGTTCGTGCCCTTCAGCACCGACCGTCCCGTAGGGCTCGATCTCGATGAATTTTTACCCGTACGTAACAGATTGATAGTTTCACAGAGGTGATTTGATTACAGCCTGTGCTTTTTAGGCCGGCTCGATCGATGTGATACTACGCTCTCACAGAATATCGGCGTAAAACAGTTTGCCTTATGCTAAACAGTATTCGTGCGATGAGTGAGAGTTCTGATGACCCACATCCCATCACATCCTTCCCCCTATCCCAGTTTCACCATCTCATCCCTCTTTTCTAATCTCATATCTTATCCCTTCTATCCCATTCTTCTTGTCTGAGCCCTCTATGTCATCCCCCTATCCCCGCCTCTTTATCCCATCCCCTGGTGTTGTAAATGTCTCAAGGCGACGGTAACCATTTTCCATGAGCTGGGAATTTTTCAAGGGGGTTTTATGGCCAAATCCGAAACTATAAAGCGAAAAATATTCAATAGAGACTCCATACCAGTTTGATGAAAATTAAAGCAGTATCATTAAATTTTTGATAACATCAATTACCCTAGCCAGGAATCTTAGTGATTGATTTTGGAGGAAAAAAAACAACTGTATGTATGTACAGTGTATATCAACATATAGAGTAATTTGTGTAAAACAAAATGTGAAATGAAGGTGTGTGTATTTGGATAGCGCGGCGCGGGTGCGGGCGGCGGGCGCGGCGCGGCGCGCGGCCTGGCGGCCGAGCCCAGCGAGCAGGAGGTGCTGGGCGTCATGATGCGCGGCCACGACTCCATGATGGCCGTGCTCACCGCCAGGCAGCGCGCACTGCAGGCACGTTCACCACTTACGCTGCACTAATCGTTGACTAATCTTAGATGTTAAACACTCACCTCTATTATAACCACTGGATAAGCTGCTGTTATTTTATTTTTGTGCTTTTTTCATTGGCGCTGTGTGTCAAGATGTTGAGTGCAAAAATCAAAAAGTTATATGATATTCTACTCACATTCATGTAACCGATGAGTACATATTTGCTCATGGTGAAATAATCCTAAAAAAAGTTCCACAAAAGTCATTGTTTTAACAGATTTGTTTACTTATAGCACCCATTTGTAATATTAGTTCCAGGGGTCTACGAAGCCCCACTTGGCTTCAAATTGATACTAAAATATGCTTGTCATTTATGTATAGCAGCCAGTACAGTGGTAATCATTTTATACAGGTCAGTGATGTAAACTGAATGTAGGCTGAATATTAGCCTGGTATGATGATTACAGCAACTTTTCTGCCATATAGTTTCACATGACCCATTGAAATACAAGGCGATCTCTATGGTCTAGTAGTCCAACTGTTGGACCACATTGTTCACTGGAACATAGAAGGCATGCATTCAATTCCCAGTATGATAAATTTCATGAACTTTCCATTGCTTACTCTGGGATCCGTCCAGAGTTGTTTTTTTGTTAACTACCCATAACAAAAGCATACATTTCTTAATTTGGGAATATACAATGTGTGCTGATTAAAAACTGTGTTTTAAATCCCTAGACACAACTGGGATTAAATTATTAATTAATATTAATTTAATAATTATAATAGTATTATTAACTAATTAGGATTAATCATAAATATTTGCTTAATATTCTCATTTGAATTGTATGATCAAAGATAAAAAATATTGTCATTTAAACCTTTTTTCTTACAGATCTTTCACTCAGTAAGAATTAATAAAACTCTGAAAGTAGCACTGGAATCTGTTATCGCCCTTGAAGATTCTTCTGTTATTTTGGACATTTTAAATGTAATGGCTCATAAACCGTAAGCATATTTGTTTTTATTTTTTTAACTATTTTACCATTAAAATATAATCGATTATTCCAATTTTTTTTTACATCTCCAAGAAATACCATTTAGATTGCCAGTTAATCACTATTTTGAATATAACAAAAATCTTGAAAAATTATAAACTTATTTTGTTAATTATAGATGAACACTACTACAATGTAGAATGTAGATGTATGTGAATGTAACAAACATTCCCATACACACACAACACACACACAGAAATGTAGAATTACTAGAAATGACAATCGTCCAGTATAAAATATAACTCCTTAAATCTTAAATGGCCAGGTGGTGTAACAGGTTTTATTATTTGAAACATATTTTTATACCATGAAAACTTGAAAAAATGACATTGACAAATACTGTAAAAGTACAATTTCACATTTTTAAACATAGTATCTGAACTATGTAGAATCATCATAAGTTTATACAATGAATCAATACCAATGAAAATGCATTACAGCACTGGAGAATATTCTTCCATAATTTTATTAAGTTACATATTACAATTTACATTGTATTTTCATTTACAGATCATTATGGAATCTGGACATATGCTTATTAATGCTACCCAAAATTTATGAACTATTGCAAAGCAAATACGAAACGTAAGTATAATCCTGAAATTATATTATATTTTATATAAATAAATAAGGTTTAAAATATAAGATCATAAATACTATAATTATTTTTAGGTATATGCAGTGTGGTTGTAATGCTCTGAGGCTTATTGTTAGGAATTTTTCATCTGTAGTACGAGCAAATGTGAGTGCTCCAGTGTGCACACTTGGAGTGGACATCCCACGGGAGGAGCGTTATGCCAAGTGCATGCAGATATATAGGTTATTAATAGATGTACGTGCCTTTCTCCTCAAAAGGCAAACATTGCAAGGAAGACTTGGTGCTGCATTCAGAGATCTTCATACACTAATGCAGCAAGGCCTGGACTGATAACAATATTTGTAAAATGTTTCTAACATTTCCAATGATACAACTTACAAGTTATTTATTATTAACATTTGACAGTATTGTTACGTTTACAACATTATAGTGGAATTGTTGTACAAATTATTTTAAAAATGACTAAATAAATATAATGTAATATTCTAACACCAATATTTGAAGGTATTTTTATTTGCAACTTGTAAATTTTACTGAACGTAAATTCTTTTTATAAACAAACTAGCTTCTGCCCGCGACTTCGTCCGTGTGGAATAGTAAAAAAAACCCCCAATTTTGAAACATTCTTCATTGGTGCTGCTCCTATTGGTCTTAGCGTCATGATATAGCCTATAGCCTTCCTCGATAATGGGCTATCTAACCCTGAAAGAATTTTTCAAATCAGAGCAGTAGTTCCCGAGATTAGTGCATTCAATCAAACAAACAAACTCTGCAGCTTTATATATTAGTATAAGATTGCAAAAAAGAAACAAACCAGACTATAATAGATAGTTCTACTAAATATTTACCTAATTTTAGTTTTTATCTGAAATAATCAGTTACGAAAAATGCTGTAGGTACATACATAGTCACATCCATAACTCAATTGGGGAATTATGGAAATGCAACTTTACTAGTGTAACCCTTGCAACAACTCAGAATAAGGGTTTTTGGTAATAAAAGAAGGCTTGTGTTTAAACGCCTACCAGAAATGCACCTATTTTACTACAAATAAATTCGAAATACCTGCCAGAATGGATAAATGCTCACCAAATTGTGTTTCATGAAGTATTATAGAAATGAAGCTATTTTCCTTTTTATGCTATGCCATAAAAATATATAAACGCCTTTAAAGCTAATTTCAGACTAAATATTTTCATCGCTAAATAGATATTACCAATATTTTGTTTCACCACTTTTAATCTAGTAATTTTTGCTGAGGCAAAAAAGCAAAGGTCGAACATACAATTATTTTTAATACCAAATATAATATTGCGTATTCCAAACACATGTTGCTTGTTTATTGTTTGATGAATTTGATTAAAATATGATAATACAGCCAAATAAATACTTCACTCTCAATATTACTGCAACACAAATGATTAAGGTAGGTAAAAAATGAATCAATGAAATGGGAAAATGAAAATTTCCCAGTGGACATCGAAACTTTTACATTCCATGTTGTCACCGGCTGGAATCCTGTAGTATGTCGCTAATTCAGTTGTCTGTTTCACGGGTAGTCTTTTAGGCAATTTAGCCCATCGGTACGCTTCAGTTGATTGTTTGAGAATAATGGTGGGTTGTTGGGAAACGGACTTATTATTTACAAAATAAATGTTAGACCACTCTGCCACCATATTTTTTGCTATCACCAGGAAGCGTGACAATGTGTGACGCTCCTGCAAGGTATTTTCGTCTTTTATCGTTCAATTAAATGCTTCCAGTGCATTGTTAGTTATCGGAGTACCTGGAAGAACTAAGTTGCAGGGTAAATAAGTAAAGGGAAACGACTGTAATCTTAGTTTAACAATAATATATTTTGGATTCAGGTTGGATAATTTGATTACACTAAAGCTATTTAGAAGTGTAATTCTCAATTTGAATGTTACTGTTTTAGTAAAACAATATTTGGTGAGCATTTATCCATTTTTATAAGCAAATAGAATTTAAATATAAAACATACAATGATTCTGATGTATTTATTTTGGAACGTAAAACATTGTTTTTTAGGCACCTCGGTATAGAGTGGATTAAATTTATATGAAGGTAATATTATTTTACTTGGTACTTAGTCTAAGGGACAAAATATATTTTGGTGAGTATTTAAATTGTACCAATAAAAGAACAGTAACTTGTTTACTATATTTTTAATCAGGGGTGGGGTATAGTTATATGGCACATTTATATATTATGAACAGATCTGAACTTTTTTAATATAGGTTAGTTGGTGTGGTTATTTTTTTTATAACTACTCAAAGTTAATTTTATATCTCAAATAATAGATAAATGTGCCGTATATCTATACCGCACCCTTATCAGAGAACCTTCTGGCTCAAATACAATGAATATACTACATTTTATATAAGTTTTATCTATGATACTGCACAACCACACTGAACAGATATTTTTAGGACACCTCACCAATAAATTGCTATTACATTTTCCCTCCATTTGGAGGGAATACTTATTCTACATTTTAGGAAACCTAAAAAAATGGCATAACCAATAGTGGATGGAAATAATTGATAACTATTTTAATTAAAATTATTATGAATGACAAAAAATTTGTTAGTATTTGAAAATTTTAGATAATATGTAAGATATTAACTAAAATTATATTATAAATATATAATTTTAGATATAGAATTATTTATAAATTATATAATATTTACATGTTATATAATAAATCTAACACAACAAAAATCTATTAGTTTGGTCAACATAAAATTAAAATATAGTGAATACTGTCTATATACAATTGAGAGATTTTAAATTATAATCTACACAATTACCAGATTATATTTGAAAATATTGTTACATATAATCGTGATAAATACTCTATACAAAACAGGCATTAATCACTAAATAAATAAAAATATACCATTATTATTTAACTAAGAAATAGCCCATTTTATCATTTACAAAACCTTCAAAAGATATATTACTTTGCAAATAATTTAACTGAATGTAACACTAGATCATATAATTTAATTGATTACTAAGATTGAGAATCAAATTTGTTGTGCATCTATATTTTCGGTCTAGATCTGGCTCTGCATGAGTAGTAGTAGTGGAATTCACCACAAACACAAGTGAGGATATCCTAATCCATACAGCCAATTTTGATGTATAAATCTTTGTATAGGTAGCGCAGTTGAATTGTAGGCTACAACTGACACCATTCAACAGAGATCTAGCGAAAATTCGAAAGGCCTCATCATTTCTATATGGTATCTAATTGTTCCTGAAGACTGAATACACCAGAATAAAACCATAAGAGTCTGTCTATATTTATGAATATAATAGGTTGGGGAATAAGTCTTTTTGCATATAGTATGTATGAACTTGTAATAAGATCTCTTTGGCTATACCATTTGTATCTGGCTGGTTTTGGTATCATTAAAAAGTTTTAATTTTAAAGAAGACAATTCCAAATTCAAATTAGGAAAATGCGTGATTTTCATTTGTTTTTCTTATTGTTAAAATAAGTGAATCTAATGAAGAAATTCGATACATTTTAAAATTTTACTAAAAAAAGGTAAAAATGCAACACAAGCTGCGAAAAAAATTTGGGATGTTTATGGACCTAATGCAGTATCTGTGAGAGTAGCGCAAATTTGGTTTAAGCATTTTCAATCCGGAAATTTTGATATCAAAGATGCACGTCGCCCTGGTCGCCCTGTTACAGACAAAATTGATGCCATTTTTGGAAAAGTGGCGAAAGATCGGCATATTAGTAGTTACAATGTAGCTGGAGAACTGGGAATTGACCACAAAACAGTTTTGGTGCATTTGAAAAAAGCTATATTTGGGTGCCTCATTAACTCACTGAAAGAAACCTAATGCACTGTGTACTCATTTGTGATTCTTTATTATGACATAATGAACCCGAACCATTTTTGAAGAAGCTGATAACTGGTGATGAA
The DNA here is from genome assembly GCA_039645545.1 of Dendrolimus houi. Lineage (NCBI taxonomy): Eukaryota > Metazoa > Arthropoda > Insecta > Lepidoptera > Lasiocampidae > Dendrolimus > Dendrolimus houi. The sequence goes on along the minus strand of CM077126.1, from coordinate 14,565,030 downwards.
AAATGGATCACGTACGACAAGAACGTGCTAAAAAGATCGTGGTCAAAGGCCGCTCAGGCTTCACAGACTGTAGTGAAACCCGGGTTAAATCGCAACAAGGTGATGCTGTGTGTATGGTGGGATTGGAAGTGCATTATTCATTATGAGCTGTTACCGCTAGGCAGGACTGTTGATTCTGAACTGTACTGCGAACAACTGATGAGATTAAAGCAAAAAGTTGAGAGAAAGCGGCCGGAATTAATCAACAGAAGGGGTGTAGTTTTTCACCATAACTCTAGACCTCACACATCTTTAGCCACTCAGCAAAAATTACGAGAGTTTGGCTAGGAGGTGTTAATGCATCCACCGTTTAGTCCTGACCTTGCACCTTCAGATTTTCACCTGTTTCGGTCTCTGCAGAATTCCTTAGGCAGTGCCAGGTTAACATCACGAGAGGACTGCCAAAACCACTTGTCGCAGTTTTTTGGTCAGAAGCCCCAAAATTTTTATAGCAATGGGATCACGTCCCTACCTACAAGATGGCAAAAAGTTATCCAACAAAATGGCACCTACATACTTTAGTCAAATGTAAATAAACTTTATAAAAAAACCTTTTGAATTTTTATATAAAATGCGAAGAAACTTTTTCCCCAACCTAAAATTCATAACTTAGTTTTTATATTTCCAATACCTAAAAAAATTAACTGATATTCTTTGATGGTATTTACAATGGTTAACAAAAAGTACTATTCAATTAACATTTATTTTTTCTTTTTTACTACAGAATATTTACTCGGAGTAATGTTTTGTCTCTTTCTTGCATTGAATGCCTTCATATTCTTTGCTAAAATTTCGTCAGATATGTCTTTGTCCATTTCACCTGAAGGCTGTTTATTCTGCTGATTTTTGAGCTCCATTAACCTTTCTATTTCTGGATTCATGCCTTTGAATGATAATCTGCCTTCTAATAAGTCTTCACAGTATATGAAACTAGGTTCAGATATGTAATTACCTGTAGCACTGCGCATTTCACTGGTTATTATATTAGAGTACAAACTATCGTGTCCCTGAGTGTTTTCAATTTCTCTTTCTATTCTTTCTTTAGTTTTTTTCATAAACTTCATCTCTAACACTGATTTGGGAAGCTGAAATTTCTTATTATTAGCCATGGTTCTAAGTTTTATTTTCCAAACATACGAGTAACACGAGTTTTATACAAAGCGACTGCCCATTTCTCAGAAGAATAACTATTAATCTAACAAATAAATCGGTAAAGTTTTGGATAGTAATAAATTATAATTGTTCTCCAAACTTGTTTCCACGTTTTTTATATTTTTTTTATCAATTATTATCTGTAATTTTTTTTTTAATATGGCTCCAACGCCTTTGGCATTGATCGTGCCAATTACGAAGTTAGAAAGGACTGGTACTATTTTTAAATGCAATTTTAGCCACTGAAATTTGGTCGGTGATTTATACGAGTTTTGGCGAATCTGTGGACAATACAAACATAAAGTTACTAACTACATTACATATGTATTAATTAAGCATTAAAAATTTACAAAGGACATTCACAAAATTACTAGGTACTAATGTTAGTAGGAAATTTACATTTATGGGACGGGGACATTCTACAGGAAGGATATCATATAGGGGAACAGAAATTTTCGGACAGTGGAAAAACATGTAATGAACTGAACCCTCGTTCAAGCCACACTCACAGAGAATTATCCCGTATTCTAAGTTTCGCTAGAAATACCGGAGTACAGACTTGACTCAATCGGTGACGAATTATCGTTGAAGTAACTTTTTTGGGTAAATAACGGCGACGGAAAAACCAGGAGGACGTGGGAATATGGGGCAGTAGGTTGCCATAGTATCTACCAACTACTTGACGGGAGCGCTGCCACATTTCATCCCAATCTTTCAACATCGCGGGTTTGGCCAGTGCCCGTAAATCAAGGGGAAAGCATCTATTATATTTATTGTCTCCCACGCATACAGCTTGTTTGGCACAACTATCGGCATTTTCGTTGCCACCGATTCCTGAATGTCCGGGGATCCAAGCCAGGACGACTTGTAGACCCGAGGAATGACATCGGTGAAGAACCTGCTTAATAAATAAGGCCAAAGAGGAAATGTGTTTTGACCGGAATGGAGATTTTATTATATCTTGCAGACAGCTCAGAGAATCTGTGAGAATGATAGATTGCCTGATGTGATGTGATTCTATATAGAGGACAGCTTCCAGAAGGGCTATAGACTCTCCGGAAAAAACAGAATTAAGGGGAGGAATTTTATAGTTAAAGATAATACGATATTTAGGAATCCAAACAGCAGCACCAATAGGACCGTCATTATTCGCTTTTTTTTTATGTATTTACGACTTGGCAGCTAGACATTTATTTACACAGTCCCTCTTTTCAAACAAGACTTGGTTGTTTAAACGTAGTTCTTTTGTCTGTCATTGTATAATAATTGATTAAAGGTTTCCTCATATTCTCGTGAGAAACTGAGAATCGGCAGACAAAAAATAAAATATATATTTATATGAATGTGGAGATCCTTCTCGTGTTCTTGCGTTATAGTCCGCGAGAACGTGAGGACCTAGGGTGGCCAGATTCAATAGAATTCCGCGATTTTAGTGGAATTAGACCCTGAATTTAGAAGAGATATATAAAAAGGGGTGAACAGTTATAATGATTTTATAATAGTTTTTTTACCAAAATAGCTACGGAACCATAAAATAAACAAGTTTACAGTTCTATATGTCTAACAGTCACTATAAAAATAGGATGGACACGTAAATCTTACGCCATTAAAAATAATAATAATCAATTAATTTAGCTCAAAACTTAATAATTGTTTATAATGATTTTTTATGTTTATGGCTTGGCAACTAGGCCCTTAAGACAGGCGCAGTTGTATTGTAGGCTACAATCGACGCCATCCAACGGAGTTATTGTGAAAACTCGAAAGGCCACATTTGGCTACACAGTTCACATTTTACACAAAAACACATAATTACTACTCAAAAATATCAATATCCCACAACTATTTTTCATTTTAGAGTAATTTTACACATTTTTAGAAAATAAAACTGCACAGCACAACCCCTTCTTTGAGTTCCCGCCAAAAACTCTATAATTATTTATAAAATATCGATACTATAGGTAAAAAAGTTAAGGAGTGCTTGATAATTATTACATAAATTAAAATACTGACTACATATTTATGCCTTCTTTTCTAGTTATTAATGAATAAAACAGGTAAAATTATTGTTTTTTTGCGTATTTATTTATATGCCCATACAAAAAATGAGGTAAGTATATGTAATTTTGTAATTGTTTTATGAATAAAGTTAGCATAATTTAGATTTTATCCAGGTAGTTAGCGGAATACTCAAACCAAATTGGGCCACGCTGCGAGAACTTTCATGTCAGTAGATAGCGTACGAGACACCAATGAGAGCACTTGTCTAAAGTATGATTTGGGTATGATAATGATCACGAATTGGTCAAGGATGTAGAATTTTCCCTTTCAATACTATGGTACTAGTGATTACCCCGCGGCTGCCCCGCGGGTCAACCTCTAGTCCGTTTCTCTTGGTTATAGAAGTCGAAATACAGGTTACATAGTATTAAATTTATATATTACTGCTATTTGCCCCGGAAGATTCACTTCATTTTATATCGCAAACTATCCCATCTCCCGGATGAAAAGTATCTATGCCAATTTTCGGTATTAAAACTACATTGTACACCAAAATGACCAAATCGACCACATCGACCAAATCGACCATATCGACCAGACCAACCACACTGACCACATCGACCACATAGACTAAATCGATCACATGGACCAAAATGAGTAAAATGCAAATCATAAAATAAAAACCTATCCTACTATCTGGGATAATCTTTACATAAATCTATCCCCAAACTTATCTCATTATCCGGGATGAAAAGTATCCTTTGTGCATCCTCGGTATTAAAATCTTATACTAATGTATAAAGCTGAAGAGTTTGTTTGTTTGTTTGATTGAACGTGATAATCTCAGTATCTGCTAGTCTGATTTAAAAAATTCTTTCAGTGTTAGATAGCCCATTTATCGGGGAGGGCTATAGGGTATATATCATCACGCTAAGAATAATAGGAGCGGAACACCAATGAAAAATCTTTCAAAATTGGTGGTTTTGAAAACAAATTCCACGCGGACGGCGTCGCAGGCACAGCTAGTTACGTATATGCAGAATTTCAGCCAAATCGGTATAGTAGTTTTTCCATAAAAGCGTAACAAACAAAGAGACAAATATATTTTTTATCCCGGATACTATCCTATTTTTCGGTATCAAAAGTATCCTATGTTCCTCCTCGGCATCGAATATATATATACATAGATATATATACTGAGTTTCATCCAAATCGGTCCAGTAGTTGTTCCGTGAAAATGGATCAGACAGACAGACAGAGGTACTTTAGCATTTATAACATTATAATAAGGATTTTGGCGCATATTTTTTTGCGAATGAATTTCGTAAGTTCGTTCACATAAAATATGAGCAAAGATACTGTAGGTCTGCAAGCTGGTTATCGTAGATAAAGCATGAAATTATATGACAAACAGCATAAATAGATATATAGATTCAATTATTACAATATTTATTATGCCAATGCTTTAATTATATACACTCTAATATAGAAATGAGACTTTCATATATAATTCTTTTAACATTCCTGGTTTATTTTGTTCATATTTTACGTTCAGCTCTAAATAATCATTATTTTGTAATATCACGTAGCATTCTTAGTTGGTCTACCCACCAATTAACATTATACAATTAGTAAGTTTAAAAAACAAGTTATTGAAAAAAGCACGAAAATAACTAAAAAACAAAATAGATATAACCTTTTTCTATAACTATATAATATTTTTTTTTTGTTCTGCGTAATGTAACTGACATTTGTGTTTATTCTGTATTGTTATTTAATGCTTTAAACATAATTGGTAGACAATTTACATGTCAATGTCAAACAGAACTAAAACTGTAAAATACAAGCTCCAAAATATCGCAAGCAGCAACTCCTATATCCGTCGTCGCGTCGTTGAGCCCAAGAACTACTAAGAACTTTGATAGCCCTCCATAAAACAAGAAGTTCTCGTGAGATTTCTATGTAAGTGTAGTGTACCTTTAGAAAACAAATGGGCATAGGTGCTGCGATATCTTTACTGCTTTATGCATTTTGCGCGTTAATGTAGAAAAGCCTTTATAACAATAAAATAGTAAACACGTTATTCATTATTGTCTGTTGTCAACTTAAGGTTGAATTGTCACTTGGTCAGTAGAGTTGGAAAACCCTGTTGCTGGCATTGACACGGTGGAGGCGGTTCGACCGCAGCTGTTGCGATGGCTCTCGCGGAAACGCGGGACCCTGACCTTCAGAATGACACAGATACTTACCGGGCACGGTTGCTTCGATAAGTATCTGTGTCAGATTGCGGGCTGCTTGCCTTCACCCCAATGCCGCCAGTGTGGCGCGCTGGACACGGCGTTACACACGCTAGTCGAGTGCGCAGCATGGGCACCTCAGAGGTTTGAACTCGAGACACTTGTAGGACCGATCGAATCGATTGGACGATTGGTGGGTGGGTGCGGCCAATTTCTGCGAGACGGTAGTGTCTCATAAGGAGGCCGCGGAACGAGATAGGGAGAGAGATGGTAGTGCGCATGCGTCTCGCGGGCGCCGACGTCAGTTGGGAGCCCGGAGGCGCAGGTATGCGCATGACCTCCTCTCCCTGAAATACCGCTGCAGGGGCCCTCTAGCATCTAGGGAGCAGAGGAGTCTTCACCCCTGTTGACGAAGTGAGTTTGCCTCTCCCGGGGCATTCTCAAGCACTTGTGCGCTAGGATCGGTGTGGGCGTAACTACGTTCTGTATCTCACGCCTTTCCTGCCATAAGCGCGGGGCACATGGGAGGAGGGTGGTTTTAGTGGGGTATTGATTAGTCGAGTCTCCACACAAGCCGGTTGATTATTGTTTGGATTGCCTCAGTGGAAAGCCTCCATGATCAACAACGGTCTAATCCCTAGCAAAGGACCCGGTATGTGCGAAATGCATTTCCCCCGCCTTAAAAAAAAAAAAAAAAAAAAAAGGTTGAATGTTAACAGATTAACTTCAATTGTGTTTTCACATCAGATATACGTTTGATGTGATTTTCAAATAAATTTAAAAATTGTGTAAAAAGTAAAATGCAAGTATCAGAAATAGATAATGTAAAAATATATAATCTAAGTATTGGAAAGTCCTTACCTGATGTAAGTATTGTTAAATACGAAATCTTATATTTAAATAACCTAGGTACTCCATGTGATTTCGTTTTTCACATTCTAAACATTTTTGTTTTAGTGGTTGTCTGAGAGAAAAAAGCGTTCACTCTTAAAGAAAAATGTTGACTTGAGACGAAGAATAGAACTTATACAGGAGTTCGACATGCCTGGGATTAGCACTAACCTACGAGTATCTAAAGATGGGCAATACATAATGGCTACTGGAATCTATAAGCCCCGAATAAAATGTTTTGATGTCAATAACTTATCATTGAAGTTTGAGAGATGTTTAGATTCAGAAGTAGTTACCTTTGAAATACTCAGTGAGGACTACACTAAAGTATTACTTTATTTTTATCTAATTTTATAATTTTTTGAGTTGACTGGAATTTTGCATTCTGAATCGTGGGGGCGGGTATACGGGAGTCGAGTGCGGTATAGGTATAGAGCGCACTTATTTTAAGTAATGGAAGGGGTGTAGGGGTGGAGAGGGAGGGTAGAAAGTCATACGGTAAGTATGACTTTCTACCCTCCCTTTTACAACTCCTATGTTAAAAAAAATTATTGTTGAGATATTAATGTTTTTGTAAATAAACCTTCTCTTATGTTTTTCACTAATATTGCACTGTTATCATAGGTCCAAAGTTGAAAAATCCACCCAAAATCCAAGAGTTGACATAAACAGATTCAAAATAATCCAAAATCACAACAAAGCAATACAAGTAGGTAACCATTATAGGAACAACAAGAAACATGAAAGCATAGATAATACTTATATAATTTTTTATGAAGTTTATGGTTGGCAACTATGTCTTTAAGCCATGAAAATGTTCTAATGTATTTTTGATATAAAATGAATTTGGAGTGGTTATAAAAAAACAATTAACTTAAGTACTTCTCCTTTTTGGGAAACTGTATGCAGACTACAGATCACAAGACAAGTGAGTGAAGAGAGTGTGCCACAATAGAGGCCGGCGAGTGCCTGAACCAACTAGTCACCATTTATTCATTAATAACTATTTAAATAATGGTTAAACATCAGTTGTGACACTCGTTGATCACTGCTGTGGCATGCTCGTTTTGCTCAGTTGGCTTGCGAGCTTTAGTCTGTATACTGTTTCCCAGACCTTTTTTTTATATATAGGGATTTCTGCGCTTTCTTGGCTTATGCCGCGCTAGGGGGAAAGGTCGCGGCCCGTGTGTGGGACTCGCCAGCTCGGGGTGGAACTAACACCACATGAGAAGTGCTATTGCCACACCGCAGTTAGGGGTACCCACTAAAATCCCTGTTTGATCCTCCAGCGTCCTTCTGGGCTGTGGGCTCGCTCGCGCATTCACAGCCTGGGCGGCTGTTTCCCAGACCTAGGGGTTGCACAAGGGAGAAGTACTTAAATTAAATGTTTATTTTTATAACCACACAAAATTCATTTTAAATCAAAAATACTGACTGACTTGACTTGCGGATTATGACTGGATGCTTAAACTTTGGAACTATGATATAAGTGCAATTTTACTGAAAAACAAGTGAGGTTACATTCACAAAAACATTAATATCACAAGAACTAAACATTGTCTAGACATAGGAGTTGCAGAATCCTCCACCCTCCAATTACCTAAAATAAGTGCGCCCTATTACTATACCGCATCCTGAAAGTCACCCTCACCATTTCCAGCTGCCAGAGGTGCATATTTTTTTTAGTTTATAAAACTAAGGAGTCCTGGGAGTATTTGGTAAAAAATTCATAGTACCTCGCCTTGTTAAGTTAGAATTAAGGGTTGGGGGGTCACCTTCTGACAGCATATGCAGCAGAACTAAGTTTTCCTGAGAGACTAGATATATGAGTGCCCCAGTGGAGCTTCTGATCTAGGTTAATGCCTAAGAATACAGTTGAATCTACTAGATTTAGTCTAGTGTCGTTAAGAGAGATATTAATATTGTATTCTTTTACATTAGGCATAACAAACTTAACACATTTAGTTTTGCTTGGATTGAGTAACAAGTTGTTTACAGTAAACCACTTAGATATTTGGGATAAGGTGTTGTTTATGTCCTCAAAGTTCTGTTTATTTCTATCAACTTTAAATATAAGTGATGTGTCATCAGCAAACAACACTACCTCACACATATCATTAATAAAAGGGAGCTTTGAAGGGAGCTTCACTTTGCTCTGCTATTGCCTTAGCCTTCATGATTATGTTGTGTGTCCCCGATTCAGATTGTGAATTCTAAAGTTTACCCCATTTTTACATTTGTTCAAACTTCAAAATTAAGTAATTTTATATAAATGTGTATTGTTTTACAGATTGTGTTCTTGCAATGTGATCGGTATGTTGAATTTCATGTTGGACATGGCAGACATTATCGGCTAAGAGTACCAAGATTTGGTAGAGACATAGCCTACCATAGACCTTCATCTGATTTATTTGTAGTTGGTGCCTCTTCTGTATGTATTTCAGATTTTCTTCATAAAATTCAACCAACCAAAATTAAAACCTTCATTATAATTTACTTAAATTGTTGCAGGAAGTGTATAGATTAAATTTAGAATTGGGTCAGTTTCTAGCTCCATATGTAACAAAAGCCTCTGAAATTAATTGTTGTTCCATAAATGAAGATCATGGCTTGTTAATATTGGGAACAGAGACTGGTCATGTTGAGGCCTGGGATCCTAGAACAAAGACACGACAGGGTGTATTGGATTGTGCAATGCATTGTATGGATTCTGAATATAAGTAATTAAATAATCTACTTCCTTTAGTCTATTAAAAGGTCAATTCAATAAAGCCTCTATATGCTCCTTATTCTGGTCTAAAATTAAATCTAACCTTTTTATATTAAGAGGCTTTAAGGCCCAGTTTTGGATGAAGTTCCAAGTGTATCTTATAATTTAATTAGTAAGTATAATGTTAAAAAGTAATAGTAAGAAGTACTCTTTGTTAAGCACATGTTTTGCATTATCAAATCTATGTAGGTCAGTAGTGCGAGCTGGATAAAGAAAGCAGAAGACCAGTATATGTGGCACATAAAGTAGGTTTATATACAACAGTGGGCATTGATTAGCTACTAAGAACAATGAAACAGTATTCAGGCATTTTACTCATAATTATGTTTTGTATTATAAAGTATGATTCTGCATGTGCATGATTTACATGAAAGTTGGTGTGATGTATGGATGAAAGTGAAGGGTTAATAAGGGAGGAGCATATAAGATCTGTTTGTTACTTACATATTTATGTTTATAGAAGTTTTGGTGGTATGTATACACTATTGCTACTGTAACTACACGCATTAGGAAATAGTGTCTTTAGTATCTGTCTATCTCTATGGTAAATATGCATAGAATAATATGAGGATAATTAAATGTATTTGAATTTGCTTTATTTCAGAAATGACAGTTTGCCAGCAATTACTGCTGTTAAGTTTGATGGACCTTTAAAAATGGGCATAGGTACTTCAACGGGACATGTTCTACTATATGACATTAGATCAAGTAAACCATTATTAGTCAAAGATCATATGAATGAGATGCCCATCAAAACTATAGAATTTCACAAACAAATGCAATATGTGTATTCCATGGATTCCTCTGTTGTGAAAATTTGGGATAAAAACACAGTAATATTATAATATAATTATAATTTTAATATCTTTCAATGCCACCCGCAGTTAGTCATATAGAAAATAATAACAGATTAGTCCAAAGTATTTTGACACTTGAAAAGCAATGCTTATTAAAGATTATTAAGTAAATTATCAGAGAATTGATTTTCTGTTTGTCTTAAATAAAAATTCTTACCTAATATCAAAATAACTTTAAGAGCTGTGGAAACTTAATTTGTATACAATTATTTCTAGCTGAATATATTTTTAATTATATGATGACATAAGAATAGACAGGTGTGGTCAAATACAGACCACTTTTTTTGTGGGCCGGTGTTATTGACTAAAAATAATACTAATACTAATTTACAAAATATGTACATCCTTATTGATATTATAAATGCGAAAGTAACTCTGTCTGTCTATCTGTTACGCTTTCACTGAAAAGTACTGGACTTATTTGGCTGAAATTTAGTATGAATATATATATATATATATATATTCATATTCATTGTTGAGGATGGACATACAATACTTTTTATCCCTAGTATGGGATAGTTTCCGGAATAAAATTATATTTTTCTGTGTGGCTGTTCTGCTTTTACGAAAAAACTACTAGGGACTGAATCGGTTTTGCTGTAGCTTTGTATATATGTAGTTTTAATACCGGAAATGGACATAGATACTATTCATCCCGGGAGATGGGATAGCTTGCGATACAAAATGAAGTGAACCTTCCAGGGCAAATAGCACTAACATAAAAATGTAATTCAATTTAACATGTATTACGACTGCTTTTTAAACAAGAGGCTAGAAACTAGACACTATAGTTCCAACTTCTTGATAGAAAATTATACCTTTCAGGGTAAACAATATACAAGTATAGAATCTTCAGTGGATTTTAATGATTTATGTGTCATACCCAACACAGGGTTAAGCATGATGGCAGTAGAAGATCAAAAGATGCAAATATATTATATACCTTCTTTAGGTAATGTGTGAATTAATTTTTCAAGTGAAAGACTATTATTTTGTGTTAAGCAACCAAAATTTAAAGTATAATAAAGTTTTTCTTTCCATCATAAACATTAAGTACCAACATTTATGGGGTCTTTGTGGTATTTTAAGAGAAATTTAAATAATTAAAGAACAGGTAGAATATTCTCAAAACTTGATTTGTATTTCGATTGTATAATAACATAAAAAGTATGTTAGTCTTTAAGGTATTTGAACTTTAATTTAAAATGTAACTAATGATTTCTCATTTAGGTCCAGCACCAAGATGGTGTGCTTTCTTAGATAATTTAACAGACGAGTTGGAAAGTTCAGCTGTACAGACTGTGTATGATGATTACAAATTTGTCACAAAACAAGAATTGGAATCACTGGGACTAGATCACTTACTTGGTACAAATCTATTAAGGGCATATATGCATGGGTAAGGAAATTGAATTTACTGTTTCATTGTAAGCCATAATTTGTTGTATATCAATTGCAATTCTTTGGAAAATAAATTACATGAAGACACTTTCTATATTACCATGTAAAGCAAATCACTATTGATTCATGTATCACATGTAACAGATACTAATAGAGGCAATACCAATAAAGGTTGGTAATGAGATTTAAGTTAATGAGAAAAAACCAGGGGTTTTTATGGGTTCTGTTGAGCCAAGTAAGTTGAGATCCAAAAGACAGTCATTTTCATAAGTTTTCACTACTAGTACACAGTACACATCATTATTGTAGGAAGTTAAGGAATACACAAGTTAAATTACTTGAAAAGTCCTTACTAATATATTTTATGTCTCCTTTCCATTATGCCCACTTTCATGGCAGCAAGTAGGAAAGTGGGCAGTGCAAGCATAAAATATTCAAATAAATTGAGTTTGCATACTCGCATTGCACACTTTTCTCGCCACTTTATCACTTTATTGTTTGCTGTTGATGAACTGGGCATAATGTAAAGGAAAGGATAGATAAAGATGAAACAAGTTTTAGTACTATTCTATATAAAATAAAAATAACATACATAGAAAATAGACTATGACAAGTCTTACACACTGAGAAGTAACAATGTGGCACCCTACTTATATGTAGGTACCTACAAATTTTAATAACTACACATCATGGTATATATCCATATAGACACAATTTTTGATTAATTCTTGGTATTTTTTTACTGGGCATTAACATTCTTGATGTGAACACATTGTGAATTAATAAAAAGAATGTATGCTTAACATTAAATTGTTTCAGGTATTTTGTAGATGTGAGGTTGTATAAGAGAGCAAAATCTATAGCCGATCCATTTGCATTTGAGCAGTACAAAAAACGTAAGATCAGAGAGAAAATTGAACAAGAAAGACCATCAAGAATAAAGATTGACGATAATTTGCCCAAGGTCAATAGAGATTTGGCGTCACGTCTTATGGATGACAGTGGCAAAAAGAAAAGACGGACCAGCAATCTATTAAAAGATGACAGGTTTAAGGTATATTTAATTTTTAAAAAAATTTACTTACTGTTGCAAATGTGGTAATTTGTAGTGCCTGGAATATTTAAGTCTCATACAATCATGATGACTACATAATCAAGGTCATATCATTGACTGTCGTGCACTTGTATAGAAACCTTTAGTTGATTATTGTTGACGTGCGAAATGTGCTCCTCCACTTTAGACAAGCATGAGGATATTCCACTGTAATCATGAAACTAGCCCAGTGGTAGACCACCTGTGGGTTGATGTTACTAATAATAAGTACTTGACTAAAATCAAAATATGTATCGGTAATAATTCTATTTCATTTTAGGCTTTGTTTGAGAACCCTGATTTTGAAGTGGATAGACAAGCCGAGGAATACCGTCTGCTTAATCCAGTCCTTTCAAGACTTGACAGAGGTAAAGATAGCAAGTCAGAACTGGAATCACAACAGGTATGTTTATTTAATTTATAGATCCATATAATAGATCTTTTGCAATTTGAAGGCTGTCAAAATAATGCAGATATTTCATAAATATTACTCTAAAAAGCTGCTGTAAAAGCATTTGATAGTATGCTGAATGTTTCAAATTGTGGTGAAAAAGGCCTTCATTGCACAATGTATGGTTACCATTAATCAGCAAATCGTAAATTTTTACACGAGTGTACTCAGAGATTTCATTAAATAAATAATCGGCAGACAAACTCACATATTGTATATCCTCAAGCTAAGCTAGTTAGTCTTGTGTTATGGGTGATATACAACGGACTATTCTGGGGCCGATCCCAGACACCCAAACCAAAGTAAATAGCAAAAAGTATTTGTTTCCGAAAATGACCATGCCAGGAATCGAACCCGTAGCTTCTGCGTTCCAGCGAGTTCTGCCGGCTAAGACTTAGCCCGCTCAACCACAGAAGCCGAAATTTAAAGTATCATTTAATTATCTAGATTTGTTTTTAAACTATTTAAATTATGTAATAATACTTAACCTTTCTAAAATTAAGTTTCTTTGCTCAATTGCTCGTCTCTAGTCTCTTAAATGCTTTAGTGTATCAAATTTTTAGCAAACCAAAATTTATATTACAAAATTCTAAACATGCCGTGTCTCTATACTGAAGATATTAAAAAACAAAAACTGGAATAGACTATATAAACGATGGAGAACAGATGCAATTATTTTTAGATTTCTTGTCTGTTTGTTCGGGATTCACGTAAAAACTACTGGGCCGATTTCGTTACGGTTTTCGCTGATCGACATCAAATTCTTAGACTTAAAATCTGCGCTACTTTTTATCCCGGGAATTTTTCAGGGAATTATTTAAAATGGCCAGATTAAACAAAACACGAATTCCAAAGTGATATTTTCACTCATCGATAGCAAATTTTATGTAACAAAATATGTGATATCTTTTATCCCGGGAATCCCGCTGGAATTTTCCCGGGAGTGGTTTGTAGTTCGAGTGCATAAAAATTAGCTTATTCCGACACAGTTTTCACTAAAACGATAGCTACGGTACTTTGTGTCCCGGGAATCCTGCGGGAATTTCAAGTGAAGCGTGGATGAAGTCGCAGGCATATCCTAGTTTCTATTAAGATTTTGTCAGATCATCCAATATGTACTTTAACTTTATTTCTAGGTCGAAGATAATGAAGACAAAGATTCTGATATCGAATTATATGAACCAAGTGAAGACAGTTCAGACGACGAACGATCGTGGGTTAAAGAAGTGAAGAAGCAGCATAAGATGATTAGGAAAAGGAATCAGGAAGAAGATAATGGCGAATCAATAAAATTTGAAGTAATACCCGCACCAGGAGACGCTAAAGTTAGAAATATAATTAAGAGTGTGACTCGAATTAGCAAAGCAAGTTTAGGTGATCGTTTAGCTAAAGAAGGATTCACTACGATCTCAGGCGTAGGCGGTAACAGGGAAATGAAGTTCACTATGCGAGGGAAAAAATCTGAATCGGATACTCATAAAAAGATGAAAAAACATTATCAGGAAAGGAGACAAATTGTAAGGAAAACAGGCTCACTATTGAAAAAGAGACTACCTAAAATGTTATGATATCTTTCCTAATAAATCTTTTAAACTATCCTCATTCTTTTGTTTTCTTATACGTACTTATCCTACTTGGTGTTGATTTTTCAATCATTAGATTAAAAATTATTCATAGGATAGAATACAGTATTAAAAAATAACGATTACAGTTGTACGAATTTAATAGTTCAAATGTTTCATTTTTTGACTTAAGTTAATTTAGTTGATGAATACATTTTATCTGATTATTTAAAAGGCAGTCTTCAGTTCAGCCTCTCGTGGATAGTTTTCAAAAATAAGAACTTGAGAGATTAGATATTGTTGTTTATGAGAAAAATCTCGATATTTTTGATATATGATGATGACGTTTTTATGAATTTAAATGTGTTGTAATTTGATTTTTACTAATCGCTCATCCGTGAACATCATAGAATAGTATAGAACAATAATCTAAGTAACTCGAGCGAAAGCCAAGAAAGTATTAATTTAATTTATAAAATTAAACAAACTAGTTAAGTTGCGGCCTGGTCAAAATTGTATAGACTGGAAATCATTTATAAAAATAAACAAGGATGACGCATCACATTCGAAAGTGAATGTAGGTTTATACGTGATTTTTATTATCATTAGGAGTTAAATGCACTTTTGTCCCGATACAACTGAGTTTGTAGTTTGCATACTATGAAAACAGCAGAGAGCAGTCTTATCAACGCTGTGTCGATACGTCCTTTCATATCTCTTACTTTAACAGATTGGAAACCAAGTAACAATGTTCATTATTTATTTACTGCGGTAACATAAATTAGTGTCTAATACAATGACTAATTATAACGGGTCTTACGGCAGTGGTAAGTGATATTTATTATTTTTATACGTCTACCTTCTTTGTTAACATTCTGGTGTATGTGGTATCAATATAATATTAATATGTTATCGCCTCGGATAATGTGTATAATAATAATTAAAAAATAGAAATGGGCAATAAAGTGGATAATGTGAGTGTTTTAAATGGTTATGTAGCAAGTGATCTGCTGGACAGCCATGTATTGGGAAACGACAAGCTTGTTGAGCCTGCCATGGAGAGGTCAACGAGGTCTAGTCTCGATGCCAACAGCGTTGATGTGAGTCAATTCATTTTTGGTTTTATTACCCCATCGAGCTTGTCTTTTAGATCTCTTAAAAGCTACAAGCTAATAATTCAATATCATATTTACCTATTTGCTTATTATTGTTCATAAAGGGGAAATGTATTTTCAGATTGGTGAAATAACCGAGTCGCCTGATACGGAATATATGAGTACTTCTGCAATTTTACATTACTGTAAATCAAAAGTATGTATTATTGGCAATGAAACAGTGTTAACATTACTATATGCAGCTCTCTCGGTTAAAAATATGTCCATCCATACTAATCTATAAATGTTAATTTATTATCTTTGGTTCTTATTTTTCATGACCCTGGAAATGGACAAATTATTCATAATAATCTCAATTATCATCATAATATCAAAAATACATAGGTACCTACTTGTTATATCAATTTCTCCGCCATGCTTATACACATATAGGTATAACAAAGTTCATAAAATGTATTACGTACATATGCGTATAAGTAATACATGTGCGCAGAAGGTTTGCCGATAGCCTCATGATGTCACGCGTCGATGGTCAGTAGGGTTGACAAAAAAGGTTACATAAATAGTTGTTGCAATAAATTTATTATTGTATATATATACTTTACATAAATATTTACAATAATAGTAAGTAGTCATCGGCAATCCTGCGCGTGGCTTAGGTATATAGTTTTCGTAATAGGGATGAAAATCGCATATTTTTATACCAGAAGATAAAATAGTTTCCGCGTAAAACAGATTAAGAAATTAAACCACACAAGGTGAATGAACTGATTATCATGTTTATTTAGTATAGTTTGTGTTTTCAAAGTTTGTTTAAAGAGGATGGACCATATACTTGAAGTTTACGCGATCAGATGTGTTATGATAATTAATATTCAATTTCAGATTTTAATTCCATACTTAAAATTATTAACAATAATGGGTTTACGTCCCGTTCTCGATGTGTCTAATTCTTCGAAATGTGTTATTTATTGCTCTCACTTCCATTCTGCTCAGGTAGCTATACTTATGATTGTGGGATACGTTCTTCAGTATATGGCTTGCTTCAGGTAATTTAATATTTGTACTAATTTTAATTTGAAATAATAGAATATACTACAAGATAGGTTGCCTGGAATAGAGATCGCTCTAAGCGATAAGGTCGCCTATTATTCTGCCTATTAATGTGTCGTGTCTGTTATTTTGGTGACCAATTGTTATCTATCTCTCTAGAACAACGATTTTCGTAATGTCAATAAGATGGCCCACTATCTTTATCCCCTAGTCTTGAGTCCAAATATTAGTAAAACTAAAGCATGTACAGAAATAAATTGAACCATCTAAACTTTATCTACATAATAATTTGTTTAAAGCGAGCTATTATCCGCCGCATTCCAGAGAAAAGCTTAGGTTATCTATCTACCTATATACGTTCCATTGGATACAATCGAGTAGATATTTATTAATAATTATAATATCATAATATCTTATCTATATACTTATATCTAGACATAAGGCACACACTGCACATGCACTTCCTCACAACACCAGTATGTAACAGATACACTCTACATTAGTATTAATAAGTTCAGTATTAAAAATAGAATAAAATAATATTATAAGTTATTCTTCAGGTACACTAAAACATAAAAATCACTAAATTAACGTCACCCACAATAACAAAATAAACAATAAGCGTGTATAAACCAAAAACTTTAATATAAATTAAGTTGTAAAAAAGGGTACGGAACTCGAGTCCGTAGAGTAATTTAAAAAAATATCATAATATCAGCCCATAAATGTCCCACTGCTGGGCTCGGGCCTCCCATTATAGGGGAAACGGACAGTATACCCGCCACGCTTTTCCAAGGTGGCTTGGCAAGTTTGACACATCGGTTATCTTGATCTACAGGTTGCATCTCGATGTTTTCCTTCACCATTGTTAGCACGTGGTAATTGTAACAATATGCACATTAGATCAGAAAACTGCTAATTGGTGCATGTGTTATTCCGGCCAGGATCGAACCCGCTCCCTTTGAGCTTGGGTCGCGTGCGCTAGCCATTACGCTACCACGACTTTAATAATTATAATTATTAATAAATAATTATTTTGTAATAATTTGGTAATTTGATTATTTTTGTAATTTAATTATTTCAAGGGTTGAAGTGTAAGTTTGTTTCAGGCGCGATAGGGGTGTTTGTTACAAATTAGTACCATTAGCACTAACATCATCTTTAGAATACGATACCTACAAGGAGGTGTGCTACGGCAACATCGCCTTCACCTACATAGGCCCCAGTTTATTGCATTTTCTGGGATTCCTTTATGCCTTATATTTGTTTCGAATATCTGATAATGAACAACTACAGAATCTAATGGAAAGGGTAAGTTAGGCAAGATAATGTATTTCCTCTTCTCGAGTAACAAGGTTTTTAAGTTCATTTATTTTCTGTCTGTCACTCATTTCTTGTTGTGTTATAATTTTTACTACATATTTTAATTTAAATTTTACTGTTTCTTTGTATTTTTCACCGATTACAAAAAGGAGATTCTCAATTCGTCTGTATGTTTTTTTGTTGTGTGCGTTACTCGAATTCCAAAATTTGCCTTTTAATCGAAAGGTTATACTCCCAAATTCATTGTCACCACGTCAGGATCTGATGAATAGATTTCAAGGAATTAGAGAAACTCATGAAAATTGTTAACCAAACTCTTCGTAATACAACACGTATTTTCATTTTTTGTTCTTTATTCAAAGTGTATATACTTCCGAGGCGATTCCATGGTCACCAAGTCAGGCTCTGAACAGTGGATCCCAGAGAAATCGAGAGTAACCCTTATTAAAAAAGCCGAGAGCCTACATTATTCCAAAAAAAGCTTGTATATGCGTGCCAGTATTACACTTTCTACAGGTGCTTACTTTTTTTGTAAGCGTGTTACGCGATTTCTCCGTCAATTGTGGACCGAATTTCGAATTGTTTTTTAACTCCCGAGATGGTCCCAAAGTCAGGATCTGATTTGTGATCGCAAGGAAATCGAGTGCAACCCTTGTTGAAGAGCATATACACCGAAGAGTGATATGGCAAATTTGTATAGTCGTGCCAGTTGTACAATTTCTATAGGTGTTTAATATATTATTTCTAAAACCTACTTCACACTAAAAATCAAAAAATAAATTTGTAACCGACTTCTTTCTAAAACATCTTGAAGTCATTGGCAAATAAAACATAAAAGAACAACAACAAATTTACAAAATATATTAATTTTTATGTTTTACTTGACACCGACTTCAAGCTGTTGTAGAAAGAAGTCGGTTACAAATTTATTTTTTGATTTTTAATGTGAAGTCAGTTTTGTTTTTGTTAAAAAAAATTACATGTAACTTTTGTTAGGTTTATTTATAATCGCTGTGGCTTAATACACAAGGTTGACGGTAGGCAAGACAATGTTGGAAAACTGTACACATTGAGATTATCTACTGTTGTTGTGAATCCTGACAATCTGCTTTAGAAAAACGTGGTGAATATATTATATACCACACGCTTCACCATAATGGACAGACCTTAACCTAGCAGTGGATATTTCTTAACTAATATTTTTTAAATACTTTTATTTAAATATTACTGCTAATACTTTACAGGTTTTTATTCTCTCGTCGTATGCCCCACAGGGCACGCCTTGCAATAAACCCAAACGCCTGTTGCGTATGCTTTGGTTATTCATAATTCTTAGCGTGATATGGATGTGTTTATCACTAAGCTCGGTTAATTTAATGTTGACTAGGGGAAATATTATCTTCAGATGGATGGAATCAAGGTAACTTTTGCAATTACGTGTGTTTACTGAGCTGGTCATTCTTCAGGATCAGAGAGCATCTAATCCAATAGAGCAATCGGTTACGTGATATTTAAAATACATTGAAATGTCTTATTTGGAGTTAATATATTCTTATTGTTCTACGCCCTTATAATATAACACTAAATATTCCTTCAAGCTTAGTGTACGCCATCTTAATCAATATAATCGGTGTCGTACACTCGCGTTCAAGTAGCTAGCAGCAGACCTGTTCTTGACGTTACGAGCAATGGTCCTAATTGCATCATAACATGTGTAATGTGTATAATGCTCAAGTTTGTGCTCTTATATTACGCGTGAAATTTTTGTAGTGGACGACCACTGCACGTTCTTCAGAGAAATCACTCAATCAGTGAATTGATCATCTCCCTTAGGGATTCGAACAAATTCCAGTTTTCGTCATTTCACTGTGACATATACACAGTCATCGTAGTTATTATTCTCTTTTCTGTTATTTTCGTTTTTTTATGTACTGTACGTACTTACTTATATGGTGTATATCGTGTATATTTTTGAAATTTTTTGATATTGAATTGTATGAAGGTTTAGTTGTTAATCTATATTTTTTTTAATTATCAAAACCTGGCAAACCGTCCACCTGATGGAAAGTTGTTAAAAATACATAGCCCGCATAGGGACGCTAGTAACACAAGACGCGCGGCCAACGCGGTGCCGGCAACGGTTCGAGTCCAGCCTCGAAGAAACGTTACAATGCCCTTCTTAAAAGATCGCATGTCGTAACGCAGAGGGGACACCTCGGCCGAAAGTTCCCTTCAAGTCATTATCGCATACTAAACTTTCTAGAGAACCGTAGCGTAGCTGAGCATGGTAGCTTAAGGAAATGAGGGTGAATATCCCGCCGATTCATTTAACGACTGTTTTTTTAGTTCATACGAAGTGAGATTTATATTGAAAGTCATGCTTATTCTTTGCACACTCATACATGACATGGTACAGGCAACGATCATCACAAGCTATTGCCTACAGGCGCAGTTGCTTCAAGCTCATGTGATGTTCCTAAAGGAACGATTGTTGAATCGTACCATACCACCTTTGGATTGGATGAGAGTATGTATATCTTTTCAGTTATAAATAGTGACAAGTTTCTGCTTCTAATAGCTGTGACTAGGAAATAAATTAGTATGCTATACAATGAAGAGCGCGACGGTGACAGTTTTAAGTATAATTAGGTACTTAGGTAATATACCTACTCGTGCACAATCAAGAAGATTTATATATATATATATATATATATACATACATGTGTGTGTAATATCTTTTTTCTTTTTATACATACAAAAATATACATACTTATTCATGTACATATCGATATATCGACTGTTATATATTCTGTCTGTAGTATTTTTTTTCACACCACCGTCATACACTCTTGATTCGTTTCACACAATCCACAGCCCGGGTTGTCTGGAAGAGATCGCTCTAAAGCGAAAAGGCCGGCCTTTATTCCTGCCTTGACACGAAATGACTGTAAATGATTTACTTTATGTGTATGTGGTGAACAATAAAGTATTTTCTATCTATCTATTTTATCTATATGATTACCACATATACCTATATAATATATTTAATTATATAGGTATATGTGTTAATTATATAGATAAAATTCATCGTGATAAAATCATATTTAATTACCATTATAATAATTACATATTTTTCAATAAATGTATTTCTTATCTTATCTTATCTACAAGAAATACATTTATTGAAAAATATGTAAATTTTATATATTCAATTTAAATATTTCTATTGGTATACATTATATTCATATAAGACATTTGATTTATTTAGCGTTGTTTATCATATTTGTAGAATGGAAGACAATATTTTTTGGCAAATTCATTTTTGTGATACATGTAATGTTATTATTTAACACTGTTTTAAAATTACCTACATGAAGTTAAATAGTAGGTTGTATGGGTTAATTCTGGTTTTGATGGGGGCTGGAACTGAAAATCAGCGCTGTGTTAGCTCCTGACACAGCATAATGCTGAGTTTCCAGCCTCATTGCCGTGAATTTTATGTACGTACATTTCTTAAACTGTATCTGTTTATTAGTAATAATCCTTGTATTTTATGGTTGCGCATTTATTTGCGACAATAAATATTTTTCTTTTTCTTTCTTTCTTTATTGTTTAAATCCATGTTAGAACTTATACTTTGATGTTGTTATTAAAAACCTATATCTACCTCAACTTTTGACTCATATAAAACTTCTTGATAATCGCTGCTTTCCAAACGCCATGAAAAGAGTAAACACACATCCGAACAAAGTTGCCGAGGCTTTAGATAAGTAATACATACTTACACACAATTTTCACATTTCACTGTTTGTCAGGAATTGGGCGAGTTCCGTAAGTTGCTGAAGTACTTGAACAACGACCTCGCCCCCGCAGTTTGTCTGTTCACGATAGTGAATATATCGTGGGCGTTGTCCGGAGTTATCTGGATGCTGGGCTTGGACAAAGTGGACACGGAAACGGAAACTCTCGTCGGCATAAGCGTTCTCAACCAATTCATATGGATATCTGCTGTAGTCGTGCCCTTCGTGCAGGTGTGTTCAGCTGAATTTGTAATTTCTTATAACCCCATGAAACTTTCCTTCATACACAGTTATAGTCTCTAATACGATATGATATTGTAGTTTACATTCAAGTGTATAAATAAAAACATGTTTTTTTAACACTTGGAGAATAACAGGCCATTTTGTAGAATTTCATTTAAATTTTCTTTTCGAAACTTGAAATTCAATCTCTAGAGATAGGCTGTAAAGTTATAACAATGTGTGGTACAGTTTGTGTCGAAAATCGTATTCTATGCGAGCTAAATCAAGGGGAAAGCTAATAATGCAATAATCGTTCCTCAATTGCTTTATTTGCGACTTTCAGGCAGCAAGATTATCAAAGGAGTGCGAGCGGATCCAGTCGGTGGGGCACGAGCTGTGCGTGCGCCCATTCCTGCACCAGGGCACCTCCCAAGACGACATTGTCACCGTTCTCATGTACTCGTCCACGCTACAACTTCGAGCAAAGCTATTCTTCTTTCCTGTCGCTGGTCGATATTTATATTTAGGCCTTACTATTACAACCATCACTCTTTTCTCATTAGGCATGTGCCACTATTTGCAATAGTTTCGCAATTAGGCACAAAATAAATAAGTATACATTACATTTTAATAAATTTTATTTTCACATAGATTTTTTTATTTTTTAGCATGTTAACATCAAACAGCTACTTTCAAGATTTGACACCATGACATCTAGTATAATATAAACATCGATCTTGAATTAAGTTATACAAAGAAGCGTTAATCGTATTCAGTGAGCGTGTGTTGCACGTGAGTGGTCCACCAATTGCGCACGTCGTGCAGTGCAGGCTGCGCCCGCGCCGCCGCCGCGCCGCCGCCCGCCGCCGCGCGGCTACTGCTCTTCATCACGGCTGTAAAACGTGCAAACATTTGTTAGTTGAAAACAAGTCTTTTGATGATTACGACTGCCGATATCTAAAGATAAAATGGAATCCTTATAGTCCCACTTCGATGTCTGAGTTTATAATTATCTCTGGAAATATTGTGGATAGACGTAAAATGTTACAAAAATTGAAAGAGCAATTTGAAAGTTGAGCAATAAATAAATAAATAATTGAATATTATGTAAATGAGATCCTTATTAAAATACATTTAAAAAATATTGTTTATTCATTTTTAGCTTTTCAATTTTCGAGTTAATTATTCTTGAATAAATATAGTAAGAACTTTTACAAACAAGCAACATACTTGCGTTGACCGTTCGGCATGCAAGTTTGGGTCCCAAAAAAGATTATTTTGATGAGAATGATCATCTCATAACAGTTAATAAGTATAGGATGCCTAATTAACTAAGACGCATCGAAGAGGCATTTCACTTATATTTCTTCGAGAGACTAATCCCTGTTAATTAATATTACAAATGCGTAAGTAACTTTGTCTGTCTGTCTATCTGTTACGCTTTCACGGAAAAATACTGGACCGATTTTCGATGCCGAGGGTGAACATAGAATAGCATACTTTTTATTCTGAAAAATGTTTCTGTTTTCCGGGATAAAAAATCTTTTTGTCTCTCTGTTTGTTATGTTTTTACGGAAAAACTATTGGACCGATTTGGCTGAAATTCGGCATATATGTAATTTTAATACCGAGTGTGGACAGGGGCTACTTTTGACCCCGGATAATGAGATAGATTTATGTAAACGTTATCCCAGAAAAAAAACTAAACCTGCGCTTTAGTTTTTTTTTGTGATATGCCATTTCGGTGATTTCGTTCATTTGTTGTCATTGTTGTCATTTATGAAGTTTACAAATAGAT
This sequence comes from Dendrolimus houi, assembly GCA_039645545.1. Lineage (NCBI taxonomy): Eukaryota > Metazoa > Arthropoda > Insecta > Lepidoptera > Lasiocampidae > Dendrolimus > Dendrolimus houi. Next base: position 14,541,265 of record CM077126.1, on the reverse strand, counting down.
AAATAAAACTAGAACAGGTTGAAAAATAAGATGAAAGTTTGTATGGAATACCAATAATTTCTCAGTTTATAGATATAAAAATTTATCATCTACAAAAAAATGTAATAGTAACCCGATCTATGTCTGTTAAGCTTTCACGGAAAAACTACTAGGACTACTGGATTGGTTTTGCTGTAATGAAGTGAATCTTCCGGTGGCAAATAGTACTAACATAAAAAATATAATAAAATGTAATTTGTATTAACGCCTGCTCTTTAAACAAGAGGTACGCACTAGAGTTTGACTCGCGGAGTAACCTCTAGTAAGCTTATAAATAAACATATAGTATCCAAGATATAAATAAAATGATTGGTTACTTTATCGATAGCGAAGTTTAGTGTAAATACTCACGTGGTGACTTTTTGTTAAGAGCTGGATGTGGATCGCTTAAAGTCGGCTGAAGATACTTTTTAATTGGACTTTCCGGTCTAAAAATTAAATAAAAAATTTCATCTAATAATTAATTAAAAGCAGTTCATAATTTATATGTTAATGGGTAGAATACTACCTGGGTATAGCAACGGATGGCAACCCAGCTCTTTTGAATTGACTTTTTGTAGATGATCGCTTTGGTTGGGATTCAAAGGACGACGATGTTATATCTGGAATATAAAAAACTCGATTGCATCACAGAGAACATTTTTATCGCCTGAAGCAGGCAAACAGATAGACGGCCTACGAAAGCTGTTACCGTCGCCTATAGACGATTGCAACACCAGGGGCGTTTACGGAGGACTGGTCAACAAAAAACTTCATTTGGACTATGAAAAAAATAAGTAATAGGTACTTCGAGATGAATAATTTCCAGACCAGTGTTTATGTATGGTAGATAGAAAGTTCTAGTTAGTAATTTTACCATAGTACTGTCGTTAAACCTCAGGTCATAGAAGAGGCTTTGGTCTAATTTACATTACTTAAGTAGTTAATTAATTTGCAAATAAGTCATTGTCGTCATTTGGGTAGATATTTATTTAATCGACAACTTATTATTATTATACGTAGCTATAAATTTTCTGTCCAAATAATGATAGGAACTTAACTCGCCAGTTTCGCAAGTTTACTACTTAACTAATATAAATCAGGTCTAAGAAACAACGTTTATTCTAAATTTAAAAAGTATATAAAATATACCTACTTTTTAAGTGCACTTATCAATCATTTTTCTAATTGATGGGATTAAAACTATATTATGCTATGTGTGTCATTTTAAATATTTGAAAATACACTACTTACTTGACATGGCAGGTTGTGACGTAGATTCCGTTATTTCTGTCCGTCCCACATTTGCGACTGCTTGCTGTAATTATTTAATGTAAAATTGTATTTTAACGTATCATGAAGGTATAGAATTAGAAAGTAATTTTTTTAAAGGATAAAACATTTGTAAGTTTGTTTTTATTTCATTCAAAGTTTTTTTTAAAAACGCAAGTCATTTAATAAGTTAAATCAAAATATTTTAGTGTACACAACAATACCATTTTGTTTCTCCCCTTTTCGCTAGACTCATAGGTTTGCTGGAAGAACACTTTTTTACGATTAAGCTCGCTTTTGTACATCAACACTATTCTATAATTTTGGTTGTAACTTTTTGTGTACAATAAAGGATAATTTACTATATTTTTTAAAACAATTTATAATATATGCAGAGTCGTATAAAATACCTTTGCTATTATTATATAACTTGAATATATCACTATAAACGTAATTTTAATAGTTTATATAATAATTAAGCTTTATGCCTCGTTATAATAATGACGTAATAAGGAATAACCTACTATAGTATGAGTGTATGCAATATCAAGCAAAGGGGTTTACAATGTTTTGTAAAATGAAAAAAAAGTGTTGACAATGGGAACAAAGGTAATTGATTGTTAACAACCATATTGTTGCAAGCCAATACTAATCCTTTGCAGGTGTCTTATTACCCCTCTGAATTTAACTGATCTATTGTTCGGGCTAATCTCTTTGTTCACGCCGCCGTAAGACGTCATAAAACTTTCTTTCCTCTGTTGGTATTTCATGCGAATTCTTGGAAGCCATTAAGCTGATCATTTAACGATTTCAAGAACCAGTGGTCGGCATGTTGCGACGAGGCCATGTCTAATTTGCAAATGGATGAGCGTCGGTCAGTCGGGAAATGCGACATTCGTGTTCTGACTGCGAACGAGGCGTTACCTAGTGCACTTTCGGAGCTAGTATCTTATAACGACGAACCCTGCGTGATTTATGTGATAACGATTTTCTGCCTTATGGTTTGGTTTTGTTGTATTCGGCTATACTTGTAAGAACTGTGAATTACGTGTGTGTACTTCTAATAAACTTTGTGATCATTCCAACGGCATTTTCAAATTTACATCCTACAAATCCCCTACAAATTCGTAACAATATTAACAAATTATTCCTACCTGAGTTTCTGTCTCTGACTTTTCCTTGTCCAACTTCTCACTGTTCATATCTATTAATTGTTCGTTTGTTTTCCTTAGTCCCGCTATAAGGCTCGTTTGTTGTTTCTGGAGAAAGAAACAAGATATGTTCTAGTTAAAATAACCAGAGACATCATAAAATCTATAAATAAGATAGTTAATCAAACACTTATTATAATATTAGCATTTTTCCCAGAGTGCCACGATATGGGGCGCTCAAAAAAGGACGTAAACAGATATTTAAAGCGTTAACGAGGTAGGCAACGCATCGGTCTCCATGTGTTGCAGATGTCTATTGGACGACAGTAACCACTTCACTTCACCACTCTTTGGTGAAATTTTGCTAATTTGCCTATAATCACACTACATCGTTTCATCACGCCTGTTTCGCATAGGGGTAGGCAGAGATGATTTGCTTTAATTATTTTTATTAATCTCTTTATAAATTCACGTTTATGGTGCTTTTTACGTAGTTGTTGTAAGTTGATCGTGGTGCCTAAGTACGTAGGGGCTACTGGCATCAACTCTACCGCCCCACACTGTTGAATACACTTGCAAATAAATGCCTATAATCACACACATATAAAAATACATATACAGAGATCGAAATATAACCACTTACGCTGCTATTGGCGCGTATCTTCTTGAGGCAGCCCTCCAGCCAAGTGCGTATGGTTTGTTTGGCGACCTCCTCCTCGATCAGGAATTCAAATTCCTCCCTAGCCAACAACTCCTCCATTTGCAACGATTTACGTATATCCACCGTACGATACGACAACATGCTAAAGAAATAAATATTTACTTTACTACCGAAGCCGATTTTACGGAAGCAAGCGATTTATAACACTAGGAGGGAGCCGTAAAATTATTAGCTTCGAACTATAGAAGTATAATTATTAAGGAATATATCGTTTAAGATTTTGTTAATCGATAAAAATTAAAATGGTGCGCAATTTTGCAGCTTTCAGCATTCAAAAGTAATTTTCAATTAGTACAGATCAATACTTGTAGCGTGGTTTTTGTTCATGGGTTAATATAGGACTGGCATAATAGACAATTTTAGATCATAGAAACAAATTAAATAGTTCATAACTGGAATTATTAGGTTGGGGAAAAAGTTTCTTCGCATTTTATATAAAAATTCAAAAGGTTTTTTTATAAAGTTTATTTACATTTGACTAAAGTATGTAGGTACCATTTTGTTGGATAACTTTTTGCCATCTTGTAGGTAGGGGCGTGATCCCATTGCTATAAAAATTTTGGGGCTTCTTTCTGATCAAAAAACTGTGACAAGTGGTTTTGGCAGTCCTCTCGTGATGTTAACCTGACGCTGCTATATGCGAAAAGACTTTTTCCCCAACCTATTAGTATGTATGAACTTGTAATAAGATCTCTTTGGCTATACCATTTGTACCTGGCTGGTTTTGGTATCATTAAAAAGTTTTAATTTTAAAGAAGACAATTCCAAATTCAAATTAGGAAAATATGTGATTTTCATTTGTTTTTCCTATTGTTAAAATGAGTGCATCTAATGAAGAAACTCGATACATTTTAAAATTTTACTACAAAATAGGTAAAATTGCAACACAAGCCGCGAAAAAAATTGTGATGTTTATGGACCTAATGCAGTATCTCTGAGTAGCGAAAATTTGGTTTAAGCGTTTTCAATCCGGAAATTTTGATATCAAAGATGCACGTCGCTCTGGTCGCCCTGTTACGGACAAAATTGATGCCATTTTTTAAAAAGATAAGCAAGATCGGCATATTAGTAGTTACGATGTAGCTGGAGAACTGGGAATTGACCACAAAATGGTTTTGGCGCATTTGAAAAAAGCTGGGTACACAAAAAAGCTCGATATTTGGGTGCCTCATGAGCTCCCTGAAAGAAACCTAATGAACCATGTACTAATTTGTGATTATTTATTACGACATAATGAAACCGAACCATTTTTGAAGAAGCTGATAACTGGTGATGAAAAGTGGATCACGTACAAGAACGTGCGAAAAAGATCGTGGTCAAAGGCCGGTCAGGCTTCACAGACTGTGGCTAAACCCGGGTTAACTCGTAACAAGGTGATGCTGTGTGTACGGTGGGATTGGAAGGGCATTATTCACTATGTGCTGTTACCGCCAGGCAGGACCATCGATTCTGAACTGTACTGCGAACAACTGATGAGATTAAAGCAAAAAGTTGAGAGAAAGCGGCCGGAATTAATCAACAGAAGGGGTGTGGTTTTTCACCATGATAACGCTAGACCTCACACATCTTTAGCCACTCAGCAAAAATTACGAGAGTTTGGCTGGGAGGCGTTAATGCATCCGCCGTATAGTCCTGACCTTGCTTGAACCTTCAGATTTTCACCTGTTTCGGTCTCTGCAGAATTCCTTAGGCAGTGTCAGGTTAACATCACGAGAGGACTGCCAAAACCACTTGTCGCAGTTTTTTGATCAGAAGCCCCAAAATTTTTATAGCAATGGGATCACGCCCCTACCTACAAGATGGCAAAAAGTTATCCAACAAAATGGTACCTACATACTTTAGTCAAATGTAAATAAACTTTATAAAAAACCTTTTGAATTTTTATATAAAATGCGAAGAAACTTTTACCCCAACCTAATATATGCGAAAAGACTTTTTCCCCAACCTAATATATGCAAAAAGACTTTTTCCCCAACCTATTACATTACGTTACATATATAGCATTTTATTTCACAGACTGAAGTGTTAACTAAACAGATTTTTATTTTTGTATTTTTCTATAATTAAAAATTTAATACAACCTTGCAATGTATATCATAAACAGCATAGAGAATTAACTGTTACATCTTTTGAAATTTTGTACGTCCAGCAAGCTATAAGAAGTCGGAAGTTTACACGAACGAAACCGAATGTAAAGTATTTAATGTGTTTATAAAACAACAAAATCTACTCTACCCTTTCTCTTTGTTAAGCAACTACTATTTTTTGGAAAAAAATCCAGATATTTTCAAGCTAGTTTAATATTTTCTCATTTTACATGCTAATTTCAATTTATTTAGGGTCAGACTACATGATTTGTTTCTGAAGAAATATTTCTACTCTGTGAATGATTTAATTAGGAAAATACACAAATTAAGTTATATGACATAGAGACAATTTTGGGATATCTAATTTACTTAATACAATAATTTGACACTAATCTATTTTCTTTTTGACATTCCTAATTCAACGTTTATTTATCTTATTTCTAGTCAGCACATTTTTATAATAAGTATTTATTACTAGAAATTATAAGGGAATTTAGAATTTCTACAAAGGCATAATGAACTATTTTATAATTTAAGACCTGTTTAAATGTTGTTAAATCATGACGTAAATTTAATTTTAACAAAAGTTTTACTACAGATTCCAATATCAGCTTACTTAATGACATCGTGAAAAGTGACATCCTCTCCGTTGTGAAGCCTTTCCAATTCATAACACATGTATTTAAAAAGAAGGCGTTCCTTGTGGGTATCGCACTCTAAACGACCCTTTAACAACCTTAAGATGAATTTCACCTGCAAAATATTACACATATAAATATTGATTTCAATATATTTCATGTTCATAAATTTCAATTAGCTAATGCTTTGGTACTGCCATTAAAATGATGACTGATAGTGTCATTTGACACCTTCTGGATAATTATATAAATCAATGTAAGGGTTAGTCAATTAAGTAAAATAAATAATTCAGAAAGAAATAATATTACCTTTCTGACTGGAATAACGCCTTTCTGGTGAACATCTACAATATTCCAAGTGTTTTGAAAGTTACGGATATCGGCGTAGGATAAAAGTGCATCTTCTTCGTTGGAATAGAACAATGAAAAGTTTTCCATAATAATGGCTGCAAAGATAGATTTATATATAAAATAACATAAAACTATACAAGTCTTTATTACTCATCGGTCTGCGAAAAAAAAGTATGAATGAATGTATAAATAAATGTTTGTTCTGTTTTAAGAAATACAGTTAACAGAAATAAAATTTTACAATACAATAGGCGGTATTATCGTGAATAACGATTTCTTCCAGACAACCTTTGGATGGACAAGAAGTTTGATAAGAATAGGGGTATGTTGCATTATTCTCACCACCGAATCAGTATCTTATGCTTTCTTAGATTTTTCAATAGTTTCATACTTTAATAATCGCCAGATGTCCCTATTACATTTATTTTATTCATGCAACTGTAATTTTGTATTATTTCACATTATAAAATATAATCCTATGAATAACTTTTGTGTGGTGATTGAAATATCGGCCCAAAATAAAAAGTAATAAAATATTATTGACGAACGTATAATACAGAATTACTATTAGACTCGGAGTGTGGCAGCCGTGTTTGTGTAATAAGAAGAGACTTGCCCACGAGCAGGTTGAGGACGATGTAGGTGATGATGACGTAGAAGGTGCAGAAGTAGGCGAGCGAGGCGGTGAAGTTGCCGCAGTCGGTCTCCCAGTAGTTGTCGGCGGGCGTGCAATATGGCGGCGCCACCATGCAGTCGTGCATGATCTTGTTCCAGTCCTCGCCCGTCACGATGCGGAACAGCATCGCCACGCTGTGGATCGGCGAGTTGAAGTTCGCACGCCTGCCCACAACATACCACTCACTCTTACAACCCTCGATATTAGGAAATACACTTATCAAAAGGATACATAAATTATCTAATACATCAATTATTTTATTAATGCTATTTGTTACAAATATTTAATTTAATAAACTAATCAAGCGAGGGTCGGGTTATGAACCAATCATATGACAGTGATTGAAATTAAATGTGCCTTTAGGGCCAAAGCTGAAAATAAAGAATTGAAAAGCGGCGATAGGAATCTCGGAACTAATTTTGACAAAATCTGTACAATTTAATTATGAAAAAATTACATTCATGTATTAATTATTGCAATATAGATGTCAGAAGTAATGACACAGGTACAAAAAATTAAATGAAAACGTTTAAATCACAAAAGCAGGTTACACAACGAAACAAAATCTATTACAAATATTACAAAAGACATGTTCAGTATGTGTTTTTGATGATTTTAATTACTACTTTTTATAAAAACAAATTATAGTTTACGTAGTACTGACCTGCCAATACCTTCGCCATATTTAACATTTCCAAAGACTATGGTGCCGGCGAGCGCGTAAAAGAACACCAAAAGGAACATGCCGAATATGATGAAGAAGCTCTTGCACACGCTAACGCCTACTGTCAACATCAACATCTTTAGGGTAGTGTGTTTTCCGGTGATCGTGAAGAAACGCAGGATCACCACCATGAAGCCAACGAAATACGACAGGTCATTCTGAAAGACAAAAACATATTATGGTATAAGTCTTTACGGTCGTCGGAAAATCGTTATCTACTGTTGGACGACGACCTCCCTAAGTTTCCGCCACATATCCCTCTTCGGTCCTCCGCATTCCTGATCCAGTTCCCACCTACTTCTGCAGGTTTGTCGGTCTACCGGGCTGAAGGGCGTACTAAGTTACTCTATTCATGAGTCCTGCAACAGACTTGATCAGCCCATACAATATGCTTTGTTTTGTACGGGCACTTGATCGGCTGGGAACCTGATTTTTTACGCTAAGTATAATGTTTTAAACTGGTGCAATTACAGTAATTTCGTCACACAGGCCTTGTATGAAACATGTTGGTTGATAAAAAATAAAAAAGACAATTTATGAAATGATTCTAATTAAGAAAACGAGAATTGATATAATTCTCCATTTTGTTACAACCTAAGCGCCGACAAAGACAAATTCCACGTATAGATTTGTAGAAACACATTTATTACCCGTCTACTTATTTATTGGCATACGTTTCTAGAAAACAGCCCATTGTTTATTGTATTCATTTATGGCCAGTTGCAGCCAACTCATTAGCCAGGTGTTTTGGATTATGTCGACTACGATACGGGCACATTGCATTTGTACAATATAAAACGATGGCCTGATTGAGGAAGGGGGCAGTCGATCGAGAACCACGATCTAAGCGAGACGTGTGTACTACAATCGGGAATCTACTAGTGACGGACTTTGCGCGTTTTATTAAATTACGACTTTCTGCATTACGTTTGCATTTGTTGTGATCGGTTATATTTGTAACTATAAAAATAATAAAACTTTATTTATTTCTCAACACAACAGATTCACTAGGAAACCTGGTGTGTGAGACTGGTGCCTGAAATAGATTTATAAGAAATCTGTATGACAGGTCACCAGTGCTCCACTCCATGGCTACCAAATATAAAAGATTCTTAAGATAACTTAAATTTAGGCTTCCACGGTTAAGACACAGGAATAAAATGTTAGAATTAAAGATGAATGTATAAGTGTGTGAGTGTGTGTGTGTGTGTTTGTGGGTGTGTGAGAGAGTATGTGTTTGTGTGTGTGTGTGTGTGTGTGTTTTTTTTTATTGATTTGGACTTTGATTATTTTCTTACCACTTTTATTTAAAGATGTGACAACATAGAAGTATTGAAATTTAATATCAAGTTTATTTGAACTCAAGTTTATAAGTAGATATATGTACATATTTAAGAAGAGTTTACATGTGTAAATAGGGAGATATGTAAGCATTGTATATATGAGAGTTTGTCGACTTTGTGTAACAGAGTTAGTGTTATATGATTGTGTATGTAGTGATCTATGTAAGTGAAAAATTAATAATATAAGATTAAAAAATTGTTTACAGATAATTAACAAGAAAAATGGGCAACTATGAGATACATGTACATTATTAAAGGATACGTTTTTGTAAAACAGTAGTGCACGACGTAGGCATAAATATATAACTAGTCAAAAAAGAATTTTATTCATCTCCTCTTCATTTTCAATGCGAGTAGGAGCTGAATCATTCTCTTTTTTAATGTAGACTTTCCCAAATGATGTCCAGGCTGCCGCCAGTTTTTTGTTTTTTACGTTCTCTCTGGCTAAATAGAAAGCGCGCCTGGCTTGTTGGGTAAGATACTCTGAAATATATATCACCTTAGGAGAACCGGGTAATTTAATGTCTGATGATTTAATTGGAGCCTGTTTATTATCTCTTTTCAATTTGTTTTGTTTTCGGAATGCAGTCATAAAAGTTTCCTTTTTTATGTTGTTTCCAAAGTCGACAACCAATGATTCATTTTTCGAGCGTTACACATCCTTAATGTCCACTTCTTATACACAATTTTCCATCCCAAGTTCCAGACTAATATCCCTCACTATGGCAATCATACGTAACTTGTCTTCGTTCTCTTGGATCGGTAAATTTCGGATTTCGATCGTAGTGTTACGTAATTGTTTTTCCAAGAATTCGACTCTGTTTTCTAGAAATGTGACTCGCTTGTGGTACTCAGAATTCTGTTTGTCCAAGATATTTATTGTTGCAAATATTTCTTCATGTTGGTTAGTCATTTTTTCTACCGATTTTTGTAGTTCTTGGTTCTGAAGAATAATAGTATTTATGGCACTAGATAAATTCTCAAATTTGTGAGCATGTTGTTCTGCCAATTCAGAAAACATTGATTTTATTTCGCTTATGTTCAAGGCAGAAGACTCTGTGAGGGGTTTAGGATTACGCTTAATACGCTTGGGATTGTTCGAGATATAATTATCCTCTTTTTCGGTAAAAACTGAGGATGAATGTAAGGCAGAGTCCGAACCGTAGTGTGGCATACTGGGAAGTTTTGTTTTATGTCCAGTGTTGTGTGGTAATCTTTCAGTTGACATTTTTTAATAGTTCAGCACGTGACACCGTGGGCCTAAATGTTCCGTCGGCAGAAAGTTGCGATCTTATTATTCCAAGAAAGGTGCGCTTACGCACAAAGGGTTGGGGGCGTCAACTTATAACACAACAGCGAATAGCATTTGAAGTTGGATTGGATATATATATTTGGTACTTTCTAATTAGTATGTGTGGTCTCACTTACACAGAAAGTAATTGAGGTTGAAATTGGTTGTGATTTTGGTTCTTTCTAGCTTATCTCTGTGTTCTCACTTACACGTCGCTTTGGATCACAATGGATCGCTACGCCAGCGGTGCACTCCTAGTACTTGGTCGATTTTAATTTGTTGATATTATTGGTTTAAATTTTATATTTCACAAAATACACGACTATTCCACTAGACAGCCACGGAGAGAAGGAACTGTGTTATACGTGTTTGTACAGTTCTAATAATCTCTATAATAATTACAACGGCATTTTAATTCGAGTCCTGCAACTCGTAACAATATTTATTGATGTGTTTATAATAGCACAATAACGACAAGATTAAAACTATTCGAATAGCTTTCACTACGGTGGCTAATATCAAAACCTATAAAAACAGTGGAAAAATCTATTTAGGCACGCGTAAATCCAAATTCAATCTGAGATATCTCCTTTAAAATCACATTTATCTTGTGCTTCACAAAAAAATTATACAGCTAAAGTGGTGCCGCCTCCAAAGCTTGAAAAATCATATTTGATTAACATACTGATATAGCTATGTATAAGTATATGACAAAAGAACAATATACCATAAGTGTGAAATGCATGAATATCCATATACATCCGGCGACGGTTACGAGGAGGTCGTATCTGTTCCGGCGGCTCTGCCAGTAGCCGCGCGGCGTGAACGCGATCGTCTTCAGCAGCACCTCCACCACGAACACCAGCGTCAGCAGGGCGGACGTCAGAGCCAAGTGCTCAGTGTAACGCGACAAACGGTTCCACTGTTTACATACAGACATTATGAACTTCATCCTTATACAAAAGCAAAACCTAGCAAATGGTTCAAAATAAATTTTACGGCAACGAAAAAAATATAGGGATATATTTCAAAATTCAAAGACATGCCATATCAAATCTATTTATTTTAACTTAAGTTCGTTCGCATTAAGAATGCAGTGAGTCATCATTGTTCGCCGACCTAGCCCCGTCCCCTAACCAATCAAATCTTTTCAAATTACAAGGTCAAGTTCATAGTGATCAGTTAAAGGCATAGCTTCGAACGCGACAGTTGTGTCCTGTAATTGTGTTAACTGATTATTATATTTAAAAAAATGAATACCTCACCAAATAAAAGTGGTTCGGTAATTCATAGTGGAGAGAGAAAAGTAATTTACAATGTTTTTAAGTATTTTAAACATTCTGATTTAAATGTAACCGTGCACAGCATAGTAAAAAAATGGCAAATGCACGCGGTGTGTCCGAGAGAACAGTTTATTCTTAGTGAAAAAAAGAAAAATAATACATTGAAATCGCCAGTGAAAAAAAGGGCCATTTAATCAATTTAATTGATTAAATGGCTAGGAGTAACGGCATTGAAATTCTCCGTTTACCTCCGTACTACTGCAAACTGAACCCCATTGAGTTGGTGTGGGCCCAAATAAAAAATTCTATTGCTGCCAACAATACAACTTTTAAGATGACTGACGTGAAAAAATATTTTATGACGCAATTCGGTTAGCGGACGCTGATCGATGGAAGAAATGCTGCGACCACGTCTTACAAGAAGAAAATACCATGTGGGATTTAGATGACGTCATGGAACTCGCTGCAAAAAATTATTTTATTATAAATACTAACGAGGATACTAGTGATAGTGATTAAAATATTAATGACTTAATTTTCATTTTTAACTTTTAAGTGTATTTTTTAAATTCATTAAACTTAATCTATAGAAATATAATTTGTTTGAATTTTAACACGACTGTGAATACACCTTTACCCTGCAGTTGCACTGATGACTCACTGCATTCTTAACGCGAACGAACTATAGGAGTGATTTATGTCATGAGGTTTTTTGTTTTGACAAGCACAATATACCAGCAACAAAGAACAGCCATTAAAAATCAGTTGTTAGGTTTTGAAACTGCTAGATTCAAAGCCTACATGAGCATACACCACTTAGGTTATTGTGATCCAGCGGCGTAGCGTAGGTGACGGCCGCCCTTTTATTTAGGTATTTCAATTGCATATTATATCTATACTAATATTATAAAGAGGTAAAATTTGTGTGTTTATGACGTTGTAGGGGGTAATTTCTGGATCTACTGAATCGATTTTGAAAATTCTTGTTGTGTTGGAATGCCAACATATTGAGGAATGTTATAGGCTATACAACATCACGCTAGGACTAATAGGAGCGGAGTGGTAATGAGAAATCGCCCGTGTTGAGCCGGGCGAGTAAGTAATGAAAAATTCCGTCCTCTTTTCAATCGGTCCGAATTTGTAGTTGCAATAAGAATATGAAATGGTTCAAATATATATTGTTAAATTTTGCCGCCCCCATTACCGCCCCCATTACGCTACGCCACTGTTGTGATCAAAGAAGCAACGTCGGAAACCTGCACATCGAGATTACCAATATGTGAAATTCGACAATCCGACATGGACAAGAGTAGTGGCTATAATGTACGAGGCTTATATCCAGCAGTGGGACTTTTATGACCTAATAGTATATGCGGAAGTAAAACGAGACATTCAAAAACTATATAGAAATGCACTTACAGTTACGCCCAGTAAACAACTGTTAATAAGAACGACGATAGCGATCACTCTTTTGAAACTCAAATTCTGTGTGACGTCATAGGCAAAGGCGCGAACTTTGCGTTTATTGGGCCGAGGCGGGAGGTGTAAGGGCTGGGCGATTTTTAGTCTTTTCTTAAGATCACACCTGGCAGGACAGCAACATTTTATTAAAACACGCCTTTGATATAAATATATTTGGAGATAATCGATGAGTGACAACGTGCTGTATAAGCAGTATAGGCCGCTTCTTGATTTTTGTTGCTATAAGTAATCTTATATACCAAATTGATTTTGCATCCACAAGTTAGCATTATCCAAAATATAATAAAATTGTAAACATGCCGTGTCTTTACAATGAAGCTATTAAAAAAAAACTGGAATAGACTATATAAACGATGGAGAACACGATGCAATTTTTTTTAGATTTCTTGTCTGTTTGTTCTGGGTTCACGTAAAGACGATTGAGCCGATTTCGATGTGATTTTCGCTAGTTGACAGCAATAGATCTAAAATCTGCGCTACTTTTTATCCCGGGAACCCCGTCAGAATTTTCCCGGAAGCGGTTTGAAGTTGTTCGGGTAGAGAAAAATTTACTTATTCTGACACAGTTTACACTAAAATGATAGTTTATATTCTTTTTTAAAGTCTGCCATACTTTGTGTTTCGGGAATCCCCCAGGAATTTTTCCGGGTATGGTACAAATTAGTTAGATTGCATAAATATTAGTTGACTTCGATTCGATTTCACTAAAACGATACAGCGTAAGTCCTTTTTCAGATGTTGCGAAACTTTATATTTCGAGAATCCCGCGGGAATTTTTCCGAGAGCATTATAAAGTGGGTATTACAAGTACATAAAAATTAGCGGATTCGGACTCGAATGATACTAAAACAATTTAATCCAGGACTTTTTATAGTCCGCGGGATTGCCTTACTCCAAAACCACGTGATATTAGGAGTTGCTTGGTTTAACAGTTTCTATGTTTTTTAGACATCTTTAGTAGAACAAATTTAGTTATTTATGCCTTTAGTAACATTACTTATTTTACGGGAATTTTCGGAATTCATGCATTTTCATACCAAAAAATCCATTTCCCCGCTGGAAATACCCTTTGATTTTAAATACTGGCTAAATAACTGTAAACTAACGTTACCTGTCAAGCGTAGACGAAGTCGCGGGTAAACTCTAGTTACTATATAATATACGCGTAAAATGCCATCTGAGCACCGAGTGAATGTTCGTTCTACCAAAGTGCAGTTGACAGCAACTGTTATGAAAAGTAGATGTGTCTTGGAGTGGATATCACTGTACAAAATATAGGACGCCCTCCAATCCGGTCACTGCTGCAAATAGTGACTTGTTCGCTAGATTATAGATGTGTATGTTGTGGAGTCCTAGCTATTCGCCTAAAATTCTCACATAGTCTAGAGTGAAATCCACATTAATATAATACGTGCAAAAGTAACTATTTTTTACATTTTTACATTATCACCTCATAAAACAATCTTGAAGATGTTATATAAGAAATTAAAATTTCTATGAGCAACTCATAATTCCTCTAGTTAGGGTTATGATAATTCATATCAAAGCTTTTAGTAAGAAAAATACACAAATAAATGTTTCAGAGTTTTTGTAAAATAATCCCGGGAGAGGATAAAACTACGAATTAAAATTATAAGGTAGTGTTTTGATGCCATTCTTAAATAAAAATAAATATAGACAAAGTTGTAGGTAATGGCTAGTTCTAGATAATGTGAGAATTTTAGGCGAGTAGCAAGTACATTCTATAAAGTATTCGACTATTCGCTAAAGTAATAGCGAAAATGTTGCTAAATTAGCAACACTGAGCCCAGTGGACCTACAATGTTCGCAATATCACAGGTAGAACCTGAATATGGTATGTGAAGTTCTAATGTGTGGGACTAACTTTGGAAAGTCGATATGTAGTATAGTGGAATGCGATTGATTGATACCGATCAAACATAAATTACTACTAAAGGTGCCGACAGCGTACGTCTGTATCATTTCTGATAGTAGACTGGATGCAATTGGGATGCGGACACATTTTTTTTTCATTTTGTATTGTACGAGTTTAGCAGACAGGCAGACCGCCCACCTGATGGAGTGCGGTTACCATCGCCTATGGATATTTGCAACACCAAAGGTGTTACAAATGCGCTGCTACTCTCTTAAAGGAGACTGGAACCCGGCCACTAATGCTAGAACACAACTCATGTTACAATAAATTCTAGTATTTTACATATAAAAGAACAGGCGTTAAAATAACACCTAAATTTCAATTATCATCATGATAGGGATAATTTTAAATACGTTTCTTACTATAAAATCAATGCGCTATTTGACTGGTTTTACTTGTACCTGTTTCATAAGAAGGTACGCTTGTATAAATTTTGTGAGACTGCGACGTTTGTAAGTTTATAAGAAGTATCTAAGTTCTCACCTTTGGGACGGCTCAGCCAAATACCAGCTTGAGGCGCTAGAGTCAATTGAGAGAAGAGCCAAGAGGTTGATTGGTAGCGACCAGCTAGTCAATACAAGGCTTCAAAGCCTAGAGCATCGACGCCGGGTTGCTAGTCTATCGGTTTTTTATAGGATTCATTTCGGAGAGTGTGCGGTTGAACTGTTCGACCCGATTCCCCCTACACCATTCCATCTTCGGACCACAAGGCGCTCTGGTCTACGCCATCGTTTCATAGTGGAAACGCTACCAGTGCGTACTAAACGTTTCGCCTCCACGTTCCTTCTACGTACGGCAGAATTGTGGAATGCACTACCAGAGTTCGTGTTTCCCGAAAAGTACAATCCGGGTATCTTCAAGTTTCGTGTGAATAGGTACTATCTAGGTAAGCTTGTTCCATCTTCGACCGCATCATCGTCCGGCATTGGACGTGATCGTGGTCAAACGCAAACCTATTTAATATTTAAAAAAAATATCTTTATTGATTTGACAGTCCGCATTGTATAATGAGGTGATTTCTAGCTTACCATCGTCTCTGGTCGACAGTCAAAAGCGCTGTGCCCTTGTTTTCTGAGTAATTTGCAATCACAACCCCAACAAATAGCGTTAGGCCGATCATACAACCCAAGAATATATAGACGTGTATGTAGATCGCATGTAGCTATAACAATTAAAAGGAATTAAAAGGTTTCCTTGTGGTTTTTAAATAAATTAATAAAAACTATACCATTGCTGGCACCTCTTACAATTATTAGCTTCCTATTAATTTGTTCAAAACATCAAGAAATCTGATTTTTTTGTAGCCATACATGATGATGATAATAGTTTATTATTATACAAAATAAAAATTATTAACATTTGAAATATTTTGAATAAATTGTCAAGGTGCCGATCACTGGGATGTGCCAACAATGATATAGTTTTCTCTATATGCCAACTTTTTTTACTTTAAATGTTTTTTATATATTAGCGCTCTGATTTTAATATTTCATAAAGAAATAAATGTATTTAAATTGTACAGTCCTATATTTTTTCTGCTCCACCAACATCGCCAGATAAGTTCAAAAATTCTTTTAAGCTAGGTTGCTTGGAAGGGTTCGCTTATTGCGATAAGGCCGCCTGTTGTTTTACCAATAAGTATTGTAATTATGCATTTTATTTTTGTAATTGTTTATTTTGGTGAGCAATTAAGTTTTATCTAATGTAATTTATATAATAAGAAAAATGACGTATTTTCTATTTTTTCGTGACTAGTATACATATAATAAAACTAGGTTTAAACGTTTTTAAGCGTGATATTTTATTTGATTTTTATTCCGACGTTCCGACGATGTCTTCCGTGATCACGGCAACTGAAAAGTGGTCGAAAGGTCGGATTAAAAATAAAAAATAATTTAATTATTAAAAATGTCAACTCAACAATAAATAAATAATAAAATTATATTATATATATAATTATAATAAAATAATAATAAAACAAACAATACTGGGACTTATGGTTGCAATACTTTCATACAATATTTTTATACGTTAAATTGCCCAAATGACACAATTGATGAAGAAGTGAAAGTGGAGATGAAAGATATAACGATTGTATACATTTTTTGTGTTTAGGCTGCAAGGTCTCATTCAACCGAACGTGTAGATGAATAACACAAATCATTATTTACATAGACTGGTCTTACAAGTTGTTTTAAGGCATTAAAATTACTAGAAACTTGTACTCACCGGCCCTAATGCTTTGATTAATACATCTCTGACATCCAACCACCCTTTGAAGGACAAAACTTCAAAAAGCGTTAGTAACGCGTCGCCAATATTATCAAAATTAAAACGTTTCGGATTCGCCCTGAAAATTAAATAACAATAATATACATAGATCAAAAGACGCATTTTATATTCAAAATATAACATTATTTTGCTATATGAAAAACAAAAAGTATATCTAATTCATCGTAAACTCATATATGGTACTTTAAATAAAATTGTGCCATTGATTGCACATATTTTCTGTAAATAAATACAATGTTTAAAAATAAAAATGCACTATAATTGATTTATGTTATGCCTTGTTTACATCATGCTCACTTCAACGACAGTAAGCACGAAAGAGGCGAGGGAAATGAGCAGCACAAGTATGTAAATGCAACTTATTTGAACGTTTTATACTCGCACTGCCAACTTCCTTAGCCACTTTTCTTTTTTGTCGTGGATGTGGACATAACTTGAATGAAGCGTTAAATTGATGCGCCACCTGGCTCGTTGGGTCTCATGGAAATGCGGGACGTGACGTTCAGGATGATGCAGATGCTTACCGGGCAAGATTTCTTTGGTAAGTATCTGCACCAAATCGCGGGGAGGAAACCTTTCCCGTCTTGCCACGAGTGCGGTGAACTCCAAAACAGGGCGTTTTACACGCTCGTGGAGTGCACCGCTTGGGGGACCCAGAGGGCTCTCCTAGAGAACGTCGTTGGCCCTGTCAGCTCGCTTCGTAGCATGGTCGAAGCGGTGCTCCAAGGACAACATTCCTGGCTTGCGGTTTCCTCCTTCTGCGAATCCGTCATGTTGCAGAAGGAGGCCGCTGAAAGAGCGAGGAAGGACGCGTACGTGGACCCCGTCCAGTAGGCGCAGGAGGCGGACCGGCGAACGCAGGCGCCACTAAGCGCATTTTCTCCTCCCATAGTTAGCGTCACAGGGGCCCGCTGTCAATGGGTGACAGCGGACTCCCCCCCTCGTGTACGAAGTGTGTCACTCTGCACCTCGGGGTGGCCCAGTTACAGAGTGTACAGGCATCATAGTGCAGTTACTCTGTACGAGATCCCGTGACGCCCCGAAAAAGCGCTATAAATGGGGCGCAGGTTTAGGTTTTGTGGGTAGTTCGGCGCCCGTTTCTCGCGACAGCATCGTTCTAAAAGCGAGCAACGAGGACCGATCGCTGAGAGTCCCACACACCCTCGATGCAGGCCTTATGCCTGCATTTTGGCCCTTCCCCCGAAAGACCTGAGGATGGTGTCCAAAGACATTCCCCCTGCGCTATAAAAAAAAGGGGTTAAATTGTCCACTTTGGGCGCGTTCCTCTTGAAACTCACAACGCCTAAAATGCTCCTTTAGCCGTTACACATAGCGACCACGGTCGTTATGGTCGCCGCGAAGAACGTCACTATTGACGTCATGATTTTCGCTCACGCAGCGTTCACAACGACCCATGTCGAGAGGTAGGTCGAATAATCCGTTCCACTTGAGTTTACGATTGTAACGCCCAAGAGCAAGTGGAGCGACAAAAATCGCGGTCGTGAGCGTGGTCGTTGTGAGCCTCTTGTGGAACATCGCCTTTGAATTGCAATAGTTACAGTTTCACTTGAAATTCCATATTCAAATAAATTTTATATTTACAGCATGATATTCCTTTTTCAAAATTAACATAGTATTCATCAGAAAATAATTAGAACATACCAGACTCTAGGTACAAGCATTGAGGGGAATGTTTCGTTGGGTCCAGGTCTTATCTTCATTTTCGTCACGAATACCCTTCGTCTGAATACACCCACGCAATCTTCGCGTTTAAGTATTGTTGGATCGTTGCATCTTGCTAATCTGGCAAATTAAATAAAAAAGGCATACTAACAATAACTTAAATCAAGCGTTAAAACAACATCGTTAGCGCATAGCCATGTCAGTGTATATACCATCCGTTATCTGTCAATATTTAACGTCATTAACAACGTCACATGTTATTTCAAATTGGGCATGTCCTAATGTTCCTTCTTTACGGCTTTTGGAATGAAACAATACTCATTAATTTTGAGTTGTAACTCCTTGTGTATTTTCGATGACAGGGATGAATATACAATATTTTGGGAGTTTTGCGAAATGAGAATTCGAAGTTTCCGGGAACGAAATCACAAGGAGAGCTGTAGTCAATAAAAACTATATAGTTTTCGTACCTTCCGCCATATAGTTGAACACCGTAGCTTGCAAAAACAAACATCAACAATATCAACAAAGTGGATACCTGAAATCACAATAAAATTATTACAAGAGCTTAATTAAGGTTGTCATAAAATTGACAAGAAATACAGAAATCCACAATGCAAACACTTAATTATTGTTAAATAACAAAGAGTATAAAATATTACACAATAATACAAAGCATCTGGAGGTGTGCAACACATAGTAATGGTTATCTAATGTCCAAGTTTGAGTTAATCAAAGACAAAGTTATTTTAGCTCAACTTATATTTTGTAATAGCCGACAACATTTTAGTGTGTAAGGTCTTAATTACGGGACTCGTGGCGTTGGCAATGCCTTTAATCTCGCGAATTTAACCTATGGCTATGAGAAACAACGAGCCATTTTAGTGTGTATACCAACCCACTCGTGGAAACTTACTGACGATCCCTGAGCAATGGTGGTGTGCGTAAGCTGCATTCCACATCAACAAAAAAGTTAGTGTTAAGAGCACGATAAAATTAGGCGAGTTTACCAATAGTATTTCTTTGAAGCCGCGACACAGTTCGTAGACGACCTTGCGCATGTGGGGCACCAGGGTGAATATGCGCAGCGGGCGCACGCAGCGCAGGATCATCAGCATCTGTGCTGGCGAGCCGGGCGGCACGCGCACCGGCATCCAGCACAAGAACGTCAGTGACACCTTTACAATGACGATTAACATACTTTAAATCAGAGATTTCCAAACTTATGTGACTTGTACACCTCTCTCACAAACATCGATTTTGCGTAGGCATCTTATTTACTTTACGTGAGCAAAGCGGAGTAAAAACATTTTAGTGCCTATGGGAAATACTTCCCGAAGGATATAGACCGAGGTTAAATAGAAAAAAGCCTCGGGGAAAGTTTTAATATACAGCTACGGAGATTCTTCATCTCCTCATACTCTCATCAAATCCTAGATGCAATCATACATTAGTTGCAATATTATTCCCGATTACTCCTGAGCCTTAATTAGTGAAAGAAAGTCCAGTATCGTATATAGTTTTATTAGAACCTGCACCTATTGATCTTAATAATAAAAAAATAGTAAGAAGAGCTTAAAACAATATGTTATCCAAAACCGAACGATCAGGTTTTACAACCAGACTTAGATAATGATGTTCAGTTTGCCACAATGGTATAGGCAAAGAATTTAGTCGAAATAGCACAGTAATTTATTTTTGACAAAAACAAAACCGACTTCACACTAAAAACCAAAAAATAAATATTTAACTGATTTTTTCTACGATATCGCGTAGTGGGTGCCAAGTAAAACATAAAAGAACAACAACAAATTTACAAAATATAGTAATTTTTATGTTTTACTTGATACCGACTTCCGAGATGTCGTAAAAGAAGTCGGTTCAAAAGAAGTCCGTTAAATATTCTGTTAAGTCAGTTTTGCTTTTGTTAAAAAAATATTTTTCACTTTATAGTTGAGCAAATACTTCGATAGCTTTAGAGATAATATATTAAGCCCCTGTAGAAATTGTACAACTGAGAAATCAAGTAACATACAAAAAAAAACATACAGCCGAATTAAGAATCTCCTCTAAAAAAACCAATATGCATCAAATATTCATTTCATATACTCATCAAAAGTTTAATTTATTACAAGCTTTTCTAAAATAAAACTAAATTTAGTTTAATCAAAATTTTTGTATTCCTATCAGTTTAACGGCCCCAAGGCAAGTGGTTAATAATACGATTCTGTAGTTTACAAAATGAAAAAAAAACGTGTGCGTCTCGGGACGCCCGACAGAAGTGATAACTTAAACTAATCTAAGTAGAACTATTTAATATTGAAATTGTTTAACTTGAGAAAAACTTAGGTTATTACTTAAATTTTATGTATATTAATATGATAATGGAAGGAAAGGTTATTTATTAATAAAATATTTATTGAATATAAAATATATTTTATTCTTAGTTACAATTCTTGAATATGTAAATTAGAATTTTGTGTATGTTATTAGTATCATTATTTAATCTTATTACCGAAATACGGCTAGCGCTGTGGATTAGAGTGAGAAAGGAGGAGCCTGTCTACCGCTGCCGTATACATGAGAAAGGGAAGCCAGACAGACTGGCGCCGTAACGCGTTACGTAACGAAGCTGTTTTCCCTCCCATAAGAAGTTATCACTTCAAAAACTACTTACTATATAAATGAACACGTCTAAAACTGCCGCCGCATCTTTAAGATATGCCTTCGGTGTAAAGAAAAGGCCGTCTGCCAAAATTTTCAATGCCAGCTCCAAACTCATAAAAACCACAAAACCGTACTCGGCAATCTGAAACAATCCCATTTTCACCAGCTTCAGCGAAATACCTTGAACCAAGTGAGCATATAATTGTAAGCATAATATAATCTGTTTGATCTTTGTTCCTGGTTACTTTGTGTTTTACATATATTTGCCCAATAAGATGGAGTATATCGATTTTGAACATGAGAATTGGAAAAATAACTTTCTTATTAACTTGTAACTAATACCGAGTTACAGATAAATTAGCTTTGAGACGTTTTTGCGTTTGTAGTAGAAACGCAAAAACTTCTCGAAGCTAAGTTACCTATAGTTAATAGTGAGTTTCTCGGACTTAAAAATATAACATCTTCGATAATATACCTAATATTGCAGTTTTGAATCGAATAGAAAGACAAAAATTACCTGCAGTACGAAATTTTCCATAACTCTGTATGTGGGTGTCTCGAACATCATCGACAAACAAGATAGCGTGGTGACCATTATCATTACCCAATCCATATATGTGACGAGCCCAAGGAAATTGCTACAAACAGAAATATTAGGGATGCGGACAAACAACAACAAGTCTAATAGTGTATAGAGTAATTAGAATTATACTAAAAAATAAGTATTTTAAAAATATGACAAGAACAAAGTATTTTAACGTACGCTTTATTTATTATAAAGCTTATTTATTATTTTATGCTATTAATTTATTAATTTTTCTACCACGATTTGAACACAATGCACTGCGCTATCACGACTAACGTTAAACACTAGAAAGTAATACTTACTGGAAACTTTTATAACGCACTTTCCTCTCGTTGCCAGTGACAGGATCTCTCAACCGGGCATCGTATCTGGCATCCACGATGGCACGACAAAACTTCCTGAATTTCGATTCTCGAGGCACTATTAGAAGGGGTGTGTCGAATAGAGGATGGTTCTCTCGCAGATCCTCTTCCCGTTGATTCCTAATAAATAAAACCTATTATAATTACAGTAAAAAGAAACCAGTAAAAAAGTTTATTTAAACTATGTAATTTACAATATAAAGATTAAAAGAACAAGTTTAACGAAAAGTTTTGCATGTAACTAATTCTAAGCCAATGTATTTAAATGACTATATCTTGAGTTGAACGGTAGATTCGCAGTGTGCTGGACAGCATACTAAATTACTAAAGTCTACGTCAGAGGAGACGATGGGCTTGTTAGGTCCTTTATAAAACACATAATAGAATAACATGTATCTTTTATCGTTTACATAGATATATTTATATTATTGTGTTATGTGGTATGACAGGTTTAAGATTACCTAGCTTTTATGCACATTGTGTGCTCTATTATTTGAAAGAGCAAATCTATTACAATTTAGCATTGATGTTTTTGTACTGTAATGTAAAGTGTTCAAGAATTCATTCATTTTTTTGTCTTTTTAAAAAGCTGTTACCTTCTCATTTCGGCCTGCTGCCTTTTCGCCTGCAATAGTCTAATATCGAGATAGGGAGGGCGTGCACGAGACGACGGGACGACGCGGGAGGCCGCACCAATGTCCCCATTCTCCAACAAATGCTCATAGGTCTGCTTTAGCTTGATAGATCCGCTTCGGACTGATCGCCTTATTGAACGTGAACCGAATCTGGAAAATGAAGGAATTTGACTGAGAAACATTTAAATTTTTCATAACAAGTACGAATGAAAGAGAAGTGGTTCATACTTCTTTTGATCAACCCTCAGTTGCTTTGCACTGGATATAGTTCCCTGTGGTTTTAGTCCAGATTTCCCCCCGGTGGCCAGCATTGCAGAATCTCCCAGTAGCGGGCGATGGTTATTCGAATCCCTGAAAACATTATATTTAAATTATAGAATATTTTAAAACCAAAGAAATACAAAAAAATGAAAATGAGCTTACATTAAATCTCATGATGACTATAAATTAACGTCTGAAAACAAAATCACAAATAAAATTATAATATAACATGCTTAAATAAAATGGATTACAAAAAAACATTAAAATAATCAGTATACATACATGTAAGTAAGTGTAACATACAATTTACTAGGTTCTGGGATTGAAAGCAAATTATATAGACACAAAAACCTAAATATCAAATTATCATAAAATCCTTCTTTTCGGCTTCTACTTATATTTCCTTATATTAATCAGAATGAAAATATAACGAAAAAAGTAAAATATCAAAACATCAATACCGTATTATGCCGATCTGATTTTTGTTGCGTTGCGCGTATCTTAGATGGAGGAAAAGGTAATTATTGCGTACAAAATTGTGATCATGCAACTCATCGATGCTAAGCAATGATGATCGAATTTACCAAACGATATAATATTATGTAGTAGGTACTGAAACTCATTTGGACTACATAGTAAATTTGATCGATGATTTGAATGTTAAAGCTTAATTACACGGTTTAACCAAAATGAATAAATATGATTGAAAGGCACAGAAATTGTAGGATATGATGACATTCAATGATACTGTATTGTTTACAGGTAATAAATGTTATTTTAACGGTCGTTCTTTTAGGGTGAGGCCTCAAAAATGTGTTTGTTGCGTGGTATGTCGTCGCAATGCAGGCGTTGACATACATTGCGTTGATCCGTTGCCACGACGCAACGCAACGCACTAATGAGGGCTCACCCTTATAAGTAAATAATGTTAGAATTTATTGTAACATGTGTCCGCATCCCAATTGAAAGACAGAAGTGCACAATGTAATATCAACTTTTGAGTAACTTGTGTACGTACTCGATGATGGATGATACGACGTGCCTTCTGAGCGCGGAGCTGGGCCGTTGCGATGGCGGCGCCACCATCAGGGTTTGGACCAGGCAACGCTTGCGGTACGGGAACGCAATCTTGGCCACGCCGATGTACTCGAAGGCGCGCCGAGACACATCCCCCGCAACCCCCGCACCGCCCACGCCTACCCCCACACCCACCCCGACGCCGACGCCCACGCCCACTTCCTCCTCGCCCTCCACTTCGCACACGAACTGACGCATGAATGACTCGCGCACCTGTAGGTACCACCACACAAATGCAACTATACCTTGTTTTTTCTTAGAAGATAAATTTTTGGATAAAATTTTAGTTGTATTAGATGTATTAGTATATATTAAGATGTATTATTTAGATGATTAATACTAAACATTTTCCACTGTAATATCTAACTTTAAACGTGACTCAAGCTGTCTAAAACATTTAAACATCGTTAAATAGTGTATAAGTGTCATTCATTGCAAAAAACCTGTTTGTAATGTACGAAAATGATTTTCCAAGGAAAAACATCGTATAAAAAAGTGGTATACTTTTGCTACTCGTGATTGAACGTATACGTGCATATTGACAGAACGGTTAATTGCGAGCGAGTCATCCATACCCACGTTTTATCTTACGTACACATAAATGCGTGTTTACCACAAATAAAGCCCGCTTGCGTTCGTAAATTGAAACAACTATAAATGAGCAAATGTAATATCCTTACAGTGTTCTTCATAAACGTTGATTAATTTTTAAGCAATACTTTAAACAGTTATTTAAAGAAAATTGTATTCATTATCACTATTTAGACTTAATAAATCCATTTAAACAGTTACTTAAGTAGCTGGCAGATTAATCAACCTCACCCCAATGTTTAACTCTCTTAAGTAACTCTTAGGTAAGTGTCTCTAAGTAACAAAATGGCGGACAAAACAATTTCCGAAGTCAACTTCTTAAATTGAAAAGAATCATATGCAAATTCATCCTAAAGATATTTCCAAACATAAGAACTACATTGTGATATGCGTATACTACACTCATACCATATACAAACACAATAATATTGTATATACAAAATACACATTTTTCACTTTAAGGGTAAGATAGGTAAATAAACATCTGAAGTAGGCCGATTCTGTTTTTACATACAATTCGGTAGTATCTCAAAATAAAGTAAATTAAACGTCGTCGTCGTAGTAAACGTCGGAATAACAAAAATCAAATAAACTACCGCGCTTAATGCCGTTAAAAATAAAAATTTGTAATCAAACCTTTGGTAAATTGAAATCTCCGGGTACTTTATGTAATTTCGTCATTTGTGGGCTGTCTGGAAATTTTTCGAATATTCTTAACCTGAATGGAAGGCTTTCCTTGATTTCGGCACTTTGTTGTCGATATCGAAGCTGTTTTAATTTCTTTATATCTTCGTCCAGTTCCAAGTTGTCCAAAATTACAGCCACGAAAAGTGAGAGCACTATCTAAGTATAGTAACAACAACGCGTTTAAAATAAATTTCAAGAGGTAAGTTTTTGTGGACACGACCATTTCTTATATGAGATACTAGCATTTGCCTCAAACTACGGTCATAATAGCGTATGATAAAAATCTAATTCGTAATGACAATATTTGAATTAGTATACTAGGAATCTCAATACTATTGATTTCAACTCAGAAATTTTGTTAATGTCTAATGAAAACCACATTCAAATGAGATCAAAAGTCTTTAGATGTATTACAAATAGACAAAAATTCAAAAACTATCATTAGAATCCCAACTTACCAGAGTAACAAAGAGATGGTATAGAATAAAGTAAATAGCAACAAGGGGAGTTAAAGTTTGGCTAGTTCGCACCATGGTCTCATCCATCACTTCTACCCATGCTTCTTGAGTTAATATTTGGAACATGGACATGAATGCCTACAAAAATAATTTCACAATTTTTTATGCTATGCTATGCTATATTATATTAATTCACATGACATAAATTTTAAAGATATAAACATACCTCATCAAACCTTTCAAATTTAGTAAAGTCACATAAAAAACAGAACAACTGCATTGATATTGAAGAGCTGATTATAAGTAAACACATTGTGAATATTATTAGACTACCGAGTTTCTTTCCTGGACCAAAGATTTTGTAAACAAAACCTTCTAATAGCGGCGACGCTTTGATTAAACGCACCACTCGAAGAACCTGCAACACATTAATTTATTAAGTTTTTCGAGTTAAATAAAGTAATTTCAACCAAACAGTATTTAAGTTAAACTATAAAAACATTCGTTACAATTAAAATATTATATTCTATCGAGACAGAAGGCACAACACTAAATGCAGGAACTGCTTACACATTGTATGCACGGACTCGCAATAAACCGACCATTTCAACTAATAAGAAACTAAAAAGATTTCATAGACGTGAAACATACAACTTTATGTAAACTAGTGCAGGTAGATTAAGTCTCGCAAAAGAAAACTTTCGCGGGAATTGATTAAGCATAAAAATATTTAAGATATCCTTACTGACTTGTATTAATGTGAAAGTGACTATGTCTGCATGTTTGTTTTGGTTCTTCATCTTAACTTTATCAAAGGATTGATAGAATATAAGAAACAAGAAATAAGTCATTAAAATAATATATTTATTTCCTCTCTATATATAATGCAACTGTAATTTTTACCTGGAAGTAAGTAAATCCTGACATATACATTTGGGGAATAATATGAATGGTAGTCCCAATGGCTAGTAGTAGTTCAAACTTATGAACAGAGTGTTTGAAATAACCCTTTAATCCTAAACACCATATTTTGATCAAAGCTTCCAAATCCAAAAATATAGTGAATGCAATCTAAAATTGGAAATAAAGTTTATATATTTATTTTTGCAGGTATGGTGTCACTGAATAACATATCGCTACATTGAATAACATTTGAAATTAAAGATAACAACTCCTCAAAATTCTCTAGTCCCATTGTCATTCATTGTCAATCTGCACTCAAAGAGATCTAATGTCGCAAAAAAATTGTTGAGCCTACTTTTATACTATTTTCGCTTATCCAATTTCTCACTAAAATCACTTTAACATTTTTTTAGTTCTTTTTCCAATACATTAGTTAGAAGGAACTATATAACAGTAGTAAATTAATTGTTATAAAACAATTCTTCAACACCTTTCTTGAAATCCTTGTAGTTATAGTGTTACTTATACAATAGCTATCGAAAGACTAGAATATTGAAAACAATATTATCTAGTCCAGCACTAAACTGGATTGGCTCGAAGGATCGCTGGATTGGAATAATGTGAACCATGCATTAAACTTAAAGATAATGATTGAGCTTTAATCTAACAGTATTCTACATTTTTATCACGTCGGAGTTAACAGTGAACTGATTATTTCTCCATGGTTAGTGGTATTAGAATAATAGTGTTCCATCAGGTTTGAAGCCGACGAAGTGCATAAAACAGTTATTCACGAATAAATTGCGGTAGCAAATCTGTATGTATGTAGCGCCATCTCTAATTCATTTAGTTATTGCTACAATATCATTCGCATTTTTTGAGACATTACAAAACCATTTGGAAAATTTAGAATATTCTTGATTGCGAAAATTAAGAACATACCTCAATGTAGTAGTATTTTTCATAGAAGAACTCTCTTGGGTTGTCGTCGTGTTTAAAGTTCATTGTAGCAGTTATTATTCCATTGGCCAACACAACTCCCATCACTAGCAGTCGAAAGTACGCCGAACGCAATAACTTATGAAATATTTCTGGTGCACTTCCTGCATTAAAAGTTATTTTTAAATATTTTTTTTCTATATTTCATAATAATATTATATTACATCTAATTCAGTTTAAAAAAAAAGTACTTTATACATGTTTAGCTATGTTAAACAGCTAAAAAATCTTCAACTTTCTTTTCTTTCAATTTAGAAAACTTTTTAAACTGGGTAATATCCTTGCACCATAAAGATCTTCAAAACATCCAAATGATGGACATATGTATATTGCATCCATACTGTAAGTACTTGCAACTTATATAGATAAAAATAAACTTTATGGCCTTTCCAGATTAGCAGCAGAAGGCTACATAATAACTGGTTTTCAATGAAAGTATCCATTCCATTAGTTTTTCATTAGAGCCGGGTTCGTCTACCTAACCATGCTTATTTTCTTACCATTGGTAAAAAATAACGTTTCTTGTATGTCGAGTTTTGTCTTTTAACCAGTAGTAAGGAAAATAAATTAATAACAGAGGTCACAACAGAGCCTTTTGCAAAAAGGGAGTAAGCCATCTGTGTCATCAGTCAAAATCAATCAATTATCAATGCACATCCACACTTGTATCAATCACTGTTTACAATTGAGTTGCATCTACATTTTGCACAATGGATGCTAATTTAGGCGTATTTTTTTAAAATATGATAGACAAAGAAAATTGATTGGTTAAATCATACAGGCGTTAACTCAGACATATTTTAAATTCAGTGATAGAACAATGTGATTAATCATAATTTAACCTGAATGTTTATTTTCATCAATAGTAACAAGTTTCCATCCATTATCGTCTCCAGTAAAGAACTGTGTAGTGCTGCCTTTAGTTATAGAATTTCTTACACCCCACATTTGTTGAAACTGAACTCTTATTTCATTGAATGTCTCAGTTATTACTGCTATGAATACATTCTTAACCAGCCAAGCAAGAAAGAAAATCATTGTGCTGAAAAATATAATCTTTTATGAATTTTTGTGTTTATTAAATTTTATATTTTCAACTTTTAACCTTAAAATAAAATTACAGTTTTAATTAAATACATTATAAATTTAAAATTTGTAAATGTATCTTTTGATTTATTAGTTAGTTTATTCCTTCTTTAGAGCTTTGGCAATTAACCTATTATATGCTATTATGATGATATGTTTATTATGTACTTTTTATAATGGGGATAAACATATGATTTTTATTGCGGAAACTCGGTTAGGTCTTACGTGATACAGATTCAAATATCACGCGAAGTTGAATAAACCGATTATCTGTAATTCAAAATACTTAATTTTTTCAATAATTAATAATAATTCAAAATACACGTGGGTACTTTTTATTTTGAACGATCGAATAACTTAGTATTTAAAATTAGTTTCTACAGTAATTTAAACATTTTAAACGGGCATCATCTATGTAGATTACTTAATAGTAAATAATTCGAAAATTTTATGTAGACACTGAATGCATTCTGTCTACTCCAATAGAATAGAGGCGTAAAAACATGTATCTATACAAAAAAAACAACATACAGATGAATTGAGAACCACCTCCTTTTGGAAGTCAGTTAAAAATAATATGTGATGTGGTAACTCAGTGGTTTAGTCACAAGTATCTCTCATTATAATGAAATGGCTTCCAAAACTGACTGCGTCCACACCAAGAATATTGGTGTGCGAAACTAGATATCCCATTATCATTTTGGAATATACCATTCATTACTCTAAAATGGATAAGCCTGAATCCAACAGTACGATGTTTATAGACTGATACTGTCTATGTATAAAAAAATTAATACCTAAAATATAAAGCAGATCTCCAAGTTGGCAGTGAATCAATTGCCCTATACATTATGAAAACCCAGCCCTCTTGAGATGATGCCTGATACACGGTAAAGAGACTTGTTGCTGCAAAAAGATAGAATAAACAATGTATACAATATACAAGGAATCTTATATTAATTTAATTTACAAAGCAGTTTAAAATTAAATTTCTTTCAACTTAAATTCATAAACTCAAACCAACTGTGGTATATAAATTTTGTAGAAAAAATTCTATCAAAAATAAACCATTGAGTAGGTATGTAACTAAAAAGCAAGAAATTAAATTTTCTACAACATCATGAAGTCGGTGCCAAGTGAATAAAAAAATTACTATATACTTTGTGACAACAACAAACTTCTTCTTGTTTTTGGACATTATGGCTCCAACGCAATTAGCATTGATTTTGTCAGTGTCACAGTAGTTTATAAAATGTCAGGTGCATATATACGAGATAAAAGAAAGAGAAAAATTTGACCGGTAAATTCAAATTCTGTGATCCTGTGGACAAAATAGACATAGAATGTTAAACTAACTACACTATAAATATATGTTATTTGATGTTAAAAACTTTGATAAAATATTTACATGTTTCTATCAGCTAGAGTTAAAAGAAAGTTCACATTGACAGGGCGAGGAAAGTTATAAG
Organism: Dendrolimus houi; assembly: GCA_039645545.1. NCBI lineage: Eukaryota > Metazoa > Arthropoda > Insecta > Lepidoptera > Lasiocampidae > Dendrolimus > Dendrolimus houi. The sequence goes on along the minus strand of CM077126.1, from coordinate 14,510,536 downwards.
GTAAAATGCTGTAAAGTGGTCTAACAATTTTGGGACACTCAAAAAAAATATGGTGAACTGAACCTTCAGCTAAGCCACACTCACAGATAGAATGGTCGCGTATTCTTATTTTTGCCAAAAATACTGGTGAGCAACAGTGACCAAGTCGTTGACGAATAATAGTTGACAGGATCTTTTTTGGTATTTTTTTATGGGCAAAGAACCAAGGTTTGGGAGAAATTGTCGGTTGAAAACTGCCGTAGTATCTGCCAACATTCAGACGAGACTGTTACCAGACACTGTCCCAAGTGTTAAACATCTGGGGCCTTGCAAGGGAGCGTATGTTACGAGGGAAGCATTTATTGTATTTATTAGTACCAGAGCAGATAGCTTCCTTGGCGCAGCAATCGGCAATCTCATTACCATTGATTCCACTATTGACCTGGGATCCAAGCCAAGACTATTTCTAGGCCAGAGGAGTGAAAGCTGAAGAGTGCTTCTTTTATCTTAAGGGTAACAACAAAGTTATCTTTGGAATGAAAAGGTGATTTTAAAATGTCCTGAAGGGAGAATAAGGAATCAGTGAGGATGACAGATTTACTTATGCTATGTGTTTCAATATAAAGAATGGCTTCCAGAATCACGATTGTTTCGCCGGTGAAAACAGAGGTGGAGGGCGGAATTTTGAAATTTATAATAATTTTGTATTTTGGGATCCATACTGCTGCACCAACAGGTCCATTCTGCGTTATTTTTGATGCATCAGTGAAAAATTTAAGGTGATCTGGCCAACGATTTTGCATAATTTGATTAAATAATTGGTTAGCACCTGGAGAATTTTTATGAATATCTAGATTTAAATAAGCGTTAGGTTTGAAGGTAAGGCCTTCGAAACTAGTTTCAAAAATGGGGTTTTTATAATTTTGGAAGAGGCCGAGACGAAGATCCACTAACTTTTTATATGAATTTATAAGAAGAGGGAAAGATTTGTGGGTCCAATAACTTGAAGTAGAAGAGATTTGAAAGAGTTGATCAAGGATGCCTAAAAGCGGATGATCTGAAAGCTCAATCACTTTACAAAAGAATCCTGCAATTTTTAAAACTCTCCATACGCTTGGTATTAGTCAAATGTTTGTGTACCGGGCTATTAGTAGGTACAATGAGACCTCCTCTGTTTGTGACAGAAAAAGATCTGGCCGTCCACATAGTGTTCCTACGAAAAAGGTGGTCAAAGCAATAAGAGAAAGAATTCGAAGAAATCCTGTCCGAAAGCAAAAGATTTTATCTCGGGAGATGAAGATATCACCTAGAACCATGTCGCGTATTTGAAAAGATGACTTAGGACTTGCAGCCTATAAGAGACGCACTGGTCATTTCTTAACTCATAATTTAAAAAAGAATAGGGTGGTAAAATCGAAATAACCACTGAAGTGGTACGCAAAAGGAGGTCACAGAAAATTTTTGTTTGCGGATGAGAATTTTTTACAATTGAGCAACATTTTAACAAACAAAATGACCGTATTTATACTCAAAGCTCTAAGGAAGCTTCTTAATTTGTCGACAGAGTGCAACGTGGGCATAATCCATCTTCAGTGATGGTTTGGTGGGGTGTTGTTAGCTATGAAGGAGTGACTGAGCCATATTTTTGTGAAAAAGGTATCAAAACATCGACACAAGTGTATCAAGATACCATTCTTGAGAAGGTAGTTAAGCCCCTTAACAACACCATGTTCAATAACCAAGAATGGTCCTTCCAACAAGACTCGGCGCCGGCTCATAAAGCTCGGTCCACGCAGTCTTGGTTGGAAAAGAAACGTTTCGGACTTCATCAGAGCTGAAGACTGGCCTACCTGTAGTCCCGATCTTAATCCGCTGGATTATGATTTATGGTCAGTTTTAGAGAGTACGGGTTGCTCTAAACGCCATGATAATTTGGAGTCTCTAAAACAATCCATACGATTGGCAGTGAAGAATTTTCCCATGGAAAGAGTGCGTGCTTCTATTGATAACTGGCCTCAACGTTTAAAGGACTGTATTGCAGCCAATGGAGACCACTTCGAATAAGCTTTTTATATTTTAAATTGTTTTATATTTATGTATTAAACTAACACACTGTAAAACTTATAAATGTTATTTGCTATAGAAAAAAAAAATTTTGTTACAATATTTATGGCAAGACTACGTATATTATAGTAAACAATGTATATAGTAATTTTCATGATTTACTTGGCACCGACTTCAAGATATTGTAGAAAATTTCGTTTTTTGCTTTAAAGAAAGTGAAATTGGTTTAAGAATGAATGAGTTATTCATCAAATGTCTACGCCGATAATCAGGTTATACTTGCATCATCGGAAAAAGAGTTACATAGAGGAGATGGTAACAATTATGGATGAATCTTTTAAGAACAAGCGTATGAAAATTAATGTGAACAAGACCAAAGTTATGTTATGTTATTATGTGTTTGAAAGAGATGAAAGGATGACAATGTGTTACATAGTGTTATATATGTGATTGTTGTATATAACAAACGCGATTGTATGACTTAAAATTGGTTTTATAACCACGGCTAGCGGGATGGGAATCGGCGGCCGGGAATAGACCGTCGATTTCCATACAAGGGAAGACATAAATCAAACAACCAGAGCTGAGGCTTCTTCTCTTTAATTTACCTCCTTAGGGAGTCAGGCAATGCACTGAATTAACATATCATATGGTCCTAGATTAATCATTAATCTATTCTAAAAAATAGGGAAGACTCACGGGTCTTAATCCCTAGTCACCTGCTCTGAAACCAACGGACTACCGTTCTGGAGGATTATCAGGGCATGGGGAATCTAGACTGCTTCTAACGTGTGAAATATACCGTAAAGTTACGTCGTAAATATTAGAATAATCGTAGATTAAGTTTGATTTAAGTAGTTTTTTAAAAGGGCGCCATCCCGTCCACGTATCGCGGGAAGTATCTGCCCCGACGCAAACGCAGGCGGCACTGCCTGCCGAGGCCTTCGTCAAGCAGCCGCCAGGCGTCGGAAGCACGTGGAAAACGTAGATGTACGAAGATGTGAGGTGACGTGATGTCGAATGTGTGTCGATGGGTCGACTCAACTGCTGGTCGACCACGTAGATTACGAGAGGCTGTTCTCGTCCGAACGTGACCCCCTGGAATTCGAGAACGGATTCCAGTGAATAATGGATAAAGTATTTCTTACGAAAAGGAGGTATCGCTGATATATTGTCACTGCTTTGGGGAAGATGAGGAGAATTAATTGTGGTTAAAGGTAAGCTCGTCAGCTAACCCTTCCTGTGATGGCAGGCTTCAAGACGAGCTCGAAGGGCGTACGGAGACGAAGAACGTCACACAGCCTACTTCTAAATATTAGACAGACATAATTCTGAGGAGGGTTGAAAACACTCACCTAAAAAGGGAAGTGAAGAAGTCCCGGTTCTAAAATATTATCGATGACCCTCTCGGTTCATCTGGAGGTCTACCGCCTGCCTGGTATAACCGGAGAAAAGCCACGCCTGTAAAGGTAAACAGGACCTTACTAACATGGAGAAGAAGAGAGAGAGAGATTCTAGTAAGAATTCTACTTACCTTATCTTTATAAAACCACTGATTCTAACTAAAAGTTATTCGCTTTTTGAATTGTGTTAAACTAAATGACTGCGACGACTGCTCAGGCGAGTAAAAGGGGCCTCGCAGGGGTCGCCTTGGCTTACAAAGCCTTTGGTAAGAGACGCGGGGGGCGGGGGCAGGTCGGCCCTCCGCCCGTTGCGTGCAGGGCAGAAGCCATTTTAAATAGTGGCGTGATTTTACTTATCCAAATTAAGAAGTCTAACGACAATCATCGCGTGATGTTTCGTGACAAATTTAAGAAGGCCGCTTTGCGCGGTTGCGCGCCTGAGGGCGCGAAACACAACGTGACAATAGAAATAGGAAATGAAAAACTAGAGCAAGTAAAGAGTTTGTATACCTAGGGTGCATGTTTACAAGAGATGGAAAGCATGAGAGTGATATTGGAATGAGAGTAATAGCAGATAATAAGGTGAACGGAGCGCTTAAACCTTTTATGAACAGCCGGAAGATATCTGTAAGGGCAGGCCTGGCTGTCCATCAAATAAATACTAACACTAGTACCAACGCTAATGTATGGCAGTGAAAGTTGGGTATGGCAAAAGAAGCATGAAAGTAGCATAAACGCAGTTGAAATGAGAGCTTTGAGAAGTATATGTAAGGTTAATGTAAGTGATATGATAAGAAACAGTGTGATAAGGGAACATTGTGGATTGAAAGAGGATAGGAGTGATACGATTTTAAAAAGGAATGTTAAAGTGGTTTGGGCATGTAGAGAGAATGAATAAAAGCAGAATCACAAAATAAGTATGACAGTGATGTGAGTGGTAGAGTCGGTGCCGGTCGCCCGCGATGTAATCACCAAACAAATTCAAAGACAAATTGAAGATATTTTGAAGGAAGGTCATGTGAAATTCACTTTAAATAAGCTGATATGTATGAAGAGATTAATAAAAGTTGATGAAGCGAAAAGTGTTTGTGCTATATCTTCGGAACTTAGGGTCTAATACCAATGAAATTCATATGGGACCATTCTGAAGCTATACTGAATCAAACGCAAAAAGAATGACCAAAATAGGTTTAGAAACAAAAAAAAACTTATGGCTTAAAAACCACATAAATTCGCATTTCTACCTGATTTCAAAGATTTTCTGCTATATCTTCGGAACCTAACATTAGATAGTAATAAAATTTAAATGGGACCATTTCGAAATGAATCCAAAGCAAAAAGTATCTTCAAAATCGGTTCAGAAACAACAAAGTTATGGCTGAACATATATAAAAAAATCTGCAAGACGAATTGAGAATCCTTTTTTGAAGTCGGTTAAAAAATGATCATTTTTGATACCGAGTTTTGGATTACACTTTAGATACTTACTGAATTCTTCAAAACCATTAAATCCCATTATATATTTAGACAGATTTAGTTTCATACATTTCATCCCTGCAGGACACTGATAGCCAGATCCTGGATCAGGAGAACAAAACGTGTCCGGAATCGCCAATGAGTTAATTGTGATTTCACTGAAATTATATATTTAAACATAAATGTTAAATAGCAGGTTTAATCTATATATTAATGTGAAGCAAAAACTTTGTACCCTTTTTTTCGAAAATTGTGCGGACGGAAGAGTATGAAATTTCGCACACTTATAGTTTATGTAGAGAAGGAATGCAGAATGCTAATATTTAAAAAAAATATACATAAAAAACATTACACACGCTAACATGTATTTGACACACACACGCAAATATACTCTTTTCTTTATTGTTAAAATCAAATTAACAGTGTAGCCTTGGCGAAATCTGTGGTTATAAAAGTATAGTCTTTGACAACGGAACCTTAATAATGTTCAAACTTATAATTTAAATTAATTATGGTCGAATTTTTGACCATATAAATTAAACCAGTCCAGTCAACCAGTTAAAATACATTGCTTTACAACACTTTCAGAAAATGAGTAAATAATATTATTCAGATACAATCATTGACCTTTTAAGCCACAACATTTTAGAGGTGATTTTTTTTAAGTACATCTTCAGAGCTGAATCCATCATTATAAGGAATTTAGTACTGGAATGGTTTATGAAGTCATAGGGACAATTTGGATGAAATCTAAAATAACTTTCCAAAAATATTAACTATAATGCTCTTTCCTTATTTTTTGCTATATTTTTATACACTGTTACCCCACAGTTAACAAATAAATAAGGATATTTTTGAAATAAAAATGCTTGAGTTGTTTTGCTTGCTTTGACAAATATTTATCAATCTCAACAAAATGAACATTAAACTAAAAATCAATTATTTGATAGTAATTACTTAAAAAATGATCACAATTAATTAACAACTAAAATATTAAATGTGAAGGGAGCATACTTGGGTTGAGTTGTGTTTTTAACACAGTGATGGGTTAATTCTCCAAAGAATTGCACTCCTAATAAACTGTACAATGACATGAAAAACAAGAAGAACAATGTTACATTGTAGATTTGTTGGCTGGATCGCCTGAAAATAAAGACATTAGTTAATTTTATTCCAGCGTTTAAATAAATTAAATTAATTAACAAAACAACAATTAATTTTAATCATAATCCACACATTATCAAATTTATAGTAAAGAAATTAATATTTTAGTAATGTGAGGGTATAGTTTTATGTGTGTGGTGCGTCAATGATGTTACCCCATTGGATGAAGGAGACGGACCACGGAGACGGACCACTGCCAAGGGCCCATGGCTCAAAATAAGATGGGAATACAAAATAAGACGAGTGTTGCACTCTAGATATAATTATTGCTTAATTAATTTAACATGAAACTTAAGACTATATATACAGGAATTGTAACTGCTATGTGAAACTATGTAAAACCTAAAAATATTTGTAAATGTCTCTCCAAAGGTTTTCTGTATTCTGTATTGACAGATTTTGGCACATATGTGAAGTTTCAACCTTGCTAATTGTGTAGCAATAAATTATTCCATGTAGTGATGTAACCAGCAACTTATTAAGTATTGTCAGAAGTATAATTTTCACTTTACTAATAGTTATTGTAAAATACTGATGTAAAAGATTAAAAAGTGAAATAAGAATATTTGCACCAGTAGATAGACTATAGTTAATATGTAATAAATATCCTTACTTGAAAATTTGATTAATTCTGGATTTCGGCATCGAGAATTTTAAAAACACTCTTAGAAATCTTATCATGATCAAAGGTCTGGGAGCTCTTAATATACTTAAATAGCTATATCTTGGCACAATTCCTGTTAATTCAAACATCTGCAGAAGGACTGAGACCCATAGAAAAAACACCATGGAAGCATCAAATTGGCACCAGTGATCTTTTAAATATGCAACATCACCCTGAAAAATGATTTTGAGTTAACAATAACCAATTTACAGTGTATAAATGGAAAAATATTATAAATAAATGTATCCAAATATAAACCATATTAGCCTAGATTTATGAGAAATGTACATAGATTCCATGCATTAGAATATAAATCAAAGAGTAGATTTTTGGATGATATTTAATACTGCAAAACCTTAAGAATAACCCAATTATCATGAATTTGGTTGCTGAGTCTTTATATCCCTGAAAAGGGTATTTCATTTTCATTCAGTAGTAATTGGAAGCAGTCTGCTGACATTTGCTGGTCATTACCTTGGCACAACTTATATGCTTTGATTTAAATAAAATATACTTCTCGACACTAGCTTCAGCCACAACTTGTAGCAGATTCTTTATGAATTAATAAATATCTAACAATATTATATTATCTTTTCACTAAATAGCTTTAGGAATTTGATCAAATCATTTACTTTCTTTTAGAAAACCCCCATGCAATTGTTACTTTAATATTTTCTGTAAATTGTGTCTATGGGATTTAATCACATCTACATTTTTATCATCTCTATGCGACTTATACATAATTATTCAAAGTATTGACCATCACTAGCAATTTTTTACTCTCATCTGTCACTCAGCCCATTCAGTAATTCTGTGTTTAACAAAAGTGTTATTTTTAAAGTGATCCCTGAATCTATTCATTTTTTTACTTCTTCATAAGACCAGTCAAGCTGATCAAACACACCATGTCCCATACACTGAAACAATTATATATTATATATTTTTTATTCATAGGGAGTCTATGAATAAAAATTATATTTGTTTATTGTTAAGCTGGCAAACAGGCAGATAACCTACTCAAAAGTGGTGTCTATAGACATTTGTAACACCAATGGTGAGGCTAAAGGATTGCCAGCCTTTATGGCCTAGGAAAGTAAGTCAAACATCATATTTATGCAAATATAATAGTTTCATATCAATATTTTTAAGATAGTAATACTGGTAGGTGTAACAATTATACAAATATACTAACTTTCATAATACCTCTGATGTGCATTTTGGCAATCATTTCTGCAGTAAATAAAAGTGTAACACAACAATCAACCCCAAATGTAAGTGTTTGAAGAAAAGGGTACTTTTCAAATGATTTGGGAGTGTTTAAAGAAACCGATAACAAACTTAGAAGAGCGCAGAGTCTTAATATTCTTCTCACCCACATCTGAAATCAAAATTGTGTTATTTATATTTTCATAGTTACATACATACATACATATTGCCACACCTGTTTCCCGTTGGGGTAGGTAGAGACAATGGATCTCCACCTGCTTTGATCCTGACAAACACTTTTCGCTTCATCAACTTTCTTTAATTAATTTTAATCTTTATTATAGTTTCTGTTCTAAAACTCAGAGGTAAAAGTTTGAATTCAAAATTAATTACATATGCCTACCTTATTTACCCACTCGATGTCAGCGCTTTCATTTAAAGACTCCTCTGGTCCATAGTCTGCGAGGACAGGTTCTCCTTTCAAACTCTGCTTTCTTCCCAACATTTTTATGCGATTGAACAGAATTTTTGGTCGAAAAATTTTTAAAGCAATATAAAACTATCAAAACAAAACAACGCTTGTTCATAGGAACCCTTTTTCACATTGTAAGTAAAAATTGCAAAATTAATTTCAAATTTTACAAACGCAGTATCATATGAATAATAAATCTATCATTTTCAAACTATTGATTTTTCCTTCATTTTCATCATTTTGTTATTTGCAAATAGAGATGTGTAGTGATTGTTAAAACATGTTAAATAACGATACTCACCATATAACTAGGAGCAAGTTGGTCATCAACTCTTCAGCTGGCTGGTTGTAGAATTAAACCGAAAACTGACAAGTTTATGACTTAGTCTTCAACCGTCAGTAATCGATTAGTCACGGTTATTATAGCGCATCATTCACCTGTTAGCCATATAGCCATCAGTTGGTTTTTAAGCTGGATATCATTTGTCAGATAAAATGTTTTTGAAATTTCGGTTCTACTCTAGTCAAATCCTATTCTTTTTCATTTGTAATATTAGTAGTAGAATTCGCCACAAAGGCAGGCAAAGGAATTTTTAGTTCATACAGCCAATTCTGATGTATTCTATATTATCGCGCATATTTTTTCTTTTCTAACTAGTCTCTGATTCTGCTTTGACTTGTGATGTAAACTAGTGATGGAAAATATCACTACTTAAATATATCGAAAAAGCAGTGAAATTATTTTTTTGTCACTGTGAATTCACTAATTAAAATCACTGTCCGATATTTTCATAGGTGACGATTATTTTCTCAGGAGCTATATTTGTTTCCGCTCGTTACAAGTAGTGAAATAATGACTTGAGTTGGTTTATTAGCATTGATTTTTGTCGATAAGTTTTTCAAATAAACTTTCCCTCATACTTCTTCAGGCTTGGGACTGTTAGTATTTATTTTTCATTAGCATATTTTAAAGTGCAATGAATCAAATTAATCTACTTTTTAATAATAACAATTTTAGTTTTTGAAGTGATAACTTCATATGAGAGGGTAAACCGCTTCATTACGTAACGGGTCACGGCACCAGTCTCTCTGATTTCCCTTTCTCTCACGCATACGGTAGCGGTAGGCAGGCTCCTCCTCTCTCACTCTAACCCACGCGCTATATATATAAAATTTAAGTAATAACCTAAGCTTTTCTCAAGTTAAACAATTTCAATATTAAATGGTTCAACTTAGATTACTCTAAGTTATTACTTCTGTCGGGCGTCCCAAGATGCACACGTTTTTTTTGTTTTTATAGGTTCACTTGGTTTGAGTTAAGTTCAATTGAGTTGTGAACATATAATACAATATTTGTTTTTCTGGGATTCTATAATGAAGACATAATTGTTAATAATTAAGTTTAATCAGTAACTATTATTACACTATATATTTACACCATGTAAGTGTTCGAAAAAAAACATACGAAAAAATTTGCATACAATATGTCAAATTCACTCAAATATAACAGCCGGGGCGTGCTACTGCGTGGTGATTAGAACTATAAGTGAATTTAATTTGCTGTGAAATGAAATAATTTGTCTCAATATCAAGTCTCAACGATACTTTTTACAAAGTTAGCTCCCTAAATCAAATCCTCAAGTAAATAAATGCCTAACCTATTACAGAATAAGATACAATTTTACTTCACTCAGGTCCGCTCGTTTATCGCTTTGACTAAAGCGCCATCTAATACCAAATAGGCAAAGTAGATAAACAATCAATTAAACATTTATGCTGGTGTGCACAGATATTCAACCGACGATTAAAATAAATAAGCGCTGTTTATGCATACATTTTTAGCGATCATTTTATTTTAACTATCGGTTAAAAGTCGGTGCACATCACCCTTAGTTATCTATTTTCTAACTAGATGACACTGAACAGGGAGGTCCATAAAATATAACGTTTATCCCACGTAAAATATCGCAATATCGCCATAGTGAAATTTCACAATTCACAGTCCTGATTCCTATAACTGGAGTGAAAAGTGATTATTTTATATCACTGCTATTAACCGGTGATCAGTCAAATGCGCCATCACTAAAGTAAACAAAAGTAATAGAGGAGAGCTCGTAATAATATACATCTATAGTAGCTATCACAGGTTACTATGGATACTTGGTAGCAGTATTGCCAGATATTTCATTTCAGATTTCATGCAAATTCGGGTTTTTTGACGTTGGGGGTGATTCGGGGGTAAAGATTCTTTGGGAACTTTCAGGGAAAAAATTAACTTGAGAGAAATTTTGGAACTTTTTTAAGTTCCACTAATTCATCCACAACCACAATTCTCATCACTACAATTATTATATTTAAGATATCATACAGTACTACTATTTTATCTTAGAATTATATACTACTAGTGAATCATACTTCAATTCAATCGTTTATTTTAATAATTCAATTCATTCTTTCGTTCGTTATTTATATTATTTATTTATTATGCCGTCTCTACTCGTATACGTCGTATCCTATAGGCTACGTTCTATAAGAGATTCACAACCGAGATTTGTCCCGTTCCATTTGTTTGCCGGCAACACAATCGCAAACTTGAGTTTCCACTTGAGTAATAATATAATAATCATAATAATAGTCGGCAGACAAACACACTTATTGTATATCCCCAAATTAAGCAAGTTACGCTTGTGTTATGGGTAATATACAACGGACCACTCTGGGGCCCATCCCAGACACCCAGACCATAGTAAATAACCGAGAAAATATGTTTCCGAAATTTACTATACCAGGAATTGAACCCGGAGCCTCTGTGATGCAGTGAGGTAGGCCGGCAAAAGCTTAGCCCGCTCAACCACAGAGGCTGTCAAACCGCCGTCGTGAGTGGAACGGTTATTCGGCCCACTTATTGTCACGGGTCGTTGTCGTCGTTTGGGGATTTTTTCAAAATGCTTATTTTTAGTTTAGCTAGCTTAGTTTTTAGCTTATTTTTACTTTTGAACAAAAGTTGGGTTTTTGATATGGTCATCTGGCAACACTGCTATGTATAGTAGCTATGTATACTTACTTTACTAAAATTTAAAAGTGATCAAGTTTGTCAGGGACCTGGGATTGTTTGTTTATTGTTTATAAACAAAAAATAAATGAAATTAGTTTTATAAAACCATGGAATTAAACTGAATCGTCTTGAATTTGTCCACACTAAAGTGTTATCCACAATGTTCATTTACATGAGTAAAAAGGTAGGACTATTTTGGTGGTGTTTCCTTGACACAAATAATTGGGGGTGATCTGTAGTCCTAGCTGATTTTAATTGCTGAGTTTCTAAAAGTAAGTTAAATATTTGTAATATTTCCAGATTGCCATACCGAAACAGTCAAATGTTACTTGTATATCTTGGAATCATTCATCTGGATATATTGCAGTAGGAGGACGAGATGGAATGCTTAAAGTGTTAAAATTGGAATCAGGTAAACTTCTCTTAGGCTGTACAGTATGCTATCTTGTATTTATGCACATAAAATGTATTATGTATATAATAATCTTCTCTATTATTTAGTGACCTGAGGATTCACTACTTTAGCCAGTCATATATTCCGCCCTGACATTTAATTTCACATTCTAGAGGAAATCTTTAAAACAGCAGGAGAACTATGAAATAAGATGTTTTCATGTTATGGATTCCAATAATATAAGGCTTCTAGTTAGGATTAAATAAAAATCTGCCATTAATTGGTTTATAACTAGATTGGCAAAGTATCTTTTCAATTATTTTCTTCCATACAACATTGGTACCCACCCTATACAAGCATTTTAAAATAATTTAATTATTTAGGTTTGTAAAATAATCTAATAATAATAACATAAGAGTGCCTAAGTTGCTTAGCTGGAAAATATACAGGTAATATGTTTGTATTTGGTCAATTTTTAAGTTAGTTTGAAAAGTGTTAAATTTTTTATAGTTATTGTTAATATGTTAGTTATAATTTCTATCACTACTAGTCTAAGTGCTACATTATAAGCTGTGCATAGAAGGTTTGCCATTGACTACTTTCTGTTATTGTATTGTATTACATACTATTATTGTATATACTTATGTAAAGTATATACAATAATAAAAATTATAATAAAATTGCAAAACTATTTATGTTGTAACCTATTTTGTCAACCCTACTGACCATTGATGTGTAACATCATGAGGCTATCGGCCAACTTTCTGCACACAGGTAGTATAATTTAATATTTAATTTCAAATTACATATTTCATGTCATCTGTAGGTACTGGAGGCAATCTATCAATGAATTTAAGTTTAGAAGGTCATACTGGCAGGGTGTGTGTTGCAATATGGAATGAGGTTTACCAGAAATTAACTACAAGTGATGAACATGGCGTTATTATTGTTTGGATGCTTTATAAGGTGAAATAATTGTATACTTTAATTGAATTTTCTTTTGATTTATAATTTGCTGAATATTTATTTACAACAATTATGTTTATTATATTTAACTGTTTATTCATCATGGTTACTTGGGTTCATTCATAAAATGTTAACATGTTTATTGCCAAAAAAAGATTTAAATAAAATTATACTTTTCATAAATGTGGATAACCATAGAATAGTTTCTATCCTAGTAGTGACAACTGGTGTAATAATATATACATTTATTTAAAGGTTCTGTGGTTTGCATTAGGTAAAGCCCTAGTATAATCAATTGTGAAATTATGCAGTCTGATTTCTTTGGGTAGTGTTGAAATAACAAAAATTGCTTGGCTTTAATTTCTATGTTGTTTTTTCCACATTAGGGATCTTGGTATGAAGAGATGATTAATAACAGAAATAAGTCAACAGTAACAAGCATGGCATGGGGTTCAGATGGACAAAAGATTTGCATAGCATATGAAGATGGTCAGTATAGTATAATACTTATTCTTTCATGTGTAATTTAAAGATACTTTTTTTCTCTTTTTTTATTATAAATAGTCTGCAAAGAAATTGGACACTTTTCAATAATCATAATAGGTTGGGGAAAAAGTCTTTTCGCATATAGTATTTATGAACTTGTAATAAGATCTCTTTGGCTATACCATTTATATCTGGCTGGTTTTGGTATCATTAAAAGTTTTAATTTTAAAGAAGACAATTCCAAATTAAAATTAGGAAAATGTGTGATTTTCATTTCTTTTTCTTATTGTTAAAATGAGTGAATCTAATAAGGAAATTCGATACATTTTAAAATTTTACTAGAAAAAAGGTAAAAATGCAACACAAGCCAAGAAAAAAAATTGTGATGTTTATGAACCTCATGCAGTATCTGTGAGAGTAGCGCAAATTTGGTTTAAGCGTTTTTAATCCGGAAATTTTGATATCAAAGATGCACGTCGCTCCGGTCGCCCTGTTACGGACAAAACTGATGCCATTTTTGAAAAAGTGGAGCAAGATCGGCATATTAGTAGTTACGGTGTAGCTGGAGAATTGGGAATTGACCACAAAACGGTTTTGGCGCATTTGAAAAAAGCTGGGTACACAAAAAAGCTCGATATTTGGGTGCCTCTTGAGCTCACTGAAAGAAACCTAATGAACCATGTACTCATTTGTGATTCTTTATTACGACGTAATGAAACCGAACCATTTTTGAAGAAGCTGATAACTGGTGATGTAAAGTGGATCACGTACGACAAAAGCGTGCGAAAAAGATCGTGGTCAAAGGCCGGCCAGGCTTCACAGACTGTGGCGAAACCCGGGTTAACTCGCAACAAGGTGATGCTGTGTGTATGGTGGGACTGGAAGGGCATTATTCATCACGAGCTGTTGCCGCCAGGCAGGACCATCGATTCTGAACTGTACTGCGAACAACTGATGAGATTAAAGCAAAAAGTTGAGAGAATGCGGCCGGAATTAATCAACAGAAGGGGTGTGGTTGTTCACCATGATAACGCGAGACCTCCCACATCTTTAGCCACTCAGCAAAAATTACGAGAGTTTGGCTGGGAGGTGTTAATGCATCCGCCGTATAGTCCTCACCTTGCACCTTCAGATTTTCACCTGTTACGGTCTCTGCAGAATTCCTTAGGCAGTGTCAGGTTAACATCACGAGAGGACTGCCAAAACCATTTGTCGCAGTTTTTTGATCAAAAGCCCCAAAATTTTTATAGCGATGGGATCACATCCCTACCTACAAGACGGCAAAAACTTATCCAACAAAATGGCACCTAGATACTTTAGTCAAATGTAAATAACCTTTACAAAAAAACCTTTTGAATTTTTATATAAAATGTGAAGAAACTTTTTCCCCAACCTAATATGTAGATCATTTTATTGGGGTGTCTAGAGATTTTAAGTAATTACAAATAATGTAAATAGTTGATTTATGTGAGAACTGATTCCCATCATGTGAATTATGGTGAAATTCCTTGTGAACTATCGCTATACAGAAAGCTTTACGAAGACCTTTATTAATTTTAATTTGGTTCTTTTTGTTCCAGGAGCTGTTATTGTTGGTTCTGTTGATGGATCCAGAGTGTGGGGTAAAGATATAAAAGGCCCTGGCTTAGCAGCTGTACAGTGGTCACCAGACAATTCTATGCTGCTATTTGCACTTACTAATGGAGAATTACATTTATATGACGATCAAGGAAATTTTGCTGTATGTATTCATAGCTCAATAAAATCTAACCAAAATATAATATAATACACATTATATTTTATTTTGGTTAGATTTTATTGAGTTATTTTATAATATAATACACATATCTTGTAGTAAACATTTACATAGAATATATTGCATTAATTTTTTTACCAACTTGAAAAAGGAGGATGTTTTCAATTCAACTATATGTTATTTTTTGTTGGTAATGCAATTTCTACATTCATTGTGGCCCGATTTATAAAATATTTTTATTTAAAAGAGTATACTCCTGAGATGATCCTATTCTCTCAAGTCAGGATCTAATCAAGTGAATCCCAGAGAAATTGAGAACAATCCTCGAATATTATAGACACATACAACCTGTTTCATGTATGTATATATATATATATATTTAAAAGCTATTCAATTATTTGCGTAAGTAAAAAGTAGAAAATATAAAAAACAAAACCAACTTCAAAAGTAACTAAAAACAAAAAAATAAATATATTCTACAACATCTTGTAGTCAGTACTAAGTAAAACATAAAAAACAACAAATTTCAAAATATAGTCATTTTTATGTTTTACTTCACACCAATTTCAAGGTGTTATAAGTATGTAGGATATGCCCGCGACTTCGTCCACGCCTGATTTAAATTCCCGCGTGATTCCCGGGACACATAGTACCGCAGCATTTAAAAAAGAATATAAGCTTCTAACTTCTTTTTTCTCCACCGACTTCTAGATGTTGTAGAAAAAAGAGGGTTAAATATTGATTTTTTGGTTTTTAGTCTGAAGTCAGGTTTGTTTTTGTTAAAAAAATAATTTCACTTTTTAGTTGCGCAAATACTTCAATAGCTTTAGAAATAATATACTAAGCACCTGTAGAAATTTTACAACTGGCACGCGTATACAAATTTGCCATCTCACTCTTCGGTGTATATGGTCTTCAACAAGGGTTGATCTTGATTTCCTTGCGATCCACAAATCAGATCCTTAAGGGTAACTCTCGATTTCTCTGGGATCCACTCATCAGATCTGGATTTGGTGACCATGGAACCACCTCGGGAGTATACATACTTCGAATAAAGAAAAAAAATCAAATTCGATCCACAATTGACAAAGAAATCGCGTTACATGCATATACGGAAATCTCCGTGCAGAAACGGAAAAATAATACTTATTCCTGCGGCCGGGCGTCACAGGCTTTTTATTATATTAGATTTATAGAGAAATATTACATGTTGTTTATCTTAGACATATGTAAGTGGGACATTCAGAAAGTTTTGCGAAAATAAAAAAATGTTCTATATATAAATATTTTTGTTTTTTAAATCTTTTCAAAGTACCTTTATACAAAGTTTCATGCGTCTGAACCAGTTTTTGAAACAATTTTTCCAGTCCACCGCAGATACCTCGTTTACAGCTTGCTCGTACGCTGACAGCGCATCTTCCGGCAACGAAAATTGTATTCTTTTGAGCAAAATTTTTATTTTCGGGAATAAAAAGAAGTCACACGGTGCTAGGTCAGGGCTGTAAGAAGGGTGGCCCAGGAGTTTGACCGGCGTGCTGTCCAGGAAGTCCGTCGTTTTGAGCTCGGTATGGGCGGGCGCGTTGTCGTGTTGGAGCAGTAGCCCGCGGAGCCCTGTTTTGGTCGCTTATTGCTCACAGCAGAAAAAACTTCTGCCAAGCATTTGGTAGTAGACCATTCGGCGTTGATGCTGCTTCTTTGGTTCCGTAAAGGAATTGATACCAAGTAGCCAGTGAAATTGAAAAACTCGCGATAAAATCTTCACCCCGCTTCTAGATCGCTTCACTTTGTTAGGCGTTGTTTCGTTTTGAAACACCCAAACCGTCGACTAGCGCTTCGTTTCTGCATCGTATTGATAAATCCAGGACTCATCACCTGTAATGATGTCGTAAACACGCCGAGACGAGCCTGCTTCAAATTTGTTTATCATATCAGGGTACCATTCCACCCGGGCCAGCTTCTGAGCATCGGTGAGATTGTGCGGCACCCGGCGTGAAACTATTCTCCTCACGCGAAGATGCACGTGTAGACACTCGTGATGGATTCCCGATCCAATCTGCAGTACGTGCTGAATCAATTGATATGTAACTCGCCTTTTGTATTGGATTAAATTTTTCACTGCCAGCACTTTTTCTTCCGTAACAGCCGTCAAAGGGCGACCATTTCTTTCTTCATCCCCCAAAGTTAGTCGACCGCGCTTGAATTCATTGTACCAACCATACACGGTTGCACTAAAAGGGTCTTTTTCATCCATGACTGCCATTTGAAGTCTATCGTACGATTCGTCCGGTTTCAGGCGACACGTGAAATTGTAAAAAATCATAGCGCGAAAATGTTCCCGGCGCAGATCCATTTTTCAATGAGACACGATAATTTAAATTAGCTTACAAACAATATAAAGGGAAATTTTGAAATTGGAACGTACCTATTTCTAGTTATAAATAATCATATTTTCAAAATAGATTTTAACTGGCCAGTCTCATACATAAAAACTTTTGTTCGCAATACTTTCCGAGTGGCTTGGTACGGCGACTGACATGTGTGATTTTCAATAATATTATGTTATGATGTAATGAGATTTTACGAAATGAAGAAGTTGCGTATTGTGCTATGACCGTGTTTCTTAAAAAATAATATTTTCATATCCACACACACACATAATATTATTATATCTAATGTTGATTATTTTTTATTTATAGATGCCCCTCTCTGTACACGGTGTATCAAGTTCAATGGAAGTTATATCAATGGATTGGTATCCTGGAAAGGCTCCGACTAATAGGCCAGTTTTATTAGTTTGCTACAAGAGTGGTTTAATATTATTAATGAAAAATTGCGTTGACGAAGGTAATAAGTCTATTTTTTACATCTGTGCTCTCAGGCCAGCATTGAAACACTCAGCATTTGAATAAGACATATTTATGTTAGCTAATAAGCTATCATGACTTATTATAAAAAAGTTTGTTCTTAATTTTCAGATAGTGTACTTGTAGAAACAAATATGGCGGCTATAGATTGCCGTTGGAATCATAACGGCATAATTCTCGCCGCAGCTGGATGTACCACTGACAAAACAAACATTGTTCAGTTCTTCAGTGCTTATGGAGAGGTCTGTAATCTCCCCATAATTGGAGACGACTCAATACTTCTTTTCTTTCAACACTTATTATAGTTTGCAATTTGTCGTCAGTTACAACATCACAATTTCTAGTTCATTCCTCAAAAAGACAGAATTTATTCATATAATTTTCATTTTTATTTTTCTTTATTACATTCCACATCGCACTAATTATTTCCTTATCAGTTGCCCATTTATTGGTAGAATTTATTAAAGAAAATAGAACATTTCAAAGTAAAATATTTTCACAAATGTTATACTTTATTAAGGTAGACATGCAAGACAGGTGTGAAAAATTCTTAAGTTTTAGTATTCGTAGTTTCTGTGATAATTAATTTTGTAAAACATAGACAGACACCAGCTAGACTGTAAGGGTGGGTCTGTAGGGAACATGTAAGCGTGTAAGGAGGAATGCTAGGTAAGCAAAATGCATCGTGCGAGGAGAAGGATGAAAGGCGGGCGGCCACTGCGAGCCGACCCGTGCGTGAGTAAAGTTGTCGCTTTTGGGGTAATAAATTTAAGTTAAAACTATCGACCTTTAAATTACCCCAAACCTCAATCGCGGGGACGAGTACGCACCGCCGCGAAAGGTCCCTTTTTAGCTTTTGATATGGAGATCCTAAAAGATGTCGAGAAAATTAAATGAACCTTGTAGTCACTCACATTTGAAAAAAGATTAGTTGAAATAGTGTCTAGTATTATAATTCTAATAGTTTGTATTTAAATTTAAATATCTAACTTGCTGAACGCCATGGTGTTATGCGTAATAGAATGGGGTTTTAAGTATTATATTATTTCAATAAGTATAACAAAATAAAATTCTGAATTTCTCAACATTTTTTAATGTGTTTTAGCACATAAGAACACTCCGAGTACCAGGCGGTTCAATGACAAACCTATCATGGGAAAAACGCTCACTAAGACTAGCGATAGCAATCGATTCTTTTATTTATTTTGCTAATGTCAAACCGGATCACAAATACGCCTTTTATGGCAACACTTTGGCATACGTTTCTGGCAATGAAACCGTCACGTTTTGGGATACTGTAACTTATCAGGTGAGACTCAATTATTTCTACTTGTTTGTTTTGTTTGTCTTGCATTTTTTTTTAAATACACACCTGAATGTGTATAGTGAATATGTATGTACATATTAACCCCCTAAATGCCTCACAACACCAGCATGTAACAGATACACTCTACATTAGTATAAGTTTAGTATTAAAATTAGATTAAATTAATATAATAAGGTATTCGTAAGGTACACCACAACACACATATGATTGAACAAATGTCACACACAAAAACAAAAATGACCAAGAAGCGTGTTTATGTACTTAAAACTGTCTTCAAAATTAAGTTATAAAAAAGGGTACGGAACTCGAGTCCGTAGAATTGTTAAAAAAAACGCTAAATGAATGAAAGCTCATACATTATATCGGGTTTGGAAACTACACCCCTCATATATTTAATGTATAGTCTAATCTAGTGGACTTAGCACTGTTAAGCAGAAGTCCCAAGGGGCGACTCCCTTTAGGAGGATAGGATACATTCCGTAAATTAACATACTGTAATCTTACTTACTCTTGTCTGAGTGTTTGGGATCGGCCCCGGAGTTGTCCGTTGTATACTATTTTGCCTAACCCATTTCCCGTTTTTGTCTGCCGACTTATTATTAAATAATATTAACTTTTGAAATTTGTGTTTTATGTTTAAATAATATTTCAACTGGAAGTAGTCTTGGATAAATCACATACCGGATGTCACAGATATATCTGCTGTTGACGAATACTGTGCCATTGCGACTACAAGCACATTGATAATTTTAAATCAACAAGGAATACAATGTGATGGTAATTTTTTATATATATTCTACCAGTTTTTCTATGTTCCAGTTTCTAAAGTAAAAAAAAACCTACTACTAGTACTTATAACTGTTTTTATGAATATAAATAAGGGTTTAAAAGGTAATTTTATCTATCATATTATAAAAATGCCGTGTCTGTACATTGGAGCTATTAAAAAAATAACTGGAATACACTATATAAACTATGGAAGATACGATGCATTTTTTAAGATTTCTTGTATATTTGTTTGTTTGTTCGGGATTCACGTAAAAACTACTGGACTATTTTCGATGTGTTTTTCGCTGATTGATAGGGAATTCTTAGACTTAAAGTCTGCGCTGCATTTTATCCTGGGAATCCCGCGGCAATTTTCCCGGGAACGGTTTATAGTTGTTCAAAAGCATAAAAATTTGCTTATTCCGACACAGTTCTAACTAAAATAATAGGTTGGGCAAAAAGTCTTTTCGCATATAGTATATATGAACTTGTAATAAGATCTCTTTGGCTATACTATTTGTATCTGGCTGGTTTTGGTATCATTAAAAGATTTAATTTTAAAGAAGACAATTCCAAATTCAAATTAGGAAAATGTTTGATTTTCATTTGTTTTTCTTATTGTTAAAATGAGTGAATCTAATGAAGAAATTCGATACATTTTAAAATTTTACTACAAAAAAGGTAAAAATGCATCCCAAGCCGCGAAAAAAAATTGTGATGTTTATGGACCTAATGCAGTATCTGTGAGAGTAGCGCAAATTTGGTTTAAGCGTTTTCAATCCGGAAATTTTGATATCAAAGGTGCACGTCGCTCTGGTCGCCCTGTTACGGACAAAATTGATGCCATTTTTTAAAAAGATAAGCAAGCTCGGCATATTAGTAGTTACGATGTAGCTGGAGAACTGGGAATTGACCACAAAACGGTTTTGGCGCATTTGAAATAAGCTGGGTAAACAAAAAATCTCGATATTTGGGTGCCTCATGAGCTCACTGAAAGAAACCTAATGAACAGTGTACTACTCATTTGTGATTCTTTAATACGACGTAATCAAACTGAACCATTTTTGAAGAAGCTGATAACTGGTGAAGGAAATTGGATCACGTACGACAAGAACGTGCGAAAAAGATCGTAGTCAAAGGCGGTAAGGCTTCACAGACTGTGGCGAAACCCGGGTTAACTCGCAACAAGATGATGCTGTGTGTATGGTTGGATTGGAAGGGCATTATTCATTATGAGCTGTTACCGCCAGGCAGGACCATCGATTTTGAACTGTACTGCGAACAACTGATGAGATTAAAGCAAAAAGTTGAGAGAAAGCGGCCGGAATTAATCAACAGAAGGGGTGTGGTTTTTCACCACGATAACGCTAGACTTTACACATCTTTAGCCACTCAGCAAAAATTAGGAGAGTTTGGCTGGGAGGTGTTAATGCATCCGCCGTATAGTCCTGACCTTGCACCTTCAGATTTTCACCTGTTTCGGTCTCTGCAGAATTCCTTAGGCAGTGTCAGGTTAACATCACGAAAGGACTGCCAAAACCACTTGTCGCAGTTTTTTGATCAGAAGCCCCAAAATTTTTATAGCAATGGGAGCACGTCCCTACCTACAAGATGGCAAAAAGTTATCCAACAAAATGGCACCTACATACTTTAGTAAAATGTAAATAAACTTTATAAAAAAAACCTTTTGAATTTTTATATAAAATACGAAGAAACTTTTTCCCCAACCTAATACATATATAAAGTAATAGCTTACATTTTAGCATCTCGGTAAACGTAGTGTCGGACGCCCTCCAGCCCGATGAACTGACGACCTGCGCAAGGTCGCCGGTAGGCGCTGGACGGGGTAGGCAGAGGACCGTGATGAGGGGTGCTGACTTGGGGGAGGCCTACGTCTAGCAGTGGATGAGAGCGCATTGAAATTGTTTAACCAAATTAATTAACATAAAAACTTCAGAAAGAAGTACTAGGTGCTATATATACATCCTGAAAATAATTCAGGAAAACAAGTTGTGCTGATATGTTATCTATATACATATTCTTAACACCTTGTATCAATAAAATTTATGTTTATTTTACAGCAAAAGAAATCACTATACCCATAATCTATGTCTCAATAAATAGCAAAGCGACTGTGGTAGGTGCTTCAAAAGAGTTGTTTATGATATGGAAATTCTCGACGCCAACTAGGCCAAGTATGTAATGTAATCTATACTATAATAAATCTGTAAATGGTTCGAGTTTGTACATTGCGTTTAAAAATGGGAAAAAAATCAGAGGGATAACTCGGACCAGGATATGTCTGAAATGCAAGTTTTAGAATTTTTGTCTGTCTGTCTGTCTGTTAGAGCATCACGTGAAAACTACTGAACGGATTTAAATGAAACTCGATACAGAGCTAGCTTGTATCCCGGATTTTTTGTGATTTGTCATTTTGGTTATTTTGCTCATTTTTGTCATTTATGTAGTTTACAGATAGATAGACGGAGGATATATAAATAAAACTAGAACTGGTTGAAATAGAGGATGAAAGTTTGTATGGGCCCAATCATTTCTAAAGTTTATACATATAAAAATCCATCATTTATAAAAAAATGTGATAGTAACCCGATCTGTGTATCTGTTAAACTTTCACGGAAAACTACTGGGAGTACAGGATCGGTTTTGCTCTAATTTTGTTTAAATGTAGTTTTAATACCGAAAATGGACATAAATAAATACTTTTCATGCCAGGAGATTGGATAGCTTTGCGATATAAAATGAAGTGAATCTTCCGGGGGCAAATAGCACTACCATAAAAATGTAGTACAATGTAACTTTTATAATATTAACGCCTGCTCTTTAAACAAAAGGCACGCACTGGAGGTGGACCCGCGGCACTGCCGCGGGGTAAACTATAGTATAATATAATAGTTATACATTGAAGTGCTTAAAGTGTTTTCTCTATTAATATGGAGAATATTTTTATTTATTTGCCGCAGGAACATCTGAACAAATTTTCAATGCCAGCGGTACACTATTGAACTCTAGTGATGGTGATTTTCATGATGACACTATATGCTGTATTGCTACTTCTGATACTCATTTATTATTGGGAAGGGATTCGGGAACAATACTACTATTTTCGCTTGTTAATTTTAAGAAATTAACATCCATTAACATGAATTCCAAGCCATACAGATTAGGGTTAAACTCAAATTCCAGGTGAGTGTAATTTCTTTTCAATCATTGATAAACATAATATCGCACTTTTAATCCAATATTGACACTACCCAAAAAAGTGAACTGTATAGGAGAGCCAAAAATGCGTTTTTTAAGCATGAATATCAGTATTATTACAGTACCTTGCTAGTGGATGCTTCAATTACTTTAAAACCAGAATTAGTGTTATTACACGTATCTCCATGTTTTCAATAAATGGCATTAATCGATTTGGAAAATTTTTGCATAGTGTCAGTATTAAATTAAGCTTGCGGATTGTTTACCAGTTAAAAAACATAAAAGTTCGTATTGTAGTGTTAAATGTAAATTTTGCAATATTTCTTAGATTTACTGCCTACTTAGATAGCAAACCGGTGATTAAAATATAAAGCAATTACGTATTATTAAAAATGTTCTTTTTTAGAAATGGTTTTGCATAGTTTGTTTATCTAGCCAGTTCAAGTAATCATGTACCAGGTCACTCGGAAAGTATTGCGAAAAAAAGTTTTTATGTATGAGAGACTGGCCAATTATAATCTATTTTGAAAATATGATTATTTATAACTAAAAGTAGGTACGTTCGAATTTTAAAACTTCCCTCCACATTGTTTGCGAGCTAATTTAAATTATCGTGTTTCATTGCAAAATGGATCTGCGCCGGCAACATTTTCGCGCTATGGTATTTTACGATTTCAAGTGTCGCCTGAAACCAGCCGAATCGTACGATAGACTTCAAATGACATTCATGGAGAAGGCCCTTCTAAGGCAACCGTGTATCGTTGGTATAACGAATTCAAGCACGGGTGACTAACTTTAGGGGATGAAGAAAGAAGTGGTCGCCCTTTGACGGCTGCTACAGAAGTAAACGTGCTAGTAGTGAAAAATTTAATCAGCGAGTTAATCAATAGGCGAGTTAACAGGATAGGCCGTGGTGGCGGCACCCTGATCTATTTCAGAAGATCTCTACACTGCATGCCTCTAGTCACCCCACCACTAGTAGGTATGGAGGTATCCGCCTGCAGACTAGCAATGACTGGCCACCAACCTCTAGTCATAGTCTCAGCATACCTCGCGTGCCAGAAAACCCTTATTAAGAAAGACCTAGAAGCCCTATTCAACTTAGGCCCAGCTGTTATAATAGCCGGAGATCTGAATTGTAAACACGAACAGTGGAATTGCAATACCACTAACCCCAATGGCAGAGCCCTAATAAATATATCAGACAATCTTTTGTTTGATATAATAACTCCCATGACCCCCACACGATACCCCCCCAACCGCGACTGGGGGACCCCAAACACTCTCGACCTAGCATTACTGAGGGGCGTAACTCTTCAGTTCCATTCGATCGAAACGATGGACGATATAGACTCGGACCATCGCCCGGTTATCCTCAAATTAGGACAACAGACGGACCAGACATCTGAAACTAGGACCTCTGTGGACTGGTTGAGACTTGGGGACCTCCTCAAGGCAACCGAATCACAAGACGTGGACCGCATCCCGGACCACATCGAATCCCACCAAGACACGGAGACGGCGATCGAGGCCCTCACCAGCCACCTTCAATCCGCAGTGCGGAACTCGTCCAGACAGGTACCAGTGGAGAATGACCGCCACTTATGCCTGCCGGACGAAGTGAGGGTACTGCTGAGGGAAAAGAGAGCCGCCTCCAGAGCTCACGACAGATATCCCACCGAAGACAACAGAGTCCGACTCCGCCAACTAGAGCGCGAGGTCAAACTACGTATCCGGGAAGTCAGGGAACAACGTTGGGACAGAACGTTGAGAGATATCGAACCAACTCACCAGGCGTACTGGAAGCTGGCTAGAGCTCTCAAATCAGATACCCTCACTGTCATACCCGCGCTAGAAAGAGCCGACAACACCGAGGCGTTCGATGATGAGGAGAAAGCCGAATGCCTTGCTCAGAGTCTAGAGCTTCAATGCTCCCCACTACACAAAACGTCGACCAGTCACACCTGACGGAGGTGGACTCCGAGGTTGAACGTAGATCCTCCTTACCAGCGGAAACCACACTCGACCCAGTCACGGTGGAAGAAGTGCAAGATCTGATCAAGTCCTCAAACCACGAAAGGCCCCAGGGATCGATGGCATTAACAATCGCGTGTTAAAACTCCTCCCCGGCCACTTGATTATAATCTTAGTGAGCATCTTCAATGCCGCCATAACAAACTGCTCTTTCCCCGCGATCTGGAAGGAAGCAGACGTCATCGGTATTCACAAGCCTGGAAAACCGGCTAATAAACCGTCCAGCTACCGCCCAATCAGCCTACTGAGCACACTCAGCAAGCTTTACGAGAGGGTCATCCTCTCTAGGCTAAGAGATTTTGCCATCAGCAAACATCTGCTACCCGATGAGCAGTTTGGATTCCGTGCCAGACCACTCATGCGTCCAACAGGTGCACCGCATCACGGAGCACATACTATCCCACTTTGCCCATCGCCCTCGTCGCCCTATAGGAACAGCCGCACTGTTCCTTGACGTAGCTAAGGCCTTCGACAAGGTCTGGCATAACGGTTTGATTTACAAGCTGTACCAGTTCGGTGTACCAGACAGACTCGTGCTCATCTTGCGAGACTTCCTCCTAGGCCGTAGCTTCCGTTTTCGAGTGGAGGGAACACGCTCGTCCCTCACCCACTCACAGCCGGTGTACCACAGGGCTCGGCACTATCTCCACTACTCTTCACGCTGTACACCAGCGACATCCCAAAACTCCAGATGTAGAGTTGGCCCTCTTCGCGGATGACACCGCACTCTATACATCAGATCACAACCGACAAATGGCTTGCGTCCGGCTACAGGTAGCTGTAACAGAGCTAGGCGAATGGTTTCGCAAATGGAGGATAGAGGTAAACCCGGAGAAAAGCGCAGCAATGTTCTTTTCCCCTGGCACGCTTCGCTCTCCCAAACGCGCTTGCCTTCGCTTAAAAGCCATCTCGCTCTACGAACAAGAGATCCCCTGGGCAAAGTACACCAAATACCTGGGTGTCACCCTAGATCAGAACTTGCGCTTCAACGAGCATATCACTATAGTCCGGAATAGAGCGCGATTTGTGATGGGTCGTCTAGCACCCATGATAGATAAACGAAGCAAAATGTCCCTCAGACACAAGCTTACTCTATATAAAACATGCATCCGCCCGATCATGACATACGCGAGTGTGGTATTCGGCCATGCCAAGCCTGCCCTTTTAAAGAAATTGCAAATCGTTCAGAATAAATTCATGCGCAGAGCCGTCGGTGCTCCCCTCTATATGCGTAACGTCGACATCCACCGCGATCTGGAGCTTCCCTCCATCAAAAACTACATTACGTCGCTCTCGCGTAAGTATTTCGATCTAGCGCCGCACCATCGAAATCCCTCGTCGTGTCCGCGTCCGATTATAAGCCTCGACGAAAGGCTCTCGTGCGACGACCGCGTAACATCCTCATGGACAAGGTCGACGATATCACGAAACGGCTGGCTCGGATCAGCCCGCCCGCGGTCAGGACGGCAGGCTGGCAGGCACCGACAGACAGACACAGACGGCGGCGTCGACGCCGCCAATCACGATCTCTCCACGTCCCCGCGAGGGACGCCAGGAGACACAGCCCCCCCATAGGATAGACTAGGCGTGTTGCTGGGAAGTTTCTTTCGCCGTTTCTTCTCTCCCAGCCATAACACGTTGCGAAACGGCAGTAAGATAGTATAGGCCACCGCGAACCGCCGATCCCGGTCCGCCGGGATCCTTCCTCTCGGGCTTTATATTACCCGTCGCCCGCTCTCAATTAGTGCATTGTGTCGCCTTATGGTGGGCATCATTAGATTCACCCCCCTCTCATGGCAACAGTCCAGCCGAGGTGAAACTCCCTAGGGAGCCCCCTCGAGCAAGTTGCCTCCCGGGCTCGAGCGCCTTCGCTTCGCAAAGGCACTCGCCCCAAAAACCCCGGTAAAGTTGTAAGGTCTTCGGACCAACAACATAAAGTCAAGTCCAATTAAAAAAAAAAGGCGAGTTACATATCCAGAGATTCAGCACGCTCTGCAGATTGGATCGGGAAGCCTTCACGAGATTCTACACGTGCATCTTCGCGTAAGGAGGATAGTTTTACGCCGGGTGCCGCACAACCTCACCGATGCTCAGAAGCAGGCCCGGGTGGAATGGTACCGTGATATGATAAACAAAGAAGCAGGCTCGTCTCGGCGTGTTTACTACATCATTACAGGCGATGACTCCAGGATTTATCAATACGACCCAGAAACGAAGCGCCAGTCGACGGTTTGGATGTTTCAAAACGAATCAACGCCTAACAAAGTGAAGCGATCTAGAAGCGGGGGGAAGATTTTGATTGCGAGTTTTTCCAATTTTACTGGCTACTTGGTGTTAATTCCTTTACGGAACTAAAGAAGCATCAACGCCGAATGGTATACTACCAAATGCTTGGCAGAAGTTGTCTCTGCTGTGAGCAACAAGCGACCAAACACATGACTCCGCGGGCTACTGCTCCACCACGACAACGCGCCCGCCCATACCGAGCTCAAAACGAAGGACTTCCTGGACAGCACGCCGGTCAAACTTCTGGGTCAACCTCCTTACAACCCTGACCTAGCACCGTGCGACTTCTCTTTATTTCCGAAAATAAAAAATCAGCTCAAAGGGATACAATTTTCGTCACCGAAAGATGCGTTGTCAGCATTCGAGCAAGCTGTAAACCAGTTGTCTGCGACGGATTGGAAGTGTTTCAAAAACTGGTTCAGACGCATGCAACTTTGTATAGAGGCTGGTGGAGAGTACTTTGAAAAATTTAATACAAAAATATTTACATATAGTACATTTTTTTTTCGCAATACTTTCCTAGTGTCCCACGTATAATATTCAAATTTTTGTAATGAACGTCGAGCAAATAGACACAAGCCGAAAGCCGAATGTGGCCCCGACATCAGCCTCTGTAGTTAACAGCGAGTCAACAGACAAAACGCGTTTTTTGATCGATTTCTCAGCCCTTTGTTACAGTAATTATACATACTTTATTGTGGTGAAAAAAATATATGTCAATCTTGATCATATTTCTGAGGTAAACTATGTACTCAAAACGCATTTTCGATAAATTTTCTCGATAGAAAATAATTGCAAAGTAACCTCTAAACGTGTTCTTCAATCTTGTGTCATGTTATTACTGTTAATCGTACATCGCTAAAATAAATAACAGTAACATATTGGTGGTGCGGGTGATAAAGGTAAAAAAATGTAGGTGGTGGAAGGAGGGCAAAATCCACAGCCGGGTAGAATGAAGCGGCACTCACCTGCGGATCTCCAGTCCTCGTTCCTTAGACTCCACAGCACGTCTTCAAATTTGCGTATGTTCACACCAACAGGAGCGGGTTTATAAGTAAAAAGCGTTCTATATTTGCACTCAATGCGCGTGCGATGCTCGCGTGACCGATTACGTACTGGGCCGCCCGCCGGCACGAATCGTGGTTAGCCGACAGGTGGCACCGCCTGTCTCTATCCAGCGTGCGGGTTTGCGGGAAGGAGAGGATAGGTAGGTAATATAAGGCGCCTAACCATGCACCCCGCCTTGAAAGTTCATAAAACTTTCAACAGAAGATGCGAAAAGAAGAAAAAAGAGGATAGAACAGGCATAAGGCCTAAGCGAAAATAAAGTGCGGTGCGTATATATAAAATAAATATAAGTAGCTGTTGAAAATTATGCTAATAAGTGCGGTATCAATGAATTATATAATATAAACTAATATTAAAGCGATTATTTAACTAAATTTTACTAATAATTAAGATGTTACTATGTGCTAAACGAATCTTTGAATAGTTATTGTTGCGGTAAAGGATAAAGTTTGACAACTGGACGTTTATAAACTCCAGTACTAGTTTTTACAGTAGCGACTCGGATAACTCCGTCTGATCCTGGATAGACTTCCGTAATTATACCTAAGGGCCAACTCAAAGGTGGCAAATTACCGTTTTCTAATAGAACTATGGTGCCTATTCCCACGGAGCGTTCCGGAGTACACCATTTTTGGCGCACTTGTAATGTATGTAAATACTTAACTCGCCACTTTTCCAGTAAGAAAGAACGAGTTGATCTAAAAGATCTTTCCGCTTAGTTAACGTTATGCGGGCATCTGACAATTCAGAAGAAGGCAAGTGCTTTAAAGGACTTGACATCAGAAAATGAGAGGGTGTTAACACGTCCGGATGCGGATCTGCGGATACAGCAATAAGCGGTCTCGAATTCAAGATACATTCGATTTGTACTAAGACTGTCAAAAGTTCCTCATAGGTGAGAAGTTGTTTGCCTATTACTCTAAACAAATGCTTCTTAACACTTTTAATATTAGCCTCCCACGCCCCCCCCAAAGTGTGGAGATCGTGGAGGAATCATTTTCCACTCTATTCGACTATTCAATAGCTCTCGCTTGAGTTCAGCTTGTAAAGTCGAACTTAACAGAAAATTATGCATTTCGTCTAACATTACTTTGGCACCGACAAAATTAGTGCCATTATCTGAATATATTACCGATACTGGACCACGGCGAGATATAAATCTCTTGAAAGCAGAAATAAATGATGCGGAAGTGAGATCTGACACCAATTCAATATGAATTGCCTTAGTAACGAGGCTGAGAATGCTGCTCTCTTCTTCTTATCGGAATATAACTAAGCGGGCCCGATAGATCTACTCCAGAGTGAACGAATCCTTTGGCGTCGCTAATACGAAATGCGGGTAGATCAGCCATTTTTGGAGTCGGATGCTTAGGATTTAGACGGAAACAAATATTACACTGACGGCAACGAGAGCGAATAACTGTTTTAGCATCCAAAATCCAAAAACGTTGACGTATGATGGACATAAGAAGTCCAGGTCCAGTATGACAACTCGATTCATGATAATGATCAATGATAAGATCTACTAAACGATGACGTTTAGGGAGTATAGCGGGGTATTTCACTTCATATGGAAGGGAAGATTTAGACAACCTGCCTCCTACGCGGAGTATTCCCTCCTCATCTAAAAAGGCTGATAAATTGCGTAACCTTTTAGATGGTAATTCATTAATCTTTAAAAGTTGAATTTCTTTAGCGAAACATATATTTTCAATAGTTTTAATAATAAATTTTTCAGCGATGTTAATGTTAAATACAGGTTCATTATTTGGCAATTTTTTTATGAATTTTAGAATATAAACAAATATTTTTAACAATTTAGACCAAGAGCTGATGCGGTTAATTATATCAATTAAGAGCGGTGACTCACACTGAATTGCAGATGTAAGTGTTTTACTATACATTTTAAATCAGCAAGCGACTCCTGAACTAGAGGTGAAAAGGCTATAATAGGCCATTCGTTAATGGGCTTACTAAGCCATGTTGGACCATTCCACCACAGTGGGTGCGATAGAAGCTGTGAAGGTAACATACCACGTGACAGACAGTCACTCGGGTTTTCTTTACCTATAATGTGGTAGAAACAATCGGATGAAATATTTTCTTGTATCTTAGCCACGCGGTTGCTCACGAATATAGACCATCTATGTGGAGAAGAATGAATCCAAGAGAGTGCTATAGTGGAGTCAGAAAATGCGTAGACTCCTTTAATAGGAATGCGAGCGGATAGCCTATCCCAAACTAATTTAACAAATTTTGATAATAACAAAGCGGCGACTAGCTCTAAGCGAGCGAGCGTTACAATTTTAACTGGCGAAACTTTAGACTTTGCACACAGAAGGCGGACAGTTACATTACCTAATGAATCTGTAACATGTAAATTAACACAGCATCCGTAACCACTAAAGCTAGCGTCACAAAATGCTACTATGTAAACCTCGGATCCTAACTGAACACCAGAATGACGCGGAATGCTCAAAGTCGCAAGCATGCGAAGTTCTAATGCGAGGGCGGTGAAACGTTGACGAATAGATTCTGGAGGCGTTTCATCCCAGTCAATTTTACTCAACCAAAGTTCCTTAATAAGAATTTTGGCGAATAAAATGATGGGCGCGACTAAACCGAGCGTGTCAAATAGGCGTGCAACAAACGAAAGAATCGTGCGTTTTGTGCATTTATCACTAACTTTGACAATGCTTAAAGAGAGAATATCGTGAATAGGCTTCCAGGATAATCCTAGGATTTTACAATTATACAGGTCTGACTGTGCAAAGTCAATAGGCATACGATGCGAATCAGGAAAAGCGTCAAGTAAAGCTGGTGAATTACTAGCCCACTTAATAAGATCAAATGAACCTAATTGAAATAATTCAATTAAATCTTGCGAAACACTTACAGCGGTTTGTTCATCAGGAACAGAATGTACAAAATCACCCATAAAAAATTGAGTATCTATTAATTTAGATGCCTCAGGATAGCGGTGTCCAAAATCAGAAGCTAGTTGACGTAATGTACGCATAGCTAAGAAAGGACTTGATTTTAAACCGAACGGCAAACTATTACAATTATAAGTGCGGATAGGTTCGTTAGCGGTAAAGCGAAATAAAATGCGTAAATATTTGCGGTGGTATTCATTTTACCGATGCGAAGAAACATAGATTTAATGTCAGCGGTTAATGCAATAGGAAATAATCTAAAGTCGATCAAAAGCAAAAATAAATCAGACTGCAAGTTAGGACCTACGTGCAATACGTCGTTTAACGATAAGCCAGAATGAGTTTTCGCGCTGGCGTCTAACACTACGCGGACTCCACCTTTATCCGGGCGTACGACACCATGATGTGGTATATAATAACCGACATCCTTGATATCGGAAACCGGAACTTCTGACAAATATCCATTTGCTATATAGTCACTTATTGTTTTATTATAGCTAACCTGTAAGCCAGGAACAATTTTAAATTTGCGTTCTAAAGCGAGAAAACGGCGACGTGCAACAGCGTGGGAGCAACCTAAGTCATCAGGGTTGCGACAAAACGGTAAAATCAATGTTGTATTTATTATTTTGAAAATTGGTTGTTGAGACAAAATTATTCTCACATTCAATTTCAGCGGGACTAAGAAAGCGTTTAGAAGCGACTTCTTCTAACTCGAAAAATTTATGCAAGCTTGACTCAATGTCAATAGGCGTATGCGTGGTAAAACAAGCGAAAGATTGCGGCGGCGGTATCACATCGGAATTACATGGGACTTCGCCCATTAACACATAACCAAAACTGGTATGAATTGCGGGAGGTGCGCGAGTTCCAGATTCAACCCTATCACCTAAATAAATATACGGAAATAGTTGAACACCTAGAACTAGTTCTATTTCCCCTGGTACATTCCAGGTTAAATCTGCGAGTTGTAAATTATTTAAGTAAGTCATGTCCTCAGAAATTTCAATATAATTAGCGGGAAGTCGATCAGTTATACAATCAACTACAAGAGCGTGAATATAATATTTGTTATCTGGATAAATGCGGGATTCGACATTAAAATTAACATAACCGTAAACCGGTTGCGAGTTCATACCAACACCATGCAAGTATGAATTAAGTAACTTTGTTATAGGAAGATTTAAGCGTTTGCAACAATCTAATTTTATTAAATTACTTTGACTGCCACTGTCAATTAAAAAGCGAACAATTAACTTGTCATTATTATTGTAACCAGTAGCGTAAACTTGCGCGGTTGACAATAAAATAGTAGAAAAAGGTTTAAGTTCCGAAGCAAACGAAACCGATGTGTTATTATTTAATAAAGTTAAAGTTTCATTCTTATTATTCTGCGGCATATGCGTGATGCTTTCACTCGAGTTACACGGCTCTGAGCGATCGGCACTCATACTGACGTGCGCTAGCGCACGGTTCTCGCGTTGCGGCGACTGTGAATAGTGCGACACCGCCTTAGCGGCAAGCGGAGAACTGTTTGTTCGAGAAGTATCAGCGTTATTCGTGAAATGTAGCAATGTATGATGTTTTGCAGAACAAAATGAACAAACATGTTTGGAAGAACAAGCATAAGTTTTATGTTTAACACTTAAACAATTATTACAGAATGACTTCTCTTTAACAAACATATCTTTCATGCGGAGTCAACTTTATAAAAGAAGGACAAAAGTAAAGATGCGTATGAAAGTCATTTTGACATAAATTACATTTTTCATATTTAATATTATTAAATGAATTAGGCTTTACATTTACAAATTATTTAGTTGTTTTATATGTTTGTTTGCGATTTATATTTTGCGGGTTAATTATATTATTTGCGGTTTTACAAGAAGAACGAGACAAAACTTTACTCTGTTCTTTTACAAAGGTAATGAGGTCCTTATAGGAAGGAATATTTTCTTTACGATATGTAATTTCGAATAACTTTACAGTATCGGAATCTAAGCGTTGCAATGCGAGGTGTAAAAATATAAAGTCATTTAAATCGTTTAACTGCAATTGTTTAAGGGCTTCTACAGACGAGTCATATTGTTTACAAAAGAATCGAGATTAGTTGCATTATTAGCGGATAATTGTTTGAAGTTTAATAATTGATTAAAATAAGAACTAGCGAGTGACCGAGGGTCATCATATTTTTCGATTAAAGCGTTCCAAATTATTAAATAGTTTTCTGCGGTTGGCGGAAGGCCCGCGCAAATAAATAAAGCTTGACCAGATAACTTTCCAATTAAATAAAATGCCTTCTCACTATTAGACAAGGTAGGATTATCGTGTACCATATTTTTAAATTGCGTATAAAAGAGAGGCCATGTACGAACATCACCTGAGAAATGAATTAAATCGATAGGAGGTAGATTTGCTTTGCGTACAGAATTATGTAAATGCGTAGCCAATATATTTGCGGTTTGAGATGACTCATTTTCATTTGTAATCTCAGTTAAAATTTGTTTGACAGAACAATACATTTCATCAAAACTGATAAATGATTGATAATTTATAGTGTGTGCTTTATGAGGGTTAATTTTATGTAAAGCATATTATAAGAGTCCAAAACAGATTCAAATTCCTTACGTAAATTGTCAATATTGGAAGCGTTGTGAATAAATATTTTTCGATTATTCTCATCGGAAATATTTGACGATTTATCGTAAATATTTTGCATGCGGCTAAATAACATGTCGCGTTTATATTGAAGAACAATTAATTTACTATTGTCTTCAGAGTTTGCCTCTGAAACCTTAGCTTCTCCACCTTTCTTACTCATATTGAGTGTTCAAATTTACTGAGGCGAAGAAAAAAAAACTAAACGTAGCGTAGAAAAAACTAAAACTCAAAACCTCTCTACTAGTGAAGCAGTCGGTTAAATAAAATATTAAAACTCGCCTCGAGTGAACGTGACTCGAAGCGCCGACGCGCTACGAAATTTCGCTAACCTACCCTCTATTACCAAGAGAAAAGATGCAAAGTAACACCTATATTATTGCGATTTTTAAATATACCTATTTAATACTGATCACGCGGGATAAATAAACGAATATAATGCCAATGCAGGTTGATTAAATGGTTAAATTTGGCAATAATTCAATGATACAGTACAAATTACGCATAGAATCTCATATGAGTTAGCGGGTGGCGGGTAGCGATATGAACCAAAAAATGATTCAAAGAAGAATTAAAATAAAGAAATTAAAGTATTTAAGGCAAGAAAAGGGGATCATTTTTAGTTTTTAAATATATATAGCGGAAAAATATATAAATATGGCGGGAGTAATACGTAAAATAATTATATAGCGGGAATATTATAAAAAATATATAGCGGAAAAAATAAAATACATATATCGCGGCTCGATTGGACCAG
The DNA here is from genome assembly GCA_039645545.1 of Dendrolimus houi. Lineage (NCBI taxonomy): Eukaryota > Metazoa > Arthropoda > Insecta > Lepidoptera > Lasiocampidae > Dendrolimus > Dendrolimus houi. Next base: position 14,475,534 of record CM077126.1, on the reverse strand, counting down.
AACTAATATGGTGGTGCGGGTGACAAAGGTAAAAAAATGTTGGTGGTGGAAGGAGGGCAAAATCCACAGCCGGGTAGAATGAAGCGGCACTCACCTGCGGATCTCCAGTCCTCGTTCCTTAGACTTCACAGCACGTCTTCAAATTTGCGTATGTTCACACCAACAGGAGCGGGTTTATAAGTAAAAAGCGTTCTATGCACTCAATGCGCGTGCGATGCTCGCGTGACTGATTACGTACTGGGCCGCCCGCCGGCACGAATCGTGGTTAGCCGACAGGTGGCACCGCCTGTCTCTATCCAGCGTGCGGGTTTGCGGGAAGGAGAGGATAGGTAGGTAATATAAGGCGCCTAACCACATATCATATTATAAGAAATATACACATTATAGTTTTTTTATTCGGTTACTTAGAGAATTTGCAAATAATTAATTATTTTATTATAAATGACTTCAAAAATCACGCTCGCCGTTCCCAATGTATGGAATTTATCAATACGCCGGACGGCTCGGTGCTGTGTACACGCGTCGCTCTGCTCGAGCGTGCTATTCGAAATTAAATTTTAAATAAATGAAGGAGTAATAATAACCACAATTTCGAGCCGATCGAGCTATACTTATTTGGCGTATATGGTAGAGGACTGGTCTAAATCATAGACTGTGTGGGTTCGAATCCTACTAGCTTCACTTGATCTAGTAGAATTTTTTATTTTTATATCAAAGTTGATAAAATGGTCTATTTCTCTTCTTAAATAATTTCAATAAAAATACTTTTCTATTAGGTTGGGGAAAAAGTTTCTTCGCATTTTATATAAAAATTCAAAAGGTTTTTTTATAAAGTTTATTTATATTTGACTAAACTATGTAGGTGCCATTTTGTTGGATAACTTTTTGCCATCTTGTAGGTAGGGACGTGATCCCATTGCTATAAAATTTTTTGGGTTTCTGATCAAAAAACTGCGACAAGTGGTTTTGGCAGTCCTCTCGTGATGTTAACCTGACACTGCCTAAGGAATTCTGCAGAGACCGAAACAGGTGAAAATCTGAAGATTCAAGCAAGGTCAGGACTATACGGCGGATGCATTAACACCTCCCAGCCAAACTCTCGTAATTTTTGGTGAGTGATTAAAGATGTGTGAGGTCTAGCATTATCATGGTGAAGAACCACACCCCTTCTGTTGATTAATTCCGGCCGCTTTCTCTAACTTTTTGCTTTAATCTCATCAGTTGTTCGCAGTACAGTTCAGAATCGATGGTCCTGCCTGGCGGTAACAGCACATAATGAATAATGCCCTTTCAATCCCACCGTACACACAGCATTACCTTGTTACGAGTTAACCCGGGTTTCGCCACAGTCTGTGAAGCCTGACCGGCCTTTGACCACGATCTTTTTCACACGTTCTTGTCGTACGTGATCCACTTTTCATCACCAGTTATCAGCTTCTTCAAAAATGGTTCGGTTTCATTATGTCGTAATAAAGAATCACAAATGAGTACACGGTTCATTAGGTTTCTTTCAGGGAGCTCATGAGGCACCCAAATATCGAGCTTTTTTGTGTACCCAGCTTTTTTCAAATGCGCCAAAACCATTTTGTGGTCAATTCCCAGTTCTCCAGCTACATCGTAACTACTAATATGCCGATCTTGCTTATCTTTTTAAAAAATGGCATCAGTTTTGTCCGTAACAGGGCGACCAGAGCGACGTGCATCTTTGATATCAAAATTTCCGGATTGAAAGCGCTTAAACCAAATTTGCGCTACTCTCACAGATACTGCATTAGGTCCATAAACATCACAATTTTTTTTCGCGGCTTCTGTTGCATTTTTACCTTTTTTGTAGTAAAATTTTAAAATGTATCGAATTTCTTCATTACATTCACTTGTTTTAAAGAAAAACAAATGAAAATCACACATTTTCCTAATTTGAATTTAGAATTGTCTTCTTTAAAATTAAAACTTTTTAATGATACCAAAACCAGCTAGATACAAATGGTATAGCCAAAGAGATCTTATTACAAGTTCATACATACTATATGCGAAAAGACTTTTTCCCCAACCTATTATGTAATTTTAATACCGAGGGTGGCCAAGAAATACTCTTCATCCCGAAAAATGAGATAGTTTCCGGGATGAAAATATATGTGGCCGAATGGGCCTAACTGATAAAATGAAATGACCGAAATGACTGAAAATAAAACCTGTTCTACTTTTTGAGATAACCTTTACATACATCTATCCCATTATCCGAGATGAAAAGTATCCCTTGTTCACTGTCATTATTAAATTACATATATACCGAATTTCAGCCAAATCGATGTAATAGTTTTTTTCCGTAAAAGCAGAACAAACAGAAAGACAAATATATTTTTATCCCGGAAACTATCACATTTTCCGGGATAAAATAAATATATAATAAATAAAATGCATCCTATTCTCGGCATCGAAAATATATATATACTGAGTTTCAGCCAAATCGGTCCAGTAGTTTTTCCGTGAAAAGGGAACAGACAGATAGACAGTTACTTTCGCATTTATATTAATATATACCTATATATGGATTCATTGTTGTTCCATAATACAATTACATCATTTTAATAAAGTTTACTCGTCTAAAAAATTATTAAAAAATAAAAAGAAACATATAGCCTGAGGAGGATTCGAACCCTGTACCACCTAGTTACTATTACGCTCGGTGAACCGTTGAGCTAGAGACACTTAGAAAGTTACGTCAAGATTTCAATACCTATTAAGCTTATAAACGATCTGTCTCACTTTAGGATATTTTGTCTCGATCTCGTGCTCGTCAGCCTTAGAATGAAATAAATTGAATCAAGTTGGTATGGACACGGTGCGCGTAGGTACAGTTGCAATATTTCGCCACGCTCGAACTTTTATTATGCGCTGTTTCATCGAAGTAAATATCGGCCGTGCGGGGTTGATTTTCTGAAACGTCGATTTGAATCAGGTCTATATAGCCTCTTAAGTATATTAGTATCTGAAACCAAAACTAAGAATGAATATTGATTTTTTGGGTTATAGTACTTCATCGAAATAGTTTGTGAAAAGCTGTTTAAAAATAATTGTAGTAGATCAAACACAGGTAAAGTTTTACAGGAGCTGCGGCGTGTCTTCTATGTGTACGGCGATAGTGTACATACATTAATCTGTATATGAGAGGGAGTAAATGAGAAAATGTATTAGTACCTGCTACATAATATATTTTTTATTCAATGATATATATCTATTGCAAGTAACGGTCGCGATAACCTAAGAAAATACTAAATAGTTTTCGTTTGTTCTATCGCAGCAAATTCTATGTAATAGACCAACCAGGATCTCTTTACCTGTTGGAAACTGATATGGCAAATAATATAAGTGTGGGGCAGCCTTTGCGCAAGGACGTGTGGAGCGCGCTCTGGGCGGCGGATAACCCACAAATGCTGACCCTCGCCGAGAAGGCCCGCTTGTACGTCATGAGGGACACGGAACCCGAAGAGCCCTTGGTCATGCACGGATACTTATGCAAATTCAAAGTACGAATAAATGAAAACGATTTATTGTTCACCATAAATTAAAATTAGCTTAGAATAGTATATAAAAGAACCGTACCTGCTTGCATGTCTATAACACTCGCATGTCTTATCTATGATGGTCAGTTCATTGTTAATCAATAAAAACTTGTGATTATTTTAAATATTTTTAATCTTTACAATAATGGTTTTTATAATAGAGGGGTTAATGTGTTTTTTATACACAAATGGTTCTATGAAACTTTTTATATGTTGGACAATATATTAGGCGCAAAACTCAGAATTTATTTCTAGAGCATAAATGTTTAACTTCTTTAAAGGCTTTGGAAATAACGACTGCTTTGTTGGACAACATAACTGACAAATGCACTCCACAACACATCGTAAGAGTGGAAGTTAAATCACTAAGGGACACTCGTCAACTCATAGAAAAAGTTGGTTTGAAAGAAGCAGAGAGTTTCATTAAAGATAACCCACATCCGCAGCTATGGTGAGTTTCATACACCTATTCATTTTTATTTAATATCTTGAAACAAACCGAGGTAGTGCTATTTCAGAAATCTTTACGCATTTATCAATAAGAGATACAGATGTTTATATGAATTTTATATAGATACTAGCATATGCCCGCGACTTTGTCCACGCCCGACTTGAAATTACCGATACAGAAAATAACGCAATATTTAAGAAAAGAATGTAAGCTATGCTATCGTGTTAGTGAAAACTGTGTCGGATAGGTAAGCTAACTTTTGTGCACCCGAACAATTATAAACCGCCTCCTGGGAAATTCCCGCGGGATTCCCGGAATACTAATTATCACACATTTTATTACATAAAACTTGCTATCGAACAGTGAAAAAAATCACATTGGAAATTGTTTTTTCTATTTGGTCATTTTAAATAATTCCTAGAAAAATTCCCGTGTGATTCCTAGGATAAAAAGTAGCGCAGATTTTAAGTCAAGAACTTGCTATTGATCAGCGAAAACCGCATTGAAATCCAACATTGAAACAGACAAGAAATCTTAAAAAAATGCATCGTGTTCTTAATGGTTTATATAGTCTATTCCAGTTTTTTTTAATAGCTTTAATGTACAGACACGGCATGTTTAGAATTTTATAAGATTATAGATTTCTATATTTCTACTAAGGCTTTTCCCTGTCGTTTTGCCCACCTAAACGTCCATTTTAATCCCACAAGAACTCCTGAATGGCTTTACCAAAGACGTTTTTCCGTGCACAATCAGGTAATGAACAAACTTCCCGCACTAATCTAAAAAGACCATAAAAATAGGGTAGTAGACAATCAAATCTACTGAGGTACATTTTATCATCTTACAAAACATCGCAGCAAATAGACTTAGTACGAACATACAACAACTTTTGACATCATAAGTTTGTACAAGTAGGTGGTTCAAAGAGCAACATTAATTATGATTTAAGAGCAATTACAATTATTCATATGAAAACATTTACGACAAAATAAATTGTTATTTTAACGCCTGTCGTTTTTTATATAAATAATGTTAGAATTTAATTGTAACATGTGTCCAGATTTCTTGCTTGGACCAATACTATTTTCTTGTAACTAAGTGAATGAGAAGGCATAAATTAACATAATTGCCTTTACACATATATATAGACGAGGAAGTGATATTGTTATTGTCTTGTATATAAGGTTACTGCTAGCAGAAGCTGCTCTTAAGAATTTCGAAGTGGAATCGGCCCTTGAGACGGCCGAGGCGGCGTTTGTGCGTAGAAACGATTACGCTGGAATAAGGTTCGTTTCACGTCTAAACGCACTGCACTCTAACGCTTTGAAAAAGGCGGAAATCATGGCTTACTTCAAAGATTTCGATGCGGCAGAGAAAATTTATCACAATGAAGACAGAAGGTAGGTGTTGCTATTACTATAATAATAAGCTGCTTTAGTGTATAATTAATTTATAATTATTTATTTATTTTTAAAAATGTTATTATATTATTTAAAGTGATGAGCAGTTGTAGCATATTTATTTTATTGTTGTTAACTAAGAATAATGTCTTTGTGTTGAAAATCACAACTGTTTATCAAATGTGCCTTTCTAATTGTCACAAGAACTTCCTTGTTTGGGATCATTAAAATGTCTACAATTTGATTAATCACAGACTCTGCAGTGTTTTGTAATTAGTGTAGTTCATAGGCTTTTAAGTTAAAAGTCTATGAACTAAACTGTCATTTTTATGTAAACTATTTAAAAAAAATGTAATATAATGATCTAATGAGATTTTATTACTATAAATAATATATTGGTTTAAAGGGGTTCTGTAATTTTTTAACCTAAATCTTTACGGTTTCTTGTTAAATTCAGTACAATAACAAAGAAACTAAGTCCATATAGTCTACACAACTGGCCAGAAAAACACAGAGGCGAGTCTAAGCAAATCTGATTTGAAATAATGCAATAAATGACTTGGTTCCTATGACAACGTAGCTATTTTTTAGTGAATTGAAAAAATGCGATTACTGCTCCATGTATTTTGCTAATCCGTCTATTCTAAGGAAACGACGTCATTTATCGGGATAAAATATATTTTAAGTGACAACTCGGGTTGTAAACCAGCAATTGTGTCAATCATTATCATATAAATTAATCAGCGTTGTGTCGGATATAATTTCGACACAGCAATATGCTGAGTGCAAACCTTGTTTGCTGAAAATGCGCCATACAAATTCTCAAAATATGCTCTGTGTATAAAAATGTATAAAGAATCTAATTACGTCGCTATTTCTTCGAATAACGTTTTTCTTTCTTCTTTCTTTCAATATGTCAAGTTTTATTCATATACGTTCAGTAATTTCAAAAAAAAATGCGTTTGCGGCGCAATCTTTTTCGCTGTTTTTGTCTATCCCACGGAAACGATGTCATTTATCGAGATGAAAAATATCCTAAATTACGCCTCAGGATTTAGTTAGTTCTATGTCAAGTTTAATTTAAATCCGTTCAGTAGTTTTCAGGTGTTGCTCTACCAGACAGACAAGACAAAAATTCTAAAAATTGTGTTTTCGGAATCTGCTGGTCTGAATTAGGCATCTTGATTTTTTACATTTTAAACGATTTGTACAAACTTGCACCATTTACAGATTTATTATATAATTATAGTACTAGAGTTTGCCCGCCGCGGGTCAAATGCCAGGCAGTAAGGTTTATTTTACTTACACAAAAACTTAATTTGATTTTTTACATATAATAATAACAAAGAAACATCCATACATTCTAAACAAGAGCCCAGCAAAACATAGAGATGAGTCGAAGCCAACCTGATTTGAAGTAATACAATAAATGAATGATATGTCGTTTATGACACCGTAGATATTTGTTAGTGAATTGCAAAAACGGGATTGCAGCGCCATCTATTTTGCTAATCCTTCTATTTCATGGAAACGACGTTATTTACAGGGATAAAAGTATCCTATGTGTTTACTTGGGATGTAAACTGCCTTTGTGCCAAATTCATTCGTATACGTTTAGTAGTTTCCAAAAAAGAGGCGATCCGAATTGTCCCCCCTGAAATTTTTTCACATTTTAAACGCATTGTACAAACTCGAATCATTTACAGATTTATTATAGTATAGATTAGAATTTAATTTGAAATGTAACGTATAACGAATTCGGTTTTTTTAATGAATACTATTTATAAAGCCAGTTCTATTTATAAAAAGCTTTCCTTGTGCAACAGACATGATATTAAATTTGTTTATTAATATATAATGTTATTGTAGAGACCTGGCAATAGCACTCCGCAAGCGCTTGGGACATTGGTTCCGCGTAGTTGAACTGTTGAAAATGTCCGCGAGCACAACTGAGGCACAAGTTAAATACGCCTACACCAGTATTGGGGATTACTACATTGACAGGCAAAATTGGTAACTCTTTCCTTTCGCTTTTCTAATTCTTTAAGATATAATTGTATCTTTTCTTTCCAAACTCTTCTTTGGTCTTCTGTTCCACTACAAATCATATTTTATCCATCATCATCATCACATAGTCAATCAATTTCTTTTTGACCAATCTTTATTCTTATATCCATCCGTTTTCCAGTTTAACATTCTTTTTCTCCTATGATTTTCATATATTCTTTAAATACTTTTTAGTTACGTTGCTGTTTTATTATTAAAGAATAATTTGTTTAATTGTATGTGTAATATGGCATTTAGAAATATTATAAGACTATATCGGGATTGGAATAGTCTTCGTAGGTTCTCTATCCTATAAATCAAATTCGATTTACATTGCTGACGTTGTATCCTTTTTAAGTCATGGACGGGTCATAATCTTTCTGGGTGCAAATAGCGAACTCTAAGTTGTATTGATGAACTCTTCAGTGATATTGCTTTATGGAGACTAGGAGCTTAGATTGAGCGTAATCGCACCTCAAAGCCATCGTATGTTTGCAAAATTATATTTAAATATGGCACCTTGATTAAACATGCAAATAAAGATTTCATATCGTGCGAGCAAATAGTATTAATGCCAAATTTATTATCTGTCGGCATGTATAGGAACGGGGCAGTTGAATACTATACAATGTCGAATAATACGGAAGGCTTAAAGAAATGTTACATGGCCTTAGAAGATAATGACTCACTATCGAAACTTTATACGGGATCGCCAAAACAATCCAAGGTAAACCGTGCAGTACATTTTAATCATAATACAGATATCTGGATCACCAAGTATTAAATAATTATTTCAGTGGTATAACCATGAAAGAAAATACTATAAAAGACAATAGGTCAATAAAAAAATATAACCATAAAAATCCCATATTTCTCAAGGGCATCACAAGTCTTATTTCTCACGCATTTAAATATAGAAAAAAACCACGAGACCTTCTACTAATATTTTATTATTTAATTAAAACAATATTTTTAAACCAAATGGGTAAAAATCAATTTATTAAATGACTGAAATAATCTAAAAATATTGTTATAGTTTACTACGTAACGCTTCGTTCGCAGTCAGCACATGACTGGCGCATTTCCCGACTCACCGACCCTCATCCATTTGTAAATTAGACATGGCCTCCTACTACCATGCCGCCCACTGGTTCTTGAGGTCGATAAATGCTATATTGTTACATGCCGTCAAAGATAAGTGCACAGCTGCCTGTTGTAAGCGCAGTTTATTGTCTTCTTTTGTGTTTTGAATTTGTAATATTAGAAAAACATGCTATTGTTTTTCTACTTGTTTTATAACCATCATTAGCGTCGAACTAATCTTTATTGTTATTGTTTTCGACTTTGTTAGCCGTTCGCAGGTGTGCAAATTACTGTTTCTCGGAAACTCAGTGCGCGCGGCCAATTTTTTGTAGTGTGTAGTTAGTATAACACAATGCCCGAATGGAGGGGGGGGGGGGGGCAGTCAAGCGACGACTACGAAACGAGTAAGACGTTTTGTAGTACTTTCGATTAGCGAATAGACGACGGACTTTGCGCGTGTCGAATTATATTGAATCGTGCAGTGTGAACTGGTTGCATCCAGTTTTATTTGTTTTATACGTGTTTGTACAGTTCTAATAAATTCTATAGTAGTTTCAACGGCATTTTTAATTCGAGTCCTGTAGCTGGTAACAATATTTTACCTGGGCGATTGTCATTCTGATATAACTAAATGTTATCTTACATTTTAGGACATACCAGTGAAAAATAGTGTGATAAGTGAAGGAGTAAGTAGCATTAATGAAGTCCCAACAATAGAGGGAGTGTTACAGTTAAAAGAGAGTGGAAGAATGAACCAAGCCGCCGCGATGGCCTTCCAGGTTATTAAACCCCTATTAATATTAAAATGCGAAAGTAACTCTGCCTGTCTGTCTGTTTGTTACGCTTTCACAGAAAAACTACGGGACCGATTTGCTGAAACTCAGAATATATATATTTTCGATGCCGAAGATGAACATAAGATACTTTTCACCCCGAAAAATGGGATAGTTTCCGGGATAAAGTATATTTTTCTATTTGACTGTTATGCTATCACGGAAAAACTATTGGACCGATTTGGCTGATATTCGATATATATGTAAGTTCAATATCTAGGATGGATATAGGATACTTTTCGTCCTGGAAAAAGGGATAGATTTTGGGATAGATGTACGTAAAGGTTATCCCAGAAAGTAGGGAGGTTTTGTTTTTTGTCATTTATGTAGTTTACAGATAGATAGACAGACGATAGATACATAAATAAAACTAGAACAGGTTGAAACAGGGGACGAAAGTTTGTACGGGAGACCAATCATTTCTCAAGTTTAGAGATATAAAAATTCATCATCTATAAAAAAATGTGATAGTAACTCGATCTGTCTATCTGTTAAACTTTCACGGAAAAACTACTGAGAGTACAGGATCGGTTTTGCTCTAATTTTGTTTAAATGTAATTTTAATACCGAAAATGGACATAAATTCTTTTCATTCCGGGAGATTGAATAGCTTTGCGTTATAAAATGAAGTGAATGTTCCGGGGACAAATAGCACTAACATAAAAATGTAGTACAATGTAACTTGTATTAACGCCTGCTATTTAAACGAGAGGCACGCACTGAAGGTAGACCTGCGGCGCAGCCGCGGGGTAAACTCTGGTTATTTTTAATATATTTTTATTAATTAATAATATCAACCCATAAACTTCCTACTGCTGGGCTCGTACCTCTCATTTTTTAGGGAAACGGGCATTATACTCCCACGCTTGTCCAAGGCAGCTTGGCAAGTTTGACACATCGGTTATCTCTATGTGCAGGTTTTCATCGCTATGTTTTCTTTTCACCGTCGCACGTGGTAATTGTTACAATGTGTGTACGTTAAGTTCAGAAAAGTGCGTAAGGGGTGCATGCTTTTGCGGCCAGAATTTGAACTCCTGTAATTTCCGATAGGTCGTGAGCATGTTAACCACTAAGCCCCCCGCAGCTTTTATGTTATTTTTATTTGAGTATTTTTTGCTAATTTACCTAAAATATCCTAGGGCTAATCCAGCGGGAATTGTAACATTTTTCGGGATAAATCGTTTTTCTTATTTCCTTCTCGTCATACAGTATAATTTCATGATAAGTATATAAACAAACTATTTCATATCGATTTAGTATTTACCGCTTGTTTGTATGAATAGAGTATAGCTTATAAAATAGTTCTACTAAAATCTTGTGATCTCTCTTATGAAAATGGGCATGGTAGGTACGTTATAAAATAATACTTAACCAAAGTTTTTAAATCGATATTTTTTCTAAGTATTTCTTAGAAAAAATATCGATTTAAAAACTTCCAATCGCTCTCTAGAAAAATTCGCTTTGTTGAGTAAATATATTGCGATGTTTATTTTTTGCATTAATTATGTATGTTTGTTTAGTACGCAAGTGTATCTACTATGTGTTTCAGCTGGCCAACATCGAAGCGTCGAAAAATGCCCCACCTTTACGAATCAAACAGCTATATGTACTAGCTGGACATTTGTACACACAGAATTCTGTCGGTAAGTACTTATAAATATTTAATTTTAAAAACATTCAACATTTGGAAGCAGTTTTAGTATTCCGTAGCTAAATGACACAATCAGTTCATCAGCTCTATGGAATCTTTCAATGTGCGCGGACTCATTTGCCCCATTCTTGGATATGTAGGCGCTAGCTATCATATCTCCGGAAGAAAGCAACTTCTTCCATTAATAGTCCTTTTTCAGAATACAAATATACATATGACGCACAAGATGTATTTGCCAAACTGAAACGCAATGGAATGACAATAGAGAGCGATCACGATTCGATTCACTAGAATTCTGAGACCCCGGGTTCGATGCTGGTAGGGTAAATCTTGGAAACAAACTTTTCGGTTTTCATTGTTTTTGTTATTTCTGGGACAAGTCTCTGATTTTTTATTTATCTATTTATTTAAAAAGTATACGTTATAAATGCTAGTTAGTTTGATACCACGGCCCTTAAATTATATTAAAAAAAAATAGTTTTCGTTTTATTTCAGCGGATACCAGCTTTTCCCATGAAGCAAACATTGTTATATGTCAATTTAAACTCAAGTGTTTTTCATGTGTGCTGACGTGTTTGGTCCGTTAGTTATCCTTTAGTTATGTTATATATATTACTTGTTTAGCTAGGGAGTCGATATACAGGTGAATTTTTCAAGTGGGCCTTCAGGGCCAAATCCTAGCATAAACAAATGCTAGATAGTGAAAAACACTCAAAGGAGTCTCGAGGCCGATATTGACGATAGCTAAAATGGTATTATTACATTTTTGAAAAATCAATCACCTTTGTCAGGAATCGAATCGGCTGATTTAGAAAAAATAAACATTCACTGTATTATTATACCAAATCATAAAGTAGCTTAAAGGATGAATTTCTGTGAAGGAATGTTAAACGGCAAATCAAGGGAAAGGGTTGTTTTTGAACAAAATGTTCTATTTTATTCAATATGAAAATGATGAAACTTGTTCTATTTTTACTAGGCATTTATGAATTACCATTCGAAACACACGTGATTTTACCCCAATCCATAAAATCAGTCAATGTGTAAACATTGATTGCATTCAAATGAGGTGCGGTCCAATAACCGACGCAATTCGAAGTTTAATTAATGTATAGGAAATATAAAATTTTGTTTAAAAACAACCCATTTCTTTTGGTTTGCCACTTGACATTCCTTCATAGAAATTTATCTTTACAAGCTACACTATGATTTGGGATAATAATACAGAATGTGTTTAATTTTTCAAAATTAGCCGCTTAGATACCTGACAAGGGTAATTAATTTAAAAAAAATGTAATAATACCATTTTAGTTTTCGTCACAAGCGGCTTCGAAATTCATTTGAGTGTTTTTCGCCATCTAGCATAATTTAGGATTTAGCCCTCAAGGCCCACTGAAAAATTCATCATGTATAGGGACCGAGCGATATCTATAGGGGGCAGTACTTTTTGCCATAGCAGCGACGGGCCGAGTTGTGATAGCGAACTATAATCAGTGTCAATTTCTGTTAGAGCTTCACACTTAGAAATAAATAACATATACTAAAAGTACACTTTAATGGACAAAATAATACATTACGAGTCTCGACCAACAGACAAACGCCAATATACGTGGTCAGAACAATACAAAAGGTCTAAAATTGTCTGAAGAGGGAAATGTCTTAAATGTAGCTTAACTACAGCAAATAAGCCGACAGCCCGCCTGATGGAAAGTAGTTACCGTTGCCTATGGACGCAGTATTTTATGTTTACTCCCTGATGAAAAAAATACTTACTATACTTGCCACAGTTAATGATAATGAGTTCATTTCTATAGTTGTGAAGAAAACACATCAAAATCATTCAAATCAAATTGTACAAGTTCTATATGAATATTTGTTTTTAAATGTTTAACATATCTATGTGATTACTGTGTATAAAGAGTACTATAAGCCTGAAAGGTGGAAGTAAAATAAGTTAGGCATAATTATAATCACTTTTTTACTTATATAGCCTCAAATACATAAATTACTCTTGCTTGACAATGGATTTTTTAAATATAATATAATAAATACAAATAACATAAACATATTATCAATGTTATTAAACAAAGTAATAGGTAGTTAGTCTAAAATATGTCAATTTTTATTCTCTTTATTACTCTTTCAATATGAATCCTAATTGAAATCTATTATAAATTTCTTCAACATCTTCAGAAGTAATTGTAAACTTTGAAGTATGAAGGAATGGAAGTGTGACAACAATTGCATTTTCCTTCTCAATAGATGTATTTTAGCATTCACTTAGCATCAATACATAAAATACATCTATTGAGAAAGAAAATGTCGTTGTTGTCAAACTTCCTTTCGTGGAATCAATCAATAGATAGATGTATTATATAACGGAAAACTTTCATCTGCTAGTATTGTATCTCCAAGTCCCAATATTTTTAAGAAACCACACAGATTGTAATTAAACTATCATTTGTACGGCCACCAAAACCTTTTGACACAAAACTTATAAAACCATGTGATGTACAGTAGGATAAAAATTTAATTATATAACCACATTTATATTCTGCATACATCAATATCTATTCTTTGAGCTGTGGCGGAATTTCAGTGTGAACCTCTGTGCAGTCAATGATAACACATTTTTCTGTAGTGTTGTTTAAATATTTCTGGCATGGAAGCATTTACATACTACTTAACTTTTCTAACAACTTTCTTAATAATGAAATTATCCTTTTAAATATATTTTCATTTTTTGTACTTCGAACTCCAGACACCACACTAAAGTTGAAGAACGTAAGTCACTCTTTATCTTTGTTAAAGTAATGAGCAGTGTCGTTTTTGTGGAAATTTTAAAACACAATATCTGTGATATAGTTCATTATTTTAAATAAAGAAACTCAATGAGATCCGGGACAATACAACTCTGGATTGGGATTGTTTGGTCCGCAAATTGAAATCCACTCCTCTCGTTGTTGGAATTTCAATTTCACAAGCACACTGGATATTGGGTAATTATAGAACTTAACATCACCCACATCTGTTTTTCATTTTTCCAACAACATTGATATAATTTTAACGCGAGAATACTGCATTTTAATTATTTTTTAAGATACACTCACAAAGTTAGTCATAACTTGAAAATAATTAAATATTTTTTATAAAAGTTGCCCTTCCCTTTATGACTGATGTTTTGTTTGTTTGGCACCTAATTAGACATTATTAATCCTTCAGATGGCGATAATGTCCTCTGTCCCGGTCCCTATACCAAACGTCCGTGTTTGTACGCAGTTGATATAAGTAAAGAGTATAGTAGATCGTGGTATATTGTGCCGGTTAGAGGGTGGCAAAGGTCGCGAGGCGGGGCGTTGCTGGCGGCTGGCGCAGGCGCAGCACTGGGCGCAGGCGGCAGCGGCGCGGGCGCGGGCCCCGCCTCCCGACGCCGCGCTGCGCTGCGCCGCGCGCCTCCGCTCCCACCTGCACGATCTGCACCCTGCGCAACACACACAGGTAGGTATATTATACTTCTACTGCGGAAAACAATATTAGTTTCTAATGCTACTGATTCATCTGGGATAATGTTATAATTATGGACCGTTTCCCGTAAATGTAGCGATGCGTTTAATACGTTATTTGTGATGCAATATTGTTATAAATTGTTAATGACGTTATATATTGTCACGTAACGTATTTATAACGTATTATAACACTAAAGTGGTTATTTTTAACATTATGAATAAGATGCATTTGACCACACTCAATAATTATAACATTATCCCAGGTGAATCCCGAGCAGAAATCGAACGCCTTCTATAATCTACCGTGTTCCATCCGGTCATTTGTAGCAAGTTGCAGAATTTAAGTCCCGCACGCGCGCTTTTATAGTTCCATACACTAGATTTTACGGAAAAATTGCACTAAGGGGGCTTATATCCAAAAGTGTGAAACAGAAAAGTAAATATAGAAACAATTTAAGTAACTTTACATTTATTTATATATATGGGAAATAATAAGGAAGTCGGTGGCAACTTCCATAAACTTGTATGTAAAATACAATAGACTAGTTATACAATAGTAGATAATATATATCTATATGCGTGTAGCGTGTGTGTGTGTGTGTGTGTGTGTGTGTGTGTGTGTGTGTGTGCGCACATGTGCGATTTACCGCACTGAAAAATCTAGATAGTCTATTATTGCTTTCGATATTTTTTGACATTAATTAATTTATTTGCAGGCATGGTGTACTATTGCGTCAATCGCAATTAGTGCTCGAGCGTATGACTTGTGCTCAAAGGCGTTTATAAAACTAGAGGCATTGAACGTTAGTATTATTTATTTATATGCTACAAATGAGAAACGATAAACTCTATATGCATTTCCCCATTGTTAGGGAACGGACGGTGTGGCGGGTTTCACGTTACCACATTGTAGTTGTGACAATATCCACATTAAGTTAGAAGAACAGCCTTAGTGGTGCATGCTTCTAGGCCAGGATTCCAACCTATGTTATTGGAATGAGACGCGGGTTCGTTACCCACTGAGTTACCATATACTTATTTATATTATTATTACATACCTTCCGTCATTTTTTGATATTGCATAGAACAGATGATGCTATCCAAAATGAAGGGTTTCGGCAAACAAATGAGCGGCCCGCTCAATGCCAACAGGCTACATAGATTTTTATTAGGAACTTAAATGGTGATGTTTTACTTTGCTGTTTTTTTAGGACAATTGTTTTCTTGTTATTATTTAAAAATGAATAATATTTGTATAATATTGAAGGGTTTTAGCAAGAGTTGTGTGATAAATCTTAGCTGTTGAGTGAAATGAGACCAAGTTGCAACATGAACTCCATAGATTCATGAAATTCGAAAGTACATATTATGTAATAAGTACAAGACCAAATAATTTAATAATGCAACAAACCACTGTTCTTATCAAAGAAAAAGACTAAGCATTTTCTGAGTCACCTTTTCTATTTGTAGCCGGATATATTTGAAAAATTAGCGATAGAAATATTTACAAGATGCAAGCCAAAAGACGCAAAGGGAAATAAAATTGATTGTCCGAATTGTGGGATGGGTGTGGCGGAGTGGTAAGCATACGTTTAATAAATAATTAATTGCATGTAGTTACGCAAACTACAACTAAGAACTCCACGCACTCCTAATCCACGGAAGTTTTGAGATTTATATATAGATAGATAGACAACACTTTATTGTACACTAAATCAGATAAACAGAAATAGAAAAATACAAGAGATAGTACAACGGGCGGCCTTATCGCTAAAAATATTTTTTTTCTTTACACAATATAAAACAAAGTCGATTTCCGTGTCTTTCTGTATATCCCCTAACTCCTAAGCCACGCAACGGGTCTTAAAGCGGTTTTCACCATTAGTTAGATAATTTTACCCTGGAGGATTATATGTATATATATCTATAATATTATAAAATTCTAAACATTTGTACATTAAAGCTATTGAAAAGGAACAACTGGAATAGACTATATAAATGATGGAGAATACGATGCAATTATGTTTAATTTCTTGTCCGTTTGTTCGAGATTCACGTAAAAACTACTGAGCCGATTTCAATGCGATTTTCGCTGATCGACAGCAAATTCTTAGACTTAAACTCTGCCATACTTTTTATGATGATTTAAAAGGGTCAGATTTAAAAAAACAAATTCCAATGTGATTTTTTTTACTTATCGATGGTAAATTTAATGTAATAAAATGCATGATATTTTTATCCTGGGGATCCCGCGGGAATCTTCCCGGGAGCAGTTTGTACTTGTTCGGGTGTGTAAAAATTAGGTTATTTCGACACAGTTTTCACTAAAACGATAGCTTACATTCTTTTTCAAATCTTGCAGTATTTTGTGTCCCGGGAATCAAGCGTAGATGACGTCGCGGACATATCCTAGTATATATATATATATATATATATATATATATATATATATATATATATATATATATATACACTCAATTGGGTTATATACATGTATATAACCTGGTTAAGTTTTTATGTCAGTAGTAATACTTTGCAACAGCGTCGGCGAAGTACGCCTAGATAAAAAAAATAATGCAAGGTAACCTATGTCAAAGAAAGCTTGCTAGCTAAATAAACAAGGGTTACGCACTAGGGTCTGATCCTCAGCTAAAACCCTACTTAAATAATAAGTACTAAATATAGCGTTGATCTTATTACCTCAATATAAAAAAAACCCCTTCTCAAGCCACTACGACAGTTATTGTAGCAAATTGTTCCTACTTATTTGCGGTGATGGGCATGCAGAAAAAGTTTAGTCCTATGCCTACTATGATGCAAGTCTGGCTCGTGCAGGCTCTTAGTTTATTTTAGTAAAGATCATAATATAAGCCTTGTATTCCGAATAATACAGTCGTGAATCGAGACGTGTGATTGCATCTGGATAATATATATATTAATCCAAATCGATCTTGAGATTAGATTATGATGTTACAGGGCCTGTGCGTGCGCGTCATGCGGCGCGGAGTGGGCGGCGTGCGCAGCGAGCGGACGCGCGCTGCCCCCCGCGAGCGCCGCGTGGGCGTGCCCCACGTGTGCCACTCAAGCCCATCGGCACGAGCTAGTGCTGCGACACTCGTGCCCCATGTGCCACGCACCACTCGCGTGATTGCACCGATTGCATTTTACGCTGCATGCAAACGGGCCTCCGACCACAGCCACGCCACCGCGCGAATAACAACGATAGTGGTGCGTAGCCGCCACCGGCCACACGTGTGCGGCGAGTCCCTACATAATATATAAAAAGTGTGTGAAATGCTTGTCGCTGGCCATCAGTGGCTGTGTGGTCGGTGTCCCGTTTGCGCCCATATTTAACGTTCACAACAATGTAGAGGATTTACGAAAAGGTCGCCAAGTTTCAGGAAATGTATTAACATCTTCACTGCAGTTTAAGATTGAAAATGCCTTCAGGCTACGGCGCCGCGAAACTCGCTTCGCGAGGTGCGGGGGCTGTTTGCACTCACTCTCAACATGTATGATAAGATAAACATATTATATTTTTTTCTGTTTTAATATCTCGATAAATTATTAAGAAAACACCTCTAATGTTTAAATTACCCACAAAGGCACTGAGTGGCAAATTATTTTAAACGTTAAGAAAATAATTAACCAATATAATTGTCATGCATACGTTTCGTTATTCACATTATTGAGATAATTTGGTTAAGTCAGTGAATAATGATAAGCAAGTAGTTACAGGATCCCTTCAGATATAAATAGCAGAAAAATGGCTCAGTATATTCCACCAACTATAATAAGTTTTTTGAACACTAATAAATAATTTAATACGAATAGGCAGATATCAATCACAATAAATTATTTTATCTACTTTATTTTTTGTTAAATTATCAATATAGATTAAATTGATTAAATATATAATACCGATTGAAAAGAAAAATGGTTTTCATTTTAGATATATTTCTGATAATGTCAGTATGTTTTATCTAAGATGTCAATTAATAAAATTGCATAAAAAAAACAAGTTTGTGGAGCATAGAAACATTTTGTATATCCGTATACAAAATGTAATGAATTAACTTTACCCTTTTTGGTCACTTTTAGAGTAACACAGGTTGTACATTAAGAAACCTGTATGTCTATTTTAGCGTTCTAGTGGTTGCCCCAGCCAGAAACTTTTAGTCGCCTAGTATATGAGCCATCATACTACTCTTGTCATGGCGCCTACTGTGTGGCCAAAAATGTTCTCCAAAGAAACAATTATCAATTTAATGTTAATGGAAATCTATTGGTATGAGCCGATTTATGTTTCACAAAATTTGGTTCTCTGGGTGTAGGAACAGTGTAAACAACAAATGTAAAATTCATTTAAATTGGAGTTTTGAAATCAAAAGAGGAGCAAAATAATTATGTTAATAGACACAATCTTTTTTGTAATTTTAAATCCATAATTCTAATTGAAAACATTTTAATGGAAAACCTTTAATAAAAAGGTGACTAAGATTCACCCGCCACTTCGTCGTCGTTGGACGGAATAAGCTAATTTATTGTCCTAACAACTTGTATCCCCTCCCAGCAAAAAAATCCCGCAGTATTCCCGGGACATAAAATCACAGACTTTAACAGAGAATTTGCTATCGATCTGCGAAAACCGCATCTAAATCGGCCCAGTAGTTTTTAGGTAAATCCCAAGCAAACATAAAAACACAAGAAATATAAAAACAAAAGACTCCACTTTCACAATTTTATAATAATAATAATAACAGAACTTAAAATTGCTATCGAGTGTTTCTACCCAGTATAAAAAAAATTACTGTCACTATTTTCTGAATTATTGTGATGCAAGAAATCAAAATCCATCCAACTTAATAATTTTTATAATATTATATATAGATTAATATATCGAAAGAATTTAAAATTGCTATCGAGTGTTTCTACCCAGTATAAAAAATTTACTGTCACCATTTTCTGAATTATTGTGATGCAAGAAATCAAAATCCGTCCAACTTAATAATTTTTATAATATTATATATAGATTAATGTATCAAAAGAATTTTAAATTGCTATCGAGTGTTTCTACCCAGTATAAAAAATTACTGTCACTATTTTCTGAATTATTGTGATGCAAGAAATCAAAATCCGCTCAACTTAATAATTTTTATAATATTATATATAGATTAATGTATCAAAAGAATTTTAAATTGCTATCGAGTGTTTCTACCCAGTATAAAAATTTACTGTCATTATTTTCTGAATTATTGTGATGCAAGAAATCAAAATCCGTCCAACTTAATAATTTTTATAATATTATATATAGATTAATGTATCAAAAGAATTTAAAATTGCTATCGAGTGTTTCTACCCAGTATAAAAAATTTCTGTCATTATTTTCTGAATTATTGTGATGCAAGAAATAAAGATCCATCCAACTTAATAATTTTTGTTAAATCACAAATATAAAATAGAAAATCTTGTTTTAAACTGATGTTTATTTATAAGGTTTCAGACACACAAATTACTTTTTTATAATGTAACTATAACAAGTGAATGTATGACTAGATACACCTTTTATGGTAATGTTGGTGACCACTTAATAAAATGTTTTATACATTGTTTTATTTCAACAATAATTCAAAATGTGTCCTTTACTTCTGAAGCTTTTACATATAGTTTTATTTAATTTTTTGAAGTTTTTCACCTCTCATTTTTGTACTACTTTGTCCATGAGAATAAAAACAATTCTCAACAATTAAAAGGTGTACTGACAATCTAATCTACTTTTATTTACTTAAAATAAAACTAAGGTATACAGAAAATCAATTTTTTATATGTATTGTGAGTCGTATAATTCTAATACCTGCTACATTAATTTTGAAAGTTATCTAATTTACTAATCAGGTTCCAGAAAATAAGGTTGAAAACAAAAAATATATTCAGTTTCATTAAAGGTGTTTCCCCATTAGACGAACAATGAGTGGCTAACTGTTGTCTTCCCTATAATATTTACATGGAGTGTCCATACAGCGCTTTATGTACACAGTTTGCGGAGTTTTGTTTGCCGACTCATTCAGTGAGCGGCCGACTAGCAGTGAACGATGCGCACGGTCTGCGGCGTAATTCGCTCACTACACCGGAGTGCTTACATTATACTAACCTTTATCTTCCCTCCCAGGAGTTCAAAAGCACTTGACAACTGATACAATGCAGTTCGCTGCTAACTTGACATTGAGTTAGCATTCAATACCCTACTCAAATTTGGCCAGCGACCAGTCAGACATTCACTGTTCATCTAATGGGGACACGGCTTTATAAACTACATCTTAATCAGACAGGACATAGAGGTGCTACAGAATTTTCCTTCTGCTGAAAAACATGTGTGTAGAGAGAATTGTATGACTCATATCTCTGTTGTATATGAATTTATTTAAAGACATACTGAACCTTGATACACATTAATAACAACAACCACTGCATTCTTGAAGATCAGACTATAGGACCTTATTATTGGTGAGGTAGTAGCTAATGTGTGCTGTCTAATGTGGATCCAGGCTTACTATATTTTTCTACCACAATTATTTTAAGTTGTATACAAAAAACCTAATATTTAAATAACCAGTCCCTCTTTAGTATTTTATAAATACAGTAAGTAACTAATATTATTATTATTGGGCAAAGTTATTATTAGACAGGTCTATTTGTGAGAACTGCAAGGTATTGTCAATGATTTGAAATAGTTCTGGTGGTTGTGGAATTCTTCCTGTTTCCAGCTTAGACCACAATGGGATATTGTTAAGAGATATTTCAAATGCTCCAGATGATACTAATTGGCCTTCTATCATGTTGGCAAGAAAGAACATCATCATGCATGCATATAATTTGTTTTCCAGGCACCAACTCCACCAAGCTGGTTGAGGTTTGTTGATCCATGCAAATATGTTAACACCACTCAGAATACACATAATTAATATCATTTTACCAAAACCCTGAAACAAAATACAATTTTAGGTCTAATAAATTGTGTACTAGATGAAAGGATGAGAAAACAGGTAATCTCAAATTTGACCATAAAGAACATTAATGTGAAAATAAATTCATAATACTGACTTCAACAATAAATTTTATATTAGTATCTGGCCAGTATAAATTAAATATAGATTTGAATATTTTATTTTCATGCCCAAACTTATGGAAAAACTCACAGTTTAAATAATTTAGTACTGTTTCATAAATTAGTCTAAACCATAAACTTAATTCTTCCCTTTATGATTGTAATTGTCTATAAACAATCTTTATGTAAACTATTTTTAAAGAAACTGGAAGTAAATTTTTTTGGACATAACCTCTAATACATTGCTAATCACATTTTACCCATCTCTAATTTTAAAATTATATGTAAATTTACATAGCAATATAATATTTATAGTAGCTTAATACTAACAATCAACCTGGACAGGTACATGTTTAGACCTGGAGGATCATAGTTTGCCCCTATAACTGAAATTTCAGGATATTTTTGCTGTATGATCCCAGCGTAATCTTCAAACACTTTTCTATACCCACAAGAGTAGCTGAAAAAGAAACAAAAATAATAATTACCGTTATATATTCAATGAAAAATGGAACAATATGATAATGACCCCACCAGTAATATATATTCATGATATGCCCGACACCTTGACCTATCTTTGAAATACTTTCAGCCTCATTTTCACTTGCTGTAGAATAGTTATCTGCTGATAAGACGACACAGGTAAGTAAAATCGCAAAAAAACCAAATGATACACTATAATTTGTAGACAAAGACATGTTGCCAACGTTTACTTGGACGCTACACTCATTTAAAGTTTTATAATAATGATATATAAATTCAGATTAGAAATCAATGAAATCTAATCAAGTTAATTAAGATTTTTTAAACAATAAATTCCTGGAGATTAGCAAAATAACCAGAAAAGTAAAACGTTCTATGATAACTTGATTAGAATTTAGTTTAGACATGACATGAGTAGGGTCAATGTTGCCAACGCGTGTTCTTGTTAAGTAAGCGAAATTATGAGGTCCACCAGTCCAGACCCGCAAAACAGGATGTAGTTCACACGTAGCCCTGCATAGCTGTCAATTATCAGTACTATTTTGCCTGTCACTCGAGTCGGTGTACTTGAAATTATCCTCCTAGCGCCCGCATTCCTTAAAAAAGTACTTTAATGAAATAGTGAATTAAGCCCAGCACCAAATCCAATTTCATCAAATGAACGCCTAAGGTATTACTCCAAGTACCCCAACTTTATTCATTGCTATTAATTCCAAATTACCACCTTTTTATAAAGAGATGTCTCCGAACGTATGTTCGATTTATTTGTGTATGACCACCAAAGACAAAAGAAATTTGTCTTTCTTGACTTATTATGGAACAAGATCGACGAGTGTGAAAATAAATCTTAATTTATTCATGAAATTTTTACGATTTGTGTTAATACGCTTATCAAAAATAGGTGTTTAAATATACTATATGTCCTGTTTACAAAAAATGCTGATGTTGTAGCTGGCCCTAGAGAAAAACTTTAGTGATCTCAATTTAAATAAATTGGTTACCTAGCTACAACTGAAAAATAACAGAAACAATTCTGGAAGTGTTATTGAAAAGTAAACTCATAATTATAGGGTGTGAA
This sequence comes from Dendrolimus houi, assembly GCA_039645545.1. Taxonomy (NCBI): domain Eukaryota; kingdom Metazoa; phylum Arthropoda; class Insecta; order Lepidoptera; family Lasiocampidae; genus Dendrolimus; species Dendrolimus houi. The sequence goes on along the minus strand of CM077126.1, from coordinate 14,452,332 downwards.
AAGTGCAATAAAAACAATTTAAAGTGACCAGTGATATAAAATTACTAACGTAACTATCCATCAACAACCACATTCTGCTAGGATAGGTGAGTTTCCCTGTAATAAAATAAAAAAATATGGATCTATTATATAATCAAAATGATCATAATACAAAATTTAAAACCTTTTCAAATTCAAATTCAAATTCAATTCAAATTCAAAGTTTTTTATTCAAAATAAGTTCCACTGGAGAACACTTTTTGAAGGTCATATAAATATATAAGTTAAAATTTAATTTTTCTTCCTAATCTATGTATACCGCTTCACAACGTGTTATTGCTGTTAAGGAGAAAAAGCGGCAAGAAACTCCCCAGCAACACGTCTAGCTAAATAATGTTTTTCTTTAAGTTTCTTATTCTATTTATATTTCAAGTTGTTTTTTTTTTAAATAAGTTTTATACAGAAGTATGTTACAGAATTACTTTTTGAAGAATTAATGGAGTTGTAGCAAACAGTGCATACTCAATAAGACCAAGACACAATAAGAGGAAAGAAAGAAAATATTATGAAAGTTATAATAATGATATGACGTACTAAAATGTTATGCTGCAATATATCTCCATAAATCCCTTACAAGCTTGGCAAGATAACATTAAACAAAATATAGTATAAGATGTTAGAGTGAGCTGCTATGTAAATGAATTTTTGTCATTTAAGTATTCTTCAATAGTGTAGTATCCCTTTTTTAGCAAGATACTTTTAATTTGGTTTTGAATTTAGTGAAAGGCAGATCTAACATTTCACTCGGAATCTTATTGAAGAAGCGTATACCAACCCCAAGAAAGAGGACAGTACTTTTGTAATCTAAAAGATGGCAATATCAGTCTATTACAATGCCTGGTGTTGAAATTGTGAATATCCTTATACTGCTTGTAGGCACTCAAATTATTACGAATATAAATTATATTATTAAAGATATATTGGCAGGCGACCGTCATAATATTGATTTCCTTGAAGCATTCTCTAAGAGACTCCCGAGGGCCGAGGTTGTAAATTGATCTTACGGCTCTTTTTTGTAAAACAAATATGGTCTCTAAGTCAACAGCGTTGCCCCAAAGTAAAATATCATAGGACATGACACTATGAAAATAACTAAAATAAACTAGACTAGGTTTTAATAGACCTTTGGGTTAATAAGGACTATAATGATTGTTTAAAATGTTTTAAATAAATAATAATAAAGTAAAGTTTCTGTTAATTTTAAAGGATTTTTTTGTTTATTAAGGTTATTAAATTGGTTTTTAAGTTTAATTTCATTTTTGATGTTTTTGAAGGTAGTTGAAAAAATTGATGTTGTAAGAAGTATGTTGTTTTAAGTCTGGTGGTTTGACCCAAAGGCCTACCTGAGACAAAAAATCTTACTTGCGAGCTTATTTACTGTAAGACACAATTTTTAAAGTTCAAAGTCTTGGGTTTTTGTCATAAAAACCTTTTTTAAGGACTTTGGGCGTTTGTTTTAAGAAACCGGTACAAAACCTGGACGTTAGCCAGGATAGAATCTATTATAATTTTATTGATTATTTATTTAGGTTTATGGCTTGGCAGCTAGGCTTTTAAGCCAGAATGCAGTTTCTTCATTTTCTTATGCCTATGTGTAGCACAGCTGAACTGTAGGTTACCAGCTGGTGCCATTCAACGGAGTTCTTGTGACAACTCAAAAGGCCACATTTGACTATACAGTTAACATTTCTCACAAAACATATAATTACTACTCAAAAACTATCAATATCCTACAACTATTGTTCATTTTCTAGTAATTTTACACATTTTTAGAAAATAAAACTGCACAGCACAACATCTCCTTTCAGTTCCCGCCAAAAACTCTAATTTTATTGACAGTCGAGAATTTACAAAGAATATAGGTATACAAATTGGCATTATCCGTTTACCTTTGACAATGATTGACATTTATGAAGTTAATTCATATTATTATGACATCTGCTCATATCTCCTAAGCAACGTCAATCTTTTTAAACAATTATAATAAAAAATTTGCTGTTATCATTGTATGGTTTGATTTGAACATAAACTATATCATTTTATTTATTCTCAAGCTAATTTATACTTACTTTATAAGGAAAACGATTAAAACTTAAAATAATGCCACACAACCATTCGCATTGTGATCATGATCACGATCATACAAATCCCGAAGAAATTGGAATACAATATAATCTTTTTGAGAAAATCGACAAAGAAAACCTTCAGTGCTTGAATGAAAGTGTTGAAGGGTCGGGAAAAACTGTTTTTAAACCCTGGTCCAACCGTCTAGATCGAAGTTCTGTATGTACAAAATTCATTATACATATACCTTTCTGTTCAAAAAAGTCATTTAAAATTACTGTCTTAAAAATTGTCGTGTCATGGTGTGATTAAAATGTGGTGATCGCAGGCTCAAGGGGAGTATTTATACTCCAGGTTAAAATTTGTAGCTGCTTTAGCATATATATAGATAGCAACAAGGGACTGTTGACACTTTTGAAATAAAATTACCTATTCAGCTTTCTAGTCAGTCTGAAGAGGTAACATTTAGCTCTAACTAACAAAATCTATAAAAAGTGATTCATTTCATTTGCAAGTCAAAACAAGGAATAAATTATAGAGACAGTAGTATACTATAGGTACAATATTTTAGGCAGTATAATAGGTAACTCTATCACTTAAAGTGATCTCTTTCAGATAACTAATATGCTTTATTAGTCTGGCAATGAAGCTCATTTATGAACTTAGTTGCCGGCTTAGAAGTGGCTAATCAGACAAAACTTCTATAGCTTGACAAAATTTATGAATTGTAAAGATTGATGACTAATAGGTATATGTGAATAATTGAAAATTTACAAATAGTGCATAATATATAACCATAATGTGTAACTTAGTTATAAGTTTATTGCTATCAATATACATATTTTTCATATTACTAAAAGTAGGCACATCAAAATTTGCCTATTCAGCTCCAGCTACCATTTGCAGGTTGTTAGTCCACTAGGTTGGAGTGTATCCTACATTAACTTGTATACACTCTTTACTCAAGTACTTTATATATTCTTTTTTATATATACTTTAAAACCTGCACAAATGTTTTTTTATATGGGATCGAAAGTTGAAATTGTAGTTTAAATTATAAAAAGTGTTCTACTTTTATTACTACACACTCTATAATTATCAATTTAAAAGTAAATTTAAAAAAAACAGGTGCCTAATGAAGCTGTAGTCTATTCTGAAGCAATGTTAGTTGCCTTTCAAGAAGAAAGTTTAAACATAATCTCTCCATCTGTTCTTTTTCTCATTTTATATTTTTTGGTGTATGCAGTGAAATAGTTACACCATGCTTGGATAATATTCAATATTATTCAAGCATAATATATAATATCATAATAATAAGAATAATATTATATTTTCCCTTGTTAAGATGTGTTAATAATTTGCTGGGCATATTGCAGTTTGTGGAAAGTGATGCTGATGAGGAACTCCTATTCAATATCCCATTCACAGGAAATGTGAAACTAAAAGGTATTAAGATATCGTCAGAGGATTCTGAATGTCACCCTGCCAAGTTAAGATTGTAAGTTGATTACATAGATTTTACAGTTATTCTTTAAAACTCTAACAAATAGATTAATGTCTATCATTTATAAATACTGATTTGGTATACTCTTGCTATTTATATGTATACATATTCTATTTATGGAATACACAATCATGTATGGCAGCAATTTATATACCTTAGACTTAAAATAAAAATCCATATTAATTAAGAAAATCTACTATAATTAACAGTCAAATCTTGTAGAATTATTTAGCCTTTAACTTAAATTAAATATATTTTTCATTAAATGTGATTTTTTATTTACAGTTAACAATAATTTTGAAAATTATTTTTGCTTTAGACAATCTGTTCTTTGTGGACCATTTTTAGGTTTACATTATATTATCATGATAACAAAAATTCAAATAAAATGGTTACATCTTCATTATAATAGATATATATTATTTTTTAATCATTTAAGAAGAGTATTATAAACTCTTTCTTCAGTGCCAGCATTGCACTGGCAATTCATTAGCTGGGCCGTTTGCATGATTGCCAGTTTTTGGCAAAAATAAAATCAGTGTATCAATTTAAAATATAATAATATGTAATTTAGCTATTTGCTATACCTACTAATAAATAAAATTATTACAGATTTAAAAATAAACCAAATATGACATTTGATGATGTTTCTATGGAACCTGATCAAGTTTTTGAACTTCAAAAGGACACTGATGGGCTTTTAGAATACTTGCCAAAGTAAGATCTTTATAAGCCATGTAATTAAAAGGTTTAATAAATGACATAAACATATTTTGTTCTCATTACAGAAGACTAGGCATGACAGCTTATTTTGTTATTTTCCCAATGTATAAAGAAATAAGAGTGACTTAGTGACTGTTAAAATAATACAGTTTTGATTATCATTTTTAATCCAATTAATTTCATAAACCTTTGCTTATAAATTTTAATGCAGTTGTCTCTTGATTGATTAGGACAATTTATGTGTTCTGTACCTTTGTTGTGAATCTTGGCAAGTATTGTGATTAACTAAATGTGCTGGTCACTTTTTTTCACATGGAATGTACTCCATTATTCCATGAAAATCAAATCATATTTTTGGATACAGAAGTATTCTGACTTAGATTATATGTGACCTAGTTCTGCATCCAGAAAACATGAACATTTTTCAGTACCTTAAATATGATGCAGGTACAATCAGCATCATATACATGGACACACCCAAGATCATCAAATACTTAGGAACACCCAGTGTTTATTAGTATTGATACAACCAAGGCCATCTAAATGTTCAAAGCATCCTTAATCAAATATATCGGAACACGAACAACATCAAACACCTAAGATCAACCAGTGTATCCAAAAATAAGGAACACTTTAGAAAAATGAACTCTATTCTAAATATGATTAGAATCAAATAGAGACGATTTCATACTAAATCAAAGCTCCAATAGTATTGCTATTGATATTACACCTACATATATTATCAAAATTGTATTTTGAATTACGTATTTTAAATTGAATGACTTATATTTTGTAGGACAGTCATTGGATTTAAAAAGCAATCTGCACCATATTGCAAACTATTTTTCCAAATATACGAAAAACACGTGTTAGTGCAGGTAGATGAATAATGCGGTGGTCGTACACCAAATCCACTGATTTTGCAAAAAAATGTCATTACATAAATTGTAGGAAATTTTCTGTAGTGTAATTGTGTATATAAGTATATGGTGTATATATATATAAATGTTTTATCATGAGTCTGAATGAGTCGGAAAGTATATATTGTCAAAAGTCTACTATAATGTCCCAATATCGCGGCGTGAGCGGCAAAGGTACGAGGTGGTAAAGTTGAAAGAGTACATCGAAATCTATAAAATTTACCATTTTCAAAACTACCAGAAAATTTACCTGGTAAAGTACCAAATGATTGTACTATTGACTTGGTAGTGCCATACTGGAACCACTATCTTGATTACAGTTCCTAGGGCCGGCTCGGTCGTTGTGATATCACAATCTCACAGAATATGGGCGTGGAACGGTTAGCTTTGAGCTAATCGTGTTTCGTGCAATGAGTTAGAGTTCAGATGGCCCACTTCCCTTATCCAACCTTCCCTATCTCATCCCTCTATTCCAATCCCATATCCTTTTCCTCCTGACTGATTCTTCTATCTATACTATCCACCTGCGTATCTATCTCGTCCACCCTCGGTATTAAAATCACATATAAGGTACCGGATTTCAGCCAAATCGGGCCAATAGTTTTTCCGTAAAAGCATAACAAACAGAGAGACAAATATATTTTTACCCCGGAAACTATCCCATTTTTAGGAATTTCGGAATAAAAAGTATCATCCTCGGCATCAAATATATATATGTACTGAGTTTCAACCAAATCAGTCTAGTAGTTTTTCCATGAAAGCGTAACAAACAGACAGAGTTACTTTCGCATTTATATTAATAGGGATTATGTATTGAAATTCTTTTGTAGAAACATTTATACTTACATATACGTGGAAAGAAAAGTGTGTATTAAGTCAAACGAAATATATTGAAATTAAATAAATATTTCAAAAGAGCTATTGAAGCTATTTAAAGAAAACCAATTAGGATGGCTTAAACAATTGATTGATGGAGGACATGAAAAATTTATGTTTGTACGGGATTTACGTAAAAACTATTTCGGTGAGACTGACCGATTTCGATGAGATTTACGCTATTCCCAGCTAATATACTGGGTATTTTATGGAATCTTTCCCGGGGACAACCTAAAGTTTTTAGGGTGTATAAAAATTAGCTCATTCTGATGCAATTCTTACTAGAACGTTTCACATTAACAGCGAGATAACAGACAAAAAGCGTTTTTTGGTCGATTTCTCAGCTTTTGTTACAGTAAGATACACACTTTATTGCGGTGAAAAAAATATATTATATGTCAATCGTGATCATATTTCTGAGGTAGCCCATGTACTCAAAACGTATTTTCAATCAATTTTCTCGATAGAAAATAATTGTAAAGTGACATCCAAACGTGTTCTTCAATCTTTAATATTGTTATTACTGTTAATCGTACATCGCTAAAATAAATAACAGTAACATATCATATTATAAGAAATATAATCATTATAGTTCTTTTATTCGGTTACTTAGCGAATTTGGAAGTCATTAATTATTTTATTATAAATGTACTTCAAAAATCACGCCTTCTGGTCCCAATGTACGGAATTTATCAATACGCCCGAGGGCTTTGTGTTGAATGGACGCGCCGGTTATCTGTAGCTTCGCTACTGAAAAATAATTTTAAATAAATGAAGGAGCAATAATAACGAGAATTTGGGAGCGATCGCACTGTACTTGTTTGACGTATACGGTATAGAAGTCTGGGCTAAACTGCAGGCTGTTCAAACCTTACTAGCTTCACTTGTTCTAGTAGAATTTTTTATTTTTATATCAAAGTTGATAAAATGGTCTTTTTCTCTTGTTTAATAATTGTATAAAATGAAATAAAAATACTTTTCTATATTTTTATATTTCATTCCATCTGGACTTTTATACTATAGACAATAAAACGTATTTAAATAAATCTTATCGGTAACATTAAATATAGCGCCATCTATGTTTCTCAATAAAAATTATGTTGACACGTAGATAAGTAAAATTATGAATAATAGAAAACATTCATCAATCTAACAAATGTTATAGTGGCAGAGTGTGTTGACACTAGTACAGGGATGGTCAGAGTTTATGGTTCCAGTCCAGAGTGCTCACTTCATTTTTCTTTCAAATTTTTTTATGTTTTATCTATTATTATTTATTTTAAAGTTCTTATCTATACAGATAAATAAAAGTGAAGTGTCTGTTTGTAATGTCAAAATAAAACTATAAAATCGGACCAGGAGATTCCGAAAATGCAATTTTTAGAATATTTGTCTGTCTGTCTGGATGTTCTGGCTAATCTCTGAAACAGCGGGACCGATTTTGACGTAAAATTACGTACATTCGCAGATAGGTGATGGTATAGGAGTAACTTAGTCTACGATTTTAGGGTTCCGCGAAAAAAAATTAACACCCTTTGGTCCAGCTAATCTCTGAAACGGTTGGACCGATTTTGACAGGACTTTCACTGGCAGATAGCTGCTGTTTATAAGGGCAACACAGACTACTTTAAAATTAGGGTTACGCGAAAAAAAATCCAAAAGTATATTTGTCCTCTCTGTTTGTTATCCCTTTACGGAAAGACTATTGGACCGATTTGGCTGAAACTGAGTACATATGTAATTTTAATACCGAGGGTGACCAAGGGATACTTGTCATCCCGGATAATGGGATCAATTTTGAGATAGATTTATGTAAATTATGAAATGACCGAAATTACTGAAATGGCCGAAATGTTTGAAATGCCTGAAATTGCTGAAATGGCTGATATATCTGACATGGCCGAAATGGCTGAAATAACTGAAATAGCGGAAATTGCTGAAATGACTAAAATTGTTGAAATGGCTGAATTGACTGAAAGGGACGAAACGGCCCTAATGACCAAAATGGCTGAAATGACCGAAATGGATGAAATGACCGAAATGAGTGAAATGGCTGAAATGTCCGAAATGGCTGAAATGACCGAAATGACAGAAATAGTTGAAATGGCTTAAATGACCGAAAGGGATGAAATTCCTGAAATGGCCCTGTTAAGGCCAACCGGTTACGTCGAGGAGGGTTCGACGTTCTGGGTTCTGGGTTTCGCCTTAGACATGCGACCATGACCCTGTTTTTGCCCTAAGGATCATAATGGAGAAATACAGGACGAAGATACGCCTCTGCATTTCCTGGAAATCTGCAGAAGCCCTTCGACTGTATTCCTTGCGTGATGATCTGATGGGCACTGAGATCCAAAACGGTGCTTGAAATCTATATTATAATAATAACAGCCCATAAATGTTCCACTGCTTGGCTCAGGCTGGCTGGGACAGTATATCTGCCACGCTTGTCCCCAAAGCGGCTTGGCAGGTTTGACACATTGGTTATCTCGATGTGCAGGTTGCATCGCGATGTCTTCCTTCACCGTTGTTAGCACGTGGTAATTGTAATAATATGCACATTAAGTCAGAAAACAGCATAAGTGGTGCATGCGTTCCGGCCAGGATCGAACCCACACCTTTTGAGTTTGGGAAGCGTGCCGTCGGACGGCCGAGCGCGCGGACCATTTAAAATACTTGGGATTTGTACTTACTAGAAAATGTCGGTTAAGTTAAAAGGACAGGTCTATAAACCATCACCTATCATAAGACCTGTACTTCTGTATGACAGTGAAGCGTGGCCTGTACTTGAGCGGTACAAGCAAGAGCTGCGTGTCACGGAGATGAATATGTTGCGATGGATGTGTGGAGTCACGTGAAAACACCGTGTTTTCTAACTTCCGCAGCGGAATTTTTCATGTCCGTGACATAGCAGACAAACTGCAAGAGAGTCGCTTACGCTCGTACGGTCCCATTTTACGGAAACCGGCTAATTACGTGGGGAACAATGTCTAGCTATGTCGCCTTAGCCGAGTCCCGGTCGTAGAGGAAGGCCCTAGAAGTGCTGGCTGGACGTTGTCAAGAATGACATGCATACCAATGGTCTCAAAACGAGGGATGCTGAAGATCGCTGGAAGTGGAGAAGAAAAAGTAGGAAAGCGGACCCTGAGCGTCGGAGCGGACGCTTCGAACGCAACGGGGATTTAACGCTCGGATAATGATGATGATGACTTTGTCGCAATGTTCTCAATTCACAAGATCCTGTTTATTATTTATTTAGTAAAAATCCATATGAAGTCGAGGTCGTATATGAAGTGGTGTTGTAATAATGAAAAAGAGCATTAATTATTTTTTATTATTATTTACTTATCAAAAATCAACACTTAACTTAATTATATAAATTTTAGCAAAAAATCTAGGAGCTTTGAATATCTGAGATCTGAGTAGGAACTTTCTCTTAACACTATAGTTTTTACTTATTTACGACAAGTTCGTTATATAATCTCTAACTTAAAACAATTTTTGGCACAATTATCACAAAATCACAACCCACAAACTTTCACAAGTTGCGACGACAATTAAAGAACATTTTTTGACTGCATTCAATGCAAATCAGATTCTTACATTCAAAACACTAATAAGCTGTTTTGCGTTTTTTCTTAGGGTCACAGGTTGAACATGTCTTGCGTTTATCAAATTTTTCAGAATTTTCAGTTGTTGAAGTGTTGGGTATTTGATCTATTTTTAAGATTCAACGAATGGCGCACTGAAGTTCCCGTTGCAAACCACAGCTGTGCATGCGACGTTCCAAATGAGGCCCTCTAAGTTCTTCTGCCAATTTTTTTACGAATTTTAGTCTTGGCACCTTTGACTGAGATTGGTTCATGTTATTGATAGCATATGCCTTTTTGCTCCAGATATGTCGAGCATTCTATAAAATATTGCCATCGGCCATCGTTGAGTTCTTCGAGACGTGGTATAAATTGCGCATTTCTGATCTAGCATGTCAACGCCGCCTTTTGTGCTATTGTAAAACATGATCATTTCCGGTTTTTGAGTATATGAATCAATGGTTGGTGTATGGTGCATGCTGGACAGTAAAAGCACAGATTTGTTTTGCTTTGGTACAAAAGACATCAATGTAGCATCTGATGTGAACCCGAAAATAGCTGACCCAACGTCTCAATGACGGGAAGTTAGGAAGAAAATGAGGCGGGATTTCAAGTTTGTTTTTCTTGAAAGTTCCCACTAGTGTCAGTTGCTTTTCTTTTAGCTCATTCATAAGCTCCACTGATGTGAACCAATTATCAGTTGTCACATTTCTGTGGGTACCTTCTATTGAAGTTACCAATCTTAAAACTGGCTGGGTAGGTTTGTTCAACCTTTGGCACTCAGCTGGTAGGCCTATACCATCAGAATCTTTTCCTAAATTGATATAAGCGTCTAGCAGGTATCCAGTTTGAGCATAAATAATGCACATGATTTTCAGACCATATTTGTGTGGTTTTTTTGGCATGTACATCTTGAATATGCACCTGCCACGAAAAGCTACTAACATCTCATCTATGCAAGCATAGCTTCCAATTGAACAAATTTCTCTGCAGTTTTGAATCAACATGTCAAACAATTGGGAAATCGGTGCCGCCAAATCACTTGTACGACTTTCAATTCGGGTGCTTGCGTCATCAAACCGAAGACAACTGAGCAGTACTTCAAACCTGTTTTTGCTCATTATGCAGCGATAAACTTCTCTGCCTGTGCTATCTGTGCTATACCAGCATGTGTAGTGCGTGTGATTTTCTTTGAAAATGGCAGTATAGTACAGCATACCAATGAAGGCTTTCAATTCAATCACATCTAGATCATGAACAGATTTTTCCTTCTGATAATTCGGTCGAATGTTCTTAATTTTTTCATTTGTATGCTTTACTATTTGTCTAACATACCTTCAGTAAAAAACAAGCTCCACAAATCCAGGGGTTTCGTATTTGCATGTAGAATATATTGAAAGTTTGGTTTGAGACCGGGTGGTTGCTGAATGATGTTATGCCGCAAAGTTCTTGTCCTTGAAACTGGAGGATGGGCTGACCAACGAAATCGGTTCTTACCAAAGTAGGTATTGTGCCATACCAATGGAACACCGTCGTCAAAAGAGGAATCTTCCATCGGTGGGATGTTCCTGTTTTCATTTTTGGCAGGTTGAAGCTCAGACCTGTCACCTTCTACTTCTGATTCGGACTAACACTCGCCTTCAATGATGAGATCCACTGCAACATCTTCTACGTCACTGCAATCTTCATTCGGAAGTTCTGGTACACTCAGGTTTTTCGAATCTGAATCAGCTACCTCTAGCCATCGTAGTACGTCTGATTCAGCCATTATTAACCTATAAAACCAAAAATATACAGCATAACCAAACTAACGTAACTACCTGACGTCGGTCTCACGGACCGCATGCGAAATATAAATTACCTGTAATGTTTACTGCGCGCACGTCTAGAGCTGCCGAGCGCACAGGGCGTACTGGCGGGGGAAGGGAAAAAGTACATGGACACACAATTGCGTCGCGTGCGTAGTAACGGAATAATTTGAAAAACAAAATCGCCCGAGTCTCTGAGACCGGCGTCAGGTGGTTAAGGGTTAATGTACTCTGTGGTTTGTGTATTTTAGGTATAAAATCATCTCGATTTGTTACTAATCATATTAGGAATAGAATTATTTTTTCTGAAGTGTTCCTTATTTTTAGACACTTTGATGTCATGTATATGACGTTGTTCGTGTTTCGATATATTTGGACGGATGCTCTGACAATTAGACGACCTTGATTGTATTGATAGTAATGATCACTTTGGGGGTTCCTAAGTATTTGATTGGTTCTGTCTTTTTATATTGCTTTCGACTGTTCAAATACATAGAAAATGTTAAGATGAGTTTTTGGGGTGGAACTATCTAATTTATTACTCAATAATTTATTTAATAATAATTATAATATACTAGGATTTTCCCGCGACTTCGTCTACGCCTGACAGGTAACGTAGATTACAGTTATTTTGCTAATATTTAAAATCAAAGAGTATTTTCAGCAAGGAAATGGATTTTTTATTATGAAAATAAATGAATTCCGAAGATTCCCATAAAAACCCGGGATAGGTAATGTTACTAGAGACACACATATCTAAAACTACTAAAGATCTTTAATAAACATTATGTTATTTCAAGAAAGTCCATAGCACGTGGTTTCGAATTTATGAAATACCGGGGAATATATAGAGAGCCCCGGATTATATTGTTTTAGTGTCACTCGAATCCGAATCGGCTATTTTTTATGTATAATACCCACTTTATAACACTCCTATTAAAATTCCTGCAGGAAACCCGGCATATAAAGTATCGCATCACTTTAAAAAGGACTTGGCTATCATTCTAGTGAAATCGTATCGCAATCAACGAACTTTTATGCAACATAACTAATTTGTACCATACCCGGGAAATTTCCCGAGGGTTTCCCAGGACACAAAATAGCGCAGATTTTAAGGCTAAGAATTAGCTGTCGATCAGCGAAAACCGCATTGAAATCGGCCTAGTAGTTTTTATGTGAAACCCGATCAAACAGGCAAGAAATCTAAAAAAAAAATGCATCTTGTGTACAGACACGACATGTTTAGAATTCTATAATATTATAGATTGCTTTTAATAATATTATGGATATGAATTTAATTCAGTCACAACTTTATAAGTTAGATAAGGTTTTTGCTTGCAGGATTGTGACATTTTCTTCAGTTTCCCATCTAACAATGCATTTTCCTAGTAACTTTGGCGCTGAAAACACAAGAATATATTACATTGGATTAAAGGGTGAATGGGCACCAGGACATAGGCACGGTGTTACCATATGCACATATGAAGCCAGACCCATGCTTGATGACCATAAACTAAAACATCTCGACTCAGTTTCAAAACCAATAGAATAAGTGGTATGGAGTTTTGTACTCGTTAAGTGACCTAATTATGAAAGCATATTAGGCACAACATATTCTAGAATAGTACTTACGCTCAAATTGATGTTTGAAATGATATTATGTATAAATTACAAAGAATTTTCAAATAGACTGGGCATCATAAACTGAAATAGCTTTTAATTTGATATGCTCAATCCCCTAAGTGTTTGTTTGTGCTTGAGTATTGCTCTAAAATATGACCTTCAGAGGATTATGTATCATATTATCAAAGACACAATTTTAAATTTTACAATAAAAGGTATATGTATACATAGTTTTGGTTTTTATTTTATAATTCCACAGTAACTTTTTTGTTATTATATACCCATAAAAAATACTACCAAATTTCACCCTATAATGTTTTCCATTAAACAATAGTTTACATTGTAGGTTAAAAATAAAACAACATAAATTACTTTTTTTTATATTATAGAATAGAAATCTACTTATTTACAAAATAATATACTTATTTATCTATCCGTTTATTAGTCAACCTCACAGGAGACTAATTAAGATTGAAAAGACTAGTTGCTTGTAAAAAGTGTAAGGACAGTATTATTATAGCATGCGACCTTTATTCATTTTTGACCTTAAATGGATGTAATTATTTACTACTCAAAGTAATAATAATTATAATTTGTTATTGTTAAATACTAAGGAGTTTCAATATTTCAGAATACATTTAAAATTATAAGTTTTTATTGGAAAAGTTCGTAGTCTTTAACACAGATAGAGCTTAAAGCGTGAAACATTTAACTATATTTATAATATGGCAGTGATATTCGAATTATTTCAACGATTGGTGGCTTTTGTTTAATTAGAAAACTATGCTTATTAAACATTATCAAATAATAACATGTTTGTATACTTAATTTTTTTCTTGAATTGAATTAAATATAGCTATCACAAGGGAATTAATATCATGTTCACTGTCGGCGCCTGCCTCTAACTACACGGTAGCCTCGTGGCCTGTAGTTGCCGTAGTAGGGGCGGCGACGTGGCAGCGGCGGCCTGCGGACGGCGTTGTTCGGCACCGAGCCCACGTCGCCCGCCTGGTATACGCTGCCCGGCCATTTTCGCATACACACTATACACCTAAGAAAGACAGATACGAAACAATTTTAGCAGTAATTCATTTATGTACCGACTCTGCGTGAAGACTTGTGGTAGCTTATATCGTGTGACACAGGTCCTCACGGGGCACGGCTGCTTCGGGAGGTACCTGTGTCGCCTCGGCCGCGAGCCAACGTCAGGGTGCCATCATTGCGACACGGGCGACGAGGACACTCGACACTTCTGGAGTGTGTGCCACACTCCAGAAGTGTCCAGCCTGGACAGAGCAGCGCCGAGACCTCGTCGCCTTCTCCGGATTGGACACCTCGCTCCCGGCTGTGGTACGCATCATGGTCGGGAGCCAACCCGGATGGGACGCCGTCTCCTCCTTCTGCGAGCACGGCATGTTTGCGAAGGAGGAGGCGGAGCGACAGTGTGAGCGGACGTCTTTGCTCCGCTTCCGCCAAAGGAGGACGCGCCGACGCCGGAGGGTGGGATTCGACCTTCGGCCACCGTAAGCGGGCGGCGCGGGTGAGGCCCCTTCGTATATAGATAGCTCACCAGCACATACCGTCGAGATGACAGCGCGAGTGTTCCGCGTGCGCTCACCTCTCCTCCCGTGGGGCGCATTACAAACCGCCCTACGCCCGGACTAGACCAAGACGATTCCGAGGGACAAAAGAAGTCCCCCGGCTAGGAAGAGGCTTGTGTGTGAGGCTCACGCCTGCCAGGGCACGCGGAGCTGGGAAACCCATTTACCCGTAGCCCTGGCATAAGGTGCAGGGCGGAACACCCAGGGGTTTTAGTGGGTATCCCTAACTGGGAGTGGCAATAGCGTGGCACCAGTTCTGACTGGGTGCGTTAGTGCCACCCCGATCTGGCGATATCCCTTCAGGCTTCTGTGCCTGGCGTGTCTTAGTCCTCAAACAGATTTCTCCTGGCTAAAAAAAAAAGCTTATATCGTGTAGGTTCGAATCCTGACTGGGAAGTATGCATCGCTTAGACAAAATTCTATTCTAATGTGTATATTAGAACAGAGTTACTGCCTAAGCGATTATTATTGCCTGACGGTGACGGATTTTAAGTAATCTGCAAGTGTGTGAAATTCGATTTTTTTATTTGGTCAAGGATCGTCACCCTGTACACTCTCTGTTCCCCTAAATAGAGAGGCTCGAGCTCGAGCGTAGAAGTAAGATGTTTAAGGACTTTGTTAAAGCCAGTAATCTACGAAGGATACATGTAGAAGAAAAAGAAAGCACGGTGCGGAGCGTTTTAGCTTTGTAGTTAACTGTACGAACTTTACGTAATGTGCGGAAAAATAAACGCCTTTTTATCTACCTAGCTAACTGGAAATCAAGAAATAACGATAATATTATGTACATATATGCTCCTGAAGGAATCGTTGGTGGCTAATAATCAGTTTGTTTGATGCGATCGGGCCGTACCTACTTTCTACTCGACCCATGTTGTAACTGTGATCAGATTTTTTATATTAGGTTTGTATTGCTAAATCATGATCCTTAGGAGGGTGACAACATTTATAAGAGCAATAATAATTATATTATATACATAACAAAATATAATGTAAGTAACTACATATAGGTTTTTATGATTCATCATAGTTGTCTCTTGCGCAACATCTTGTGAGGAAAGATGGCAACAAAAGAAAAAAGTAACACAGAAAGAGTGTACTTAAGTATAACTCATATTGATATGGGTGGTAGTGAAGCGGTGCTGTCTGTAGCATTTCCCAATACATTAGGATTTTTTATTCTGGAAAAGGAATCATAGTTTCTGGCGCACAAAAAGTAGACGCACATGAAATTGCGTAGAAGCCTATAGTGCAAATCAAACGAACTACTAGCTTAGCTTACCTGCTAACTTTAGATACTTGGTCCGCCTTGAGTGTTTGCTGTTCAGGTTTCTGGAACATTCTGTTATCGTCAATAGTGGAAAGCCAGTAGGACACGGCTGTGGCGAAGTAGTTACAGCGACCAAGCCCATTGCACTCGATGAAAGGTCGCGTGCGGAATTCTTTCATGCATGATCCCGGTGATATCAGACTTTGACCAGATGCGTCGGCACCTGCAGTATGCTGGAAAATTTAAAAGCACTTAAGTTTTTAACGATTTATTTAAGTTTTTAAGAGAGATAACAATCCATCATGCTATGTATGATAATAGCAACTCATAAACGCTAGATTCAAGTCACATCACCTAGGTAAATTGACGACATACACGCTACGTTTGTAGAAGACGGATTAGCGGGTTTCCTCACTACTTTTTTTGTCACTGTCAGTAGAACGTGGCAGTTGTAAAAACATCCCTATTAATATTATAAATGCGAAAGTAACTCGGTCTGTGTCTGTCTGTCTGTTCCGTTTTTACTGAAAAACTACTGGAACGATTTGGCTGAAACTCAGTATATAAGTATATATATTTTCGATGTCGAGGATGAACATAGGAAACTTTTTATCCCGAAAAATGGGATAGTTTCCGGGATAAAAATATATTATAATAATAGTCTCTCTGTTTGTTATCCTTTTATGAAAAGACTATTGGACGACCTATTTAACTGAAACTCGGTACATAATTTTGTAATTTTAATACCGAGGGTGGCCAAGGGATACTTTTCATCCCGGATAAGGGGATAGATTTATGTAAAGGTTATCCCGGAAACTAGGATAGGTTTTGTGATTTTCTCCATGTCGCCCACTCGGTTCACTCGGGGTCCACGCGGGGTCTTCTCGGGGTCCGCTCTGTGTCCACTCGGGGTCCACTTAGTCCATGTTATCCATGTTGCGTATTTTGTCAAGTTTTGTCATTTATTTAGTTTACAGATAGACGGGGGATGGTATAGTATGCGATGAAGTGAATCTTCCGGGGGCAAATACATGAAAATTTAATAGAATGTAACCTGTACCGCCTGCTCTTTAAACAAGAGACGCGCACTAAAGGTTGAACCGCGGCGTAGCCGCGGGGTAAACTAGTGAATTTTATAATTAGAAAAACTGCCTATTTAATACTGCTGCATACTTCCTGCCTAGGTTTTGATATTTTGCGTATTGTACTTAGGTAAGTATTTAAAAACCTAAAATGAGGCTAAAAGAACCGTTTAACTTGATATCTCAGTCGATGATTACGTTTTCCTTTTTCGGGTCCGCAATCAATCAATATTTTTTAAAAGTATTCTCAAATCCAACACTGCACATATGTATCTAGATGAGGTACACAATATATTATACCCAAATACATCGTTTAAAGACCCACCTACAAACAAGAAAAAGTAGCACGCGCTTTATGAAGTTGAAAATAAACTATTTAGACTTTTAATTTGGGATAATTAAGTTTAAAAAATATATTTTAAATTATGAGGCGTTGATTGTGTGACGTCGTGAATACGAAGTCAATAGTCCCTTTCCTTGTGGTTGTAACATTATTAATATCAAAATGATTTGTTTGAATAATACGCGTGAATACGTACTAGTCGTCATTTAAAACCCAAAACGACGCGGGAATTCGGGACAGCTCGGATGCGTTCGATTGTCTTCGTAAATCAACGAGACATTGCTAGTCGATGTCATTTCTTAACGCACAGCCAATGTACTAACTAGGCGACGAAGCCGTTTTTTTATTGTGTAATCTGCACACTAGTATCCTAAACCATAAAGCGTGGTCGTTGGCTACTTCTACATCGCACACATATACGCCGCAAGATAGAGGCGTCCCTACCAGAAAGTTAATCTCTAAATTTCGGAATAATTAATACCGGATTGCTAACCCACATCCGAGTGGGTTTTATGTTTATATTCGGGAATTGGAGACCGCTATGAATAGCGGGTAAAGAAGTGAAGCGTTCTCCTTTGGAAATAACTTGACACCAACATCCCCTCATCGCCCGGATCAGGGAGAGTATCAGAATCGTCAAGGAGTTATCAAAATACTAGTTTAACGTGAATTAGCTAACCGAACTTTCGTCTTATTATAAGGGCGGCCTAACTACCCTTCTTGAAAGATTCATTTACTTCGTGACCGCTTGTTTGTTTATTAGTCTAGCCTTTTCCAACCCACATTACCCTAACAATATTTGTCTAACCATAAACCAGTAATTTTACATCTCTAGCTCTAGACTGAGGTAATAAAGTTAGTGTGAGTTTAGGATCGTTTTCCTAGGCCTAAGAAATCGCCTCGGGTGAGTAAACTTATATCTGTTTTTGTAAACTCAGCCTACTTGGCTGCTGAAGAAGAACCACAATAAATGACCTAACCTAATTGATATAAATTGTCTGATTTTCTTACCTACCCAGCTAGCCGGATCTCGGCCGCTTCAAATTTCATCAAAATCAGCCCCATAGTTACCTTCTCAATATCTCTTTTTTAAACAAAATAACTCTTCTAAATCAAAAGATATACAAACTCCTTTTTTATATAAATAATCATAAATTTATTTTATAAATAACAGTTGAAAGATATAACTGAGATTTAAAAAAAAATTAAAGTGCTGGTGACGCGTAAGCACGTGTTACGTTATTCGGTATATCATTCATAATTATATTTAAAATATCGCTCTGCGCCCGCGTTTTTTACTCAAGTCAAGCAGCTATTCTCTCTACTCTACCTTCTGCTGGTGCCTATTACTTGTGCCATGTATAAACAGGTAAGTTGATATTAGTAATTGCGCTCATCTGCTAACCAGTTGAAGTATATATTACAATTAAGGCAATTTTATTGCAAATACAGTAGTATAGGGTTGCTTACAAAAATTCGTTCATCTATAACGGTGCAAGGCTTTTAAATTAATATATTGGAGCGATTAAACATTTATTATAGAGAGGCATTGCGCGTACTATTTAATGCGATAGAGGAGGACACAATACAACAGCTGTGCGCCACGAAGCCGTAAAATGTGAGAGAGTGTGCATGCTTCCTACTTATAGTTTAATAAAAAAGGAAAAATTAGTATAATGCTATAAAGACATAATTTGAAGCGACAAAAACGATTGATAAAATTTTATGTGTGTTTGAGTGGGTCCCGGAGTGGTTTAGATTCACAATTAGACCCGGTAGGTGGCGCTGGAATCAGGTTGTAGATTTTTGTATTTTCAGGGCAGGACAACGTGACCACTAGTTAAACAATAAATACATGGAAATGGAAGTGAAACATAAAAATGACTATATTTTGCAATATTTTGTTGTTGTAACAATGTGTATGGTAATTTTTATGTTTCGATTAGTACCGACTTCAAGATGTTGTCGAAAATTTTATTTATTGCTTTTTAGTTACGCCTGAAGACGGTTTCGTATTTCTTAAAAAATGTTTATTTTACACTGTTAGGTTACATACATGGTATCCCTTCTCGAATGCAGAGTTCCGTTAAATTTCACTTACAAATACGTCTTTATCATGGTAACGCAAACGAAGTTGCGGTAGCACATGTTAGTCAGTGAATAAATGGATATCAGTCGGTTCTGGCACTCGCCGGCCGCTGCGGAAACCACCTGCTCGACGTGATCTTCGACCGCGTCTCGCAAACTATTTTTATCCGTTCTTTAAGAAGTCCGATTGGTGTAAATGCGTGACAAAAATTGTGTAATAATATGATTACACCGTCTCACGCAATGCTTCTCTGTCATACATGTTTGCTCGCTCCAATATTTTAATTTAAAAGCTTTGCAATAATTATTTATAAACGGCTTTTTGCGAGCAACCCTACACTATTGCATTTACAATAAAATTGCCTTAATTTTAATATATACTTCTAGTGGTTAGCAGATGAGCGCAATGACTAATATCAACTTACCTGTTTCTACATGGCAACCAAGCGATAGGTAGGCAACCTAGCTGTTGCATATTGTGCATATTATACGCTTTCCTTCGGAGTTTAGTTGGTTTTGCAAGCACGACAGTGAATTTTGAAAAAATAATTAGATATAAACATTTTTTACAGCAACCCTCTCAGTATATGTTCAGAAATATATTTCATTTGATAAAATTTAACTTTTATCCAGTAAGCAGAACAGTGAAAGTCGATCTGAGATGAGATCCTCTACTATTATTAGAACTCTAATAAATAAACCTAATGTACAAAAGTCAGTCTCATAGAAACAAATAAGGTTATCTCTTACCATCAAAAAGCTGTAACCGGCCCACAATTCTTCCCAACCATTGGGGCAAGTTGGCACAGTAACACTTTGGCTATGGATGGCAATGGTTCTTGTTGGAGCTTCACATACTTGACATCTGGAATTTAATATTTTCAGAGCTTTTAATTAGATACTTTCTTGCTATATAGATATAGCGTTATTTTAGTCATATGAATACTTATTAGTTGTAATTTTTAAGACAAGGATCTGTTATTTAGTTACGTTGACGTAGTTTTTTGCAAATGAGAAGTGAAAAAAATGAATCTATGCAGTTTGATGAAATCTTCAGGTAGGCAGTAAAGGCCGGTTCTATAAAATCCCACACACGCTATTAGTAAAGTCTTTGCCTTATATAATTTATAATATAATCTATAACAGGGATTCCCAAACTATTTTGGCCAAGAGACCCTTTTTCCAAAACGAACTGACACTTCAGACCCCCATAGCCAAATACTTCTCTCTAGTTTTTTTAGTATTAATACAAAATACTAACCAAGTTAAAAACTTTGCGGTTGGTTAAGTGATTAAATTTGACATCATTTTCTCATCAAAAAACAACGATACTTCATGTTAAAATATTAGTCATTATTATAACAAGTTGGTACACGTAATATAACGTATACAGTATCTAGAAAGCTTCAAATAAGAACTTGTGTTAATTAAATAGGGTTCGGTTTTTATACCTCGTCTATCTCCAAAATCAGTTTTCGTTTTAGTCAACCCTTTTTTTTTGATAACGCAGGGGGAATGTTTTTGGACACCATACTCGAACCCTTCGGGGGAAGGGTCAGAATGCAGGCATAAGGCCCGCATCGAGGGTGTGTGGGGCTTTCAGCGACCGGTTCTCCACGCTTGCTTCTAAAGCGAAGCTGTCGCGAGAATCGGCCGCCGAATTACCCACTAAACCTAAACCTGCACCCCATTTATAGAGCTTTTACGAGGCGTCACGGGATCTCGTACACAGTAACTGCACTGTGACACCCCAACGCTCTGTAACTGGGCCAACCCGGGTAGCAGAGTGACCCACTTCGTACAGCAGGGGGGAGTCCGCTGTCACCCCCGTGACAGTGGACTTCCCCTCTTAAAGACCTTGGCCGCCTCGTTGAGCAAGATGATGGGCCTGTAGGCGGATGGATGGTTGGAAGGGGGACTGTCCTTCGGAAGCAGACGTAGCCGGCCCTCCTTCCACTGCTTCGGGAACACGCCTGACCTGATACAGGCATTAAAAAGTTCCTGAAGCTGGTCGTGTAGGTGCTTAGCGGCCAGGAAGAGAGCCCGGCCCGGGACCCAGTCAGGTCCCGGCGCTGTCTTCCGTCCCCGGAGACGCTGCAGGGTCACTTATAATTCTTCCTCGGAGACGAGGGAAGGCTCCGTCTCCGAAGGGCCGGGATGTGGAGGACTCATTTCCGGGGGAGTGAAGGCACCCGGATCCGGGAAGAGTCCATCTATAACGGAATTGAGGACCCCCTCTTCGAGGGACGCCGTGACGAGACTTTTTACGGGTCATCCGGTATGGACGGCCCAAGGGGTCCTCTTCCCGGCACCGGGTCTTCGACTGGATGATGGCTAGTCGAAGAGCTTTTTTGGCAGCCCGATGCTCCCCGATAAGACAATTTAGCTCCACATAGTCCGGAGGTCATCGGCTCCGACAGTGTTTGAGGGACCGGCCAGCTCTGAAGGCTGCCTCCCTCAGGGCGCCGATCTTGGCGATCCACCAATAGACCGCCTTACGCTGTGGAGACCGATGCGACCGAGGCATCGCAGACCCTTACGAGAGTTCTGCGCATGCGCTCTGCCAGTACCTCCGGACCTCCGGAACTAACTAGATTGACCCAGCTCTGGACGATTGCCATTTCTTCAGCCAACTCTGGATCGAGCCGGCTGAGGGCCCAGCGCGGAAACTGGCCGTGTTCGCGTGGGGGAACCGAGATTGTGCTCGGAGGAGGGGAGATCTCGAATCTGCTGTAGCGACGATCAAAGAGAGACTCTACCTCCTCCACGACTCTCCATCCGTCCACCCTGCGTGCAATCTTATGGGTGGCGAACGACAGATCTATTACGGAACCACCCCGCGCTCGCACGCAGGTATGGACCGCTCCTCGGTGCAGCAGCGGCAGGCCGGAATCGAGCGCCAACGCTTCTACGACCCGTCCCATTGCATTGGTGGTGACGTTTCCCCAGGAACGGAATTTGGCACTGAAATCGCCGAGGACGAAGGTCGTCCTCGATGATAGCCTGACCACGGCGGCCCTGACGGAATCTAATAAGGTCTCAATCTC
Source organism: Dendrolimus houi (assembly GCA_039645545.1). Classification (NCBI taxonomy): domain Eukaryota; kingdom Metazoa; phylum Arthropoda; class Insecta; order Lepidoptera; family Lasiocampidae; genus Dendrolimus; species Dendrolimus houi. The sequence continues at coordinate 14,429,757 of CM077126.1, read as the reverse complement.
CGCCTGGGGACGGTTGGGGGAGACGTACACGCTAATGATGGTGTGCTGGCCCCAACCTGCCGCCGCGTAACCCCGGTCCCTCTCTATGACAGAGAGTGGGGTGCCAGAGCCCGATCTGGCAACTATCGCCACCGTATCCTCCAGATCCCCGACCCAGTTTCCCTGGTCGAGGACGTGGTAGGGCTCGCTTACGATGACTAGGGAAATCCCCCGCCATGGCCTGCATGGCCAGATCCTGCGCGCGGGTGGAGTGGTTCACATTAATCTGGAGGAGGCTATGTCATACGGGCATTATTTAATTTACCGACATAACCTCCCCACTCACCGAAATTGCCATCGCCCTTCGGCAAACCTGCCTCTGATATTGGGACGGAGGCAAACCCTCGCCAAAATCGGGTGCGTTGCTATACGTCCCCCAGCTGCGCAGACTGCGCATTGGGGGGCCGGAGCTTTGCAGTCGGGCATTGCGTGTCCGCCCTTCCCACGGCGGAGACACAAACCCGACCGGTCAGGATAAGTTTCGGGGCACATCTGCGTGCTGTGCCCCAGCCCATAGCAGCGGTAACACCTAATCGGTCGCGGTTCAATGACTTTTACTTTTGCCGAGCTAAAGTCCACCAATAGGTGGCCCTGCTCGGCGATTGCCTTGGCTACGGGCATTGGGCAAAGCACGTATGCTGCGCCCATTCCCCACGGTCCTGAACCAATGCGATTGGCGACAATTCTATCGAGTTGGCAGTTGCCAGCTCGGGCGATAGCAGCTCTTAGCGACTTTAGCGACTCGGACGTGACCCAGTCATCTAGCCCTGAGACGTAAATCTCCCCCCTCTTCACAGGCCGGATGACCTCGAGCGGCCCCCGGAGGGCCTCCGCCAACCGGTTCGCCTTGTCGGCTCCCTCTGGCCCAGGTGGCAAGTCCATGAGCCGGGAGTCGCGAACGGTCCGTGTTAACTTTAGGCCCTCCTTAAGGCCCATGGCCTCTATGTTAACTACCGCGGCGGCCTTTTGAAAAACGTCGCGGTATTAGACGCCCTTTGTTTGTGCCATTAGCTTCGCGAGTAGTGGAACTGCCTCCACGGGGGCCGCATAATTGAAATTGGCGACGGTGGAGCCCGTGGGGCGGGACCGTGGTGGGCGGCGGAGTTACCTTTTTATTTTTGTCCAACGAAAGGGGCGGACGAAGGACCGGGGGAGGTAGGGGGCGGTCTCCAAGCCTAGCGAACCGGGCCTGGATCGTATTCCCCACCGGCACAATGATGGCCCTCTTTAGCTCATTAATGTCGAGTGGAGGACCCGCCACCACTACCTCCCCATCTTCAGTCTGGCCTTGGCCGCCACCCGCATTTCCTCGTACTCCCTGCGGTAGGCCTTGACCTCCAACCGCAGGGAACCTATATCCTTTTTAAGCTGGAGGTTCTCAAGCGTGAGCCTCCGGTTCTCAAAATCTAGGGACCTCACCGACAAGCTTTGAACAATGTCGGTGAGTTTTTCGGCGGCCTCTTTGAGCTTTTTTATATAGCCCCTCTTTAAGTTGGTCTGGGCGTCGTGAATAATGTCCGCCACATGGGTGCCGGCCAAGATGCGGAGGTCATCGACCCCCATGCAGTCAATGTCGCCCTCCCTTGGGTCGACTGAGTCCGTAAACATGGACTTAGAGGCCGCATTGCCCTTCTTTTTTCGGGCGTTATATTGCCGATCCGCTTCGGCGCGAAGAGCATCCGCCCGGGCTAGTAGCTCCTCCGTCCGACACTCCGTGACAGGGAGAGACTTCGTCGGAGGGCTTGAAATAAATGACGCGGCGGCGGTTGCCCCCAAAGTTGGTTTGTACGGTTGGGCCGCCGTCGCGATGCCTATAACCATAGCCGCGTCAACGGTCGCCGCCGCAGGTAAGTCCTGCGGTGAGGTTGTCGATGTCATACCTATATCCATAGCCGCGTCGCCGGTAGCCATTATTGGAGTTTCCTGTGGGCAGACCAACGTCGCGGCGGCTTTTTTTAATGCCCCAACGGTGGCTGCCTTCAATATTGCGGCGGCTTTGGCCCCGGCAGGTGCAAAACCCTGCTGGGTGGCCTCTGGCGTCGCCCCCACGTCTGAGGTTGCGTCGGAGCTATTCCCAGCGGAAACGTTCCGCGGGCGAGCCCTCAGAGTGGCGCCTACTGATGCGGCTCTCGCCGCGCCTCTACTATGCAGCGTGACGGTGCTATGGCTCCGTCGCGCTATATATATATCTTGTTAGCCGATTAATCGTCGTCAGGAGCGTCGCGATATGGCCCCCGGGAGTGAACGCGGGACCGTTTCCGGGCCGCCCTCACCCCCTAGGGGATCGGGGGTCGGGGTCCGCCATAAGCGGAACCCCATTTGAGCTCCGACTCACCTAGCCTACAAGGCGACTTACCCTGTCAGGTAAAACAAATCAGTAACCAATTTATAAGCAGTATTTTTATAATGGTCAGAACCACCTATCCGAGAATAAGCCCAGGTCAACGAAAATTAAAGAAAACCTAATCCAAGAATGAAAGTTAAGTTAACAAGTAGAACAGAAACGAATACGAAAAAGCAAGCCTAGTCAATGGAAAAAAAACCCAAGGAATCGCAACGAAAACAATGGAAATTTCCAGCGATAACCGCATGGAGCGCAGTGATGCGTGGACACGTCCCTCCTCAACGAGTTCAGCCGCGACACTGTTTTAGTCAACCCCTGGGAAATGGATTTCAACCCTAGGGGGTCGATATCAACCACTTTGAGAATCCCTGATCAGATCAGGGATTGTCTATACATTAAAAAAAAAAATCATCTGGAACTGGAGACTATGTAAACGACGGAGAATACAATGCAATTTTTTTTAGATTTCTTATCTGTTTGTTTGTTTGTTCGGGATTCCCGTAAAAAACTACTAGGCCGATTTCGATGCGGTTTTCGCTGATCAACAGCTAATTCTTAGACTTAAAATCTTCGCTACATTTTATCCTGGGAATCCCGCGGGAATTTTTCGGGGAATGATTTAAAATAGTCAGATAAAAAAATCGAATTCCAATGTGATTTTTTTACTGATCGATAACAAATTTTGTATCATAAAACGTGTGATATTTTTTATCCCGGGAATCCTGTGGGAATTTTCCCAGGAGCGGTTTGTAGTTGTACGGGTGAATAAAAATTAACTTATTCCGACACAGTTTTCACTAAAACGATAACTTACATTCTTTTTTAAATGCTACGGTATTTTGTGTCCCGGGAATCCCGCGGGAATTTCAAGTCAAGCGTGGATGAAGTCGCGGGCATATCCTAGTATAATAATAAAATTTTGCTCCAGTTTTAGAAGATCTGAAGTAATTGTTTTGACATTTTTGTCTCAAACGCACAATTTTTAGCTATAAACGTCCATACTAATTAATTATAACTAATATACGTCACGATCACGTGAGTTCAATGCCTTTTTCCCACCTCAAAATTGCCCAACGTGCCTAAAGTTTTCATTTTAAAAAAAGAAGCAGTTACTGCTAGTATACTACAATACTAAAATTTGTCTTACCGAGAAATGTATGTACCAACATCCCTCGCTTGTATAGGTGTCATTGCCATAGGCATTGGTTCAGGGGTTGAGAGCCAAAAACTGTAATCCTCCCTTTGAGCAAAATCGCAAACGTTGTTTAAGTTACAGAACATATATGGCATCGTTGAAAATTTGCGCAAACAACTTCCAGGAGCGCCTGAGAAAATAACAATTGGTTAGGATATTATTTTTATAGTGCGTATCATATTAGTTTTTCTTTTAGTATAACATTTTTACATTACCTAAATCTTGGCCATGAGCTTTTCCATTGGCTACGATATGAATAAGTGAAAATCCTTCCCAAAGAGGTGACGTACCCCTAGGACATTGCGGGATCATCCTAGTCTGTGAGTGCATTGTAAAGTAGAAGCCCCGAGATTTTGGTATAGGCGGGGGTGGTGCTGGAGTTCCAGGTAGACCTAATTCCCCTTGATATCCTTGGTAACCCTTTAAGCCTATTTGACCTTTGAAACCCTGAAGACCTTGAGGCCCCCGTTGTCCAGCCAATCCTTTGAATCCTATGTCCCCACGTTCGCCTTTTTTTCCTGGGATACCATTACGGCCAAAAGATCCCGGGACCCCATCTAAACCAGGTCTGCCATCGAAACCGGGTTCTCCTATATCACCACGTGGGCCGGGTGTTATATCAGATGGTAACACTGCATCGCCCCTGTCACCTTTTATGCCTTTAGGACCGGGTGCACCTATAAATCCTTGATCACCTTCATCTCCTAAATCACCTTTTAGTCCTTGAATTCCTTGTGGTCCTATATAGCCATTAAAACCACTAATACCCTGATCGCCTTTGTCTCCTTTCAAACCTTCAATACCTTGCCAACCCCGATCACCAGGAATACCTTTAGGACTGATTGCAAAACCTGGTTCACCCGTGAAACCTTTCAGACCATTGAATCCAGGTTTGCCTTCCATACCACGAGCACCCGGAATTCCAGGAAGTCCACGTGATCCAGGCAAGCCATCGGAACCTTTCATACCCTTGGGTCCCTGAAATGTAATTCCTGGAGCTCCCGGTGTTCCCTCAGGGCCAGTTATTCCGTATTCACCGGGTGCTCCTTTTTGTCCCATTGATCCGGCCCAGCCCGGTAGTCCATCTATACCTGGCCGACCAGCTTCTCCAACTTCAGCATGATCTGGCTGAAAACCTGGTAAGCCTTGGAAACCTTGGTCTCCACGCATTCCCTTTTCTCCAATGTAGCCTCGTTCTCCAAGCTCTCCTTGAAAACCGATATCACCTTTTTCACCTTTAAGACCTCTTTGGCCTGGATAACCTGGTTCACCATATGGTCCAACAGGTCCAGCAAAACCTTCCATGCCAATGTCACCTATGTCACCTTTAGTAGCTGGCAAGAAAGTGCTAATACCCATGTCACCTCTTTGTCCTTTATCGCCTATTTCTCCAATTCGACCAGTTGGCCCAGCTAGTCCAACATCACCTGGTAAACCAGGTACGCCCATCCTTCCAGGTAAACCATTATCACCTTCGTTTCCTTTGTCTCCCTTTGTTCCAGGTACACCAACAAAGCCCCTCTCACCTTTAAAACCATTTGCCCCTCTGCTTCCAGGAAACCCGACTACACCAGGTACACCTTTGTCTCCGGTTGCACCAATTATCCCCTTAAAACCGATATTGCCTTTTTCTCCTTTTAATCCGTTCAAACCTGGTCTTCCAGGTAAGCCAGTATTTCCTTTTTCTCCTTTAGCACCCAGCGGACCTTGTGTATTTTGTCCTGGATTTCCTTGCTCACCTTTGACTCCTTTACTTCCGGGCATACCTGGTCTACCTGAATATCCGGCAAAACCGGGTTCACCTATGTCTCCTTGTTGACTAACGTTAGCGTTTTCGCCTCTCATTCCCTTTAGTCCTTCAAAACCCCTGACTCCTATTGGACCTTTCGCCCCTCGGGCTCCTTCTAAGCCAGGTTCACCACTAAATCCAATATCACCGCGAAATCCTTGCAATCCTTGAGGTCCTGGGACACCAGGTTTTCCCATGTCCCCGTAAAAACCTTGTGCACCAGGATTTCCTCGGTCTCCAGGTCTTCCAGGAAATCCAGGCCTTCCGAGTCTTCCAGGAAACCCAGGGGAACCGATCATGCCATTATCACCAGGTAACCCGCGTCTGCCAATGCGACCTATGTTACCTTTCATTCCTTTAGGCCCCATATCACCTTGTAAGCCATGATAACCTTGTAATCCTGGTTCACCAACCTGGCCTTTAAAACCTGGTGAGCCAGGTCTACCAGGCCACCCTGCAGCGCCTTGCCTGCTTATACCTGGGAATCCTTTTCGTCCCTGTAAATGATATATATTTAAAATAAATTTATGAAAACAGGAGATATTATCGTTAAAATAATAGCCCTATATAAATAATAGTGTTTCTAGATAGATAGATAACTCCTTATCGTTTACTAAGAGATATTGAACTTATTATTAACACATGAACAATGGGAGGCCACGGTCTTATCGCTTAAAGCGATCTTCTCCAGACAACTCGTTTTTTCGGAAAATAGACAGATTGTCTGGAAGCTATCACTTAAGGGATAAGACTATATACTTTTTTGTATTTTGTAACTATTTTGGCAATAACGGAATCTTTTTGAAGTTGTTGTGACCATTCGTTTGTGCATGTGACGACAGTCATTTTTCTCAGAATTACTACTGTCTTTGTGAATGAATATTTGACAAGAAGGTGTACTCTATACAGCGCTACAAAATTATGTATCTACCTATTTAATGATATTGCTAAAAAATTAAGATTATAGATGGCCGCCACATATGTAACAAAGGATTTAATTTTTTTCAGTACACTAGTCGTGTTATATCTTTATTTAGATCTTAAAAAAGGTAACGATGTTCTTAAATAACGGTGTCTTGAATAACGACGAGCGGTGGTAAACTCTCGCAATAATAGTTATGTATGTTGTCTGTCTGTCTGTACTAGGCGTCTGCCAAATATTATTATTCAGTGTGAGCTGTTAAAGATTTTTAATTTATGGCATAACTGCGTCATATTGCAGAAATATAAGTTATTATTAAATATTTGTTCAAAATTTCTTTAATGACAGTAAGTGTAATAAACTTCACTATGAAGATAGGTTAGCTCATTTTCAAATTAAATCATTATCTTTTCGCCGCAAATATTTTGACTTAATCTATTTATATAAAATTATACACTATATTGACTGTCCTGATTTAATTTCGCAAATATCTTTCAACATAAGGTTTACGGCCCGAAGAGCACACAATACTAATATTTTCGCTTTAGAAGTCCATAAAAACAATATATCCTATTTCAATCCCATTGTCAGAATGGCTCGTTATTACAATGAGGTGGCGGGTAACAAAAGAGATATTGATACATTTGAACCAAATTTCAATATATATTGTAAAATTTTAAAAAATATCCTCGATTCTTAGTACATTTATAATAGATAATAGTAGTCTGATCCAAATAAAGATACATGAATATATTTAAAGATAAACTTTGACTAAACTATCATAATATTTAGTTATAAGTAAGTCATTTTCAGTCTCGTACTATTTTTATGTATGCACTTATTTGTGGATTGCAATCCAGATTTTTGTTTATATTTTATTTATAAGGTTTTTTAATGATTGTAATTTGTTTAGTGCATCAATAAAATAAAAAAATTACCGGTGGTCCAACAGGTCCTTCGGGGCCGACGTCGCCTTCGAGGCCAGGCTGTCCTTTAACTCCCATGGGGCCTCGGCGACCAGGCGAGCCACTGAAGCCCGGCTCACCGGACACTCCCTGTTCGCCCTTTTTGCCATCTCTACCTCTTTCACCGGGTAAATTTGCATATCCAATATCGCCGCGGTTACCCTTAAAGCCCTTATTACCAGCGATGCCTGTCGGGCCACTTTGACCTGATGTGCCGGGTTCACCATATGGACCTAAGTCACCCTTTAAACCAGCATACCCTTTGATACCCTTAATACCTTGAAGGGATTTTCCAGGTAAACCCTGATCACCTCTGATACCTGGATAACCATCATACCCCATTTCGCCCCTTTCACCTTTTCTACCAGGTAAACCTAAAACATGAAACATGTTACTAATAATGATATTTGTCTGGAAGTTATCGATTACTGTAGTTGAACTAGTATTTACCTATAGGCCCAGGAACTCCAGGCGTTCCTGTATATCCCTTCACATTAATTAGTGAGTCTGTAGCTTCTCCCACTTCACCTTCTTCACCAGGTTCTCCGCGGTCGCCCATCTCGCCACTGTACAAATTTATTTATTCATTATTAAGAAACAAATAAATTATTATTAAAAACCCGTTGTCTTACACATTGGGTACCTACTTTCATTACCCAATTTCAAGTTTGTGACATATGAGTCCGACTAAGGGCCGGTTCCTATATCCTACCGACCGTTCATTTGCCTTACTATCGGTTAAAATTGGACATAAAATCCATACAAGTAATGTCAAGAGATGATAGAGCAAGAGAATGAATAGTAAGATATAGGAACCTGCCATAAGATTATTTTGCACCATTGCAATATACCTACCAGTACATCAGCTGGATAAATTAAATACACAAGTTGTTGCGAAAGACGCGAATTATTCATATTTTTTGAAATCCTTTCTCTGGTTGGCAGTATCGCGAAATACGCGAAGGATTGATATTTTTGGGCAGGCGGGATCCAATTGCAAATTATAAACCGAAAAGAAATTAATTGGTTCTGCTTGCTATTAAACTTAGACTTTCAGCTCATAATATAGTCTGTTAAACCGAAGTAGAGTTTACTTTGTTTATATCTTATTTTAATTAAGTTTTCTGTTCTCAATCTTGTTTCGGTCTTTTAAGTGCATTACTTTAAATTGTCGTTTTTGCAGTCGGGTTTTTTTTTGTTTATAATTACAGAAACGCATGTCTCAATACGTCTTACGCGTACGTATAGTCCGCGAAACGCTATGAGTAGTAAAATCAGTGTGCCGTGCGTGCAGTGTGCGTATTGGTCAAATGTACTTAAACTTTAGATCTTTATTATGTGTAAGATAAACAGTCATTGCTAATATATACATAAATGTATGGTATCCCATAATGTCCGTACATTGCCCTGCCGCGTAATCCTATTTGTTTATTTTGAAGCAAATCACAGTGTACTAAAAAAAAAGAAAGTTTAATTGATACATTGAACAAGATGTCAGATATGTGTACATGTAATTTGAAGGTAACTAACTGTACTTAATGTACATATCATTCGTCAAATACCAGGAGCTTATTATAGGGTATTTATGAGAGAAGTAAAAATAAACGAGGTTTCGTGTTTGTAAACAGATTTGATGTGTTTGATGATTTTCTACTTAATAGAAACCTTAAATAGAAATATAATATACCTTTACATAGTATAAAACAGATTTGCTTTACGTGTTAGTGAGTATATGTGCTAACTCACCAAACCACGGAATACACCACACCACGGTTTTTTAAGCAGTTTTCACCATCAGTTATTATATATTAGGGATAGGCAGAGATTATGGATCTCCCCCTGTGAGGATCGTGAAAAACAACTTTCGCTTCATCTACTTAACCTTTTCATACATGTACGTTTATTTGAGATGCTTTTTATCTGACCTCTCTTTAACACTTCTGATATTTGATCATGTTGTGTACGTCGTTCTTCTAATGTTTTTCAAAATTACAGGTACCCATCATGCCCATTATCCCATTATCCATACACCCTCACCCTCACCAGATTCGGATTCAGCGCATCACACACATCACAATACATAAAAATAGATGGGTCTGGTTAAAAATACAGACCACTTTCTATTTTTTGTGGTCAAGTTTAGTTTTTATCGTCTCAATTCCGCTTGAAATAAGAAATTAATAGATCTCCGTTTTGGCATTTTTCAAAATTATAAAATTCCTATTTTTGAGTCTAGCTTTGAAAGTCTTATTTATAAACCTAATGTTATTCTAAATCTAGATATTTATAAAAATTCTTCAGATGCTAATCAATTACGCAAGATCGTTGGCCAGATCCACTTCAGTTTTTCACCCGTGCATTAAGACTATCTCAAAACAGTCCTGTTGGTTCAGCTATTTGGATTCCCAAATACAAAATTATTTTATATTTCAAAATTTCTCCCCTTAGCTGTTTTCACAGGCGAATCAGTCGCTATTCTAGACGGCATCCTTTATATTCAATGCCATAACATAAATAAATCTATCATTTTTACAGATTCTTTAAATTCTCGTCAGGATATCTCAAAATTACCCTTTCATGCTAAACATAACTTTGTCATTTCCCTAAAAATAAAGCCCTTTTTCGATGTCACTCGTTTTGTTTAGACATAGTTCTTGCCTAGATCTCAGATCCAGGAATTGGTGAAAATGAAATTGCCGTCTGTTGCGCCAAGGAAGCTGTCTGTTCGGGTAGTAACAAATATAATAAATGCTTCCCCCGTGATTTACGCTCCCTCACGCGGACCCAAATGGTTGAGACTTGGAATGGTATCTGGAAACAGTCCCGTTTGATAGTTGGTAGATACTATGGTAGTTTACAACCAACAATACGTTCCAAACCTTGTATCTTCAACTGCAGAAAACTACCCAAGAAAGTTACATCAACTATAATTCGCCTGTGTCTGGGCCACTGTTGCTCTCCTGTATTTCTTGCAAAATTAAGAATTCGTGATAATTTTGTCTGTGAGTGCGGCTTAGATGAGGGTTCTGTCCACGACATTTTTTTCGAATGTCCCACAATTGTTTCTCCCCTCTACAGTATCTTACACAAATATTTTCCCAGACTGGTCAATATGGACTTTCTTTCAACCAACTTCTATTATTAGGCATGTACAAAAATTATCAAAATTTTTAACAATACATAATATCTATCTATAGTGTAGTTAGTCTAACATTCATGTTTTGTGATGCCCTTAGGATTTTAGAAAGTGATTTGGAAGATTACCGGCCAAATTTTTCTCTTTGTATATATTTTTATATGCACCTGACATTTTAGAACCTACTGTGACGTTAGTCAGATCAAAGCTAATTGCGTTGGATCCATAACCTCTTCAAAAGAAGAAGAAGAAGTAGTTTTTATGTTTATTACCCACAACCCTCCTTATTGGTTCTCTACATTTACTCTGTCTCTTGAGTTGTCTGGACAAGATCCTTCAAAAGTGATAAGATCGCCCTTTATGTCGGTCTTCAGATGTATTTATTTTAAATGATTTCTTTCGTTTGTAGGTATTTAAGTGGTGAATAACAAAATGTTTTCTGTCGATCTATCGACCTAGTGATAATAAAAATACTAAATACGCAATTTTAAATAGACTTACTTCTTTCCAGGTTCCCCTTTCTGTCCAACTAAGAAAGCTATAGGTATGTCGGCCACTGCTCCAGGCCAACCCGGGCTGCCATCACGTCCTCTCGTTCCATTACGTCCAGGAAAACCGATTTCACCTAAATTGCCCATTCGACCTTTGACACCCTTATTTCCATGATCACCTGGTAGCCCTGGCCAACCAGCGTCTCCAGGTAATCCTTGTTCTCCAATGAAACCTGCAAAAAAAAATAACATTTATGTATATATTTTTAAAATAAGACTAGTTTCTACGAAATAATTTAAGGAACAAAATAATAATAATAATAAGAGGCCGACATAGACTTGCCGGCGTCGGTGAACTGGCTACGTCACGGTGACCTCTTTGGGGAAACCGAAGGGTTTGTCTGTGCAATTATGGACGAGGTTATCAAGACGAACAACTACAGAAAGTACATCCTGAAGGACGGCACGCTCGACGTATGTCGGGCATGTCATCGCCCGGGTGAATCCATCAGGCATGTTACTTCCTGTTGTTCTCGTCTTGCTAACTCCGAGTACTTACACAGGCACAACCTAGTAGCCAGGATTATCCACCAGCAACTTGCTCTTCGATACGGTCTGATAGCGACTGAGGTACCTTATTATAAATATACCCCTGAGCCAGTTCTCGAAAATGGTCATAGCACGCTTACTGGGATCGATCTATTATCACAGACAGGACTATTGTTGCCAATAAGCCTGACATTGTGATAATAGATCGATCTGCGAGACGAACGATGCTTGTTGATATAAGTATCCCACATGACTGTAATCTCGTAAAAGCTGAAACTGATAAATTAACGAAATACCTAGACCTCGCGCACGAGATTACTGACATGTGGCATATGGAGTCAACGATCATCGTACCGATAGTGGTGTCTGTTAACGGTCTAATAGCGAAGAGCCTCGACCGACACCTAGAGAGGCTCTCGCTCGGTAAATGGGTGAAGGGCCAGATACAGAAGGCGGTTCTCCTGAGCACGGCACGCATTGTGAGGAAGTTCCTGTCTTTGGAGCCTTAACCACCGGTAGTTTGGACCCTAGGCCCCGCTGCCGACGGACGTCATCTTTTTATATTTTTTTAATATGTGTTTATTTTTTATATATATATGTATTAAAAAAACATAAAAAAGAATATAAATAAATATGTATGTGAAATAATGATACTAATCGGCAGACAAACACACATATTGTATATCCCCAAATTAAGCAAGTTACGCTTGTGCTATGGGTAATATACAACGTACCATTCTGGGGCCGATCCCAGACAACCAGACCATAGTAAATAACGGAGAAAATACGTTTCCGAAATTTACTATACCAGGAATCGAACCCGGAGCCTCTGCGTTGCACTGAGGTAAGCCGGCAACGGCTTAGCCCGCTCAACCACAGAGGCCGTCAAATTCAAATGAAACAAAAATTAATTTATTCTATATATCTATACTAGTAGGCCCAGCAGACTTTGTGCTGCTCTGAAAAAATAAATATTTAGACCCCAATTGTACTGCTGCCTACCCGGTCCAATTGTGAGTCTAATCCATTCCAGGACTCACTATAACACGCACAAAAATTACACCAGAATCGGTCCACGGGTTTAGGAGTCTATAAACCGATTCCAACGCTAGCTATGATTGTGAATCTAAACCATCCGAGGACTCACTGAAACATACAGTTTTTTTTTATCAATATCAGTCCAGGGGCTTAGGATTAAGAAGAGCAGCGACATACATACGAGCAGAAGAATTTTAAATGTAAGCATCGTCGAAAATTTCGTTTACCATTGTGGGAGTTGTATTACTACTACTATTAGATTCAAAAGTCAAATAATTGAGTGGTCACGTACTCCTACTGCACTTTATATTATTCGAAATTCAAATATTATTATGTAGATTCAATTTTTTTACTATATTTTAATATACACCATCCCATTCCGTAAACGGAGTTCAAGGGCGCCACCTACTGGGTCCAATTGTGAACCTCAAGCTTTCTCGAATCCACTTAAACGCACACAAAAAAAACTTCGTCATTTCTCATATTCTGAAAGTACGCTTGGAGTTTCCTGAGCACAGGGATGAAAACAGTACTTTTCGAATTTCGTCCCTATGAAACGATTTTTCCTGCTGTCAAAAAATGTATTTATTTATATATTTAGGTTTATGGCTTGGCAGCTAGGCCTTTAAGCCAGATATTAGATTATAATGTAGTTTCTTCATTTTCTTAAGCCTATGTGTAGCACAGCTGAAGTGTAGGTTATCAGCTGGTGCCATTCAACGGAGTTCTTGTGACAACTCAAAAGGCCACATTTGACTATACAGTTCACATTTCTCACAAAACACATAATTACTACTCAAAAACTATCAATATCCTACAACTATTGTTCATTTTAGAGTAATTTTACACATTTTTAGAAAATAAAACTGTACAGCACAACATTTCCTTTCAGTTCCCGCCAAAAACTCCTGTCAAAAAAATTAAAAAGTATACAAACAATAGATAATACATGCGACTCATTTCCCACCTTTTTTACAGCCACTGTTAAACTAGCTTCGTTACTTAATATGTAATAAAATAATATCAACAATTTTGTAACATCATTTTATACTCATTAATTACTTTTCACTAAATTACACACATCAAAATTGTCTAGGGCTCAAGTACATTTTTAATAATAAAAAATTATCCAATTCATTTTATCAAATCTAGTCTTCCAGACTGGCTTCTTACTATAATTTCTATGTTTAAATTATCCCTATATTTTGTAAAAATGAAGAAAAATTGCAATTTTTGCAAATTGTGTGAAATTAACCTAAGTTATAAGTTATAGTTCGTCAATTAAATGGCAAAAAAGGCAAAACAAATTAATAACCTACGTTTCCACCATTTACACGAATAACACAATCACATGGTATGCTCAAATTTAATGGCCGTCCATGTTCTTTCTAACAAGTCAAAAAGTTGCTGTGGGGTATGCACGGCAACCATACTCTGCAGAGCTCTTCTTTGAAGCATATCCTATGTGTGCTCAATTAGGTTGAGCGAGCATAGGCAAGAGTGCGTGTTACAACTCTAGCCCTGTGTGGACGTGCATTGTTGTGCTTAGTCGAAACGAATCACCCAACCGGCTTCGCAAAGGGATAATCACGTCTGAAACAATCCTCTCCGCATAAATCTGAGCATTGAGGTTGCCCCTGATCTAAATGAGATCGGTTCTTCCACTGATCCAATGACCGGTCCAAACCATTTATTGTTCCCCCATATGAATGAACTTCCTGACAAAATTTCAAACTTTCTTGACGTCCAGAGGTCCTCCAAACTCGAGTATGTCTTGTATCCGGCCTCATACCGAAACGAGGTTTCTGCCTCCAAATTTGTGTTCGCGATCCCATTTTGAACGGGCTCTACAATTGCGGGGGGCTATAGGAGGAACTCTCAGCAGCCTTCGGGAACGCAGACCCACTTCATACAAACGATTTCAGATGGTTTGGTTGCTTATCAGCAAACCTGAGGAGTACGATTGCGTCGAGCAGTATTTGGGTTGTACCGGTACTGTCTGTGAGTGGTGATGCGAGATCGTCCTCCATGTGGCTCGGCCACGCTGCCCGTGATACGATAGCGTGAGGCGGCTTATGACGCTCTGTGTAGTGCGAAGAGCGACAGCCACAGTACGTTGCCTGGAACCAGCTTGCAACGTTCTGACGGTTCTCATCATCTCTTCTCGTGTCAAATGAAGTCGTCGCTTCATATTGATGTAATTTTTTTCAGTTCCGATGTAGGAACTGTAATAGTTTTGTAAAAACGCTGTTACACGCTCTTATAGGAATTCTGATTGACAGTTGATTTTCTATTTATTTATTTTTATTTAAAGAAAATTATTTATTCTAATAGTGAAAATCTCTAAAAAGAATCAATAACGATCCAAAAAAGTTAAGGCTAGTATTAACGCTAACGACCTGACAGTTTCCGTACCGCTCCCCAAGCCGCGGAAGTTACACGCGAGGAGCGGGCAAGCGACCAATGCGGCCGGCTCGCCTAATTATGTTGCGTAGTATTTAATACAGAACTTATCAAATGGAAATAAAGATGTTATTTCTTTTACACTGACCATTTGAAACTACAACTACTACTAAAGACTATTATAAACCGACTTCAAAAAAGGAGAAGTTTCTCAATTCGTCGTGTCAATATTGTTACGAGTTGCAGGACTCGAATTAAAATGCCGTCGGCATTATTATAGAATTTATTAGAACTATATAAACACGTATAACACAGGTACAAGATATAATAACACGCGCAAGGTCAATTACTTTATAAAACGCGCAATTACTTTATACTGAACAAATACAATATGTCTGCTCGACCACGTAGACTGAATTTTCCAAGAATCACACCTGGCTAATGACTATAAAGGTTACAATATACAATGGGCTGTTTTTCCAATCACAAATTTTAAACAAAGTGAACAAAAGAACACAGTCATAAAAGAGCTTCAATGTAATAACATTGAAGCTCTTTTATGACTGTGTTCTTTTGTTCACTTTGTTAACCTCAAACGCCGGCGGGTAATAAATGTGCTTTGTTTACAAATATGCAGGTGGCCCAAATTGTAACAATATTTTTTTTTATATATATGTTCAGCCATAACGTTGTTGTTAATTAACTGATTTTGATAATTCTTTTTGTGTTTAATTCAACAAAGCTTCGAAATGTTCCCATACATTTTTTATTGTTATTGGACTTTGTGTTCCAAAGATATAGCACAAAAATCCTTAAAATCAGGCAGAAATGTGAAATTTTTGTGGTTTTTCAGCCATTATTTTTTTGTTTCTGAATCGATTTGCGTCATTCTTTTTGCACTAATTTCAGTATAGTTTCAGAATGATTCCATATAAATTCCATTAGTATTAAATCTTGAGTTTCGAAGATATAGCAATAAATCCTTAAAATCAAGTAGAAAATATTGCAGTGATAGACGTCTGTAACTAATATATATTTCACTGACCAGTTTGTGCTAGCGAAACTTTGTTTACGTTACTATGATAACGACCCGTTTTTCTAATGAAAAGTGACGGCACTTATTTGAGGGTCATAAGTACATATAATTTAGGTTTGAGTTGCATTCAACGTTTTCTGAATACGCTTCTGTTTCATCAGCTAGCGTTTTCGCAATCGAGTAGCTACCTTATTAGGCATACCATAATATATGTAACTTAAAAGTGTAAAATAGAAATTTTCTAACAAAAACGAAACCGACTTCAAGAGTAACTAAAAAACAAAAAGTTTTCTACAATATCTTGAAGTCGGTTCTAAGCAAACCATAAAAATTACCAAATACATTTTTACAACAACAAAATATTGCAAAATATAGTAATTTTTATGTTTTACTTGGCACCGACTTCAAGATGTAGAAAATTTTATTTTTAGCTTTTCAATTACTCTTGAAGTCGGTTTTGTTACAATTTTTTTATTGCAAATAAACACTATTAAACTTTTAATTACTAACAATTAAAAAATATAATAGTTAAAAAATTATAACTACTATTAAAAATTGTAATTACTTTTTTAATACAGGTATTTTATTAATATCTCAGTATACCAAGCATGAACATTGATATTTATGTAGATTAGTAAATAAGGCCTAGTAGGTAGTAAATATATTATAACAATATTACGAAAATAATGAGTTTTATACACCTTTTCACAAAGTTTTTTAGAAGTACATACACGTAATTCGCAGTCCAAATCGTAAGGCAGAAGATCGTAATAACATAAAGAGCGCAAATTTTGTTTATGAGAGATTTCCGCTCCGGCAGTACTATATTATATATGTCTCTATCGTAAATGAAATGCAAAATATTCTGATTCATCAGGCTAATCTGTTATTTTAGCAAAATTGACATATACCCCAACAAACATAAATGTACTTTTTATATTTATAGGAATTTTCAATTTTATAGGTTTAATGAATACCTATATGACTTCTAAGATCGTACAACGCGAACGGCTTATAATGTCTTGCTCGAAATTCGGCCATGAATACAAAGAGATTAATAATTATCAATATAATATAATAATAGATTACATTTTAATGCTTAGAATATTAATGCAAACAAATGACAATAAATAATTAAGGCAGCCATTTAAAACGGATTTTACAGACAATTTAAACTTAAAAGTTAATAAAACATATATTGCTGCAAGGGGTATAATAGGATTATAGGTTCTCAGAATAAGCTAGTTTTACTAATATTTTACGATAATTTTATAGTGCTGAGCTTATACAATCCGACATACGTTCAAATAGCAACGCTGACCACTCCGCACTAATTTTTCGGGCGACAGCGGGGATTCCATACACGTGGTTGTTTTTCAGATGCATTAATATTTTATTGTGAATAAAATAAAGTAGTATTTAAAAAAACCATAACACCGAGTCATTTATCTCTTTTATAAAGATGTACATATTGTTTATCCTGTTTTGATAAAAATTGGAGGAGTAAAATAGTTTCATGTTAATAATTTGGAGGTGATTTCGTGACTCGGTGACTATGGGACTACCTCGAGAGTATACACTTACGAGTAAAGGAAACAATATGAAAATTAGTTTACAATTGACGGAGATATCGTGTTACGAAGAAGTTGGTTAACAATTTTCGTGAGGTTCTCTAATTCCTTAGAATCCACTCATCAGATCCTGACATGGTGACGATGGGACCAATTCAGGAGTATAACCTTTCGATTAAAATATTTTTTTTGAAAATTGGTCCACAATTTACGGAGAAATCTAGTAACGAACATACTAAAATACAGACGAATTGATAATATCCTCCTTTTCGAACTCGGTTAAAAAAATACCACGATTGTATTTAGATAAGGATTATGAAGTAAACATAAATATTATTCTGTTACTTGGGAGTTTGTTGCGCCGCTTCTTCTCCTTTAACAGTAACTAAAATTGCTTTGGAAGCGATAGTAGACTCACGACTTTCAATAAATAATCTGTAAGAATCTGTTCTGTATTTTATATTTTACAGATTTTTCTTAAAAATAGAATTATACCTATATCTCCGGGTGGTCCTCTTTCAGGTGTTATTAAAGCAAGCGGCGGTTGTATAAGGCGACCGTTTGTGCCTTTAGGTCCTTGCGGTCCAGCCATTCCGGATTGACCTCCGATGCCTTTTGGACCCTTTGGCCCCGGTATTCCTGGCATTCCTGGCTCACCAATTTGACCTCGAGGTCCTTGTAAGCCTTCGAAACCTGGATAGCCTTGTTGACCTGGAAATCCACTATCGCCTTTTGGTCCTCTAGGTCCAGGTAGTCCTGTAAGTGCATATAAATTATAAATAAAAAAACAAAAACGCACCTAAAGTTCGTTGTAAAGTATTTTTGGATAATTTAAACGTTATTTTGAACAAAGTTATGGATTGGTTTAAGGCAGGCCATAAGCTTTAAAGGTATTCTGAGTTCAAATGATATTCAATACAATATCCACAATTATTCTTAGACCCGGAATGTAATCTAACTTTGATTGTTGTCATTGCGTGTTACGTGAATTAAAAAATTGCAACACTAAACAATGAGCAATTAATAAAACTAATTACCTGATTTACAAAAAGGACAATTATCGCCTTGTTCTCCTTGAGATCCCGGCCTGCCGGGGAAGCCCGGTGTACCAGGATCTCCTGTCAGTCCTGGCATTCCTGGCAATCCACCGTCACCTGGTGGACCAACACCATGTATTCCTCTTCCCGGGAATCCAGGAGGTCCCATAAGTCCTATGTCACCTCTATCTCCCTGAAGGCCGGGTACACCATCAATGCCAGGTGTACCCTCTTCTCCTGGTAGGCCATATACAGTCACCCCTTTGAAACCTTTGGGCCCAATAATACCAGTGATTCCAGGGAAACCTGTGAGACCACGCAACCCGGGAGTACCTTTAAATCCATCGTTACCCGGCTCCCCTTTAGTTGATAAACCCGGACTTCCTTGTCTTCCGGGTAATCCTTTGGTTCCAGGTAATCCAGGAAAACCCTGAAAGCCTGGTAACCCAAATTGACCGTTAAGACCTGGTGCTCCTCGAGGTCCAAGTATTCCAAGTGGGCCTTGGGGGCCTGAAGATCCAGGTAGTAGTGGCTCGTCTAAGTTTTCATCGTATATTCCCGGAATTCCCATCACTCCCTGTGGCCCAGGATTTCCAGGTCTTCCATCTTCACCCATTTCCCCCTTTAAACCGTTTTCACCATCCGGTCCCGCATACCCAGGTGCACCTTTTGCCCCTTTATCACCAGGAGGGCCATCTTTTCCCCTGTGGCCTGGTTTTCCTCTAGGTCCTTCTTCGCCTTGTTCTCCTTTATATCCTTGTGGGCCATTTCGTCCGTAAGTACCCTAATTTCAATTCAAATTTTTTTCATTACAAAGTTAAAAACATAATATAACTTGAATAGGTATGTATTATTAAAATGTATACTCACTCTTGCTCCTATAGAACCATGTTCTCCTTTAACACCCTTTTCACCCTGCATTCCGAGTAAACCTCTTTCACCCTTCCTCCCTCTCGCAATAATCGTAACGTTGTCGTGAAAAGTATCAAATTTAATGAAAGTAGGAGGACGTCCAGGTTCGCCGACTTCTCCTTGTTTACCTTTGGGACCAGGTGGACCTACAGTATCATCCCCTGGTTCACCCCTGCTCCCTGTTTCACCACGCATTCCCGTCGGACCCTTAACACAAAATGCAAATAAATTCAGTACAGTTATTATACTATAGGCTAGAATAAGGGCGCTTAAACGGTCGATTGCAAGTACTCTATGAAAAAATTGCTTTTCTTGTATTATACCTGCGCCACGATATATATACCCTACCTACATCACACATATTTGCAGCTTCTCAGAGTCTATCAATTGGAGTCTAATATTGGGGTAGATCGCCAGCATTTCAAGTTTGAGCACCCCCGGGACCTAGAAAACTACATATAGCCCACCTGATCTTACTATAAATAATATACTTATTATATGTTTGTTAATGTTAATTATGTGTTATATTGGATTTCTTTTTTATTACAGAGTTCATCAGATAGGCAGACGGCCCACCTGATAGAGAGCGACCATCACCTATGGATATTTATAACACCAAAGGTGCTACAAATACGCTACTGCTCTCTTAAGGAAGACTGGAAGCTGGCTACTAATACCACAACACAGCTCAAGGTTTTTATGGCGGCATACTTTAGACCAGGTGTGGTAGCAAATCAGACGAGCAAATACCCTACCACCTGGATGTGGGTTGTTTTGTCGTCTGTTACCACAAGCCGCCCAACCACAGAAAATTGTATTCTTTCTCCGTAGAACCCTAGAAATCATCCGCAGACGGATGATAGGTTCCTAGGCTACTACTACTAGTAAAAAGAAAACACTTATATAAATCTTCGTATTCGTATATGATTCGTACACATGTTACAATCATCGTTCTCAATAACTATTGGGAAGAAAGTGTATTGTTTATGCCACCACACTATGCTATAGTGAAATTAAGAAAAAAAATATATAAAGAGTAAAATACCTGCCAGCATGTAACTGACGAGAATTGTTTTCTGTGTACATAATAAGAGTGTGGGTGAGTGGGTACTTTAGACAGTTCTTAAAAAGTCTTAACGATGTTTTAGTCATAATAAAACTACATTTTAACGGTTTTAAGCGCGGTAATTTATTTGATTTTTTAAATATTCGAACGTTTCGGCCACTTTTCAGTGACCGCGAGCATGGAAGACAAAGATTTCAAGTATCAGTGAGTATTGTTAAAGTTTTATTAAGCCTACCGCCAACTTGTTCGTTTTAATCATTTAGTTTTAATTTTGTTTATGGTTATTATTTACTCTATGGGAGCCTAATCTAATTTACCACCGCTTCGCAACATGTTGTGGCCTGAAGAGAAGAAGCGGCGCAAGAAACTCTTCAGCAAACATGCCTAGCTCATAAATTTTATATAATATTAAAATGGGTGAAAGGAAAAATAAAAGTAATTACCAATCAAGTTACTTTGTGTTCCGTTGCACGCAGAAGGAGCTCACAGTGTCTTGAGGTCTGGCAGTTGGTTTTTGCTGGGTTTGGGTCTTAGTAGTTTTGATGATCGGATCCCAAACAGGTGGTACTTGCCAACCATCTTCTCTATTGAAATTTGGGTGTATTTTAATTTCAATAGCCTCACGCATCATTCTAAATATGAAACGATTCTCTTACGCGAGGATTTATGGTTTATCGAATCTGATGTAGTGGCCAACCACGGTAAAGTAAACTCTAGGGGTTACCTAAACTTCATAAAAACAACATCCCCTTGCGCCCTATAGTCAGCCAGCTTGACTCACCAACATACAGATTGGCACAACACCTAGCGAAGACACTCAACAATCTCCGCGAAAATACCTTACCATGTCAAGGATTCCTTCGACTTCATCAACGCGATTGAAAATTTGACATTGGCTGAGGATGAAGTACTAGTCAGTTTTGATGTCCAATCCTTATTTACCAGCTTACCAGTGGAAGGCTGCATTGAGATTGTCAAAAGGAAGCTAATAGATAATGACATGCCTGAGGAATATGCAGGCCTACTAAAACATTGCCTTACATCAGGCTACTTCGTGTGGGACTACGGTTTCTACGACCAAATAAACGGTGTAGCCATGGGCTCACCGGTGTCTCCTGTCGTAGCTGACATTTTTATGGAAGACTTCGAACGGAAGGCACTGGATACTGCTCCGGCTAAGCCGAAGATGTATAAAAGGTACGTAGACGATACTTTTGCCGTCTTTCCAAAATATAAAGTCTGCATTTCTAGATCATCTCAATTACATTAACAGTAACATTAAATTTACTATGGAACTACAGACAAACCATAAATTAGCTTTTCTGGATGTACTCATCCTAAGGAACCCTGACAATACTCTTGGCCATACGGTGTATAGGAAACCTACCCATACAGATAAATACTTCAATGGTTCGTCTTACCACCGTCCTAGTCAGTTAGCTACCGTGGGCAAATCTTTGTTTCAGAGAGCACGTAAAATCTGTGACGAGAACTACGTGGCTGGAGAGCTTCAGCATGTCAAGCGAGTACTACAACGCAATCAGCTGAAGACGCCGCACCAAAGTCACAAAGGCCCCAAACCACCTTCAGTTGAGCGGTGCTCTGCTACCCTACCCTACATTAAGGGGGTCACGGACAGAATTGGTCACATCCTCAGACGAGCTTCAATCAAAACATATTTCAAGCCGCATAAAAAGATTACTCAGTTTTTGAGACTTGTGAAATGCAATATCCCACTCCAGGATGCAGGTGTCTACAAGCTCAATTGTGAGTGTGGATTATCATACATTGGGCAAACAAAGAGGAGCATAAAAACACGGGTAAAAGAACACATTGCTGACATGAAACACACAAGGTCTACGAAGTCTGCGATCAGTGAACACACGCTGGATAAACCCAACCACTACATCAGATTCGATAAACCACAAATCCTCGCGAAAGAGAATCGTTTCATATTTAGAATGATGCGTGAGGCTATTGAAATTAAAAACACCCAAATTTCAATACAGAAGATGGTTGGCAAGTACCACCTGTTTGGGATCCGATCATCAAAACTACTAAGACTGTGAGCTCTTTCTGCGTGCTACGGAATACAAACCATCTTGATTGATAATTTATTTTATTTTTCCTTTCACCCATTTTAATATTATATAAAATTATTAGAACTAGGCATGTTTGCTGAAGAGTTTCTTGCGCCGCTTCTCCTCTTCAAGCCACAACATGTTGCGAAGCTGTGGTAAATTAGATTAGGCTTCCATAGAGTAAATAATAACCATAAACAAAATTAAAACTCAATAATTAAAATGAACAAGTTGGTGGTAGGCTAAATAAAACTTTAACAATACTCATTGCCTCTTGCCATCTTTGTCTTCCATGATCACGGCCACTGAATAGTGGCCGAAACGTCGGAGTAATAAAAATCAAATAAATTACCGCGCTTAAAACCGTTACAACGTAGTTTTATTATATATACAACTCGCGAAAACTTAAGAAAATATTATAGATGTTTTAGTCACTTTTTTATTTAATTTTAATTCATAGACGGTAATATTTTCACTTACAAATAAGTATCAAGATTTTTAGAAATGTTTTTGTTCCTAAATTTAAAAAAAGACATTTAAAGCTTGTTTTTATTCTTTCTCAGAATGAGTCGCACTGTAACCAGCGGCTATGAATGCGGTTTTCACTGACTGGTAATAGTAATACTTTATATCATTTATTATGATCGATTTATCAATAATAATCTAAACATTAGTCCTTATTCCATTTCCGACGGAAAACGGTTAACAATTTAGCGGGTTGTTAATTAAATTAATTGAACAACACGCCGATGGGGCGACCTCTTTAGCAAAGGTAAACTAATCCATACCTGATCACCAGCTTCCCCAGGAGGACCGCTGTCTCCTCTCCAACCAGTGGGGCCAGGTAGACCCCAGGCCCCTTCATGCCCGTATTCTCCTTGTTCACCTTTGGCACCTCTAGAATTAAAACCTCCTTCTCCAGCCATGCCTGGAAGACCTTTTTCACCATACAACCCCGGGATTCCTCTTAGTCCGGGTGGGCCTTGCCTACCTGGTGGACCTGTTATTCCATCAACACCACTGCATCCATCCATCCCTGGTATACCTTGAACGCCGTCAAGCCCTTGTGGACCCTGAAAATTGAAATTTTTATGTCTCTCTAACCATACATTAATTTTATGATTTCTCATGTGTTATATTATTATAATGAGTACTAATTATAGTAGATAATATCAATATTTCCATGATCTTAATATGTTTAACTATTTGAGTTTTATTTTCTTAGTTCTCGTAGATTTCGAATTGTAGTCCCGCGGAAGCTATCCTTTTTTTTGTACCTACATGAATACTTAATAAGTATTTACTGACCATCTTCTTGTTCGAAAGTACACATAATCGAAATTCTATGACAATCCGTTATTTATTTTCATTGGTATAAACTTTGAATCTCTATTCCGAGGAATTCTATTCTATTTCTGGAATAAGAAAATGTAGGTTTCTATTAGTATGTTTATCAACATGACCAAAAGTAGATTATTTAAATTTCATGATAGCGTCTTCATTCCGAAGGCCGTCAACAGGAATAAAAAATGATCCAGACACTTTCTCGTTCATAAATGTACGGACTGATTGTATTTTAAGTGGTGAAATTTTTATTTCATTAAACAATATTATGTATTTAATATTTCTTTAAAAATATAATTTCGTCACGTTCAAATAAATTTTATTTTGAACTTAAATAATATAAATACACTAGCTGTGCCTGCGACGTCGTCCGCGTGGAATTTGTTTTCAAAACCCCCCGATTTTGAAACATTCTTCATTAGTGTTCCGCGCCTATTGATCTTAGCGTAATGATATATAGCCTATAGCCTTCCTCGATAAATGGACTATCTCACACTGAAAGAATTTTTCAAATCAGACCAGCAGTTCCTGAGATTACTGCGTTCAATCAAACAAACATACAAACAAACAAACTCTGCAGCTTAATATATTAGTATAAGATTACTGATAGAAAGTTTTTACCTGTGGACCGGGGTATCCTCTTGGGCCGTAATATCCTTCAGCTCCCTGTAAATATGTAAGTATTATACAATTTTATAATTGAGAGTGGTATTCTATGGAGAATTGCTTTAAGTTATAATATCATACCCGTTCTCCTTTGTCTCCGACATCTCCACGTTCTCCAAATTTACCGCCTTCTCCAGGAGGTCCCAAGCGACCTTCGGGGCCATCTTCACCATAGTCTCCTTGACTACCTGGCATACCAGGGTAACCAGGTTCACCCCTTTCACCTTTCAAGCCCTTGCAGTCACATAGCGTCTGATTACAAACCACCTGCAAGAAATAACGAATCCCTATTAATATTATAAATGCGAAAGTAACTCTGCCTGTCTGTCTGTCCGTCTGTCCGTCTGTCTGTTCCTTTTCACGGAAAAACTACCGGACCGATTTGGCTGAAACTCAGTATATATATTTTTTTTTTCGATGCCGAGAATGAACATAGACTACTTTTTATCCCGAAAAATGGGATAGTTTGCGGGATAAAAATATATTTGTCTTTGTGAAAAATGATTATGTTATGCTTTTACGGAAAAACTAACGGACCGATTTAGCTGAAATTCGGCATACTTATTATATATGTAAATTTTATACCGAGGGAGGACAAGGGATTCTTTTCATCCCGGATTATAGCATAGATTTTGGGATAGATTTACGTAAAGGTTTTCCCCGAAAATATGATAGGTTTTGTTATTTGTGGTTTGCCATTTTCGTAATTTTGTTTATTTTGGTCAATTTGGTCGTTTAGGTAGTTGTGGTTGGTATGGTGATTATGGTAGTTTTGGTAGTTGTGGTAGTTTTGGTAGTTGTGGTAATTTTGGTAGTTTTGGTAGTTTGGGTAGTTTTGGTAGTTGTGGTAGTTTTTGTAGTTTTGTTCGTTTATGTAATTCACAGAGAGATAGACGGGTGATATATAAATAAAACAAGAACGGGTTGAAATAGGGGATAAAAGTTTGTATGGGAGACCAATCATTTCTAAAGTTTATAGCTATAAAAAATCATAATCTATAAAAAATGCGATAGTAACTCGATCTGTCTGTCTGAATATCGAAAAAGGAAATAGATACTTTCATCCCGGGAGATGAGATGGTTTGCGATATAAAATTAAGTAAATCTTCCGAGGGCAAATAGCACCAACATAAGAATATAATGCAATGTAACCTGTATTAACACGACTGCTCTTTAAACAAGAGGTATAAATAAAATATATAGAGTAAATAAATAGTCTTATTCATATTGAGTTAGAATAAGTTTAAACGCTTCTTTAAGGTTCTTAAAGAATCGTTTAAATTTACTCTAACTCAATATGAATAAGAGCGACAGATACGAATTTTCATTCACAAGGGTGTATGGACTGATAGTGGTGTTATTTTTAAAAAAAATTGCAAGTACAATCGGCGTGCCTTATCGTGGGGCCTTCTGACCTACACAGGTACATGGTGCATGCACCCATTTCACTTCCTACTTTTTGTACAGTGTACAAAACAATTGCAGTTATAAGTATGTCCATGTAGCAGATTCAACAATGAATTTGGTGCATTATATTATACTTATATTATTTAAACGTTTCCGATGCCTGTCTATTGGTGGTTATCTCTGGAACAATGTGGAAATATTAGACTATTAGAAATATTGTTTATGTGTTGATAGCAAGAAATTTAAAAATTGTTTTATTTATAAAACTCGATAGAAATAGTCCAAAAATAAAAAAATATATAAAACTGCATAATTACAATACTTTCTTGTCAAAAACAATAGGCGGCCTTATCGCTAAATGCAATTTCTTCCAGGCAACCTAACTTGATGGATTTCTTGACTAATCGAGCGATTTAGGTAGAGCAGGAGGTAGAGAAATATTCACTTCTAAAGTCGTAAAAATTGTGCTTCTCTAACTTCTGAAGTGTGAGGTGAAAAATTCAACAAAAACACTTTCAACGAGGAATTTTTAACAAGTTTCGTTGGGTAGTATAGTAGTTTTTAAGGTATGGGGTACATATTTTTGATTAATTCTTTTTTAGGATTTTGCAGATATGACAAAAATAGTGAACGTTCTTTGTCTTTACGGAACCATTTGCTGAGACTTGGTCCGACATTCAGTTAGTCGGTTTTTTTAGTTTTACCACCTTTAGTGGCATACTTTTATGACCCATAGCATAATCCCACCTTCTAATGACTTTAGTATTGTATGCATCAAACATCTTAATAGACAAATCAGTGAAATGAATTGTTCTTTGGGAGCCTTAAGTGACCGTCATAACAACTAAAGTGAGTAGCCGTGAAACCCAGTTTATCGGAGACAATTAGACTGCTGAAATAATTGATTTTACAGAATGGGTCATGTGGATGATGTCAGAAGTATTATTACATCATCCATCTATGGTTGGCTGATAAAATAAACACTGTACAGCGGGTACAATATTCAGAATCAAATACCTACTAACAACTAGAAACATAATCCTTGAATTAAATTTTTAGGGTTCTGTAACCATGCGTTGAACTCAATATAGCTCTAAGGTAGTCCCAACCGAATTTCATCAATACTTACCTTATACTTCGAAGATGTATTTAATCTATGGACCTTACAATTATAATAT
This sequence comes from Dendrolimus houi, assembly GCA_039645545.1. Classification (NCBI taxonomy): domain Eukaryota; kingdom Metazoa; phylum Arthropoda; class Insecta; order Lepidoptera; family Lasiocampidae; genus Dendrolimus; species Dendrolimus houi. The sequence goes on along the minus strand of CM077126.1, from coordinate 14,402,588 downwards.
GTAAATAGAATAATTATGGGTATAATAACGCTTTCATTTCATTCATAATTCTTTTCATATTTCGGGTTTTTATTTTTTTAAACGTATCCGACTTTCATATTAAATTTTAAGTTGCCATGGTTAGTCGTAGTTACTTTGACAAAAAAAAGGTTCCACCCTTATAATATGACCGCCATTTTTTCTGTGTATATCAGTTGTTTGTTCGGATACTACTGGATCTACGTGGATGAGTTAGGCTTAGTCTATTTAGCGGTGCCTACATATTTGTGTAGTGAAATTTACTAAAAAAGTAAAGATTTAAGGGTGGCCGCTATACATATTAATAGGAGTTGAATAATTAATTTTCTAATAATTTATAATCAGTCGTGTGGCAGTGACCGAAAAATTGAGAAGAAGAAGATTAAGATGGTATGGGCATGTAATGAGGAGAAATGAAAGTCACATGACTAAAAGAATGTTAAACTGCAAGATTGATGGGTACAATGTAAACATAGACTAAAAAAGATATGGATGGATTGTGTGAAGGATGATATAATGATTTGTGGTGTGACAGAAGACTTATAGGAGTGTAGAAGAAAAAGATATATTGTGCCGACCCCAACCAAAACCGTCATTAGGTGGTGAGATATTAGCTGCCGGAGTCGTGAAAATTGTGTCCTTCTCACTCTTAACTTTTAATTTATTATGTTATAAATTCTGTAAAAATAATAGACGCGGTAGGGCTTCAATGTACTTACTTTTAATCAAAATTGTTTTAACTAATATTCGTTGAGCATTTCTGAGGTGCATGGGATAATCCGTAGCCAAATAACAAAAACAAGGAACATTTATCATCTCCGGACCTTTCATACTGACTGGTAAGGATTTAACTATTTTTTAATTTTTTCACTTACACAAAATGCCAGAAAAACAGACGCATAGTACAATAAAAGCTAAAAATTATCGCAACAAAATTTTAAGTTGAGCGTGGACGAAGTCGCGGGCATATCTTAGTCTATCTATATAAATAAAAATGAATCGTAGAAATGTATGTACGCGCATAAATTGAGCACGACTTTACCGATTTTGATAAGAAATTTGTGTGTGTTGAGTGGACTCCCAGATGGTTTAGATTCACAATTGGAACCGGTAGGTGATGCTGGGATCAGGTTCTAAGATCCTCCAAATCTCCTGGACCAATTTTGATGACTTTTTTGTGTATCTGAATGTCCCCAGATGGTTTAGATTCATAATTGGAACCGATAGGAGGCACTAGAATCGGGTCCTAGATTTTTTTTAGGGCAAGACAGCGCCTGCCAGCACCGCTAGTTAAATACATTTCACAAGAACAAACCTAAAGTATGCAGGTATGTAAAGTAAATACTTTATAAATACATGTCTCAAGTTTCCGCCAACAATAGTGCTGATATTTGGTATTCCTATGTCACCTTTGCCCGTAATCAAATATCTTCTGTTTATACCTATGTCCGTCCATATAATTATGTGCGCACAAGTTTTCAGTGCACAAAGTTCTAGAGACACCATCTCCGTTTATTAACACGCCTTTCAAAGATCAATTTGCAGTTGACAACACTAAATTTGCATGACGACGCAATGCAATAGAGTTAACAACACTCGTTTTGTTTGAAGATTTATATTATGACTTCTGAATCAGCAATTTATTATTGCGTCGAAATATTACGACGGCTTGTTAATTTTTAGATGTTTTAAATGGAATGATCTATTGCTTATATGAGTATTTCTTTCTTGCATTGCAATGACATAACATTATACTGAATTCGACTTAGGTTAATTTTGTTGAAGATGAAACTTAGCAACGTCAGACGTCTCTTTGTAGGGTTTCTATACCTTAACGTACAATGGAGCTCTTATGAACTCTGTTCGGTGTTAAAGGAGATTATCTTAGGAACTAGCATAGAGATATGAAACTAAAAGTTTCGTGTGTCTACAAATATACGAAAATATTTTTTGTATACTTAGTGAAAGAGTTCAAGCAACCGTATTTTTTTAAGTATTGATAACGAGTCGTGTCGTCTAACTTTGATATATAGAACTGGAACAGTATGATACAGAGGGGCAATATCTTGAATATATTTATTTACTAGGATATGCCTGCGACTTCGTCCATGTTTGACTTGAAATTCTCGCGGGATTCCCGCGACACGAAGTATCGCACCATTTAAAAAAGAATGTAAGCTATTGTTTTAGTGGAAACTGTATCGGAATAAGCTAATTTTTATCTATCCGAACAACATCAAACCGCTCCCGGGAAAACTCCTGCAGGATTACCGGGATAAAAAATCACACATTTTATTACATAAAATTTGCTATCGATCAGTAAAAAAATCACATTGGATATGGATTTTTTTTGTAATCTGGGCATTTTAAATGAGTCCCAGAAAAAATCCCACGGGATTTACAGGATAAAAAGTAGCGCAGAGTTTAAGTCTAACAATTAGCTGTCGATCAGCGAAAACCGTATCGAAATAGGCCCAGTAGTTTTAACGTAAATCCCAAACAAACAGATAAGAAATCTAAAAAAATTACATCATGTCGTCCATCGTTTATATAGTCTATTCCAGTTGTTTTTTTTTAATAGCTTCAATGGCAGACGTTTTCCTGCCCCTAAAAAAAATCTAGAACTCGATTGCAGCGCCATATACCGGGTCCAATTGTGAATCTAAACTATCTCGAGACATCCTGAAACCTGACTGCAGCGCCACTTACCCGATTCAATTGTGAATCTAAACCATCCCGAGAAGCACTCAAACACACACAAAGAATTTCGTCAAAATCCTGGAACCTGATTAAAGCATCCTCTAACGGGACCAAGTATTAATCTAAACCATTCTCGAATACACTTTTTTCAAAGTCAAAGTAATTTATTTGTTTGAAACATGGACATTTGAACTTGAACAAACACAAAAAATTATCAAAATCGGTCACACCGTTTAGAACGAGTTTAGCGGCGCCACCTACCGGGTCCAATTGTGAATATAAACTATCCCCGGACCCACTTGAACACACATTTTATCAAAATCGGTTGAATCGTTTAGGAAGAGTTCAGTGACATAGCAAGAAAAGAATTTTATATATAAAGATTTTTTGGCCAGAAACCCTCGCGGGCGTCCTCAGAACAGCCTGCTAAAGTTTCATCAGAAATGTTTCACGTCATCAGAAGAGCAGGTTTTCTGCAAACCAAAATCCACGAGCCGCGCCGCGGGGGCGAGTGTCAGAACCAACTAATATACATTTATTAACTAACCAGCATCTCTTAGCGATACTTCATTAATTTAAATTTGACGGCACTTAATTAGAGGACCCGTTTCATCAGTTATCGTTTCCGCATTCGAGCAGTTACCTTATTAGGGATACCATATGTAGGGTTTGCTATTAAACGCTTGTATTTAAATTCCCGCGATTCGAAAATGCTCGTCTAAACGTCACTGTAAATTCGCGAGTGTCAATCAAATCGACATTTAAACACGTCTACGAGTGGCGCCACCGTCCATACGATACCTACTGCATTTCACTCTCTTCAAATGAAAAATCAACAGCGCATTTACAAGCGCATTTTTCAAAATAATCAAACATTCAATCGAACACCATATATATAACTTAAAAGTGTAAAATAAACAAAATCTAATAAAAAAAAAACCAACTACAAGAGTAACTAAAAAGCAAAAAATAAAATTTTCTAAAACATCTTGAAGTCGGTGCCAAGCAAAACATAAAAATGACTATATACTTTGCTACAACAACAAAATATTGCAAAATAGAGTAATTTTTATGTTTGACTTGGCATCGACTTCAAGATGTAGTAGAATTATTTTATTTTTATTTTTAGCTACTCTTGAAGTCGGGGTCTTTTTTGTTAGAATGTTTTTATTAGGATTGACAGTTTTTAGTGTTGATTCATATTTAGTATTCGTAATTATGCCGCGTTCTTAGGCTTCGACATATAGGCCACACGTCAAGGGGCTGAGGCCCATATTGTCAGAATAGCTTATATGTCTCACGGTACTCTGACGATCCGTCTGACGCGTCTTCTCGTGGCGTCATTGTTTCAGGAGGTTCGTATATTCTCAACACTTGGAACTCACGTCAAGGCGTCACGATGGTGCCCCTGAGAACGAGGTTACGATGCTGCACAAATTAAAAGTGGGCCCTGCCCGGACGACAAGCTCTTCACTATCGCCAGAAATAACCTCTCACTCTTAGCCGTGGTCCAGCTCAACGCGGATGTGGCGCCGACGCCCCTTTTGTAAGATTGTAACGTCCGCTAAGGAGACGGCGGGCTGGGAGAGGAATACCATGGCCCGATTCCTCAAGCACAGATGGGACTAGATGCCGCCGGAGGATGTAAAGATCTCTGGCTGATGAAACCGCGCGGCTTCGGCTAACGCCACTCGGAGGCAACAACAGCCGTTACCTGCACCAAGACCGCTGAGTCGAGGGCGCGAAGGTGTTCCGTACGCGTCACTGTTACCTGGATGTAACTAAGAACGCGGGAGGGGCTCTAATACCCTCTGGTGCATGATGTCATGCCATGGGCTGGAGGAAGCCAGTCAATCTACTGCCACGGTATGCTCACGTCAGCTATATTTGCGGCGTTAGTAATGGGCGTCTTTATCCCCGCGACCTTAGCCCATGTCGAAAAATATAACACTCATTAATATATAGTATACCAGCCTAGCTGGGAATCTTTACATTGGTTCATTGCAGGCCCCTGAACAGTGAGATGCGAGTAAACTGCATTTTTTACCTTAAAAAGACAACAAAACCTTCGACTTGAATATTAGTGACTTTTGCGAAGAGTCTCGAGTCTCTGAGTGGCTTAATCCACAAATGTTACTGCAATACTAAGAAATAGATGTCATGTCAGTCAGTTTTTATCCCGGTTGACCCGTCTCTAGTTTATACTAAATAAATTAGTTTGGGATAAAAATAGTCATACGAGCATGCCACATGACATGAGACAATCTGTGATCGACCATCGACCATTAAATAGTTTTATGGACAGTTCTGTTTTGATTTGACCGATTAAAATAATTTGTACATATCATTTGTAAGCCCGTCAACGATCTATTTAATTTTTACTGAAAGGTTATTTTTTAATATTGATTTTAATACTAAATCCCGTTAACATAATTAGCTAATTACAGTATTAAAATCAATGACCCTTTGAATATAAATCCAATGGATTTTCAAATCTATCCATAAATAGTAACTTGAATAGAATGGATATACGCACCCAGTCTATGTATATGTACGTATACATAAAATGCATGTCAGTTATGTTACACCGCGATTAACGTGGAAAACTATTTGACCGATTATCATGAAAGTTAGTATATGTAAGTGATTTTTCATGGAGAAATGTATGATGCTGATCGCTGCGAAAATTATTACCTATATGCCTATACATACATGTTTGAACACAGATAATAGTTTCCTTTATCTATAGTGTTATACCTCGCCACTAGATGTCATTGCAATGCATCATTTTGTGTTCTGTAATATATTACAGAACACAAAATGATGCATTGCAATGACATCATCCATTTTAGAAACAGAGATTTTACACTCAATTGCCATTCGTCGTTCGTTGTCTTCCAATCAGCCCGAAAGACTCAATAAAATTTTAGATAAAAGAAAGAAAGAACAAAGATTTCTCTAAAACTATAATAATATAGTTTATATAACACAAAAATAAATGGAACATACAACATAAAATGTAATTAAATATAAAAAAACACGCAAAAGATGTTCTAAAAGGAAAACCAATGACGAAAGACGTTTGAGAGTAAGCCTTCAGACACTGACAGGATAACGTTTTCCGAGTTCTACTACTTTTATAGAAATTGTAAACGTATTACACGTATTTTGATATAAAAAGGAAAAATAATTGAATATTTTTTATTGTATACAAATCTTATTTTTTTACCTGATATAAGAAAGAGGACGGTACATACAAAAGACAAATATTCAAGTACATTCAATGGGTGGTTTTATCAACCCTTAGATCGTCTGCACCAGATTGCGAGACGAGAGCCGACCCCGGCTTGCCACGAATGCGGCGTGCACGAAAGCGATTTTAAAAATTACCACAATCATAAGAAAACTATTCTTAATTAATTTTTAGTACTTATTATAAAGTTTAATAACAATTAAAATACAGCTGACGTTTATTTTTACTGTCGGGATCTTCCATTGTCATCATTTTTACGGCCTTTTATTTTTGTCAAACTTTGTCTTTTTTCGTGACAAAAGGCACAAACAAAACTACACCCTAATGGCAAACATGAATTGAACATGTGTGGCCCGATCTCAAAACTCGGCTGTTTGCTATTAGATTGACATCATCTTACCATGTGTACCTATTTTCTTGTTATTGTTTTATGAGGTTAGAACAAAAACCGATTCCGCGTATACTAAGTTTAGCTCTCATAATATTTTTTATTTATAGTAGTGTTGTTGCTTGTTGCAAATTATAATACTTATTTATGTATATTATTATGTTCATAAACTATTATTTTGAAGAAATTGTATGGCAGTATAGGGTGCTTTGCGATTTTTTACTAAGTATATAGGTGTACAAGGTTGCTTCCGCTGTTTTAATTTAGAAATTCAAGTCTTATAAAAAAACTCAATATATATTATGTACAATTATGATTGAAAGTATTGTGCATCGTTTATAAATACACAATACTTTAGAAATTTTCACGAGACAAGGTTATTTCGATACTTCACTAAAAACAATACCTAAATCGGTTAAGGCGTTAAGCTATTATGAAGATGCTCATCAAGAACAATCTCATCAAGAACAATCATTTTGAAATCAAAAACACTAAAATTTGTTTAAATGTTTTTACAAGAAATGTCGTGAAAGTAACGTAGAATGTTTAATACGTAACAAAATTTTAATATTAGAAATCAATATAAAAATGGCTAATTATGTCTCAGAACAGGTACAATGTTTGTCTGCCAATTATTACATAAAAGCCTTAATTATATAAAATATATATTTTTTATAATATAAGTACAGTCTACACACTTCGCATGTTCCATTTTTCTGTATCACATGCGGTTAATTATGACATGACGACATTATATTATGGAAACAGGCGATTATAGAGCGAATGAGTCATTAGTTGCAATTCAAGGAACAGGCTGGATAAACAATCATTGCAGTGTCCAAGGAGATAACGGCCATTCGCACATCCCACGCCGCCCGCCCGGGCCCCGCGCCCCGCGCCCCGTCAGCGCCCTGCCTTGCCCCTACCGCCACGTGCTGCACATATCACGGACCGATATGTGCTAATATTACTTCTTACATTTCAAGTGTAATTAAATTCTTCAAGTTCAATCGATACTTCATTATTAGAGGGACTTCATTGGAATGCTTTGGTCGGTAATGCGATGACAATTACATTATTATTAGGTGTTTGCAACTGTATGTACAATAACATTTTAGGGAGCGAAGCGGTGTTTAAGGTTTTTATTAAGAAAGTAGATATCGACTGGATAGTATCCACGTAGGGGTGCCTAAAAGAGATAATTGCCAATTAGTCCCGCATTCGCGGCAGACTTAAAACCATGACATAGAAGGCAAATTACAAGAAGTCGCCTCCTTGAATATATGGAGAACAAATGTCTAGCTATGGCACCTACATCAGCTTGGAGTTTGTTGAAGTGGAGGCTTAATGCTAGCTTAACGTCGTAAGGGATGACATACGTGTCAATGTAATAAGTGGAAAATCAATTATAGAAAAGCGATCTGTGGGCTGCGAAGCGGACGCTCTAAATTCAAAATCAACCATAATTTAACAACGGCAGGATGATCATGATGAATACATACATAGTATGTTTTGCCTGTCAACATTGAAAATGCCTTCTGTTGCTATGAGTTGACATAAAGATTGGCATAGACTCTACCACCATATGAGATACCTTTTCTTTATAGGAAGGATATCTGGAATGGTATATTGAAATGGAATTCAGCAGTGTTAAAAGAAAAACAATAGGTATGGCTTTGATATTCTCACTAACAGGACAAAGTGTGATTAGGTCCAGACTAATCAGAAAATGTTGTACTTTTCATTATATTTCTTGTAGTATATGCCAACTGGGCCCTGTACATGAAAACTCTTGCACAAGAATGATAGTTCTAAATTAAGTCGATCAAACATTCAGGTACGAGTATTCAGCACGTACTGTAACTATGGATGTTGGTCTTATTCTGTTTAGTTAACAAGGAGTCACAGTCTATTATTAAATATTATTATAACTATGTCAAAAATTGAAAAATGGAACGGTCTGCAGGATTTACGACCGTTTTACCGGAATCCGATGACCCCGTCTAATCGTAAACGCGCTCTCGATACATGAAACACGGCGCGGGCGCGAGAACTGTGCACCCGCGCAGCCAACTCAACATTATTAACTAGCTTTGTTATCGACATAATTATCTCTTTTAATTATTTTGCCAAATTCAGTAATGTCTGTAAGTTACACTTATTATTTGGTACGTGATTTTTCCACTAATATAAAAAAATGTGAGACATAATCATATTCCGAGCATTAAATCCCGGGAGCGTTTGAAATGCGCACTTTCCTACTTTTTCTGCACTTCGCATGGCCTTTGGTATCCCAAACTGTAAAACAACTGGTACGCATATCACCCCTCACGACGTTAATCCAGCATGTTTTGCGTCTAGCCCTTTAACGGTTAATATATCACCTTAGGTTTGATCAAGACGGATTGGCAGGTTTCATAGATTGATAATTTAGACATGTAGGTTTCCTCACGCAGCTTTCCATAAAATTTAGTCCGTGTTAATATGCACAATCGGTCAACAAAACGCTATCTAAGCGGTGAGTAAATACTTCCCGTCAAGAATTCAAATAGTAAGGGAATCCTATGATATAATTACTAAACACAAAACTTTTATCGTGATAATTTCTTAATTCTCCGAAGTAATTGTTGTACGTTATGTACTAGGATTTGCCCGCGACTTCGTCCACATTGGATAGGTGAAAAAAATTACAGTTATTTTGCCAATATATAAACGAAGTGTCTAGTCGTCCGGTAACCGGACGAATAATAATCGTCCGTTAACCGGACGACTAGACTATCCTATAAGACACTTGCTGAAAACTAGTAAAGTTTACCCAATTCAATGGGTCTTTATTTGAAGAATATAAACAATGTCAACGCGAGACTTGTGACGCAAGTAAAATTAAAGATGCCCGTGCCTTCTCTGGATGTCTTCAGAAGGAACTGTATTTACATGGCTCCTCTTATTTATAACTCTATGCCAACTGATGTTATAAATGTACCCGCAAGAAAATTCACTGTAGTTTTAAAAAAGTGGCTTATCGAGGAGTGTTTCTATACTATAGATGAATTTCTCAAAAAAACTGCTTGTCGTTATTATCTATATGGGAAAGCTTAGTGTTCTATTTGCTATTTTTTCTTTTGATATAATTTGTTTATTTATTACCAAAGCTTGTCAATTAAGCTTTTCTCTGAATTAGAATATTTATGTTAATTTAATTTTAGTTTTTAAGACATTTTGTATACCACTATGTGGTAGAATGTACTGTGCATCTACAATTGTATAACTAACACCTGTATAAACTACATTCTTGCAAATAAAAATATTGATTAACTGACGACTAGACGCTTCGATTATTAGAAACTTAGTTTTAACGGACGACTAGCAAGATCCTTCTTAAGTGGCTAGTCGTCCAGTTAGCCGATGAATATTATTTATCCGATTACCGGACGACTAGCAAAATCCATAAATACAAAATCAAAAGTTATTTTCAGCAGGGCAATGGATTTTTTTCGTGTGGAAATACTTGAACTCTGGAAATTTCCGTAAAAACCCGGGATGAGTATTTTTACTAAAGACATATACAACTACAACTGTTCTACTAAATATGTCTAATAAATATAGAAACTGTCATACCAAGCAAGTCCTAAAATCACGTGGTTTCGAAATTAGGAAATCTCGGGAACTATAAAAAATCCCGGATTAGTCAGATATGCAAATTGTTACGAAGTAGTACCAAGCTCTGTTGTATCAAAGTAACACGGCCAATTTTCATACTATTTTTAGCCGTGTGATCGATTCTCAAAAAATAATCTGGGATTCCCAGGATATAATGTACCAGAGTATTTAAAAAAGGACGTAAGCTATGGTTCTGGTTATATCGTATTGGAATCAGCGAATTTTTATGCAACGTAACTAATATGTACCATATCCGATAAAAATCCCACAGCATTCCCGGTACACAAAGCACCGCCGTATTTGAAAAAGAATGTAAGCTATCGTTTTAGTGAAAACTGTGTCTAATTTATAATTTTTATAAGCAATAAGCTAATTTTTATGCACTTTAACAACTTCAAAACACTCCCGGGGAAATTCCTGCGGGATTTCCGTGATAAAAAGTATCACATTTTTTAATACACAAAATTTGCTATCGATCAGTAAAGAAAACCGCATTGGAATTTTTTTTCAGTCTGACCACTTTTTATAATTCCCAGAAAAATACCTGGGATAAAAAGTAGCGCAGATTTGAAGTCCAAGAAAACCGAATCGAAATCTGCCCAGTAGTTTTTACGTGAATCTCGAACAGACAAGAAATCAAAATATATTGTATAGTGTTCTCCATCGTTTATATAGCCTATTCCAGTTGTTTTTTTTAAATAGCTTTAATATGCAGACATTTTTAGAATTTTATAATATTATAGATGTAGCCAAGTATATAGATTGTTGGGTGTAGTATTCCCACATGTGTTTAGCAAAAATAAATAAATAATTCGTATAAGGAATAAACTACTTGCGACACAGTTATTTTTAATTAAAGGCACACATGTTGCAATAAATAATTCTGACACAATTATAGCAATCACACCACATACATAAGCTCTAACCGTTTTATGTTCTATGTATTAAATTAATGCTAAAACATGCAGGCAAAATGACTTGGGCAGTTTATCATAATACTTTTATAAAATGTAAAAACTGTGATGTTGCCTATATTAAATTATATTATTATTTGTGGAGGTAGAATATTTTAATATTAATTAATCGTTAAGATTGAAACATATTAGACTAGTCCATTTCTATGCACCATCAGTATATTATTGACTTTTTTGCTTAGAATATCTTTGGATACTTCAATAGTGTCGAGTGTTTATGGTAAACATAAAAAGTTATCATTCATTAATTTTGTAAGCCATGCATGCTGATATGATTACGATATTTAGTATATATGACTTCTGGCAAAGTGGTATTTCATTTAACAATGGTTGGAAGCTTGTACCGGAGTCTTTTTTCAATCAGCGAAAATGTGGATCCTTGAGCTTGGCAATGGGATGTTTATAACAATATCAGCTCTCACACGGCCAACTTTTGGGCTTGGGCCTTTCTCGATGAGCAGTTCGTTCCCTTCGATTATTCCCTCGATTAGGATTGTAACTATGATTGGAACCTATATTAATGGAATGAGACGGGTGGGTATCTTACTTAGCCATTAAGTTACCACAATATATTTGTGAATTGTAACAAAAGTAATGTTTTTCGACCTACTCTGTTAAACAGTGATTCGTTTATATATCGACGTTGACAACGAAGTTTTGCTAAATATAGATGTGAAGTATGGTTGAACGTTATACAAGCTTTTGTTACCGCACTGAAACTATTGACCTATTTCACATTACTGGAAGTAAGCAATAACTTTCAGTGCACTGCTCTCGGCTATTAAACTCACAGTACATAAATTACCAAACCGCGAATGCTACGCAATAGCGTAAGTACAAACTAGGAGATGCTAGCTTATACTTCTGTGTTTTTAAATATTATCTTGCTATACATTTTGTATCATTCAGGTCTTAGGTCCCAAGAATTAATGTCTCTTGAACTTGCAATATTTTTCAATAATGGTAGATACCTCCTTACATGATTTTTGTAATTGTATTAACTTACATTCACTTTTAAAAATTTAAATATTTGTACTATTTCTAAATGCATCTCTGGTGCGATGTCTGGCAAACATTGATTTAAATCCATATTCTAAAGTTAGAAGATTTTAACTCTCCTAGGACACCGGAGCATTCGCCAATGACATTCATACACCAGTATAAGAGCGTCTAGTGCACTCATAATCATATTTTTCATAAATTCTAATATAGAATCGGCAACATTAAAATGTCGTGCTACTTACTACCAAATATCTCTAACATTCAAATTTAAGAATTAATACTTCAAGGGCCGGATTACGCATGTGTATTCTTTTAAAATTCGAATCTAAATAGAAAAGGAAAGAAAGGAGAGCCAACCGCCTAGCGAAAAAATGTAAAAAGCTCCTAAACTCTACAATTACATGATTAAATAGGGCCATTCTTCTCTCACTCTTTGATATTAAAACTTATTTTTTGGACGAAATCAATTAAACATTTAAAATACCATATTGACTTAAATTCTTCATTGATTTGGTATAAAAAATAGACTTCAGAATAAATATCAAGAATTATCATCCAGGGTGCTATGTAGTCGTAAGTTTTAGGAGCCTATCAGAGATATTTTTTTAGCGGGCGTTTATCATTCCGAGTGTCATCTTCCTTTATATTAAAAGTTCAGATAGATAATATTTTAATTAAAATGTATATTTTTTAAAAAGCAAGTTTAGTTATTTCATAAACTTTTAAGCATGGCAATAAAAATGAATATCTCTTGTATAATTTAATTTTTATTTAAGCGCGATATGACCAAACATGTAAAAATAAGGGAACGTGGTTTACTTCCTCTAGGGTTCAATGTTCTAACTGGTCTACGTCACGGCGATAAAGAGCGAGATTCATGAATGAGTTCGTACATTGACAGGGCGACTCACCCCGGAATAAAGTAACCAAACGTTGACCGAGAAACAAGTTTACACCACAACAAAATGTAATGATTACATTGTTAAAGACATCTGCTATTTTAATAACTCATGGGAATAAAAAAACTCATAAACAGAATGCATCATATTTATTTTTGCTTGCGTTTTAAATAGCATTCATTCCCAAAACGTTGATATTTTAATCTTTACATAGTATAAAACAAAGTCGCTTTCTGCGTCTGTCTGTAACTCCTCCTAATATATGCAACGAATTTTTAAGCGATTTTCACCATCAGTTAGATAATTTTTGAAGGTTTATAGGTACTAGCGTTCACCCGTGGCTTCGCTCGCGATATATAAAGACCTAATTAAGTTTTTATGTAAGTAAAATAGAGCTTCTTACTTACTACTAGACAAAGACGAAAACTTGTTAATTATATGATAACAGTTATACTTTCACATACCGGCTAAACACAAAAATTTAATTGCATGATATTCTTTTAATTACATTAAGTATCTACTTTAATTATTGTCATTATATCATCTTTCGGTTAATTTTTTATCTAAAATACTTATTTGTGAAACAATAAACATTAAAAATGAGGAACGTGCGGGGCAATCCGCGTCACCTAAACGGTTCTGTAGAGGTGACACGTCCACTGTTTTCGACGTTTGGCTACGGAACCATAAAAAACATTTAATCGAAAACACCCACGTCACAAAACCTATAATTATCAAAAGTGAAAGGGAGGACAAAGTATTTTCTTTTCCCCTTGGGAGCTGATATCTCGCCACTTACTGACTTCATTAATGGCACATAGCTAGGGGTTTTTTTTAAATGACTAACGATATAGAAACTACATGAATATGGAAAAATATAAAAACTCAGTTGTATAGCAGCTACCCTTAATATTTAATTTTTCCGCGATAACCCAATATGAATTAGACCATTAGTCCATAGGAAATAACTAAAACTTTGTAATTATTATTCGACAATTTTTAACATTTAGCATTTGTAATTAAGCGTTATTTACATTTTATTTTTCACTAGCGGTCTGCCCCGGCTTCGCACAGGTATCTAAAAAGAACTTTAATGTTGAGTTTAATTACCTACTAAGCCAATTCAAAATTTGTCCCCTCCCGTACGGCTCGTACCCCAGTGACGCTTACATCGCATAAACCGAGCAGGGTGAGCGGCGACCACGCAACTTTTTTCTAATACTTATATTTTTAAACTCGTGATATCTTTCGAATGGAGCGTTCGAATTGAATACTTAAAAAAGTTATTGAATATATATATATATGTGTATATGTATATAAAGGTATTGAAGCAGTCTTGAATATGAAGTAATTTATTTTGATAAGGATGAATACAAAGATACAAATAAAGAGCCTTTTCTAGCGGCGGCATTTCAATTAAATTTTTAAAATAAAAGAACACTTCTTGTGGCATAACTATAATAGTTAGACGTATGCTGTCGGGATACTTTTTGTAAATAATGTGTTCTGTAAGTCTTAGTACATTATTTTATTCTATCACGAATATTTTTCGCAGCGCATGCGATTTTAGGTATTTTTTTACACCTTGGGTTACATTCTATTACAGCGATGTGTAGCGACATATATAGGTATAGATTAATGTATTCCTACTAAATTTACAGACGAGCGCACGGACATAATGAGAACAGAAGCATTGTTTTTGCCAAAATGCCTAGGGACCCCTATAAATTGGTGTATAATCAAATTACGGACCATGTATCAGATCAATCACTACCAGAGCGAAGCGTGCCTAAAAGCCTGTCTGCATTGCCATGTTGAACAGCAATGCCGATTCGCAATACCAGGTGTATAAATCAACCCTTTGGTCACTAGTATAACTCTAGCATGTCACGGATTGACAAGAGTCCGGCGATGATGACATTGAGGCTGTCGTGGCGAAACCTTCCACCAGCACTATTCTATTAAGAAAATTTAATTCTATTTTATTGATTTTACAACTTAGAAAATTTGATGCAAATTCAATTATATTTTTTCCCGATACGTCAAAAATTCATACTTCTATACTAATATTATAAAGAGGTAAAGTTTGTGACGTTGTAGGGGGCTACAACGTCACAAACTTTAATCTCTGGATCAACTACACCGATTTTAAAAATTCTTTTACTCTTGGAAAGCTACGTTAACAGGGAGTATCATAGGCCATATAACATGACGCTATATACCACGGTAACGGGACAGAGCCCGGGTGAAACCACATCGGGCTGCTAGTTATATATAATACTATCTAAACATTATATAATATAAGTCCAGGTTTATACGTCACTTTATCCGCTTTAACAAATCAAATCAGTAGGTATCTACATATCCTACAGGAATTGATATCTATCAGGAATAAAACATTTTTTCGCTTTCATGTGTATGTACCTTATGAATTATTCGTAACAGAACAATGTTATTCGGGTGAGCTGAATTCAATTCAGTAAAAAACCGGTTAGGTGCATTACGCTCCACGAACTTAAACGCTAAAGCAGCTTATAGGTGTAGATGCCGAGTAGGAGTTCGAAGACAATTCCCACCCTAAAAGAACTTGGCAACAGACATCTAGGAATAACAATAATTGTTGTCCCATATTTATCAGACTGATATAATTGTATGACATCCTTAAATGAAATCGTGGGAGTTATAATTCTGATTATTTCGGCAATTATTGCAAAAATTGTATCATATACTCAACGACAAGTTGATAAAGGTTTCCTGCCGCTTTGATAACAGATGCTGTGTTTGTGCCGCGACCTCGTTTTGTAAGCTTTGTCAATGGGAGCTGATTTTGACCTAATTTATAACCATTTGATAAACCGACCCACTGTCAATTCTGTCCACATCGACGCGATGACTATTTATTTCCCGCGATTCTCCGAATTGGTGGCTCCTAACCGGATACGGCAATATGTATTTTATTGATACTCTTTAGTTATCAATGTAATATTTTGTTATATAAAAACTTATT
The DNA here is from genome assembly GCA_039645545.1 of Dendrolimus houi. Taxonomy (NCBI): domain Eukaryota; kingdom Metazoa; phylum Arthropoda; class Insecta; order Lepidoptera; family Lasiocampidae; genus Dendrolimus; species Dendrolimus houi. Next base: position 14,386,687 of record CM077126.1, on the reverse strand, counting down.
CAACGAGTGTAATTAGTTTCACGTTACCTCTATATGTTACAAAAAGGACTTTTCAACACATTTGGTCAAAAAAAGCACTTACGAAGCCTGTATACATTGTTCGAAAGATAAAAACTACGTATCACATATTGTGGAAAATATATACTCTCATCTAAGTACTGTTTTAGCAAAAATAGTATATAAAAAAGAAAAATAAGAGTTCCACCAAGAAGTTTTACATTACGAAAATAAAAAAGCTGAGTAATCGAACTGCATTGGAAGCGCTTTTCATCAATACATTTGTCTCACTTTAATACTATAGAGGAAATGAGACGAAAGATGTAGTTCTAATTTTCACCACGCGCACGTGGCGCCTTTTGCAAATGCGTGCCATTTTTATATTAGAAACGTCAACGATTATTGCGACTTTCCGACTGATATTTATGTTTGTTGTTTCATTAGCTATTGTACAGTTTTCTCGCAATTGTGTTGAAAAACGTTGTATGACACACGTACGATTGTTAGTTTTTACAAACTCGTGACTATGGTAAGCCCTCGACTTCGTCTCAGACTTACAATTGTCTGCTCATTTATAAAAACCAACTTACGAACTTATGAAATCATCACTTCGTCCATTCATCTGTCTGTCGATCTATGTATGCCTTTAAAGATGAAAATTGATAAAATATTTTAATCTGTAGTATGCGGGTAAACGGTGCCGTAGGGAAATCTTGAAAAAATAAAGTTTAGGGTTGGCCGTCATACATGTAATCATGTAACTGAGGGTTGAATTCGTTTTCAGAGTACAATCTATACCGTATTCAGGGAACTGTGAAATAAGTTCTAAACAAACCATAGAAAAAGATTTTTCATATGCCACTTTTAATTTTATAAAAATATTAATTTGAAAAACTAAGAAAGAAAACACTAGTAAAACATGAAAAAACAATCTATATGTATTCCGTACTTAAATTAGAAATATTACATGCTATAAAATCTAAAAAATGTGGTTTTCAAAGTCGGCACGTTTTTAATTCTACCGAATTATAGACTACAGTTATCCCGAACATTTCAAACTGTCGTTTTGTCATCGGTCGTATTATATCCGCATCTTTACTATTGATCAGCTTGTTGATGGTAACAGTGCGGTTTCCAGGACAATTTCGTTTATTTCTTGTTACTTTTGTTAAGTTTCTCATTGTGTTGTGTTTTTAGTTATGCGTTTAATGTTTTCTTTTTGTTACATAACAAATAAATGAGACATTAATAGGCACCAGTGGCGTGGACTTCATACAATTCGATTTCCCATAGCCTACGTTTAAGAAACTAGTGACCAAAAGGTCGAATGCGCCATGCACTCATTGGCGTTTACGCGTTCTGTTCAAACATATTATTGAATACTAATGTCTTTATAAATTAACTAGCGACCAAAAGGTCAAAAGTACCATGAATTTATTGGCGCTTAAATTTTTTACTTGTGCATATATTATTACTGTATTACTATCTCTTACGCTCAGCGGCTTTACACACGTATTGAACGAAATTGTAACTTATAACCCGATTGGGTACCGGCTTTTGTTTCAAAATATGCGGTAAAATTGCAAAATTAAAAATACAAATTGTAATAAGAAATCGTCATCGCGAGTTAGACGTTTTTATTTGGTACTAGCGGCCCGGTGCGGTTTCACCCGCGCTCTGTCCCGCTCCCGTGGTATATAGCCTATGACACTCCCTGTTACCATAGCTGTCCAACAGTAAAAGAATTTTTAAAATCGATTTAGTAGACCCAGAGATTACCCCCTACAACGTCACAAACTCACAAACTTTACCTCTTTATAATATTAGTATAAATTATAAGTTTTATTTATATATATGACAGGAATAATCACAAAAGAAAAGTTAGCACACAGTAGATGCTACATGCGACTATTAGACATGTATTTATGTACCTACTAGATAGTCTATATTATTTATCTCAATCGTCGATCTTCGTCTGTTCGCTTTAGCTTTTCGCGATAGATTGAGTAAGATTTTTGCATCCACTTCGAAATAAAACAATGAACAAATACCAAAATGCAACATAATGATTAATAAAACGAAAGGTGTATCCTAGGATCTGATGCCTCTGCCTATTTCTATAGGAAAAAAGCCTGATAATATGCTTGCATTTAATATGTAGCTATATTTCGGTTGTTGAAGGGATATTGTTTTGGTGTACAAATCAGTATGGCGGTCCAAGAAGGTATACCTACCTAAAGTATAATATGTATTAGTTTGACAAAATTTATAATTTAATTAAGTTACTATGATCATGTTTGTTGTTATTTAAATTAAACGGTAACTTCCATGTATATAATCGGGCCAAAGAACATAGTTTATTCTTTCGCTACGTTTATCCACCATATTATCTAAGGTCATATAACCTCTGGAAGTTGAAATTAGTTTAATTATTATAAAGATAAGAAGATAGACACTTTTACAGCTCCCACAATACGGTCACCTTAATTAAATAGCACATAATATAGGATTTGATGTCGATTTCTCTTTTTGTAGTTTCCGTATTATGATAATAAAGTACAATGGGTTTTGTTACGTCGAAGATTTACATTACCTCAATAATAACTTTACAGACATACAAATCATATGATTTATTTTTGTAACAAATTTATTCATATTCATATTATAATAGTAATAGTCAAATATTCCGTAATATATTCTATTCAAATTCAAAAGTTTTTATTCAATCTATGTAGTTTAATCAGAAGAAGCAACAAATATATACGTTTATATTAGTATACTAGCTGACCCGGCAAACTTCGTACCGCCTCAGAATCATTTTTTTTCATATTTTCTCACCTTTTAAACCTTCCCTGGACTTCCACAAATAATTCAAAATCAAAATTAGCCAAATCAGTCCAACCGGTCTCGAGTTTTAGCGAGACTAACGAACAGCAATTGATTTTTATATTATAGATTATTGTACTCCTCTCTATCTTTACATCTTTTCGCAATAATTTAGGTTAAGCAGTTTATTAATTAATAAGACTACAAAGGCCGTGAAGAACATCAGGGGAAGACAGGCGATATAATATAAAAAATTCTAGTATACGTCTTTTATCACACCATACATCTTATGCCATCTTTCACACAATCCATCCATCTTTTTTTGTCAACTTTTATTCTTCTTATATCAATCAATCTTCTCGCTTCTTACCTTATCTTTTTCGTACTCACTTATCACCTTATCAATTTCTGGTCCACTGCATAACCATCTCAATAGTGGATTGAGTTGAGATTTAACTGGTCTATAGCTTAACATTCGGCTAGTTCTATTACTGATTTATATATCTGTCCTTATAATTTGTGTGCTATTAGTTTGCAACATGTGTAATCAATATAACTTTATTAATAAATTATATATTTACCTCTTGTAAAAATAAATCACACATGAGAATAATTGCTGAAATAAAAATACAACTTTACCTAGTAATTTTTCCAAAGTGAAACTATCGCATTTACTGGCACAAAAAGTATGCTAAATGCTTCGTCACAGACGCTGTGGTACAAATATATCAAACTAGTTTCTGCTAGCGACTTCGTCCGCGTGGAAAGATTTTTTAATCAAAAGTTGTCCTATATGTTGACCAGGGATATAAGCTACTACCATACAAAATTTCATTTAAAACGGTCCAGTCGTTTCGAAGATTAGCCGGTAAAAACAGACAGAGACAAACAGAGCAACAAAAAATTGAAACAATCTAAATTAGTTCTATTTTACTTCTTACATCCCCCTAACTCGGTTTTTAGCATTTTTTTTCATTGTACAGAAATTTCACCTCTACAATTTTATTATATGTAATAGATTACAATTATAGGTTAACTTAATAGTCAGCCCATTATGCTGTGGAAACTGTCCTTTTGCCGGGACAAAGAATATTCAATTTGTTAATTCACAGAGCAAACAAAATCGCAGCGCGTTTGAAACCGCCCCAGCTCGGTGTACTTCTGTGCTCTGTGTTCGTGTCAATTTCATATTCACAAATTAACCCCTCTGAAATGTTTTTCACTTAGCGCCTAGGGCTGCAAATCCATGTATACCTACTAGTATCTCGTATTATGACTTTTCACGATAATTTAGTAATTCAGTATACATATAGAGTAGAACAAAATATATAATTAGTTTCATAAAATATGTATTATTCTTCTTAATACTTTTAAGTGGACCAATTTTAGGTCACGAGGCCATTTAATGATAATTGTTGGTTGTTGCCTACTGATATAACCAACGTGATAAAGTACTAAATAAAAACTTGAACGATAATAGTGCAAAGGTTACGGTAACATCAGATTATTTGTAGTTACAATAAAGTAAGTAATAAGGTATCTAAATTATTATAGTGTATATATTTGTTCTAAGTATAGATCTGAAAATAAAATTCAATAAATTAAACTAGACAATGTTTCAAAAGAACCTCTCATCATTCAAATATTCCTATACGAGCATGTAAATAATTAAAAGCAACAAGTTTTAGTAGGTATGTATACCAAGGCATACTAAAACTGAAAGACGAATATAAATATGTATTATATATGTATACAAGTAATATAAAAATATTTTATATGACTGTATATTGTAAGTAATGATATCTATAATATTATAAAATCCTAAACATGCCGTGTCTGTACATTGAAGCTATTTAAAAAAAAACTAGACTATATAAACGACGGCGAACACGATACAATTTTTTTTAGATTTCTTGTCTGTTTATCTGTTTTTCAGGATTCACGTAAAAACTACTGGGTCGATTTTGATGCGGGTTTCGCTGATCGATAGCAAATTCTTAGACTTCAAATCTGCGATACTTTTTATTTTGGGAATACCGGGGGATTCTGGGAATGATTTTAAATAACCAAATTAAAAAATCGAATTCCAATGTGATTTTTTCACTGATCGATAGCAAATTTTATGTAATTATTATGTGTGATATTTTTATCCCGGAAATCCTGCGGGAATTTTCCCGGGAGTAGTTTGAAATGGTTCGGGTGCATAAAAATTTGCTTATTCCGACACAGTTTTCACTAAAACGATAGTTGCGGTACTTTGTGTCCCGAGAATCCCGCGAGAATTTCAAGTCAAGCTAAACTTCTACTTCGTCTAAAGTCGCGGGCATATCCTAGTATTGAAATAAATACTACACTCTACTGAGTGTATATTTAAAAAAAAAATTAGAATGTTTATCTACAACGCTTACGAAGTTCCTGTGCTTCCGTCGTCGCTGCAACGCGGCTGTACTTTAGTGAGTAGAAAGGGCTTGCCTTCACTTTGTATTTTTGCGGAATACAGTCATAAGCTTTGTGTGAAAAATAAAAATACGAATACATACATATACTTGATTAGAAACTAGATAGTGTTTTAAATTAGTTGTATAAAATATAAAACTATTAAGAATACTTAGATTAAAAAATATAAATATCAGCCATTACATTTCGGAGATAGAGGGAGGTTTAAGAGTAAGTTCCACTTTCGGAAGTTTTTATAATAAGTATATTAATTTTTAATTATTGCAGGAGTTCAGTAATCAGGCGGACGGCCCCCTTGATGGAAAGCAGTTACCATCGTCTATGGACATTTGCAACACCAAAGGTGCTACAAATGCCCTGCTGCTCTTTTAAAGGAGACTGGAACCTGGTTACTAATGCCGGAACACAGGAAATTGTATTCTTTCTCCGTTTATACAAGGATAAATTAAATAATTACTTACATGTATAAATATTAACACGCCTGTTACCATATGGGTAGGTAGAGAAAATGGATTTGCACTTACTACTTGACACACAAGTTTCGCTTCGACTTTAATTAATCTCTTTATGCATACACGGTCATTAAGATGCTAACTGACCTTTCTTCAGAAGAACTGTAGTTTAAATATAACAAATAATAATAATATAATAAAATCGTTTGTTGGGTTCGTGTGGTGGGTTATTCCATCTATACCTTTTTGGACCACTTGTATCTTATATATATCAACTTTGCAATATTCTTTTTGTCACTTATTTCTATCCCTGCTCATCACGTGCCCACTCTACCTTATTATTGTTATTACTAATTATTTCTAACATCATCCTCTCAATTATTTAGCGCAGTCTACTAATTATTGAAACAAAACATAGATAATGTCTTTTTTTTGTCTTTAGTAGAGACAATAAGAAAAGAGTTATTATACATAATCTTAATTTTAATATATACATTCAACTTAACTACTAAGTTTAAAACTAAGTAGTTTAAAATTTTGTCAGTTTTATAATACCCCATACTCACAAAAACTCAAATATTACATAATACGTAGTACGGCTTTTTGTGTACCGATTTAAATGATTTTATTATTTGAAATTTTAATTACCATAGTGATGACATCAATACTTTATATATAAACGTGATAGCCTCTGTATCCAAGTACATATTATCTTAAAGTTATGCTTAATATACCACTATTTTTTATTTCACATAAGCTAATCGGCATATGAGGTCAAGTGATTACTCTTTATTAACATTTTTGTAGTTTTAAATTAAGTATTTAAGTTGAAATTAAAACGACTTCGGAACGTAGTTTCCTATTTAAAGGTGAAGAAGCTGCAAGAAACTCCCCAATAACGCGACGTAAGTCCTCTTATTCAAGGGCTCTATGTTGAGGATATCAAGGTAGCTAATGCGTTGCCGATTCATCCAAATATACCAACTAAAGAAGTAGCTTCTCTATTGTTGCTAACATACATAAAATATAATAGTCTTAAATTTTAATAATAATATAGAAAAACAAAGAAAACAAACTAAAATTACAAGTTACCAGTATACATATATTGTTATGTATACTGATTGTATGTATGTTATGTAGACTGTTATTTATAGGCCATTATTTTAAAAGTTCATTCACAAAAGTATAGCAGTTCTTGAAGACCTAAAAAAGCTAGCCACTCGGTATGAAATAATATTTTAGTACTAGCTGTATCCGTGACTTCGTCCGTGTGGATTTTTTTTACCGGACCTCAAAAAAAAATTCATAAGTTACTCCTTATAACATCAGCTATCTGCCAGTGAAGCAAAAGAAGAAACATCCAGACAGACAGACAAAAATTATAAAAATTGCATTTGCGGTATCTCCTGTTCCGAATGATCCCCCTGATTTTTTGACATTACAAACAGACACTTAATTTTTTTTATTGGAGTTGGAATTAATTTGCAGCCTTTTTTCCTTACAGAAAATTATTTGTTTAAATTCAAATACAAAATATACCTCATTCAAATTATTTTCCATTGCTATCCACTAGCTTCTGCTATCTTTCAAGGCAGAGACGAATACCGCAAAGGAAAAACTTCTCGTCTTTCGATGAAATCTACGAATCGACCCATTTTTGAAAATCTTCATAGAAAGTGAACTTCTGCTCAGCCAGGCCATGAGCCATTGATCGGAACAGGTGGTAATCCGATAGAGTAATGTCTGGAGAGTACAGCGGGTGAGGTAGAACATGCCATTTCAATGTTTCCAAATATGTTTTTACCGGTTTTGAGAAGTGCGGAAGAGCATTGTCGTGCTACAAAATAACCTTAACATGTCTTTCGCTATATTTCGGTCGTTTTTCTTTTAATGCGTCGCTCAAATGCATCAGATGTAATTGGTAGCTTTCTTCAGTTATGGTTCCATTCGGTTTCAACAGTTCATAATAAATCACACCCAGAAGGGTGGGATCAGAGGATCCCACCAAAACAGATCAGGAGTATAGATCCATGGATGTTCTGCTACGCCACTGTTCTTGATGGTTGGCCGGGCCTAACCCATGACTTTCTGCACTTGTGCGGGCGACCGACGGGGAAACCGGACCCGCCCGCACATTAAGGCCGGAGAGGAGGGACGCGCCCCGATCCGCGCGCCCCCTTTCACCTCGGGGTGAGGTAGAGGAGCCGGAGAGACCCAGATCTCCGGCTATCCAAATGGTGAGGCCAGCCCGCAAATGGGCCGGCCGTCGTCCGTCCGGGCTGATGGTGAATGCGCGAGCGAGCCATTTTAAAATAATGCAGCAGAACTACCCGCAAAAACTAATTTCATTTTCAATCGCGAGCTATCCCATCTCCCGGCATGAAAAATATCTATGTCCATTTTCGGTATTAAAACTACATTTAAACAAAATTACAGCAAAACCGATCCATTGCTCCTAGCAGTTCTTCCATAAAAACTTAACAGAAAGTCATATCGGTTACTATCGCATTTTTTATAGAATTTTTATATCTATAAACTTGAGTAATGATTGGTCTCATCCAAACTTCCGTCCTCTATTTCAAACCGTTCTAGTTTTATTTATCTATCTCCCCCCGTCTATAAAAACTACATAAATAACAAAAATGACAATAATAACAAAAAGGACAAAAAGGACAAATCGGACAAAAAGGACAAATCAGACAAATCGGACAAAAAGGACAAATCGGACAAAAAAGACAAATCGGACAAAAAGGACAAATCTGACAGTACGGACAATTCGGACAAAAAGGATAAATCGGATAAATATGACCAAAATTACAGAAATTACCAAAATGACGAAAATGGCAAAACCTATTCTACTTTTTGGGATAACCTTTACATAAATCTATCCCAGTATCCGGGATAAAAAGTAACCCTTGTCCACCCTCGGTATTAAAATTACATATATACCGATTTTTAGCCAAATCGGTCCAGTATTTTTCCGTAAAAGCATAACAAACAGAGAGAAAAATATATTTTTATCCAAGAAACTATCCCACTTTTCGGGATAAAAGTCCTATGTTCATTCTCGGCATCGAAAAAAATATATACTGAGTTTCAACCAAATCGGTCTAGTAGTTTTTCCGTGAAAACGGAACAGGCAGAGAGACAGACAGAGTTACTTTCGCATTTATAATATTAATAGGAATAGGGATATCTGTAGCTATACAGCTGACGTATTGTACAACATTAGTGCTGTGTATATCTTATAAGTGAAATTGAATGGATTTAGTGAAAAGTTCAATGTGTATATACTGTGCATTGTTGAAATAGTGTTTTAATTCAAACATTATAAAATTTCAAATTTTAATAGTAAAAGTTCTACGTTTTCACTTCTATCAGCAGTCTCTATAACTGCCGATTTTTTTGAGTTATAAACGAAAATAACCAGCATTTCTCCATGCCCGAAGTTATCTCCGAAGTTTGTCCGAAGATAAATTAAGAAAATTCAGAAGTATTTTGACTTGATTTATCGACATACACATTTATAATCGACAGACAAACAAAAACATTGTATATCCCCAAGTTAAGCAAGTTACACTTGTGTTATGGATGATATACTACAGACCACTCTGGGGCTGATCCCAAACCATAGTAGAAAGAAAGGTCGTTTCCGAAATTTACCAGCTAGGAATCGAACCTGGAGCCTCTACGTTCCAGCGAGTTCGGTCGTTTAAGACTTGCCCGCTCAACCACAGAAGCCGTTAGTCAGTTAATACAATTCACAATTTGGAAGAAAAACAAGGATTTTCTAAATATTTATAATCTGGAAAAGTCATACAATATTATTATTATTATATTATAATCGGATAGTCATTGATTTAAATTTTATAAACTTTAGTTATAACTAGGATCTGCCCACGACTTGTTGGTTGCTTGGCTTGAAATTCCCGCGGTATTCCCGTGACACAAAGAAGAAAATGTAAAAAGAATGTAGCTTACATTCTTTTAAGCTATCGCTTTAGTGAAGACTGTGTTGGAATAAGTTATTTTAAAATAAAGAAATATTTGTTGGTTGATATATAATGTTATAATTATTAATAACATACAATAATTAATCATATTTATATTAATTAATTGATTTTGGGTTGTTTTGGTATAACGGCTAAAGGAAGGTACACTGAAAATCGGCGTTGTATGGGATATAAATCCAGCACAGCGATAACCTGAGAGCAAACCCTTATTTGCTGAAAATGTGGAGTGCATATTTTCTGAACGTGATTTTTATAAATCTATACTGCTATCTTCTATATATATAAAACATCCCAGTCACAGTGTTTACTCAACCGATTTTGATTTTTTTAAATTTGGTGGATTTGTTCCAACTTAGGACATAGGCTAGGATTTTTTTTAAACCAAGATAATTATGAGTTCTAGTGTCAACTAAGTTACATAAGCAGCAAGTAGTTGGCGCCATACTTTAAATCACATCATTTTTTGATGCCAACATTTATTTCATGCCACATGTTGTTTTAAAATTTTCAAACAAACGTCATAACCGTGCTTTTTCTTTAAATTTCTATACGAATGTGTATGACTCCTGACCTCCAAAACGGTTAGACAGATTTTGATGACATTTTTTGTGTGTGTTCAAGTGGATTCGAGAATGATTTAGATTCACAATTGAAGGTGGCGTTGGAATCGGGTTCCAGGATTTTGAAGAAATTTTTTGGTGTTTATTTGAACGGGTCCCTCAATTATTTAAATCTACAGTTGGACACAGTTGGCGGTGCTGGAATCGGGACCTAAATTTCTATTTTGAAAAGTAGGACAACGACTCCCGGGACCGTTAGTTATATATATTATAAAGAAGTAAAGTTTGTGAGTTTGGATATTCGGGGTAGTATCCAGTACTACTGATCCGATTTTGAAAATTCTTTCACCAGTAGAAAACTACACTATTCCCGGGTGACTCAGGCTATATTTGATTGTGACTAATAAATCAAAAAAGTAAAAATGTTTTACGCCCAGCGAAGTGGGCACGGGAAAGCCTATCAAATATGTTACAGCAATAACGTTCCAAACAAGAATTGCACACATTCTCGTAAGAGGCACTTACGTTTATTGTTTATAATTATTAAGTTATTAATAGATAATTGATAAAAACAAAATTATATATACATCGCAAGGTACATCCTGAAAAATCCATATTGATACATACTTATGTGAAAGTGAACTTGCTGGGATGAGAGTTTGTATGTTTGTTATTTATCATTTCAAGATTTTTGATATGAAGCCAATAGTAACAAAACAATTATTTGGGTAGAGATCGAAAATTAACATATAAATTATTTTACCCCGCAAAACGCGAGTTCTTGTGGTTTACTTAGCGTTGCCATAAAGGAAGCCTAAACAGATAAAATAAAATAATAAAAAAACACAGGTTATGCTAAATTATTAGAGAGAAAAATATCAACAAACAATATATTACTTTCAGATTTATAGAATGTTGGAGTTATTCACTGTACTATTTTTTTTTAACAACTCTACGGACTCGAGTTCCGTACCCTTTTTTACAACTTAATTTCTATGAAAGTTTTTAAAGTTCATACATGGTTATTGTTTATTTTTGTTACTGTGTGTGACATTAATTTAGTGATTTTTATGTTGTAGTGTACCTTAAGAATAACTTATAATATTGTTTTTTTCTAATTTTAATACTAATCTTATACTAATGTAGAGTGTATCTGTTTCATGCTGGTGTTGTGAGGAAGTGCATGTGCAGTGTGTGCCTTATGTCTATACTTATATATATCTTAACTAGTGCCATGTGTGTTGTTTTTCCTTTCTGTGCCTAGGTTATTAATTTTTAGGCCCTTTGTGTGTCTTGGCTTGTTTGTGAAGTGTGCGTGTACTGTAACGCGGTGGTAGTGCTTGTTGGTGTATGTATGTGTATGAGTTTTCTTGTTAGTTGTGTGTCTACTATCTCTTGCGGACCCCAAGTTCCGAATTGCACTTAAATATAAAAAAAACAAGCAAAGAAATTCTAAAATGAAAACGAACGACGAAAGACGTTTGACGTAAGTCCTCAGATATATTTTGTATTTGTTATATTATGATAGTCGATGGAAATCTTTAGGAAAATTGGAAGCAACTAAACGTACAATTCAAACACTGATACTGATAGCGATTACTAGCTACTAGATATCGTGATAATGCTTATTTTAAGCAAAGGGGCGTGCCCCTTCTCTTAAAATTAGTTTTTTACTAGCTAACTAGAGTTTGCCCAGCGGCTACGCCTCGGGTCAACCTAACCTAACCTATAAGTACTTTTATTTTAATTACATAAAAACTTAATTAGATTTTAATATATATCGCTAGTGAATCCTCGGGCAAAAGCTAGTATACATATATAGACTATATGAGTATAAATGATGGAGAACACGATGCCATTATTTTTAGATTACTTGTCTTTGTCGGTTTGTCTGTTCCTTCGGGATTTACGTAAAAACTACTGAGCCTATTTCGATGCAGTTTTTACTGATCGACATCAAATTCCCGGACTTAAAATCTGCGGTATGTTATATATCCCGGTAATCCCACGGAAATTTTCTTGAGAGCGCTTTAAAGTAGCCTGGTTGAGAAAAATATTCGGATCCCAATGTAATATTTCCACTGATCGATAGCAAATTCTCTGTTATAACATCGGTGATACTTTATATGCTGGGAATCTCGCGGGATTTTTCCCGGCAGTGGTTTCAAGTTGTTAGGACACGTAAAAATTAGCTTATTTCGTCCAACATGGACGAAGTCGCAGGCGAATCCTGGTATAATATACAATATAGGCTTTCTATCTGGTTTTAATATAACCGTCCACCTCAAAACCATCTGAATCCCACGTGTAAAACTTATATCCTTGCATTTAATAACCCACTGTTGGGTACTACTGGTCTCTCCATTTCAGAAGAACGGCAAACTCGATTGGTTTACACATCTCTATAATTTCGATTTAAAAATTTCCTCGCGATGTTTCCCTCCACTGATAGTATGTTTTGATTATAACAACATAGAAAAACTACCAAAGTGGTGCATGCCCCACATGTATTCGAATCGACGCAACCTTATTAAAATGGTACACTGCATACTGCATATACGAATGCAGGTAATAATTTAAATACCTAATTAGATTAAATTTCTGTACCGAGTACTACAGATATAGCAACGGAGGGCTGAATATAGTGTATGATACAAGAAGATAATGACATAAAACTATGTATAAGTACAAATTACATTAAATGATAACAGCGTTTAATGTTGTTAACTGAATTATTCTACACACATTTAAAACTAGTGAATATTTCTGTTGAATTTCAGACAGTCTAAAAGTTTTGATCGCATAGGTAGTACGTATGTATTTATGCACAATTCATACTAGATTTCTGTGAGCCCAGCACTATGAAAACATCGTTTTGCTGAATTTCTTTGGGACTTCCATGGAAAAAATAAGAAGTCTTTATCTGATTAATTAAGAATAAACTTTAAGTTATATTATCTTGAATAGATTACTTTAAACTACATGGTTGCCTGTTGTCTTACCTAAAAATATTACAACTATACTTATATCCTTTTGATTTATATTTTCATGAGCAATAATGTCTTATATATATATATATATATATATATATATATATATATATATATATATATATATATATATATATATATATATATATATATGTGTGTGTGTGTGTGTATATGTATATATGTACTATATATATATATGTATATATATATATCTCTATTCATATTAACCTACTACCACTATACAGTGCTAGAACAGCCTACACTACTACAATTTGAAGCTTCTATAGGAAACGGCGTTTTAGGTCATACTGGACTTTATTTAGTATAGCAGATTAATTAGCAATAACATTTATAGGTAGCAGTTGAGATAAAAGTTCAATGCTCTATGAGGTTTCTGCCTACTATACTACTCTACGTTAGTTGATTTAAAAACAATTTATATTGTACGAACAGAAATATGGAGGAGTACGGTATTAGTAAGTAAGTATTCGGGAACGAAAGTCTTTAATTTTGCCAAACAATAAACTTTGTTGTGCAAAATGTAGTTTCAGGACAAAGTGGTGGTGTTTGAATTCGCGCGCGTTGATGTCTTTTTCAAGCAAAACGGGGGACTTGCAGTGTCCGGTAGATGGAACAAATTGTTAAAATGCAACTCTTACCGCAGAAGCAGGTGCTGGGTTCCAAAGGATCAGCAGAAGCGCAGCAGGCGCGACATGGAGCGCGAGGAGGCGCGCACGCGCCGGGCCCGACATGGCTGCGCGGCACTACTGGATGCGCGCCCTCGCGACCACCGCCGGTCGGCGGCCGCGGCCGGGCGGGGCGGGGGTGGCCAGCCCGCCGCCTGAGCACTCCTCTCTCCTTTAGTATCCCGGCAAAGACCAAGCGCGCGCACGGGATTCTGGCGCAGCGCGCACCGGGCCATGGCGCTCTCCGCTCTCTGGTAAGAATCAATTTGTGCACAATTATATTTCTCTCGAACAATTTGAAATTAATTTTGTCGAAATAAAATAGATACAGTAAAAATATACCGATCATAAAACATTAGAATCGGTAATATATTTTTTGTAATTTTTTAACAATTCTCTTTTTATTTAAGGTTGATCGCAGTTTTGGCGCCGTTTATAGGAGTAAACTCTGTAAGTAGACCAATTAAATTATTATTTAAATATAGTTTGAAAATAAATTGTGAGTGTTTTAAGATGTATCAGTCGAAAGTCCTTTCGGTTGCGGAATGTTGCAAAGGCGCGGTGCGGCAGCGGCAGGTTGACCCTCGTGTCCGTCCGATATCGTCTTTTTGCAATTTCTTTCCAAATGCAATTTTAAACGCTTCTTTAGTCGAATCGACGCTCTCTTCGTGTATCCAACTTTTAATGAAAGCATTTTTTGTGCGGGGTACGCTTTAATTGATTTAATTTTAATAATAACGAATTCATATTACTGATTCATTTATATTAATAATAAATTATTTAATTGCGTCGCAGTGGCAGGGAAGACCGACAAAGTTTATCATCGTTCGGATGTAATGCGTCGGCATTGCGCAAACATACTCTTCCCTATTGTATTGTACTAAATAACTAGTGTTTATTTACGTGATTGTACTTTGCTGAAAAGTTAAGTTCATAATCTTAATTGTTGAAATTTTTTAAATATCAGATAATAATTATAAAAATCCTAAATACTTATATTATAAATTAAAAGATTTAATAATTTTATATTTATTTAGTGAAACTCTTGTGATTAATTTTATAAAATAGTTATATACTTAATATATTTAATTAAAATAAAAAAAATACCTATTAACTAAATTTATCCTTACTGCATATAAAAGTGAAAATATTTAATTCATGCGATTATTCATACAATTAAACTATCTTATTCGTACAACAGTAACTATATTTTTTACATTGTATCTTCATAGTATTAATGCATGTATAGGTAACATTTGGTTATTAAAATTTCAGCCCTAAATCATTTAACATGTAAGATATTAATGTCATGCAAATAAGTCTTTCGTAATTCAGTTAAGATTCTTATACGATACAATAATAAGACAGGAATCTCTGCTATGAAGAATTATTATTTCAAACAGCGTTGCCAACGGATCTATTTAAGTCGCCCGGAACCCTAGTCTATAGGTATTTTTCTCATCCTCTTACCACGATATTTTAAAACTAAATCAAAATTTATTTCTAAGATAAGGAGGAATAATCCAGGATCACAATACAATTAGCAAAAATCGAAATAGTTAAAATAGTTACGCTACCAATTTAGAATCTCCTACTTTTTAAAATTGGTTAAAACTTCCGAATTCTACATGAATAGCGGACACTAGTGACTTCTTTTCTTAGTTTTGACTTTTCGTTATTTGAAACATGTTTTCTTATAAACAAATCAGAAAGCTAAAGTTTAATTTTAATTGATCAGATGAAAAATATACATTTTTATATTACATATAACCTGTGAGGTATACATATATTTTAATTATGTAATTCAGTCTTATATAAGAAATTCATTGAATACTAGAGTTTGCCCCGCGGCTGCGCCGCGTGTCATACCCTGAGCACTCGCTATGTTTTAATTGCACAAAAACTTAATTCTGTTTTTTATATATAATAATAACAAAGAAACTATGTTCATATAGTCTACGCAACTGGCCAGCAAAAAATATAGTCGAGTCGAAGCCAACCTGATTTGAAGTAATTCAATGAATGTCGTGTTTTTTATAATTACGTACGTATTTGTTAGTGAATTGAAAAACGCGATTGTAGCGCCATCTATTTTGCTAATCCGTCTATCTAACGGAAACCCGCTATCCCATTTTGTGGAATCAAGTCCTTATCTGTCTGTTAGAGCATCGCGTAAAAATTACATAACGAATGTAAATGAAACTCGTCACAGAGCTAGCTTGTATCTTGGGTCAGTACTTACGACACTTTTTATCCTGTCAAATGACGTCATTTCTGTGGAATAGACGTACACGGCCAAAAAGATGTCGTTACGGTCGCGTCTTTTTTTTAAACTACTGAATAGATATAAGTGAAACTAAACACAGAGTTGGCTTATATCGGGTCAAGACTGGATACTTTTTATCCCGATAAATATGTCGTTCATATAAGATAGACGTATATAGACGAAAAGTTTGCGCTGCGGTTGCATTTTCTTGATACCGTTATTGCAATTCATTAACAAACAAACATGTCGTCATACCGACGCGAACAAAGTTTCGCTGACACTACTATGTACATAACCTAATGATTAAAGTACACTTATATTTGTATGCTATTCTAAATCTAATTTTCTATGAGACGCTGAGTCCAGCAGCAATATATTGGAATAATAGTTACAACACTATACTAAAAAAAATTTTTGGTAACAATTTTATATTACTATATTAAACTAACTTAAAAATAAGATTAAATACGAAAATAAACTAAGTAATAAATGGTAAGACGAACCTATAAAAAAAAACCTTATATCAAAGCCCGTCCAGCCCCACCAATTATTATTATTGATAATAATAATTTTCTATTATTATTATTTAACTGGAATATGCCCGCGACTTCGTCCACGCTTGACTTGAAATTCTCGCGGGATACTCGGGACACAAAGTGTCGCAACATTTAATAAGAGAAGGTAAGCTATCGTTTTAGTGGAAACTGTGTCGGATTAAGCTAATTTTTATGTATCCGAATAACTTCAAACCACTCCCGGAAAAATTCCCGCTGAATTCCCGGGATAAAACTATCACACATTTCATTACATGAAATTTGCTATCGATCAGTAAAAAAATCACATTGGAATTCGATTTTTTTTATGTGGCCATTTTCAATCATTTCCAGAAAAATTCCCGGGATAAAAAGTAGCACAGAGTTTAATTCTAAGAATTTGCTGTCGACCAGCGAAAACCACATCGAAATCGGCCCAGTAGTTTTTACGTGAATCCCGAACAAACAGACAAGAAATCTAAAAAATCGAAATGTGTGCTGGGACACATAGTAGAAGTGAAACTTCAACGGACAAGTGGAAAAACGAATGGCAACGGATAACTGGCAAAATGAATCGCAACAAAATTTTAACCTGAAGTTTTACAGGCAGATTGTTAATCTACTTGTCCAATTTGAAAACCTGCCCGTAAAACTTCATATTCAAATTTTGTTGAGATTCGTTTAGCCACTTATCCGTTGCCATTCGTTTTTCCACTTGTATTACTACTATGTGTGCCAGCACACATTTCGATTCTTCGCAGGTTTAGGGCAAATTATGATTTAGTTAGGTTAGGTACATTGTAATTAATGCATTTTCTATTTAAACATATTTAATTCTATCAAACAAAAAAAACTGAATTCGATCCGGAACTAAAAAAGAATCCATAGTCTAGTCTAAATTTATGCCGCTCCTCCACGCGGCCTTAACACTTTTTCGTGACAGAAAAATCCTAAGACCGGGAGTCTACATAGAAGTTTCACTTCAAAAAAAATGCATCGTGTTCTCTATCGTTTATATAGCCTATTCCAGTTGTTTTTTTTAAATAGCTTCAATGTACAGACACGGCATATTTAGAATTTTATAATATTACTAGCTGACCCGGCGAACTTCGTACCGCCATATTTTCTGAATTCCTAAAAGACTTTGTTTCATGACACAAAAACAAAATCACCAAAATCGGTCCAGATGATTAGGAGGATTCTAGAACCCGACCTCAGCGCCACCTACCGGTTCTAATTGCAAATCTAAACCATCCGGTAAGCCACTCAAACACACAAAAACAAAATCGCTCCAGGTGATTAGGAGGATTTTAGAACCCGATCTCAGCGCCACCTATCGGTACCAATTGTGAATCTAAACCACCCGGGGACCCATTCAAACATACAAAACAAATATCATCAAAATCGGTTCATCCGTTTAGGAGGAGTTCGCTGTCAACACACGTACAGAAGAATTATATATATATATAGATACATAAATAATAGAATAATACATTTAGAATAAGTCATCGAGCACGTCAGTTAACGCCTTTTGGCTTGAATACATGAAATGGTATCGAGCATATCAGCTTACTGCAATATGCGAACGCGACAGAATGTTTTCATTCGTTGAAATGAATAACAATATATTCTAAGAATACAAAGTTTAAATTTCCAGTGAATACAATAATTTAATTACATATTTGACCTTTATCATTGATTTTTGATATTACGGCCAGTGTTTCTATTGATAGATACATTAGTACGGCCATTACCGGCCATTTCTACCCAATATGATCTATACTGTATACCAACAATTGGAAGTTAGCATGGTTAGATATATGGTCTAAACGTATTGACACAATAGAACTACAACAGTATGCTCTTGTAGTTTATCTACCAACCGCTCTAGAAGTTGCAGTGAATACGGTTTTTATGTGTGTTTTTGTAATTTTCACTGAAAAGCAATTTTATTTATACTCGTAAAAAAAAAGTTAGTCCCGAAAAGATCGTTATTTAACTATAATATCGTGCTAGCCTATAATTTGTCTTTAACGATATACAATAACGATAAATCTTAATTAATTTTACTTTCCTAAAATAATTATAATCCATTTTTAAGAATTAATGGAGTTACTTACATGTGAAAGAATACAAATGCGTAATAGTTTAACCACAATGAAAGGTTCCGTAAAGGTGACGAATATTCCCTGTTTTTATCATTTGACTACAGAACGTTAAAAAATTAATCGTAAAAAACCAAACTCAAAAGAGATTTAATATGTTATTCTACACACTAACTTGCGTTGAAAGTATTTTTATTTTGTATAAACTTTTAAAAAAATGTTTTTTTATATTTTCCACCCAATCATTCAAAAGGCAGAGAGGTGGGAACAACTTTTACGATTTTGCAAGTGTGTCAAGTGTTATCATTCTATTGATTTTGATCGATTTCGAAATGTTTTTCTTGTAGGTTATATAAAAGCTTCGTGCTGGGGCTTCATCTACGTTAGTATTAAAGATTTAGGCTGTGGCCGAATACGTCTTATTTAAAGCATTAAAAATTAACGCCTTTAACGCATAGCCACATTACTGTGTACATACATACGTTATTTGTCAATATTTATAGACATTAACAATGTCGTATCTCGAAAAACGTGGAACGGCCTAAATCTTTAAAATCATCCCAGATCAAGCTCCATCTTTATGGTGAAGCTTCACCTGCGACAGTTTTAAAGATATTAGACTGTAGCCAAATAAGTCTTATTTGTAGAGCTAAAAGTAACGCAGTTATGGAATAGTCGCATAAATGTATATACATACGTTATCTGTGAATATTTAACGTCATTAACAATTAAAAACAATATCGCATTACACCGATCACCACATCTGCGTGAATC
This sequence comes from Dendrolimus houi, assembly GCA_039645545.1. Classification (NCBI taxonomy): domain Eukaryota; kingdom Metazoa; phylum Arthropoda; class Insecta; order Lepidoptera; family Lasiocampidae; genus Dendrolimus; species Dendrolimus houi. The sequence goes on along the minus strand of CM077126.1, from coordinate 14,367,028 downwards.
GACCTGTACCTGTAACATTATCCCAGATAAGGCCCCACCATTAGAGATATTTATTTATACGTGAAAGATGACCTATGGACCACTTTTAAAGCGTATTGCTCGCAAGAACGCGTGTTAGTCTGATTTTAGTAGTTAAAAATTATACGGAGAGATGCAGAAAGGTTTTTTGTCTAATACTTCTTAAAAATATATTAAATAAAATGTTTGTGGTTAGTTAAAATGACAATGTTCAATAAATCAATTACTGTAGTCCTAAGTATATTGAATTATCACCACATAATTTAATCTTTAAAAAAACCGATCACTCATCGGCCACTAGTTATTACAAACTAGCTGACCCGTGCCCACTTCGCTGGGCATCAGAAAAAATTTAAAATATACTTATTATTAATAAAACTCAAATATACCCCATGTCACTCAGAAATAATGTAGCTTTCCACTGGTAAAAGAATTTTCAAAATCGGTTTAGTACATCCAGAGATTACCCCCTACAACGTCATAAACCCTCAAACTTTACCTGTTTATAATATTAGTATAGATATAGATGCACAAGTTGTTGTAAATGTATTGAGAGTACTCGTATGTATTTCGACACGATTCCCAACTCCACGAAGTTTTACGGTATCTATGTAGTTTTTTTATAGTTTTTTAATTATCATTTGTTACATATATTTACAGCAAGATGATTACTACTGGCGGAACAACGTTGATAGTTCGTGGAGACAAGAGGAGCCAGAGCCAGAGGTTCCTATTGTAGCTCCGGAAAGGCCAGATCTCAGATATTATGGCTTGTCTGGACGCCCTGATATGCCGCCGCAGCCGACGCCGTCACGCCAGCCACTAAGCAGCATAGGCCGTAACTACGAAATTTATGATCCAGTGACACGGCAACGAACCACAATGGAAAGCAATTGTACTGCACCTGGATGTTGTGTTCCCAAATGCTTTGCTGAAAAGGGTTATAGGGTAATTATTATTATTAAAACATATTCACATGAAAATAAGAGAAATAGGATTGTTTGTTAATTACGAAAATAATATTTTAGGGATTCCCTGGTGTACCTGGATCTCCAGGTGCAAGAGGTCTACCTGGTCATGCGGGACCTGAAGGACAGCAAGGTCCGAAAGGTCAAAAAGGTGAAATTGGCCCTCAAGGACCTCGAGGACCCAAAGGTGAAAGAGGAAAGCCCGGAGCACAAGGATTCACCGGTTTAGCTGGCCAACCAGGACCGCAGGGTGAATCTGGAATTCCCGGAATACCTGGTAGAGATGGCTGTAATGGCACTGACGTAAGTCAAATAGTCAATATTATGTTATTCACTAACAGTGGATACGTTATTGGAAAGCTAATAAGGGCAAAAGGATAGATTTGTTTATCTTTAGTAACACTAAATGAGGGATAGATAGCTTATTGAAAACAGCCGTAAGTCACGGTATGTTAATCAATTTAAAAATATATATATTTCGAATAATTTATTATCAAATAAATTCAGTGTATATTTTATTACATAATTAAATGTATTAATTTAATTAATATTAAAGGGCGAGCCCGGGCCACCAGGACTTCCAGGTACTCAGGGACCCAGAGGTATTTCTGGACCTAAAGGTGACAAGGGTAACAAAGGTGAACCTGCAATTAGTACGAGCCGATATCCTAAAGGGCAAAAAGGTGAACCTGGTGCAGATGGTTTACAAGGCCGCCCGGGCCCTGTTGGACCTTCAGGACCTCCTGGATTACAAGGGACTAAAGGAAGTGTCGGGCCTGTGGTAAGATTTAAAAACCACTACAACATATTCTCTATTTTAAAAAATCCTTTAAAAGACGTTTATTAATGATCTACTTGATATCATTTGGTAACCGAATAAATTATTTCTTTAATTTTACTTTTTAATTTATTTTCAGATTTTCATTAATTTTTTAAAGACCTTATAATAATGATTTTGAACAGTAACAAAAACTCAAAGACATAATAAGACTACTCTTTACCATTTTAGGAGTTCTCTACGCTATGTACCTACGTATTTTTAATATATGTATTATAACTAGGATTCACCCACGACCTGGTTCATGCTAGTTGGGTAGCAAAGTTGTCTTACCAATATCTAAAATCAAATGGAATTTGCAGCAGGTGATTGGATTTTTTTAGTATACATGAATCTTGGATGTTCCCATAAAAATCTGAGATAAGGAATGTAACTAAAGATTTCTAATAGACCCAAAATGTGTCATAGTCACGGCAAGCGTCACAAAATTATATTGCTACGGGAAAAAACTCCGTCAAAATCGATCCAGTTGTTTTGAAGTTAGGTCATTCCAGTAAATCTTAAAAAGTTCCGGGATAGTTCCGGTATAGATAGATATGAAAAATTTCATGTAGTACCAAATAATATGTATACCCGTATGATCGATTCCAGACATAAAGTCCGGGATTTTCCCGGTACAAAAATAACGGAACGTTAAAAACAGAACTCAAGCTATTATTGTAGTAAAAATTGTTTCAGAATCAGTTAATTTTTGTGCATCCTTTAAACTGCTCCCGGGAAATATCCCTCGAGATTTATAGAATACTAGTTTACCCCGCGGCTGCGCCGCGGGACTACCTCTGTTGCGTGCCTCTCGTTTAAAGAGCAGGCATTATTACATTTTAATAATTTTTTATGTTAGTGCTATTTGCCGGAAAATCACTTCATTTTATATTGCAAACTATTCCATCTCCCGGGATGAAAAGTATTTATATCCATTTTCAGTATTAAAACTATATTTAAACAAAATTACAGCAAAACAGATCCAGTATTCCTCCTAGTAGTTTTTCCGTGAAAGCTTACCAGATAAACATATAGAGTTACTATCGCATTTTTTATAGATGATGAATTTTTATATCTATAAACTTGAGAAATCATTAGTCACATACAAACTTTTATCTTCTATTTCAATTCGTTGTAGTTTTATTTATCTATCCCCCGTCAATGTAAACTATATAAATGACAAAAATGACCAAAATAATCAAAATCACCAAAACCACCAAAACGACCAAAATGACCAATATCACTAAAATCACCAAAATGACCAATATCACCAAAATAACCAAAATGACGAATATCACCAAAATGACCAATCTCACCAAAACCACCAAAAGGACCAAAATCACCATAATGACCAATATCACCAAAACCACCAAAATGACCAATATCGCCAAAATCACCAAAAGGACCAAAATCACCAAAATCATCAAAATGACCAAATTGACCAAAATGACCAAAATGGCCAAAGTGATCTAAATGACCAAATTTACGAAAATGACCAAATTGACCAAGTGGAAAACCACAAAAAAACCTATCCTACTTTCTGGGATAACCTTTACGTAAATCTATCCCAAATTCTATCTCATTATCCGGGATGAAAAACATCCCTTGTCCACCCTGGGTATTAAAATTACATATATACCGAATTTCAGCCAAATCGGTTCAATAGTCTTTCCGTAAAAGCATAACAAACAGAGAGACAAATATATTTTTATCCCGGAAACCATCCCATTTTTCGGGATAAAAAAGTATCCTATGTTCATCCACGGCATCGAAAATATATATATACTGAATTTCAGCCAAATCGTCCTGTAGTTTTTCCGTGAAAACGGAACAGACAAACAGACAGACAGAGTTACTTTCGCATTTATAATATTAATAGGGATAAGGATAAAGTACCGCAAATTTTAAATTATTTTCCAGTGAAAATAGCATCGAAATCAGCCCAGAAATTTTTACATGTATCTCGAACAGACAGACAAAATATATTGTTTCGTGTTCATCTATACAGATAAATAAAATTGAAGTGTTTGTTTGTAATGTCAAAATAACAGCTTTTTACTAAATGCACATGAAAATATATATGATACTTATATCATAAAACCAATTTTCAACATTTTTGTCTGTCTGTCTGGTTGTTCCGGCTAATCTATGGACCGATTTTGACAGGACTATCACACTGGTATATAGCTGATGTTATAAGGAGTAAAGTAGGCAACGTTTTTCTTTTTTTTAGGCATCCGCGAAAAAAATTCCATGCGAACGAATTGGCGGGCACAGCTAGTCATTCATATAGTTTATCCCACTTTTTTATAGCTTCAATCTATGGATACTTATAATTTTTTATTATTATACAGGGTCAACCTGGTTCGAAAGGCAACAAGGGAACTAAAGGCACAAAAGGCCAATCAATCCAAGGCGATAAAGGAGAACGCGGTAACCCTGGTGACAGAGGCCCCACTTGTTCCCCTGACAAGGTTTCTTTTAACAAAACGAAAGTGTACCAAGGGCCCCAGGGCGATATGGGGGATAAAGGACAAAAAGGTGAACCCGGGAGGTTTGGCGACAAAGGTGACTCAGGACCAATGGGTGAACCTGGTTTATCGGGACAAATGGGTATCAAGGGAGAAAAAGGCATAAGAGGAAATCCTGGACAACGGGTTAGTAAGACAACATTAAACTCCATTTTATATATAGGTTGTATCCCAATTTTACGGTTCGATTTATTTTTTAATAATTTTGATTTTGCAACTATTATGGTATATTGAATATAACCGTACATATTCTTATATAAGTTTGAATCAATAGGTTCGTTTAAAAAAAAAACGATTGTATTTTTGTAAAGAACAATCTCAATATTGTTATTTATGCTTGAATAAAATAACCTACACATTTCTATTTTCTGTAAAAAGGGTCGCGATGGAATGTTTGGTGCTCCAGGACCAATGGGACAAAAAGGCGATAGAGGTTTTGATGGTATTTCTGGACTTAATGGCTTACCCGGCGCTAAAGGTGAACCTGGAAGAGATGGAGCAGATGGACCGAGAGGTCTTAAAGGTGTTCCTGGACCACCGGGTGGACGCAGTGGCTCCCGAGGACCCCCTGGACCACCCGGACCAAGGGGCTATCAAGGGCCCGCTGGACCCAAGGGTACAGATGGAAGACCCGGGGAAAGGGGACAGACTGGGCCGATGGGACCACCTGGTGGACAAGGTGAACCCGGTACTCCGGGAGTAGAAGGACCCGCTGGGCATAAAGGTGAAAAAGGAGAACCCGGTCGTGAAGGCTCGCAAGGTGACGTTGGTTTAAGAGGTTACGATGGACCTTCAGGACCTCAAGGACCTAGAGGTCCGAAGGGTGAAGATGGCTTGTCAATTCCGGTAAGATTTTGTTGAATCACATCTAAAATTGATTTTATTTTATTGTTACGTGCGAGCCGAGGTACACACTTGGGATTGAAATGAAACACCAGTTTTTAACTAAATGCTTTTATTAACTTACACAGCCGTACGTGATTCTTCTCCGCAGGGTTGCCTTTATACGCACAACTAACGACGCAACAGTCCCGAAAATAAGATGTCTCACTCACAATACCGTCGCCGATATTGCGTAGACCACCTCCTGCTGCTGCGGTACTCACCTCTAAATTAACCGCGCGTAGCTCGTTTCTGGATTTCCTTTTATATTATGCTAAACTCCTCCTTCACTCAACTGCCCACTAAACTTTTCACTAAACTCTTCACTCAACTCGACACTGTCTTCTATTAAACTTCTCTTTCAACTCTCTCGTATCACACTTATCGCTTCGTTGTCTTCAACTAAACTCCCCCAGTAGGCTCGCCTTACGCTGCTTATATACCTGGAAGAATCTTCTGGAATCCATAATTTCGATCTTCTTTCGTTATTCTTTTATTGGCTGTGTATCCCTTTCTAAATACCTATCTATGTCTGTGTTTTACTCCCTGAACCTTCTATTCTAGAATTTCAATATTTATTTCTTTATTATTTTATTCATCATCTATCCCTTTCTATGATGTATCTGTCCTTGTCTTTTTCTTCTGGAGTCTTCTACATTTGTCTGAAACTCCTTAAAACAACTAGATCGTTCCACCATAACTCGCCACAGTATTATAAGAAATCCATTAAAAGTTAAATAAAGACAATACTGGTGATAAAATATACTTACATCAAATATTACTTAGCGGGCCAACATAAAAAGAAGCAACAATTAACTGATTTCAAATTATTTTATTCTATTACAAAATTTTCGATCAACTAATATGTTTTTAGGGTGAAAGAGGAAACAGTGGCATGCCCGGTCTTCCTGGAGGAAAAGGTCAAAAAGGAGAAAGGGGTTATGCTGGTCAGAGAGGCGTTCCCGGCAACAACAGCTTAGGTATCCCAGGTAGTCCAGGAGAAATGGGACCACGTGGGGAAAAGGGAGACAAAGGAAGTCCTGGTTTTGACGGGATACCGGGAAATCCGGGATCTAAAGGTGATATTGGAGGTCGTTGTAATGAATGCTGGCCGGGTGGTCCAGGAGCAAAGGGAGATCGTGGTTCAGACGGTATGCCTGGAGCGCGCGGTGAAAGAGGCCCTACTGGTCCTATTGGCATGCCTGGCGAACGAGGGGCAGATGGCATTAATGGATCACCAGGAAGCCCCGGTGCACCCGTAAGTATACTAATAAGTAAAAAATTATTAATTTCCATTAATTACATAATTATTATTTTTGTCATGTAATTCTGCTTGTAGGGCGAAAGTGGAGAAGAAGGTCCCATAGGTCCTCCAGGCGATAAAGGTGCAGACGCGATTATACCGTCAAATCTAGTGAAAGGTCCGCCGGGAGATAAAGGTTCAATGGGACCTAGAGGTTATAGGGGGCCTAAAGGCGAACGTGGACTGAATGGACCTAAAGGAGATAGAGGTCAAGTGGGGATGCCGGGACAAAAAGGAGAAAAGGGATTATTGGGATCACCTGGGATAGACGGTATGCCTGGAATTGATGGAACACCTGGACTTCCTGGCATCAAAGGAGTATCCGTAAAAGGAGAGAAAGGACAGCCTGGCGAGGGAGGATATAAAGGTGATAGAGGATTTCCTGGTAGCAAAGGAATTAGAGGACAACCAGGACAATGTCCTGTGGCGCTGACGGAACTAACTAGGGGACCACCAGGAGAACGTGGTGCACCAGGTCCTCAAGGAGCACAAGGTATTTTCATTTATTCGATTTCTAAGTATCTATACAATATGGTTCATTGGGATCTGTAATGGACCTTGTTATTTTTATTACAACTAAAAACAATTATTCAAACGGCCTATGTGCTTTAGTGGGCTAAACTTATGCCAGTCTAGCACATTTCAATGCAGAGGCTCTAGGTTCGATTCCTTGCATGATAAATTTCATAAACGAACTCTCCGTTGCTTACTATGCTCTCGGTGTCTCAGAATGGTCCGTTGTGTATTTATTATCCATAACACAAGAGTATCTTGCTATCATGAAGATATGCAATGTGTATTTGTCTGCTTATTAATTTCAAATGCACATCGCCTCTCCCATATAAGTCAGAAAATAAAAAATAGATCAACATATATAAAGAAACGTCGACTTATCGTACAAGAGTCGTGATAGCTAATTCATTCGAATTATGTCCCCGAAGAAACCATGCACCCCTTATGCAGTTTTCTGTTGACGGTGCAGGAAAACATCGAAATAACAGTATGTTAAATCCGCCAATCGGTTTTGAGAAAGTGTGGCGAGATTACTGCTCGATCCCCTAGAAATTAAATTTTAACAAATAACAACTGGGATAGCTTATGCAAACACATAAACAACTAGCGATTCTAACAGACGTTTGTTTTTCTATAATATTTTAAAATTCTAAACATGCCGTAAACATTAAAGCTAATTAAAAAAAAAACAACTGGAACAGACTATTTAATTATTATTATAAATTAAATATAATAAAATGTGTGATATGTGTTATCACGGGAATCCCGCGGGAATTTTCCCGGGAGCGGTTTAAAGTTGTTCGGATACATAAAAATTAACTTATTCCGACATGGTTTCCACTAAACCGATAGCTTACATTCTTTTTATAAATGCTGCGATACTTTATGTCTCGGGAATCCCGTGGGAATTTCAAGTGAAGGGTGGACGAAGTCGTGGACATATCCTAGTTAAAACTAAAAATATAGAAAAAATGAGCAGACATGACTCACCACTCACTGCATGGGTCCCTAAAAATGCCGTAGAAGATTGGCGAGGGGCAACATGGGTGTGAGTGGCTAAAGAGTGTGGCGACGTGGTCTTCAGGTTCACCGAAGCTTCCACTCCACTTCCACCCCTACAGCTTGAATCTTAGCTCTAGCGATCTTCACTACGTGCCGGCTGGCTAAGGTAAGCAGGGAGCGGAGGCCTTGCCTTGGCTCCCCGGAGTCGGATCCGAGGAGTCGCTACTCACCTAATGCTTCGCCCCAAAGTTCCTCTGCGGTTTTGTTATTATAATAATTATTGATTTACTCCAAAATTACTACGGTGAACCCACATGGGTACTGTCGCTCACGTGGTCCCGCGTGAGCCAATCGCGTCACAGCAACCTTGAACGAGAAGTGCAATCGATATACGTTGTCTCTCACACCTCAAGCTAAGCATAGTTCTGTTCACACGCAGCTAAGGATTACATTGTCGATCATCTGGCTGGTAAAAAATTCCACCAAATTGATCTAGCTTTTTGGGATTATATGTTTCAAAGTACCTATATACTCCCCCAAAAGTTTAAGATGCCCCACGAACATTTTCTGAATTTTTAAAAAAAACCGATTTGTAAGAGTCTGGTTAGCATTTAAATCCGACTAATTAATGTGGCTTTTATATTTTTCAATTCCTTAAATATCTATACTTACAGACACAAAAATGCCTCAAAAACATGTAGTTATGAAAAAAAATCCCGTTAAAAAAATTCGTGGGTTGGTAAAGGGCCGCTAACCTTCAGTCAGACCTCGATTTTCTTATTTTTCAAGGACTATAATAAAAATTCTCACCCTACCTCAAGAACCTACCCTAAATTGTTCACCAGCTCTCGGACTAACAAGAACGAAATCGTGGATAGTCTTTTGTATATATATATATATATATAAATTCCCTGTCACAGTGTTTGGCCGCGATAAACTCGGAATCTTCTCAACCGATTTTGATAATTTTTCATTTTTTTGCGAGGTCGGTACCTGTGAGCTCTGCTGTCAACTAAGTTACATAAACATCAAACAGATGGAGCCATACTTTAAGTCTCACCCTTTCTTTGATGGCAACATTAATTTCATGTTACATAGTCTTTTTGAAATTTTCAAACAACATAACCCTGCTTTTTTATTCATTTGTGCATCAATAATTGAAACCAGTAGGTGGCACTGGGATCGGTTTCTAGGATCCTCATTATTTCCTAGACCTGTTTTGACGTTTTTTTGTGTGTTTGAGTGGGTCCCCGGGTGGTTTAGATTCACAATTGGTGGAGCTGGTAAAAGGTAGTAGAATCGGGTCCTAAATTTTATTTTTTCAGGGCATGACAACGTCTGCCCGGACCACTAGAATTTTATATAAAAAAATGCATTATTTTAGCATTATTCCAATCCAAAGTTTTCTGGAACAAAGTTTATTTATTTATACAAACCTTGCTATTGAGATAAAATATTAAATTTTGTTGTTTGTGTCCAAAAAACAAGTTATTTGGACACTTGATTTGATATTTTTGGACTCTTACGTCGTCACACATGACGACGTAAGAGTCCAAAAATATCAAAATGATGAGATCGAAGTTGCTGTCAAAACTTTCCTTAAATATTTACAAAATAAGTAATTATTTTTCTAGGCGTACCTGGAGAAAAAGGTGACCGAGGACTACCAGGACTTACAGGAGAAAAAGGTGACATGGGAGCTCAAGGGAGACAAGGTCCTGTTGGACCTCGAGGTGTGCCGGGCCAACGAGGAGATAAAGGAGATATGGGACCTATAGGTTTCCCCGGAACACCCGGTGAACTGGGACCTAGAGGTTTTCAAGGTTTACCAGGCACTAAAGGAGATAAAGGTGAAATAGGGCTCTCTATGGTAGGTCCACCAGGTCCTTCTGGCTTCGATGGACTGAAAGGTGAACCAGGTTTAAGAGGCATTCCCGGAACACCTGGTAATGACGGTCCAATAGGTCAGATGGGCTTACCGGGTGAAAAAGGAGATCAAGGTTTTCCAGGACGTGTTGGTATTGCTGGACTACCTGGTGAGAAAGGTGAACCAGGACCTGTGGGTCCTCCTGGAGTTTCAGGTATACCTGGTTTGCCAGGCAGAGATGGTCCTAAGGGACAACAAGGATTTCCTGGAGCACCTGGTAAACCAGGGGTTGTCGGCTTACCTGGTCTAAAAGGAGAGCCTGGAATGCAGGGCCCAGAAGGTCAAAAAGGTTCACTTGGTTTAAGAGGTAGACCAGGTCTACCTGGCAACTCGGGAATTGACGGAGCGCCAGGTGAAAAGGGAGACAAGGGCGATACAGGTCTAACAGGCGTACCAGGTGCTCCAGGTCTGGATGGACCTGTAGGATCACCAGGGCCACAAGGGCCTAAAGGCGATCAAGGTTTCTTAGGACCTCCAGGATCACCGGGACTGGCTGGTTTACCTGGCGATAAAGGAGACAGAGGCTTTCCTGGACTAACCGGACCAAAAGGAGAACCTGGCTTGGCATCAGACAAAGGTCAAAAAGGTGAACGAGGGCTGCCTGGTATCACAGGTTTAGATGGACAACCAGGCCTTAATGGCCTTCAAGGAGATAAAGGTGATGAGGGCGTACCTGGTTTTGCTATACCAGGACCCCAAGGATTTAAGGGTGATATTGGCATGCCAGGACTCGATGGTGCTCCAGGATATCCTGGGACAAAAGGAGAACGTGGTTTTACAGGAGCTCCTGGAGAAAAAGGAAATTCTGGCTTACCCGGTGAACGAGGTTTTCCTGGAATGGCTGGACTAGATGGGACACCAGGAACACCCGGTAGTATGGGTTTGCCTGGGGAGACTGGTGAAAAAGGCGACAAAGGTAATATAGGATTCCCAGGAAGAGATGGCTTCGATGGTCTCAAAGGTGAACGTGGTCCAGTCGGTCCAGTTGGAATTGAGGGACAAAAGGGTTTCCAAGGTATTAAAGGTGACAGAGGGCTTCCGGGACTTTCTATGAATGTTAAAGGAGACAAAGGAGACGTTGGTCCACCAGGAATGACGGGCCCTGTAGGACAAAAAGGAGAAAGAGGTACAGAGGGTCTGCAAGGCTTACAAGGTGAAAAGGGAGACCGTGGTGCTATGGGATATAAAGGAGAAAGAGGCTTTGTTGGAGAAACAGGAGAAAAAGGTTTGAAAGTTTTTAATTTTACAGCTTAACTTTGTTTTCTGACAAGAACATAAAGTTTTCTAAACGAAAAAGCATTACTATAGAAAATTCTACTTATTACATAAATAACGAAATGACAAAATTAAGCTTGGTTAGTAGTGAAATTGCGGAAAATTTAAGATTAACCACTATACTTGTATGTAAGTACAATTATCACGACTTGGGAGCTACATTCTCGTCATCTATTAACTTCATTACAAAGTCATAAAGGAACATCATTATAATTTTCTAAGATTGGACTAAAGATCCCAACACAACTACGTACTCTGAAAAATATATTTTTTTAGACCTTAGCTACATGTATGTCTAGTCTTTATGTTTTCGCGATTTTATTAAGTAACTTTGTAGGGCTAACAGACTACACCTTCCTGTTAAATTTCATATACAGAGATCCAAACAGAAAGACATGACGTATACAAACAGACGGAAGAACTTACAAAATTATTTAATAAGGTTTTCATTTTTACAAAAATGGCTAAATAATCCTAAAAATCATGGTGGTAGATAATAGTAGAGAATACTTTCAAAGAAAATTGGTATGAACAATATATAGCAGTTTTGAAAAACGGGCTACTAAATAACTATTAAAACATTTTTTAATTTTTACAGGCGATAGAGGTGTAACTGGTCCATCTGGTATTCCTGGATTAACAATCAAAGGTGAAAAAGGTTTACCCGGCTTACCAGGAAAACATGGCCGACCAGGTCAAGCAGGTGCTCAAGGTGAAAAAGGCGACCGAGGCCTTCCAGGTCTTCCTGGGCAAGTAGGTCGACCAGGAATACGAGGTCCTCTTGGGCCTCAAGGTGAAAAGGGTGATCAAGGACGTGAAGGAATTGCTGGCCCTCCAGGATATGATGGCACACCAGGAGCTCCAGGACCTCCTGGTTTGAATGGTGAAAGGGGTGACAAAGGTGATAAAGGAGCAGTTGGTTTTGGACAACCTGGAATAAAAGGTGACCAAGGGCCAGAAGGACTGCCGGGAATACAAGGTGTAAAGGGTGATAGGGGAGAACGTGGTTTAGATGGGCTTCTGGGTCTACAAGGCCCTATGGGAGTGAAAGGCGATAAAGGTGACAAAGGTTATACGGGCAGAATAGGCTTAATTGGAGAAACGGGTATAAAAGGAGATAAAGGCGAGGCCGCAGCTATTGTCTATGGAGCAAAGGGTGAACAGGGACCACGGGGACCTCCAGGATTAGACGGACGTCCCGGTTTTGACGGCGCTCCCGGTGCTCCAGGCTTAGATGGTGGTCCTGGAGAAAAAGGTGACCTTGGTTATCCAGGTCCTCCTGGCTTAACAGGGCCAATGGGCCCGCAGGGTCTTCAAGGTTTACAAGGTGAACGTGGTGAAATAGGAATGAGAGGAATACAGGGCTTAACTGGTGCTCCAGGAGCGCCATGTGCTCAAACAGATTATTTGACTGGAATACTTTTAGTAAGACACAGTCAACGAGAAGTTGTACCCCAATGCGAACCAGGACATGTAAAACTATGGGATGGGTATTCATTACTCTATATAGATGGAAATGAAAAAGCACATAATCAAGACTTAGGTTACGCTGGATCATGCGTGAGAAAGTTTAGTACAATGCCATTCCTATTTTGCGATCTAAATGATGTGTGTAATTATGCTAGCCGAAATGACAGAAGCTACTGGTTGTCGACGGGCCAGCCGATACCAATGATGCCTGTAGAAGGGAATGAAATTGTTAAATATATCTCGCGGTGTGTGGTGTGTGAAGTTCCTGCGAATGTTATAGCCGTGCACAGCCAGACCCTGGACATTCCCAGCTGTCCTGTTGGATGGAGTGTTATGTGGATAGGTTACAGTTTTGTTATGGTAAGTGATAATTTACCTCATAGATCCTTAGGAAAATTTCATTTACGATAATACCATATTATTAATATTGATAGTTATATAGTTTTATTAATATTTTCCTGTCATCAAAACCACTGTGAGTTGTTTTAGGGACTCCGATGGTACTCAAACAAATTAGTCTCCACTTCGAGTATTTTTGTTAAAAATTTCACCTCTAGAGAAAATTTTGTTTCTTCTCACTTCAGTTTAGTATAAAGTTATTAAGAGAACCGAGAATATATTACAGGTAGATAATTGATCCGACGACAAGATACAATTCTAATGCAAAACTGATGTCGTGGTGAATGAAGGATTCTAATCCCAATAGAGTATATCACACAAGAAAAATTTAAATTTGGGATGATAATATTTAGAGGATTATTCTCGTCATCGGAAGTTGATACAGTTTTACATATCTAATAATTCCTTCTAATATACCTGCACAGTAGATCAATTTTAAATAGCGCATCACAGTGTACGAATTGTGTAAGCGGGACAGAGTTAAGAATGCATATCAAGCAACACTGGCTTTTGCTGTTGTGAATAAAGCTTAATATAGATTATTTATATTTCGGAAACAGATCTGTCTTATCTGTGCAAACTAAAACTGCCGATCGGAACTATAATTTGTGTAAAGCTGTACCTACTTACCAAACATATAACCACATATATACTAAATTTAATTATAATCAACGCATTCACGAGTCCGTGAAAAGGGAACAAATAAACAGGCAAAAGAGTCTTTTATATTGTATATATTATAGTGGACGTAATTATATTGTATGGCTATAAAACAGTATTTATTTATTATATTTATATATTGCTGTGGATAATAATAGATATATATTTTGTAACAGCACACCGGGGCGGGTGGACAAGGTGGCGGCCAAGCGTTGGCTAGTCCCGGCTCCTGCTTAGAAGATTTCCGTGCCATACCCTTCATAGAGTGCAATGGCGAGGGAGGCACTTGTCATCACTTCGCGAATAAATTGAGCTTCTGGCTCACGACTATAGAAGATGGACAACAATTTGCTGTACCAGAGAGACAGACTCTGAAATCTGGAGGATTGTTAGAACGAGTGTCTCGATGCGCGGTATGCATCAAGAATACCACATAGTTATTTTAACTGCAAACAAATTCTAATTTTTGCCTAAATTCCGTATAGTAGGTATTATACTATTTGATATAGGTAATATTAAAAACGACGTTCGACAAGAAACAACAGCAATATAAAAAACGACAGAACTCGAATGTAAGAAGTAATATAGTTCCTCCAAACGATCTAAAACCAAAGTTACATAAAATAAGTTTTAAATAAATAAAAAAACAGTTTTAATATCTATTTATCCAGTACGAGTAAATATAAATAAAACGAGTTGACGAATGATAATTCTTGTTTCTTTAAAGAGGATTCATATTTTTTACAGAATTCTATTTTTACATCTAGTTTTTGGTTATACGTTTCCACTAGTCACTCAGAACAATACAAATAAAAGAGTATGTTTCGTTAATACTACTATATTTTGTGATAATAAATATTTTCTTATATTTGTATATAATTAAATAAGTACTTATTAAATATCCGGAGAATCTTAAATATAATAAAAAATGATATTTTTTTATGTCGTACAAGCTATTGTGAATAGCTAGATTCCAACCAACAATCCGATGATAAACGTTTCTTCTCCTATTTTTAATGGAATAATAAAGCTGATGCCAATATTTATGTAAGCACTGCCATTGTAGATAGAATAATATAATTAAATGTAAGAAATCATTATTAAATAAATGATAAAAAAAAAATACTTTTACTAATATAATCTTAAATAAGTTTAGATGTTTGCTTTTTAGCTTTTTAATTCAGCTGGAAATTAATCGATTATCATGTCAATCGGTATATATATACTTATATCCTCAGAGGAACTAAGACACGCACACATTACGGAACGCATCCATTAGCCGCAGCTAAGGACACGTCCGAAACTATGTGCACGCCCAGCGGCAGACGTATCGGATGCGGCTTTCTCAGACTAACGCTATATGGAGAAAACTCGCTATGCAAACTCTTAAAAAGCACTAGATTGGCACGAATTTGGAAAAAGCGCTGCAAATAAAGTAATAAGAATAGGTAAATTACTTTATTATAAATGCTTTTCTTTTGGCTGTAATATTCCGATATATATGTCGATATATCAGTGATAAAAAAGCGCTAAATATGGTGCTAAGTGCTGAATAATCATTTTAAGAAAGTGCTTTAAGTTAACAACAGTATGCATTTTGTGCACTTGTCCGAGTGCTTATAGGGATACTATATCACTTGTTTGGTTACAGATATATTCCTATTATATTATTACTTATTACAGATTTTGAGACACCTTTGTAATATAATTTATATATATATAACTGGCTGTGCCAGCGAAATTTCGTTCGCATTACTATGACGACGACGCGTGTGTTGTTGAATGAGCCATTTTCCTCTGATGGTTTAAAAAATCCGCCAGTGGCAGCACTAGTTAGCATATGTTTTGAACGCATGCGTTGGAGTTTTTGGCGGGAACTGAAAGGAGATGCTGCGCTGTGCAGTGTTATTTTCTAAAAATGTATAAAATTATTCTAAAATGAACAATAGTTGTAGGATATTGATAGTTTTTGAGTAGTAATTATGTGTATTGTGAGAAATGTGAACTGTATAGTCGAATGTAGCCTTTTGAGTTGTCACAAGAACTCCCTTGAATGGCACTAGTTGATAACCTACAGTTCAGCTGTGCTACACATAGGTATAAGAAAATGAAGAGACTACATTTTAATCTAAGATCTGGCTTAAAGGCCTTGCTGCCAAGCCACAAAACTAACTAAACAAATAACGCATGCTACATAACATTGATATAAATAATTTAAAAAAATATGTCTTAAAAATAAATAATGCGTAATTGTTCATTCGAGAAATGCATTTTTGACAGTCGGTACAAGCAAAATGGTATACAATTTGTGTCATTTATAAAACCTCAAGTCGACAAGAAAAACTGTTTGGAGTGGATCACTCGTCCCTTGAGATGGGACGGCCACTAGGGTGGGATGCGACTTGTGTTACCACCCTGGGTTCGTCAAATCTTCCAAAGCCCAAGTCAGGGGCTGGCAATGCTGCGGCTTCAGCTGAAGATATCAAATGTCAAAAAGTTTCTTTAAAGACATTTGTAAGAAATTCTTTGATACTACCCGTGATCAGAAGGCTGGCGCATGTTTCACTCAGCGAATTAATATTGCCGTACAGTGTGGCAGTATAGCCAGCCTTCTGGATACATTTTCTGCTGGTATAATAATAGATTTGTACATAAATATATAACATATTTATGTACAAATGTATTATTAAATGAAAATAAATAAATAGTTATTTACAACAAACCTACCTATTAAACGATAAATCAAATGATTATTTGATTATAAAAGGATTTAGATAGAAGTGGATAAAGGAATGAGACTCTGAAAAAGCTGTGTGATCGTACTTTGTACAGTTCAGGAAAATTTGGTTCACATCCTCCACTTCACCACATTCACACAAGTCGCTGTTAAGTATATAAAACTTAGCTAGATGTACAAACATGACCTATTCGCATTCGAGTTAAGATACACGACACCCTTTTGCCATACGACAATTTGGAGATCCAAGGTTTCAAAGCAATTTTGAAGTGATTATAAAATCCAATTTATAATTAAATTAAATAATTATCTAATTGAACTGATTTATAATATCTGCCTTTATTATTAGAGAAATCAAAGACCACACCTTACTCCACGAACTACGTAGGTACATTTTAGGTAGGTCTGCGAGGTCATGAACGTAAATTTTATAACAAGCTTTATTGCCACATGTAGTAGCATCATGAGCAAGCCTATCAGCTCTCTCATTTCCTTGTATGCCTGTGTGACCTGGTATTCACCCAAAGATAATAGAATAACCCCTTTCTATTCATTATAAAATCAAATTCCGAGTTTCTATAATTAACGGGCTAACAAGTTTGGTTTTAAATAGATATTTACTTATAGATTGGGTAGCACTCATTGAGTCTGAAAAGATAACTGTCCTTTTTAATTTCAAAAGAAGGATATATTCTACCGCTATATACAAACAAACCTAAACATTAACCGGTGAAAACTACACTTTCAGGAGGTAATTTAACCTTTTAAACTATATCATATTGTGGGTGTTACATCTCAACCTCCACTATACCATCTGTGGAACGTTTGGACGTATCACTAGAATATGATGCCAGTTGTCACTGTCGCTGTTGAATACAGAATTCAAAATAGAGTTGAAAGCATGACAAGTTTTAAAAGCTATTTTACTAATACCCAAATTCAGACGAACATCAGGCTTAACAATCAGAGCTTCATATTAAGAACTGTAGAGAAGAAAACGTTTTGAGTTGTGAATAGGGGCTTCAATAGATGGCAATTTATGAAAACTTTTGATTAAGCAAGGAGAAGACTTTTAGGACCAATAACTAGATGAGGTAATCTCATCTGAAAGGGATCTCAATTGGGATAATAATGGATGTTTACCAAATTGCATCCAACGAAATAAATAGTTATCTGAGAGAAACTTCCTTCTAAGATGCAGAGGGGGGTCAACACATTCCACTTGCATAGAATTAATTGGACTACTTTTCATTGCTCCCAAGATAATTCTTAAACATTTGGATTGAATTTTGTCTAATTTAATCAAAGCAGCAGTACTACAGGGCTCTAACAAAAAGGAGCCATAATCAATCACACTTCTTATAAGGGATGAGCACCCCACCATACACTCGTGAGACATTTCAAGATATTGATATTATTTTCACACTTGGCTGCAACATAGTCACAATTTAGAATATCAGTTAGCTTAGTATCTAATACAACCCCAAAATTTACATTGGAGTGCTAACAGGCGAATATTATCATAAATATTGACTTCAGGAGGAATGCGCTTACGAGAAAATAGACCTACAGTACTTTTAGGAACAGATAGTTCTAAGCCATTCCATCTATCCAGCCCTTCAGTAAACAAGAGATATGGTAAAAGAATTATAAAATGAAGAACCAGATTAATCTGAACTATACAGTAGCAGATCATTTGCACATTGTAAAATATTAACTGACTGGTAGCTACTTCTACTTAAAATGTGTGGTCGAGATAAGGAGAAAATAAAAAGCAACAATATAATTTTCTGATAGTTTCAAGAGTGACAATATCACGTCTCTATTCTTTATTCATAGTGCAACTAAATAGGTTCACAATGTTTCAACCTTAACACTTCTAAGTCGAATGTGTATATGTTATAAAGCATAGGACTTAACACTAAGCCTTGAGGTAAACCCTTTCGAATGCATCTAGACAACTGAGAACCGTCTTGCATATTAATGTTAATATATCTCTCTGACAACATTCCAATTATAAAGGAAGTAAGCATTTCTGGAACATTGAGAAAATTTATTTTTTTGTGATAATTAAAAATATATATAATATTATTATAGGCACCTTTGATGTTCAAAAGAGTTGGAAGGACAGATTTATTCTTTGAAAAGGCCAGTTTAATATCAGTGACAAAGCTGAACAAAGCTTCTGAAGCAAGCTGTCAGAAGTACTTCTGCCTTTTCTGAAGCCAAACTGGCTTTCACAAAGAACTCCATCGCTTTCTAGAAACCATTGTAATCTATTCTTGACTAGGTGCTCTGCTAACTTAGCCAGCACCGAAGACAGGGCAATAGGCCGGTAGAAAAATGCCTCAAAAGGCGATTTCTTTGGTTTTAATATTTGTATAACTATTTGGGACTTTCATGACTCTGGAATGCAGCCAGAAGACATATCGGAAATAATAACATTTAAAGTATAAAGTTATATCACTGCTATTATAAAAGAAAGAATAGGAACTTCCATCTTGGCCAGGTGAGGAATAGCCAAACGTCTTTCGTTGTACCTTTTTTCCGATCAGACCGAGAGATCAATGAAATTTTTAATAGAATGGTTTTATCTATGGGCATCGGCTATGTTAGTCATACAATACGTAGTATCTTAAAGTAGTCTGCGGACATACAGACATATTTTTCCGCCTTATTAGTGTCTTTATTTCCGCTCTGGAACTCCATGGGGAAGTGCTTGCCAAGGTTCGACTCTTCCGACAGGATGCCAGAGCTAGGGGCCTGGTTTACTGCCGGGCGGCGATTGAAGCAATCAGGACGCGAGATACCGCGACCATGATCCAAACTTGGCAGAGAGATGTAGAATCTCCTGAGACAGGCACTGATACAGTGGAAGCGGTTCGTCCCTATCTACTGCGATGGGTCGCGCAGAAACGTGAGACTCGGACCTTTAGGATGACACAGATACATATCGGGCACGAATGCTTCGATAAGTATCAGCATCAGATTGTGGGGTATCTGCCTTCCCCTCAGTGCCGCGAGTGCGGCGCGAGACACTGCGTTTCACACGCTGCATGGCAACCTCAAATGTTTGAGCTCGAGGCCATCGTAGGGCCGATCGTTCGCTGAGGAGACTGGTTGAGGCTATGCTCCACAGCGACGATCACTGGTCAGCGGTTTCTTCTTATCGCGAGGCAATAATGTCCCGCAAGGAAGCCGTTGAGAGAGTAAGGGATAGAGCTCCTCACGCGTCCGCGCATTGTGTGAATGCGGCGGGTCCAACCTCTATTGGCGAAGTAGGTCACTCTGCATCCCGGGATGAGCTAAGCTTGTTACGCGGTTGAACAATTGGTGTAACTTCGCTCGTCATCTCATGTTCTTCCACACAAGCACCGGGTATGGGACGGAGATTTAGGTTTAGCGGAGTAATTAGTTTCGCCCAGTGTCTTCGCACACGCTACTTATCGCCACTGTCCAGTCCCACGCCCCCACAGCCGAGAGGGACTCGGCATGGTACGAAATGTATTCTCCCTACGCATCAAAAAAGAAGTGTTTAATGAAAATACAGTCTTTATATTACGTCTGACCAATTCTGGCAACATTAAAATTCATTGAATTTCTGGGTTTCTATGGTCATGAATAAATTAATTAAAAAAAAATGAATTTCCGGCTGTCATTAGCGGCAAGGAAATTAGGAAATTGATATTATTCACTTATTATTTATTTGTTGCAGATCCAAATTTTTATAACATATTGAATTATTTTTTTAATAAATATTTAGTTTGTTATGTTCATAATTGCTCAACAGTGTACCGTTTAGTGTTTGTTAAAAATGTTTGAGTGGGCTTATAGCGGCGCTAATAAAGCAGTGCCTAGAAATGTAGGTCCAGATTGTGCATATTTTCTTACACCTCGACGTCAAATAATTGAAACAATTATTGTTTGTATAACATCACTTTATATTTTGGTTAGTACTCTATATTCAGATTTATTAATTAAATTAAGACCCGACATGTTTTCATTTAATAAATCTAATTATACTGTTTAATAACTATGTTTATTTCAGCTAAAAATATATCCAAAACTGGAAATTCCACATGATATAAATTATGCTAAGAGTGACAGAGGAGGCAAGCGGTTATTAGTGATTCTTTTAGCTTTACTATGGGGAATGGAAATTGGCTTCAAGTTTGCATCCCGAACAGTTATCTACTTGCTAAATCCATGCCATGTTACGACATTGATGCAAGTGAGTGAACATTTCCTCCTAAAAATATTTAATCTTGCACAAATTGACACTATAACAAAATCCCAATACAGTGGAAACTTGTTTAGCTAGACTGATAGCTGCTACTAAGTTATCCGGTGCACGAATTTTAAGTAGTTTGTGGGCATAGTGAGTAGGGGGAAGGTATACTTACCCTTTCGGCAACTCCTGGGGTCTGGAGTTCTTGAAATATTTATTTTTGGTAAACATAACCTCACCTATGTTTTAACGGTTTTAAGTGCAGTAATTTATTTGTTTTTTTATTCCAACTTTGCAAAGCTGTGGTAAATTAGATTAGGCTCCCATAGAGTAGATAATAACCATAAACAAAATTAAAACTAAATAATTAAAATGAACAAGTTGGTGGTAGGCTAACTAAAACTTTAACAATACTCATTGACACTTGACATTTTGTCTTCTGTGATTACCGCCACTGAAAAGTGGCTGATACATCGGAATAACAAAAAACAAATAAATTACCACGGTTAAAACTGTTAAAACATAGTTTTATTATCTATATAAGTCGCAAAAACTTAAGAAAATATTATAACCTCACTTATTTTTTCACTAACATTATTATGATGGGTAGTGAAAGGTCGTGATCAATGAACTAGAACTAGAATAGTGATTTAGGTTAGGTTAGCTTCAGACCAAAGCACACGAGCCGAGTGAGCAAAGTGAGTTTGTCACTGTAGTGGTTGGCGAGTGCCAAAACCAACAAGTAACCATTTACTATTTATTTTATACACATGATTTATAATTTCATCTTTATTGGCCGCTATTTTGAATATTTTCATGGTTACTCTTATAGTGTATGGGAATGTGCTCTGTTGTTTTTAGTCCTTTTTCTGTTGATTACTGGCTTTCTTTTTCACTTCAAAAGGATTGTTCAACTTTGTAAGTGCAATATTAGTAAAAAAATATCTGAGGTTATGTTTATTTAAAAAAACTGATGATCGACCATAGGGGCTGTAGTAGGGGTAAGTATGCCTCTGCCCCTTATCCATTCCACCACCCTACTACTTAAAAATTTGTACACAGGAGAGCTAGATTTACCAGACTGATTATTTTCACAAACTATCATAAGGTATTTGAATAATCAAAAATCTGGTAAAATTTTTATGTACATATATAGAAAGACAACTTAGTTTGTCTACATATAAAGTTTACTTAAAATAAGGAATCAGTTTATCAAATAGAATCTATGTTTATTAATTGATTAGATGAGATTATAAGATATCATATGTACAATTGTACTATCAGACCAATTGAATTATGACCCACTTTGCTAATAATTCCTTCAAAACCATCAAAATAGTAAGGTTTATCGTGTGTGTTGTTTAGGATGTTTTAAACATTAATAAAAATGTGTCACTAGACTCAGAACTATGCAATTTTAAACTCTGTTATCATTGTACTATGTATATTTTAGATAAAACAGTAATGATTTGAAATACTTTGAATCTCAAACTGAAATCTGTCTTATAATTCTAACTCTTTTCATTATAGAAAAAGTATTATAATTTTTAAAATAAAATCTTGTTCTGAAACTATATCAGAAGTCAAATAAAGTCAATAAGAAAAAAATTAGAACTCAATATCTAAGAATTAAATACTTATTTAAATTGTATAATGGCTAGTCTCGCAGAACAAAGAGCTCGGATTGTAGTGCTCAGTGAGGAAGGCTATGGCATTCGAGAAATATCATGAGTGTTAAATATAAGTCGGAACACAGTGAGAACATGGCTCAGACAACACACTGAAGACAGCATTCCTGAAGATAGACGAAAACATAATCATGGTGTTTATAGAATAACAAACCAACAAAGCACAGATATGTAACACCATTATAAAGAACATCCTTTTTCTCATACCCAATATTTCGCGGCACGTTACGACATTTGTTTACAAACCATAAGAAATCATTTACACCGTATTGGACTGCATTACCGACATTATGCTAAGAAAGTACACTTAATGAATGCACACAAAACTGCAAGATTAAATTTTGCACGTAATTATTTAGACTTTGACTGGACTAACACCATATTTTCAGATGAACAATCAATTAGATCTAAAAATCATTTTAATCTTCTCAACATGGTCGCTTAACTTTGTGGTGTTATAACAATACACGATACATGGAGGATCACATAGTGCCTAATCAATTATCTGACCGAATTTCAGCTAACATGTGGGCCTGGATGAGTACCGGAGGTATAGGTGAACTTGTCCAGATTTCTCCTTGTCAAAACGCATTAAACTATGTCGCTTTGTTGGAAGAATCAATGTTACCGACAGTGCGAATAGTGTACCCACTTGAAGAAGTCCCTATATTCTCCTACGCTCATGACAATTGTCGAGTAGATACCGCCAGAATCGGCTCGAATTGGTTTACCCAGCATGAAGATGAAATTACTCTCATTCCATGGCCGTCTAGGTCACCAGACCTCAACCTAATAGAAAATTTATGGAGTTTGATGGTTCAAATGTGGGATAACTGAAGCGAGAGGACAAAGGAAGCAATTGAGCAGCACTGTAATGAAATTTGGAATTACATGGGGGGAACCAACATCTGCAATTGTCGAATTGGGTCAATGCGTAATCAACTATTAGATGTCATTGAAAACAATGGTGCTTATACCTGATTTTAGGTTTAAGTAGAGTAAAGTGGGTGCCATTTCTAACTTTTAAATAAAACCAATTAATAAAATTAACAAAAAAAGTTATTTAAATTGTACCACATTGATGTTGTTAATGTTTTATTTTCTTGTGTATGTTTGCTACCTAACATATAATGATAACTCTAATATCAAAGTTTGCTTATACAAAGGTTTGGCTTGTGTCACTTTCGGCTTGTCGATTTACGGCCGGTTCCGATATCTTACTATTCACTTTCCTGCCTTACCGTAGGTTGAATTTTAACATTACTTGTATAGAGATTATATCAAATTTTAACTCTTAGTAAGGCAAATAAACGGTTGGTAAGATATAGGGACCGGTCCTTAAACCAATATGCTTAATGACAGAGATAGTAATTGCATGTAATAGCATTTGTCAGATGTTACACATGAGTATAGACAAGTGTCTCCGATTTGTTTAATACAACATAGTCAGTAACTGTCAATGTCTAATAAAATAATAACAAGTTCGTTACCAAGGAAATGTATGTTCAGGTGAATTTCAACCTAATTGTATTTCACAACTGCAAGAAAATGACTTTATGGTGGGTTATGTTTCAATTGGTCTGAAAGTACATATTTTCTTAAATTATTAGTCATGAAATGACTGAAGCAGGATAATTGCAAATCCATATAACTAAGGTCCAGATAAGTGATTCTCTACTGTAAATAATTTTATAATAGTAAAAGTTGCTTAAAAGACTACTGGTAGCAATTATATTGTCTCCATGATGGTGTATTATACAACAAGTTATTTAATAGACAATCCTGGTCTTACAATTGTTTGTATTATAAAGGTGAGTATGAAAAATTTAATTTTTTAATGCAATTTTAGTTTGTGTCACCTTATTATTACTAATGTAAAGTGATTCATTGTTTGTTATGCCCCACAATAATGAATTGCTGCTGGGATCTGCTTGATCTACTCAATATGACCCTACATCCTCTACTGTAAGAATATTGACTCTCAGATCCCACTTAATTACATTCAGCCATTGATTTATTGGCAGTTGGGGAAAATACATGCTTTGCTTTAATTGAAATACAAATTACAAAATACTATCTGGCATGTATTTAACATACGAAATACAAAATACTTTTAAGTCATATATTTGAAATATAAAATACAAAATACAGTATTTTAACTAATTTGTATTTAAAATACAAATTACAAAATATAGTCAGGCGCTAGGTTATGTAAATAATAAATACAATACTCACAAAAGTTAAAGAATAATTAATATAAGATCCTTATCTATGAAATTGCCGTTTTTTCTGAAATAAGTTAACCTAATTTTGTTATATAGTTTTTACTTCTATTAATTAAAGTAATCACCCATGCAATCGATGTATCTTTGCCAACGCAGTGGCAGTTTATTGGTGCCCTGCTTGAACAAATCAGCTGGACCGGGAGCAACAAATTCTTCAAAGGCATTTTGTACTGCCTCTTGGGTATTGAATTTTTTTCCCGCAAAGAAGTTATCCAAATTCTGTAAAAAGTAGAAGTCTATAGGTGCAAGGTCTGGTGAGTACGGCGGATGACGAAGAGCTACTAATCCCAGCTCTTGTGACTTGGAGATCGTCTGCTGTGCAGTATAAGGTCGCACATTGTCGTGAAGGAGCAGCGCAGACGAGCGATTGACCAAAGCAGATTGGAGACGTGCGAGCTTCTCGTCATTGTGTTCAGTTCTTTACAGTACACATCTATTGTAATGCTGCTCATCCCATTTGGTAAGAAGCTGTGATGAATCGCACCGGCGCTAGATAGATCACCAAACAGTGACCATCACTTTTCTAGGGGTAAATTTTCATTAAGGGTATTCTTTAGGTGCTGAACCAGGATCCAACTAACTTACCGAGCGCTTACGATTGTCAAACAGAATCCATATTTGTCGCAGGTAAAATTCCTTCGTTTGTATACCTGTTGAGCAGTGCAAGACACTTCTCGACGTGTACTTCGCGCTGGCGATGATTGAGTTAGTGCGGCACGCATTTGTCAAGCTTTTGTACCTTGCCAATTTGACGCAAATGGACCAATATTGTTTTGACGCTAACGTCGGAAACTGCTGCTAATTCAGCCGTAGATTGAGTATCATCAGCTTTCACTATTGCCTTTAATTCGTCATTGTCGACGAAAGTTTTCGGATGATCACGAGGTCCATTTTCAGGTCGAAATTTCCAGAACGGAAGCGGCAAAAGTAATTTCGTTTGTAGTGTTCGCTCCGCAAACGTCGTTGAATTTGCTTGCCGCTTTTGCCGCGTTGCTGTTACGACGATACTTATATTCCATAATTACTCGAATTTTGAACGTATCCATAATGACGAAAAAGATTCAAATACGATGAAAACATAACGCTAATCAATAAATAAATGACTAATTTTTAAAAAAAGAATTCCATGTTTTCAAAGTAAAATTAATTTGATATTATATATCTTAGCCAAACAAAAAATATTTTTATTTGAAATGGCCAGTACTGCAGAACGTACCTAACATTTAGCGGTCACCATTGAAGGCTATCGAGCTCTATTTTCTGAAGAACACACCCATCAATAAGATAGCTAAATGTATTTATCAAATGTATTTTGAAGCCATATAAGTATTTGAAATACTAATTATAAATTACATTTTTAAGAAGTAATTGAAATACAAATATAAAATACATATTTGTATTTTAATTAGACGAAATTCAAATACTGCCCAACCCTATATGTGAAGTATTCTTGTTTAGGATGTCAGGACTCATTTTGGGTCGTTAAGCCGCAGCAGTTAGTTAGTTAAATAGATGTGAGAGTAATTACATTATAAATAGAATAAATACATCAGACAGCCACAGAGAAAAATCACTTAATTAATTTAACAAAAAAAGAGGTTCTAATCAAATTTCATTTAAGAGCATTCAACTCAATTGGTTAAAATTCTAAAAAGTAAATTTTAATTTGCACAAATTTGAAGGTAAAATGAATGTATTTCAGATTTTTGTTTGTTATTTCTAATTTTAAATGATTTTTTAAAATATTTCTACTTTTATCTGCTTTTTGTTAAATTCTGCACATTGAGGGTATTATTATTATCGGCATGTAGGCATTTCTAGATATTTGCACACAAAAACAATTTAAAGGTACAATATTTTAATTCATTTAGGCACATTTGGAACAGAGGCCATTCTATGTATTATAAGTTTTAGGTATTGTATGGAAATAATATTTAAATTCTGTTCTATTTTGATGAAAACAATCATTAATGTTTAAAATATTTTCAACCTAATTATATAATTAAATTACTGTGTAATGTGTGTTACTTCACTAAAATAATAGTGACAAATACTTCTGAAATATCCTCTTTTATGCAAACACTAATATACATATGATAGATAATATATATCTGACTTGGATAAAATTATAAAAAAAACATCGGTGGTTGTTTGTATATCTACACATGTCATTCAAAATTTCAATTCAGTAGTTATTGTAAATAACACATATCAGAATTTGGATTTTGTATATTTTCAGATCTACCTGTTGGCTGCTCCACCTAGCAAGACAGTAACTGCACTATTTCGTATTCATTTGAATTTATTAAATGGACCACTTTTAGCATTCTTATTTCCAGAAACTGCCTCTAGAACGGTAACTGTATTTAATAAATAAATGTGATAATACACTCATCTTAATCTTTGTAAAACTAAAATGTTTTGAACAGATTTTGGCTGAAGCAGCTCTCTACTGGATTCAACACGGGATGATGTTTGTGATACCTTATTATTTGCTCAGAATTGGGGGTGAGCATTTTTTTTTATTGTTGACCCAGAAGATAAATTTCACAAACAACTACTCCCATAATAAATGTCTTAGTTTGTACAACACAACTAAGAATGAATTAAATGACAATCGCCCAGTAACAGATGTAACTCGTAATACAGTTGACAATCACAGTTGGCGCCACTAGTGCACTTTTGTGTCCCTAGAAAATCTTGATTAAACTTTTCAATCAATGTCTTATTACATATTTAAAAAATATTAAATTAAAAGTCTTAATTAGCTCCCTTTCAATTTGATAGCATTAATAAAATTTACTCAATTAGTTCTTATTGTAGTATAATTCCCGGCACGAAGCGTGGCAGTCGGCGGAATAGTAGAGATTGCTTTGCGCATTGATCGTAGCTAATGTATTCAATGAAATTTATCGACAGTATTATGTTTTGTCTCTTTATTCGAAAGAGACAATACATCATACTTGGAAAAATATCGAAATTTAGCTGTTCGTAGGAAAAAGTGATCGCTCATGAATCGTGCAGAGGACTAAATGTTTATTTCATTCATAGTGTGGGATCCCTCTCATGATATACCCGGTCTGTAAAGTTAGACCTAGACAATTAATTTTGATTCTATTGAATAGTGCGTGGCCGTACTGCTTATAATAACCTCATCCTGGCAAATCTTTTTTAAAGAAATTTTCAAAGAAAAAAAAATAGCTGTATAATAAAATAAAAATAACCAAATACTACAGCACCGGCGAGCCAAATTTGATAAAAAATATTTAATATTCGAGATTGTTAAAAGGAATAAACAGATTCACTTTTATAGTCATAAAACTTTTATTTTACAGGTGTGTACAATATAGAACCCATTGGAGACTTCAATTGGGCGATATTTAGCTATTGCCTTAATATGTTATACCACTTCATTGTGCTTCAGATAATTGCAATAGTAAGTTATTTATATTCATTTTCCTAAACTAATCACGATAAACACTATTATTGGAACAAACATGGGAATCATAGAGGAAAACGATTGCCACAGTAATAACCAGAAGTACTTTTAAGGGAATAATGGAATATTTTATAGGACAATGATGGCATCGTCAATCTCAATTGTTTGCTCACATTGCTGGTTTTAGCTTTACTTGCATCCTGGGCCAGATTTCAATGGTGGACCTGCTTTACTTTCCAATTTATATTTGTGGACAAATTTGAAAAAGATACAGTACCTACAATCTTGACAATATACCGATTTATTATAGTATAGATGTCGTAGCAGCATGTAGAATACATGTTCCTGCCAAACATCCACATAGACCTAGTTTTGGATTATTGTGAGCTATAGGTTGTATGATGCATAGATGGACTTGACGATTTTGCAAGGGTTCCGATGTCTTTTAAATGACTACGGAACCTTAAATGTCTTCAGATGGAATCAAAGTTTTAGCATTATTTAAGATTGACGGATCAATATCCGATTATAAAACTATCTGTCTATCTATACAGATAAATAAAATTGAAGTGTCTGTTTATAATATCAAAATAATAGCTTTTTACTAAGTGCATATGAAACTATATATGGTACGTATATTTAAGATTTTCGTCTGTATGTCGTGTCTGGATGTCCCGGCTTATCTCTAAAACGGCTAGTCCAATTTTGACGGAGCTTTCACTGGCAAATAGCTGATGTTATAAGGAGTAATTTAAGCTACCTTTTTATAGAGTTCTGCCTAAAAAAATTCCACACTGACGAAGTCGCGGGCACAGCTAGCTACTATAATAAATCTGTAAATGATTCGAGTTTGTACCATGCGTTTAAAAATTTGAAAAAAGCAGGGGCCTAATTCGGACCAATGAATTCCGAAAATACATATTTTAGAATTTTAGTCTGTTTGTTAGAGCACGTGAAAGATACTGAACGGATTTAAATTAAACTCGAAACAGAGCTAGCTTATATCCCGGGGCATAACTTAGGATACTTTTTATCCAGATAAATGGCGTTGTTTCCGTGGCATAGACGAAAATAATCAAAAAGATGCGCTGCGATCACATCGCTGGTCCAAATTAGCGCCCCAGATTTTTTCTACATTTTTAAACCTAGCGTACAAAGTCGAACCATTTACAGATTTATTGTAGTATAGATACATTGTGTAATTTTTAGGGATGGGCCGAATGTGGTTTGTACCAAATACGAACTTCCGCCGAACATTCGGTTAAAACAAAAGTTTCGGCCGAACTTCGGTATGATTTCGCCGCACTTTCTCAAGGGCAACACGTCGTGACTTGATAACGCCGTAAATTTTAAGTATGAGTAGTTGGATAACAGTATAGATTTTTAGACCTTTGATTGAAAAAAATTCACCATTTCTTAATTCTAAATTCATAATGTTTAATTCGTAAAAAGTGATTTCAATCAAAATTAAAGTTGTAATTGCTGATGTCCCTTGACGTGTTTTTTTTTAATTTTATTTAAGTTACGGATTATAGTTGCTTAATTATAATGCGTAACATGAATAAAATTAAAAAAAAGTGCAACTGTTTGTTTTAATTTGATGTCTATTTAATTAGGCAAAGACTTAATCAAGAACAAATTTTATTTGTTTTTATCACATTGCACGTTAAAGTTTACATGTTCCTTACTATAATAAATGACCATGAGTATATAGATACCAATTTTTATATTACGGTTATGTTAGATACGATTTCTATTAATTTTAGACAAAATAGTGCAAGTAGGTATTTTACTTTTTTCTTGCTCCGAATGTTCGGCATTTAAACCGAATTTCGGCCGTATGCCGAAGTTCGGTCAAAACTAATTTCGGCCCATCCCTAGTAATTATATTACAAGTATAAAACCGAATTAAGTTTTTATGTAAGTAAAACAAAACTACCACCTGCGGCTACGCCGCGTGTCAAACTCTAGTGCGGATGATAAAGAGTTGAGAAATAGGTAATTAATACAAAAGAATTTTCACTCGAAATGAAATTAACAATGTGATTAAAATGAATAAATGATAATAATAAATTACCAACTATATACAAGTTACTTACATCTGTTTTGAGATCTAAATTAATGGAACATTTGACAAATAATAACATTTTGGCCAATACTCAAAACGGATGTAAGAATGGGTCTCGTGGTACTAAGGAGCTCCTCCTCATCGATATGACCATTAGTCATCAGGTACGGCGAAACAGAAAGAATCTATCTGTAGCTTGGATTGACTACAAAAAAGCCTATGATTCGGAGCCCCATACATGGCTGGAGAAGGTCCTGGAGCTGTATAAAGTAAATGCAACTCTTCGTGCTTTCCTCAGTTCATGTATGGAGCAGTGGACCACGGTGCTTAGCCATCCAGGGGACAGAGGGAATCTTTCTGTTCTGTACGACCCAATAAGGATCAAGCGGGGCATTTTCCAGGGTGACAGTTTGAGTCCACTGTGATTCTGTCTAGCTTTGAATCCACTAAGTACTCTACTTAGGGAGTCAAAGTTAGGCTTTCAACTTCGGAGAGGGGGTGAGATTATATCACACCTTATGTACATGGATGACGTGAAACTATTTGCATCGAAAAAGCCAGATCTTTTGCAGTTGCTAAAGATTACTGAAAGCTTTAGCAACTCCATTAGTATGGAATTCGGTGTAGATAAGTGTGCCGTCATGCATGTACAACGAGGGAGACTTGTAAATTCAGAAAATTTACAACTCTCTGAGAATATATCTCTCAAGATCCTCTCTGAAGGTGAGACCTACAAATATCTCGGTATGTCAGAGTCGTTGGGTATTCCTGATGCTGATGTGAAGCAGGCGATGAAGGATCGTTTCTTTTCCCGCCTGAGAAAGGTCTTAACGAGCCTTCTCTCAGGTGGAAATAAGGTTCGAGCCTTCAACGCTTGGGTCATGCCTGCATTAGCATACTCCTTTGGCATACTAAGATGGACTCAAACTGAATTAGACGCCCTGGATAGACGGGTTCGTTGTTTACTGACAACGCATCGGATGCACCACCCATGTTCGTCTGTGATGAGACTGTACATCCCACGGAAGTGTGGAGGTAGGGGGTTTTTAAATACCAAAGACTTCCACAACCGTGAGGTGTACAATCTCAGAGAATATTTTCTCAAAGTCAGCGAGACAGCGGGTATGCATCACGATATAGTGTCAGTAGATAAAGGGTTCACCCCGCTATCCTTAGCAAAACAGAACTGGCAGAGACCGTTGGTAATGAGTGCGTCTGATCGTATGGACGTATGGAAGAGCAAGGAGCTGCATGGCAGGTTCTATCAGGCTTTAACAGGGCCTGATGTGGACCTACCAGCGTCGGTGAACTGGCTAAGTTTCGGTGACCTATTTGGGGAAACCGAAGGGTTTGTCTGTGCAATTATGGACGAGGTTATCAAGACGAAAAATTATCGGAAGTACATTCTGAAGGACGGCACGCCTGACATATGTCGGGCGTGTCACCGCCCTGGTGAGTCTCTCAGACATGTCACTTCCGGTTGTTCTCGTCTTGCTAACAGCGAGTACTTGCACAGGCACAACCTAGTAGCCAGGATCATCCACCAGCAACTTGCTCTTAAATACGGACTTATCTCGTCGGAGGTACCTTATTACCAATACAAGCCCGAACCAGTTCTTGACAATGGTCAATATCTGCTCTACTGGGATCGATCAATTATCACAGATAGGACTATTGTCGCCAATAAGCCTGATATTGTGATAGTTGATCGGTCTGCGAGACGTGCTATAATTGTAGATGTCGCGATTCCCCATGATGGTAACCTCGTGAAAGCCGAGAAAGAAAAACAAATAAAGTATATTGATCTCGCTCACGAGGTTTCTGCCATGTGGAACTTGGACTCTACAATTATAGTACAGATAGTGGTCTCAGTGAATGGACTAATAGCGAAGAGCCTTGACCGACACCTTGAAAAGCTCTCGCTTGGTGTCTGGGTGAAGGGTCGGATGCAGAAGGCAGCCCTGCTGGACACGGCCCGTATCGTGAGGAGGTTCCTGTCGCTGGAGCCTTAACCACCGGTAGCCTGGACCCTAGGCCCTGCTTCCGGCGGATATCGATTTTTTTACATTTTTTTTTAATTTATATGTTTTTTTTATATAGTATATATTTAAAGAAAAATGTAAAAAAAATCTGAACTTAAATAAATATGTGAAATAATAATAATAATCGGCAGACAAACACACATTGTATATCCCCAAATTAAGCAAGTTATGCTTGTGTTATGGGTAATATACAACGTACTACTCTGGGGCCGATCCCAGACACCCAGACCATAGTAAATAACGGAGAAAATACGTTTCCGAAATTTATTATACCAGGAATCGAACCCGGAGCCTCTGCGTTTCTTTTTTTTTTTTTTTTAAGGCGGGGGAAATGCATTTCGCACATACCGGGTCCTTTGCTAGGGATTAGACCGTTGTTGATCATGGAGGCTTTCCACTGAGGCAATCCAAACAATAACCAACCGGCTTGTGTGGAGACTCGACTAATCAATACCCCACTAAAACCACCCTCCTCCCATGTGCCCCGCGCTTATGGCAGGAAAGGCGTGAGATACAGAACGTAGTTACGCCCACACCGATCCTAGCGCACAAGTGCTTGAGTATGCCCCGGGAGAGGCAAACTCACTTCGTCAACAGGGGTGAAGACTCCTCTGCTCCCTAGATGCTAGAGGGCCCCTACAGCGGTATTTCAGGGAGGGAGGTCATGCGCATACCTGCGCCTCCGGGCTCCCAACTGACGTCGGCGCCCGCGAGACGCATGCGCACTACCACCTCTCTCCCTATCTCGTTCCGCGGCCTCCTTATGAGACACTACCGTCTCGCAGAAATTGGCCGCACCCACCCACCAATCGTCGCTGTGCAGCATGGCTTGCACCAGATCGCCCAGCGATTCGATCGGTCCTACAAGTGTCTCGAGTTCAAACCTCTGAGGTGCCCATGCTGCGCACTCGACTAGCGTGTGTAACGCCGTGTCCAGCGCGCCACACTGGCGGCATTGGGGTGAAGGCAAGCAGCCCAGCAATCTGACACAGATACTTATCGAAGCAACCGTGCCCGGTAAGTATCTGTGTCATTCTGAAGGTCAGGGTCCCGCGTTTCCGCGAGAGCCATCGCAACAGCTGCGGTCGAACCGCCTCCACCGTGTCAATGCCAGCAACAGGGTTTTCCAACTCTACTGACCAAGATTGGATCATGGCCGCGGTTTCCCGCGTCCTGATCACCTGGAGTTCGGCCTGGCCATAGACCAGGCCACGGGCGAGGGCATCCTGTCGGGAGCGCCGAACTTTGGCTATCACGTCCGCCTGGAGAGGCCAGGGCGGATCGCCTGCCAAGAGTCGACGCCATCCACGACACTGTACGGTATCCTCGGATGGTCCTCACCGCCAGGACCCGTTGTGCGCGGCACAACAAAGTCCTATTGTGGCGGTGAAGTGCAGTGGACCATACGGGTGCACCGTACAGGCCATACTCCTAAGGATGCCCATGTAGAGTTTCCTAGTCGTCCCCCCCGGTCCCCCCACGTTGGGAAGAAGCCGAGAGAGGGCGCCTGCGGACCTCACGAGCTTGGGAACTAGCTGCTTAAGGTGCGCTTTGAACAGCCATTTCCCATCAAGAATTAGCCCCAGATATTTCATCTGGGGGCCTACACGAATGTCCACCCCTTGGACTGTAACGGACAAGTCTCCGCGGGGGGATTACGAAACCGCCTATGGAACATGATGGCCTCCGTTTTCGCGGGGGAGACCTTCAAGCCCAGCCTACCTATTCTTTGGACCACGATCGCCAGCCCGGCGTTGGCGAGGTCCACGGATTCCGCGAATGACGCAGCGCGTGCCGTGAGTAGGGTGTCATCCGCAAAGCAGATTAGCCCTATTCCGGGCAGGACCGGAACCCGAAGGATCCAGTCATAACCGACGTTCCAAAGAACCGGCCCGAGGACCGATCCCTGTGGTACGCCGCACGCGACGCGTCGCCGACCTATCGCGCGATTCTCGGACTCGCCGCCCTCCCAAAGGATGTAACTCTCCTGGAGGTACGCGCCCAACAGCCTCGTGAGGTACGGGGGGACTCCGTGTGCACGAAGCCCCTCCCTAATCGTCTCGTGAGGGAGGCTGTTAAAGGCGTTCGCTATGTCTAGCGAAACCGCCAGGACAGTATCCTTTGCTTGGACTGCGTCGTCCGTTACAGATCGCAGTGTCTCGAAGGCGTCCAGCGTGGAGTGCCTCCGCCGAAACCCGAACTGCGTCTGTGCTAGCCCCGGCTCCACAGTATCGAGATGCTTAACGAGGCGTTCCGCTAAGATCTTCTCGAAAACCTTGGCGACCTCGTTAAGCAACACTATGGGCCTGTAGGCGGACGGATCGTTGGGAGGACGGCCTCCCTTGGGAATCAGGCATAATCGGCCCTCCTTCCATTGCGACGGGAACTGACCTGCGCGAATACAGGCATCGAACAGTTCCCGCAGCTGGCCGCGTAGGTGTTTGGCGGCCAGGAAGAGGAGCCGACCCGGAACCCCGTCGGGTCCCGGAGCCGTCTTCCTGCCCCGGAGCCGGTCCAGGGCGACGTCTAACTCTTCCTCGGTGATGGAGTGAGGCTCCATCTCCGAGGTGTCGGGAATGATTGGACCCATATCGGGGGGAGTGAAGATCCCCGGATCCGGGAAGAGCCCATCGATAACCGACCGGAGGACCTCGGGTTCGAGCGTTTCCGTAGCCGTGGAGGTGCAGGGCCGCAACGTGTTGCGGGCCGCACGGTACGGACGCCCCAAGGGTCCCGGTCCAGTGTCTCGAGGCTCCTCCCGAGCCCGGGCTTTCGCTCGCAGAATTGCGATCGAAAGGGCCTTTCTGGCCTCTCTGAACTCCCCCACGAGTCCATTCTCCTCAACATAGTCTGGAGGACGACGCGCTCTGCTGCGTTTGAGCCTGTGGCTGATTCTGCGGACTGCCCTCCGCAGTTCAGCCAGCTCCTCAGTCCACCAGTGGACCGATGTACGCGGCGGCGGTCGTTTGGCTCGAGGCATAGCAGCGTCACAAATCCTTTTGAGGGATTTGCGCATGTGCTCAGCCTGCGCCTCCAGATTCCCCAGTTCGGCTGGATAGGTCCAGCATTCGATGATAGCCCTCTCCTCGGCCTGCTCCGCGTCGAGCTTGGTAAGAGCCCAGCGCGGGAGCCGGGAGGGGCTCTGAACAGGGTTAGCGCTAGGCGAGGGGGAGAGCTCGAATCTGATGTACAAGTGATCAGACAGAGTCTCCACCTCCTCCAGCACTCTCCATCCTACCACTCTGCGGGCGGCCGCATGTGTGGCGAATGACAAGTCGATGATCGATCCACCCCGCGCACGTACGCAGGTCTGGACCGACCCCTGGTTCAGGATGGACAGGTTGGATTGAAGCGCCCAGTCTTCAACCGCCCGTCCCCTAACATCGGCAATTGCGTTCCCCCAGGATTGGTGCTTGGCATTGAAGTCGCCTAAGACGAATATAGTCTTTGGCGCTAGTCTGCCGAAGGCTGCCCTAATGGAGTCCAAGGCGAGCTCGTACTCCGCCAGGGGACGGCTCCGCGTGAGGTACACGCCTATGATGACGTAACCTCCGCTTTCCGCCACCGCGTAGCCCTTTCCTCTTTCGATACTGGTGAGCGGTGTGCCAGATCCGGCTCTGGCGACCACGGCTACCACATCGTCGAGATCCCCCACCCAGTTCCTGGCTGGGGGTACGTAATAAGGTTCGCTTATTAGCCGGAGCCTCTGCGTTGCAGTGAGGTAGGCCAGCAATGGCTTAGCCCGCTCAACCACAGAGGCCGCCTATGATCAATCTATATTGATCTTATTTGGAATCAGTCAAAATAAATGATTGTATACACTTTTTCACATTCGAGAATTGAATGGAAATAAATGATATAGTTATTTTCTTTTTCAGCCCGCCCAAGTCAACTTAAATCACATGCTTTGTCCAGCAATATTGGACCCGTTTGATGGACCCTGGTATCGCATAGCCGCAGTCGTGCATCAGGCCCTGTTATGTCCTCTGCTTTGTAAATTGTACTGCGTCATCGCTGAGTTTTGCCTTACTAAATTCCCACCGACTAAAATTAAGCCACAAATGAAGGACTACCTGCAGGATCGAATGCCACTTACAGATCGTGAGCATGATAACTAGTCAATATTGTACTTTTACCATGCTATACATAGTATAGCCCTTGTAAGGAGGGTGCCTAAATGAAAGTTGTGATATTATATCGTAGACTCTATTGAATATAGATTAGGTTTCGCGGTCATTATTATAATTTTAAAACTTCAAAAGACCGCATCATACATAGTCATAATGCCTTCTTGCGGACACAAAGTAGAATTTTTTAAATTTTATATTTGTTATAAGATCATCACAATAATAAATATAACATCATAGAAACTTTTGTTTTATACAAGAAATGTGTATTTTAAAAGTGTAAAACAATACATAGTAAAATATTACTAGCAAGCAAGCAATTGGTGGTTGATAGGTTTACAAGTTACAAATTATTTTTCTGTATAATTGCAAGTTTTCAAATAATACTTTGGTTTCGCAAAGGCAATAAATAGGTTTTAAAAGAGTAATATCAAACATTTACCAAAGATCTGCATTGCTTCATTCGCAGTTTACTAAAATAAGTACCTAAATTATCTAACAATTTAGTAACCTTTATTCTAATATAATAAAATTAGAAACTAACACAATGGGTTTACGGTATAATTATTCGACTGTAACACGTGCTCTATTATAATGCCTAAAGTATTAAGAAACAATATTTCATCGCGTCCATTTCTTTGGGTGGTTAATGCTAGAAATAAGTTTTGACATAGTATTTATATTAGACATAGCACATCTTATGATACCAAATATATTTACTTAGCTTTACCATATAAGGATATATTAGGTGCGCGTCACACGTAGGTGTTATTAAAGTGATGGGCAAAAAGTAATTAATACTTGTAATTCAAAACGTAAAATTTCTTTACACATAGGCCTATAGACTTGAAATTCCCGCGGGATTCCTGGGACAGAAAAACCGCAGCATTTAATAAAAAATGTAAGCCATCCTTTTAGTGAAAACTGTTTAGGAACAGGCTATTTTTTATGCACCCGTACAACTACAAACCGCTCCCGGGAAATTTACTGCGGGATTCCCAGGATAAAAAGTAGCACAGATTTTAAGTCTAAGAATTTGCTGTCGATCAATGTAAACAGCATCGATCAGTCCGCGGATCCCCTACTCGCCCACGTGGCCCCCTGTGCTGGAATCAACGAGGGAGGAGACTTTGTTCGTATTGACGCCTCCGATCCTGGAGCCGCCTTCTGCGGGGTCCGCATACGCACTCTCTTCTCTTTGCCTCTCCGACATCTCCTTCTGGGTCATGACCGACACATAGAAGGAGGCAGCCTTGGACCAACACCTTTTGCTGGAGAGCATGGCTTTCACCATGCCCTCCAGCGACTTCACCGGAACGATGTTTTCCATTTGGGACCTCTGTGGTTCCCAGGCGGTGCACTTCATAGAGATATGGAGGGCCATATCCAAGGTGCGCCGCACTCGTAGCACTCAGGCGTGGGCTATCGCCCCGCGATACGGTACAGATACTTACCAAAGCACCCGTGCCCGGTAAGTATCTGTACCATCCAGAACGTTAGGGTCCCACTTTTACGTGAGACCCTGTGGGGGCGAACAGCCTCCACCCTTTCCGTGCCAGCGACTGGGGACTCTAGGTCCTTTTTCCACCTCTCGTGTAGGACCTCGGTCGCCAAGGCCATAACTTTCCTCACTTCTGCTGCGCACAGCCGGCTTTCTCGTTCTCGTACGTCCTGCCGGAAGCGGTGCACTTCAGGGAGCATCTCCGCCTGGAGCTCTCAGGGCGGATCACTTGCAAGAAGTGTCGCCGCTGTCCACGATACTCTCCGGTACCTCCGGATGGACATCACCGCCAGAACCCTCTGAGATCTCTTCAGAGGGGTTCTGTTTTTGCGGTGAAGTACATGGATCCATACGTGGGCCCCGTATAATGCCATGCTCCGGAGGACGCCGGTGTACAAGCCTTACTGCTGCGCCCGGCCCTCTCCCGTACGGCAGGAGTCTGGCCAGAGCAGCAGCGGTTCCTAGTAACTTCTGGGCCAACTGGGCCAATTGGGTGAAATGTGCCCCGAAGTCCCACCTACTACTGTCTAGGACAAGACTCAGGTACTTCATCTGGGTCTTAACCGCCACTGCTGTCTCCTGGAGGACGACGCGCGTGTCCCAGGGTACTCGTCTACGGCGGCCCTGGAGCATGAGGGCCTCCGTCTTTTCGGCGGACACCCTCAGGCCCAAGCGTTTAACGCAAGTAACGATCAAGGCCGTTGCGGCGTTGACCAGTTCCACGGCCTCATCGTAGGTACCGCCCCGGCCTGTGATGAAGATA
Organism: Dendrolimus houi; assembly: GCA_039645545.1. NCBI lineage: Eukaryota > Metazoa > Arthropoda > Insecta > Lepidoptera > Lasiocampidae > Dendrolimus > Dendrolimus houi. Next base: position 14,328,382 of record CM077126.1, on the reverse strand, counting down.
ACGTCCGCGAAGCAGATGACCCCCATCTCGGGCAGGGAGACAGAAACCGAAGTGCCTCCCTTATCGTCTCGTGAGGGAGACTGTTGAAGACATTCGATATATCTATCGACACTGTCTGAACAGACTCCTTGATCTCCTTCTCCTCTCTCGTGAGGTGCTTCAGCTTTTCCAGGGCCTCTAGCATCGAACGCCCTATCCTGAAGCCGAACTGGGCCACCGAGAGTCCAGACCCCTCGGTGCTGAGATGTTGGACGAAGCGGCCGGCGATGATCTTCTCGAAGACCTCCGTCTAGCAGCACGATGGGCCCATCGTGCTACTAGACGTGTATGGTGAGGCTTATGCGCATGTGCTCCGCTAAAAGTTAATATTTAACCTAACTTGTTCATTTTAATTATTTAAGTTTAATTTTGTTTATGGTTATTATTTACTCTATGAGAGCCTAATCTAACTAATTACCACCGCTTCACAACATGTTCTGACTTGAAAACAAATGAAGCAAATAAATGACAAGCTTAGAACTGATAAAACGTATTAATTGTCTGTGTACTAGTCGCGAAAACTTAAGAAAATACTAATTATGTACTCGTCAATTTCATTAATATGAATTAAATTTAAACGATGACATCTACTTAAATGAATTATCTAATTGATTTACTTACTATTGCCCCATCACTTTTGCTTAGACAGCTAGAAATCTATGGTCCAGTATAGTGTGTTAAGTTGAATCCACAGCTACTTTGAAGGGTACGGTTTGGAATAAATACGCAACTTAATTAAGTATGGTCAAACTAACCGCAACACCTTAGCCTCAAAAGTTACTTATTTTTTATTATAGAAGTGTGGATTTGTTCGATTTTTAGACTTCAACAGTATCTAATAATCTTCTTTTAAAGATTCTAGTCGAACCAAACACCTGGACTCTTATATTAACTCACGACCGGGCCTCAATAAACTTATAAATTAACTTTTATATACAAAATTGTTTGAAAATGATTAACAGGTATCCTACGACCATTTTTCACTTTTAACAAAATTTATACGTTTGTTAACGTTTTCGGCGTTCAAATGATAAACAGTCTCTCACAGTTGATTTTGCTGTCAGCTACCCTGTTAATAAGTTTTTTATTCCGTTGTTATCCTGATTCTATACATATTCTATACTGGACCGTTTTTGTGTTGTCCAGTGCTAGGCGATTCTTATGCTAGGCATTGATTATTTAAAATGGGTAGTAGTTGTAAATAAGCTGAATTTGGATTACATTTCGGATTTCAGTTTAGCGCAGATTAAGCAATGTAATAAAGAAAATAATGTTTGTTAAAAAGATTATATAACTTTAATATTACCAAGTACACAGTATAAATCCTACAATAAGGCTTAGAAATCATTAATCGATTTGGAAGGTCTACTTTTTTAATACATTCGGTATTGTAATTTTATAACTGATTGTCAGTGTAAATAAAAATTATTGGAATATCTGCAAATTCAGAAGCTCATGATGAGGTGCGCAGTCTGTTACTTGCCCCAAATCAGTATACAAACTATTATATCGAACCTGTTATGGAAGAACATCGTAATCAACATACTGTTACGAGCTACAGGACTCGAATTAAAAATGCCGTTGGAACTACTATAGAATTTATTAGAACTGTACACACACGTATAAAACAAATACAAATAAAACTGGATGCAACCAGTTCACACTGCACGATTCAATGCAATTCGACACGCGCAAAGTCCATCGTCTATATCGCTAATCGAGAATACTACAAACGTCTTACTCGTACCGAAGTCGTCGCTTGACTGCCCATCCCTCCATTCGGGCATTGGCTTATATCAACTACACAGTACAAAAAAATTGGCCGCGCGCCCTGAGTTTCCGAGAAATAGTAATTTGCATACCTGCGAACGGCTAACAAAGTCGAAAACAATAACAATAAGGATTAGTTCGACGCTAATGATGGTTATAAAACAAGTAGAGAAACAATATCATGTTTTTCTTAATTACAAATTCAAAACACAAAAGAATTCCTAAATCCGGGAAGACAATAAACTGCGCTTCCGACAGCAGCTGTGCGCTTATCTTTGACGGCATGTAACTCTATCTTCTTCTTAGTTATGCTCGTCCCGAGCATCGTTGCTTCCATGGTAGCGGGCGAGCCGATCTACATGTACAATTTTCGGTTTTCCTCTTACTCCTTGTTTTATCCGATACGTGAGGTCGTTGATCCGCGTTATGACTTTGTAAGGTCCTTCCCACCGAGCTTGAAGTTTCGGGCTTTTCCCTTTCTTTTCTAAGTGGGTTATGAAGCCATACTAGGTTGCCTTCGTCGAAGCCACTGCCCTTGGCGCTTCGGTCGTAACGGGTTTTCATCTTTTCCCCAGTCTTCAAACTGCTTTCACGAACCATCGAGTGTACGTTGTTCAATTTATCCTTTATCAGTGATGTAACTTCCGATTCTTTAGCCCATGGTACGCGACAAGGTCTTTGTTTAATAGGCCTAGCTTCGCCCGTGTCGATGTTGTGTTTCACAAGTCCAGTTCTCCCGCAGTCATCGCCGGTCTGGGTCGCGTTATTTGCAATGCTTACACGTCGTAAATAGCTCTCTTCCGCACACTTTCCGATAACACTATTTCTCTTTAGGTTTTTTGCACGATCCCTTGTATTAACAATTCTCACTTTTGTTGTGTCTTTCGTGATAACGCTGCAATCTCGTTTTGTTTGCGATGGAAACTTGACTTGTACCAAGTTTTCTGATCTAGGGGCCAACAGCGTATTTTCTAAGCAATACGAATTGCAGGCTTGTGATCCTTTTAGGCATACTTCTCGGTCAGGAAATATTAGTACTCCTTTCGCAACATTTACTACGCAGCGGTGTGCTTTCAAGAAGTCCAAGCCTAGAATGCAATCATCGGTGATATTCGCTATTAACACATGTTGACTGTAAATTTTGTCTCCAATATTAAGCTCTACTTCGGTGTCACCTAGGACGGTAACTGGCTGGCCGGTTGCTGTTTGTAGACGACATATTAACAGTTGCTTCCTCCCTGGGATAGTTCGCTTCACTAGTTCTGGTCTGATTATCGTTCGTGATGCTCCGATGTCTATTGTCACTTTGCACGATTTATTGTTTACACTACTTTCGATAATTACACTATTCCCGTCACATACTTGTGAAATAGTGATATTGGGGGCCTTATCGTGGTCAGCCAGCACCCGCCCCGCGGCTCTGATGGCTCTTAGTCTTAACGACAGGTCTTCAACTCCTTGAGTTGCACAGCTTGAGACTCTATTGAACTTTGGACAATCTATCCTAATATGTCCTTTTTCGCCACAGCCGTAACATATAGGTCCAAACCGGGGCCTTCTCGGGGCGTTGTCTTCTTTAATGGTAGATGCATTCCTAATTTCTAATGCTCGTGGATCTTGTCTAACGGCTTCCACTTCAAGAGCGTGGGCGAGTGCATTTTTTAATGACATATGATGCGCCAATCGTACTGTAGCCCGGACTTCAGCATCGCGTATGCCATCGACGAAAGCTTGAAGGAGCGTCGTAGGTATAATTTCCGGCGTTGATGTGTAAGCGCGGCGCACTAGTCCTTCTATCTCACCCGCCCATTGTTGAAGGTTTTCACCGGGCCTTTGTGATCTCCCTCGTAGTTGGGCCCGACAAACATGTTCCAAATGTTTCTCTCCATACAGAGTTTCTAGGGCATCTATCAATGTAGCTATGTATCAATGTATATGTTCGTCTTTCAGCTGGCAGGTTTTGCAATACATTCAACGCATCCCCTCGTAGGGCAAGAGTGAGCGCCGTTAATGCATGCTTACCGCCCCATCCGTTGCCCTCGATAAAGGTCTCAAATTGATGTCGGAATGCTCCCCATGACGATGAGCCATCGAAGTGTGGTAAGTCGAATCTCTCTGAGGTCGTCATATTAATGGCAGTAGTGGCTGGCCCACGAGCTTCCAGTTTGCAAATGCGTTGTTCGTGCGTGTCAACCTTGTCTTGAAGCTGTGTGGTTTGTTCTGTTACTCTCTCGATATCTGTTTCCAATTTCTTCACTTTAACACTAACATCGTCGAGCTTGTTGACTATCTCTTCCCGGCTGGCTTGCAGGCTGGTTTGTAGGCTGGCTTCTCTTTCCTTTCTATCCTTTTCCCGACTGGCTTGCAAGTTGGCTATTGAAGCCAATATAGCTGATAGGTCCATTTCGGGCACTGTAGTTTGAGAAGTCGACGCTAATGCGGCTTGTGCAGTGCGCTCCTCTTCCACCTGTAGCTGACGAACTCGGTCCAGTTCTACTTGCCTCCTCGTTCGTGGAGTACGTTCTTCTTCCAACGACATCCCACTTCTGACACCAGTTGTTACGAGCTACCGGACTCGAATTAAAAATGCCGTTGGAACTATTATAGAATTTATTAGAACTGTACAAACACGTATAAAACAAATACAAATTAAAGTGGATGCAACCAGTTCACATTGCACGATTCAATGCAATTCGACACGCGCAAAGTCCGTCGTCTATATCGCTAATCGAGAGTACTACAAGCGTCTTACTCGAACCGTAGTCGTCGCTTGACTGCCCACCCCTCCATTCGGGCATTGGCTTATATCAACTACACAGTACAAAAAAATTGGCCACGCGCCTTGAGTTTCCGAGAAATAGTAATTTGCACACCTGCGAACGGCTAACGAAGACGAAAACAGTAACAATAAGGATTAGTTCGACGCTAATTATGGTTATAAAACAAGTAGAGAAACAATAGCACGTTTTTATTAATTACAAATTCAAACACAAAAGAATTCCTAAATCCGGGAAGACAATAAACTCCGCTTACGACAGACAGCTGTCCGCTTATCTTTGACGGCATGTAACAATACTTATATAAAAATTTACACGAGAGCTAATATATAAATTATTTTTAATACCTTTCTCAGATTGTAATACATTCATAATTTTGCCATTAACACAAATATGGGCTTAAGCATCTTTGTATTACGATGTTCCAATACAAACTTAAAGTATCTAAATTATGTCGTTTACGATATTTTTCCATAACATGCTCGCTATATAAGCACTAATTCTATAAAAACGAGGCTTTATAAAATATAGGACTAGGCTCGGACTAACTTTCGCTTGAAGATCAAAGCTTATCAGACACATGTCGGTTAAAGTTGTGCAAGTTGAGTGCTACATGTTTTACGATATCTAATAGATGTAAATAATATGAATATATTTGAATATCTGAGTAGACCTTTTGATCAATTAAAATAAAAAGCATCGTTTGTGATAATGATAGATAATATTGCTCATTCCGTCGCTTAATTAACAATATTGCGCAATTAATTTATACTCTGATTTTTAATTACTTGGACTAAAATGACGGCTGCAATTGACCCATTTTTATGTTGCAAGCTTGGAGCAACTCATCACTAAGTTGAATCCTATAGTAAAATCTGTAGGATTCAACTCACACAACTCACTTATGAATCAAAAAAAGGGCGATCGTAGCTGTTATTTCATTTATTTATTTGTGTTGTTGTGTCCAGGTAATTGAAGATTAACATGATAGAAGAATACTATAACTTTTAACTCTGGTAAACTTTTTAAACCCCACCTGACCACAAGTCATTCTTCTTTCGCTTTTTTAAGTTTAGTATATAGGTATTTTCTCAAGCAAATTAGTAATAAAAATTAAGTTTTTAATTTCATATTTAAACAGCGTACTACTGTGAATAAATAAACGAGAGAGATAAAAGAGAATAACGAGAGATAATAAAGAATCGACACGTTTACATCTATGGAACACAGTGAAATTAATAATTAATGACCGATTCCTAAATCTTACTATTCATTCAATTGCCTTATCATCGGTAGAAATATAACATTACTTGTATGTTGATATGTCAAAATTTAACCACTCGTAAGGCAGACGAATGGTTAGTAAGATATATGAACAGGCCATAGGGCAATACGTTAGAGTACCTACTGGGATTGTCATTCCCACTGGCAATTATTCTTCCACGGTTAATAATAATAAATTGCCAGAGACACCGATTGTATATTCCCACAATGAGCAGGTTACGCTCGTGATACAGCCATGGAACAAATATTCTTCCGAACACTGGGACCGTTGCGACCACAGAGGCTGTTAACCAGTCGTCAGTTATGTGCGTCTTGTTTTAAAAAAATTGCATATATGCGCTTTATTGTTATCTAGGTGACGCTCTCTCAATTTTAAATTATATAGAATCTTCGTAAGAACTTTTTTAAATTAACATTTAATATGCTCTTTAAACTTGTAATATTGATAAATTAATTCTGGCCCACAGGGCAACAAAGTTAACAACGGATTTTTGGCTACATTATATAGTGTATATGTTTCAGACAAGAACTGTAAAAGTGCACATTTTGTGATTACTTATTATGATGTGCGAGTCCGTAATTTAATTGGCGTATATTCGGTTTATTAAGGGCACAGTCTCGAACTGTCGGTCTACCTGCGGCACTTGGGGACGATGTTAAAAACTAGATAGAATATACCTATCTAAGTAGGTATGTATAAATGAGTTGCTCGGCGGAAGAGTAGCCTAATTCACAAATTTACAGTAAACTGAGTTATTTTTTTTTCAAGTGTATCTTTGAAATCATAGTAGAATCATAGAGTTTAAATTCGTGACATCTATTAAAAATAATCTAAACTAAGTTTAGGCCACTGGTTTAAAAGAAAAAAATAGTTAACTCTGTTAAATTAAATTTATGTACTAGGCCACTCTTTCACTGATTGATTCAAATATTCTAAAGAAGGTGACATTTGTACACAAAACCGGCCATACACTTTTATTTATATTACGCAATAATATTGAGTGTGTCACGTATCACTCTTCCGGAGTCATTATTGGAAATGAATCTTCGATTCAATTAACATTGCATAGTATAATTCGAGTTGCAATAATCGTAAGTAATGTTCAAGACTCGGTAATTTGTATATTTCATGAAAAATATTAAAATATAAACATAAGGCAAAATAAAAATAAAAATTGTCCTATTTAAATCCGATGGCCCATCATCTGTTTCCGAGTCCAGAAGAATTTAAGACTTAAGTTCTTTAATGCGATTAAAACATCGAATATACGTCTACTAAAGCGTGGATTGCTGTTTTATTGCAATATGTGATAAGGCTCATGCCCATAGTTACTACTATAAAAATTAGAATAATTACCATACAGTATAAATGAATAAGACTAAGATCTGCTTCACGCTAACATGCATTGATATTAGGAAAACGAATGATCACAAGAAAAACATTACTTCATTGCAAGCTTACAACACCGCAAAGTTCGCGTTTAAATACGACTCGACGACGAAGTAAAAAAACAAATTCGTTTTAAATAAATAATTTATAAAAAATAACGACGTGAACAAATAGCATTAATTCAGTGCACTCTCTATAATTAAGTATAAAAATAAGAAAGTATTGAAAACACGAAAAATTATTGTAATGTTTATTCTCACAAGTTATGCTTTAATAATATGTAGGTTTACGTGTTGATGATTTTCGTAATGTTTCTCAGCAGTTGTTTTATATTTTAATATAACTATTTTAAAATAAACTTAAGAGTTTGCCAAAATAGTTGCTGACGACAGAAGGTATAACACAATTGGGTAATTAACACAAGTCACAATAAGTTCTAAAATTAAAAACGATGTTTATATCAAAGATCGGATGTTAAAATACCTTATTAACATTATACTTTTAAAATATCCTCAAGTAATTATTCTAATTCTTGTTTATATAATAAATAATTAACACGCTATCTGACTCATTACAGAAGTGGTATCATAACTTGGTACACTCGTACAAAATGTAGGCGGCTTCAACGTTATATAAGATGATAATAACTATCTCAGTTGATTTGACTGATAACTACCGTATTCATTTATATAACTTCTATCGTGATAGCAGAATAAGAAATAACAATCACCCAGTGAAAAATATAGTCTGAAAAGGCCTTATCGTATATTATCACTGTTGACCAGAGACCATCAAAAGCATTCTTAGTATTATTTTTCTATTATCTTAGGGATATGCGGAGAAAATGTGTAAAACGATAGTGTAAAATAAAGACGAGTTTTGTCAGTGATTAATGTAGAGTATATAATAACACCCCAACATAGTTATACGAGGTTTATAGGCTTGTTAAAACAGCGTTATTCATAATCGCATTCTGAATAATGAATTTTTACACTGTTTTTAATCAGCCTATAAACTTTAACTATAATTATAAATAAGTGGGTCTATAATGATCAAAAAAATCACTCTTTCTCTGCGTTGATTCGTTTATTGGTTGCTTGAGCATCTAACTACCAAACTCGAGCGGCACCAGACGGCAGAATTTATAAGAAAAAAATTCAACTATATACAGCAGTTGATTTTGGAATAAGGCTTCTTTATTTGAAAACACTAAGTACAAACGAATTAGTATTTAAAGTATAGCTAGATTTTCTGAAATACATGATCGACCAAAAGATGTATCTAGTAATCTACATTTAAATCTTAAATTATTTAGCAATAGCATTATATTTTCTGACTTTGAATGAATTGAAAAAATATTTAGTATTTACATATATTGTGTTGAATTTGTGTTTTGTATATAGTCAAGGTGGCGAAGTCCGTCAATAGGGTAAGTTTATATACCACTCGTTTTTTAACGTTTTTAAACGGAATTTAACATCAGTTACAATTCAAAGACAGAATTCAATAGTCTTAGCTTCACTGACTGGTTTGTTGTCCTCGTAACTATTCAAACACGGAAATAATGAGAGGTGTATGGAGTTCTCCCACTGACAGACTTCTCCACCTTGACTGTATATATGCTTTTGTTATGTTTTAAGGACTCGGTGAAATCATAAAATTATAGCCAATACATAAGTAAGAATTAACAGATTTCTCTATTTCAAACGAACCATTTTTCGAAGTATTTAGAAGAATTGTTTTCGTTAAGAGGGTCCAAAAGAATTGTTCCCTGGCTTCCCTTAAGCAGACACATATCTACTAGATAGCTAAATCATTAAGTTATAATACGACTTTTAGATATATAACTCTTTATTTATATTGTATTGTACACCATTACTGAAAACATACCCTAAAATAGAGAGTGAATTTTTCAAGTGTGCCTCATGACCATATCCGAAATTATAAGATATCGATTTTGATGAAAACAAAGCCGGGTCATTAGATTTTGAAAAATCAATTATTCTTGCCAAGAATGGAACCGGCTGATATAAAAAAACACACCTAAAAACTAGACATTTGGAGCTACAATTTGCTTTTTTAAGGTAATTGTACTGTAATGTAAATGTACGATTATTTTTATTCAAGTTACATCCTGTTAAAAATCACTCAAAAATTTGGATATTATTTTGCTCCCTTAATTTTTGTGCAAAGTTTATAATGTCAATATATACTTTATATATTCGGTACATAAATTTCTTTACAGTATGTGTGAAATCTGCCAATCCGCCCTGAGCTAGCGCGGTGGATATACCGTCCATTCCCTTTAAAAAAATGGGCACAATCTATGTAAAATACCTCTCCTCCTTCTGAAATAGCTTCAACTTTTGAATACGTTTGAAATAAAGAGTTGTTAACTTAAGCAGAGTACCATGAAGAAAAATCTTCCATGGCCGTACGATGTAATTTTTGGTACATGTGGAGTTTACATTCCGATAAATTATTTGGGGTCAAAATATATTCTATTTAATTATTAAAATGTTTTGGTAGTTTGATACAAAATATGTGATTATGATTTTCCACGATTATAGTGTAATAAAGAGGTTTGGGTAATTTTGTATGGACTAGTGGCGTCATTGTTTTTTCAGTTTTTATTATACTCTAGCTGACCCGGCAAACTTCGTACAGCCTCAGAATCATTTTTTTATATTTACTCACCTTTTAAACCTTCCCTGGATTTCTTCAAATAATTCAAAACCAAAATTAGCCAAATCAGTCCAGCCGTTCTAAAGTTTTAGCGAGATTAACGAACAGCAATTGATTTTTATATATAAGAAGATATAATGGGTTTAATTTTTATCGTAAGTAATATCGGAGCTAAGATATTTTCATGTGAAGATTCGAAAAATATCGTCAATTTAACCACTTTCCATCAGGTGGGCCGTCTGCCTGTTTGCCTGCTTCAGACAATAAAAAAAATTAAGATCACCAATTATATTTTCATGTTAAAAATAGGCTTATTTTGATAGTTTTATATAACGACAATTAGACTGGTACCGGTGTTGATGCCATACACAAGCTCTATGTGATTTCTGTCATCCGAAGTCCTGGAGCCCCGACTGATCAGCCCTTTCAAGGCAGGCTTCCCCGGAGGTGATATACGGGGAAGATGATCCTACTGCGAAAGGAGGGAGACCAAGGAGACTCACCATCCGTCTACTAGTTCACAGTGCTACTGAACGTGATGGGCAAAATCGTAAAAAGTTATTGCAGACGGCCTCGTTCAGTACCTAGCTAATAATTGTATAAAGCAGACTAGGTGATAATTTTAGACGACAGTTTAGATTACGCCAAGGGTACTCTATTTTATATTCCATCACGCGCTCATGAGAAGACTGACAGAGAACACAATTTCCAAAGGCGCGGTCAATTTGGCAGTGTCTGTTGACATCACTAACGTTCAACACCTTGCCTTGAGCTTATGCCAGGGGACCCCTCCCTTTGTCGAATAGTTGAGATATATCTCGATAAAAGAACCATCATCTACACAGTCCACAAGAGATGGAATCGGCAAGCCATGGCATGCAATGCCTCACAGGTTTCAGTTCTTGCCCTCTATTGTGAAACATCGCATGCAACTAGCCTGTTAATGGTATGGTCCCTCAGGCGTAAACCTTATTTGTTATTGTCATGCGAATGGTATGCTGGTCGTAGCGCGCGGGAGGACCCAACGAGAGGCGCACATCATGGTCATGGCTCGGGTGTCGTATATTGTCAGCAGAATCCAGCTATTTGGTCTGGAGTTTGCACTACAGATACAGAAAGCCAAAGCCGTGATGTCTCACGGTCCTCGTGACTGACCGCGACTCTCCGAACTCAAATATTGTTATCGGAGGCGTTCGTATCGAAATTGGAGAGACCACGAAGTATCGAAGATTGATCCTCGATAGTTATGGGAATTTTTCGTCACATTTCAGCAGCAAGACGGCAGCGGAAGAGCTTCCACGCCTACTGCCCAATATTGAGGGACCCAGTGCTATGTACCAAAAACTAATCAAAATCGAACGGTCAATAGTCCTTTCCGGAGTCTCTGTTTGGTCAGACCACTTAACGGCTTTGTGAACAAACACTGCACTACGAAGGAAGGCGCAGTGAATATTGGTTGTCAAAGCGGATAAAGGAATATGGTACAATCCTTCGAAGCTGCCTTACTACTTACTGAATACACATCATTTTGAGGCTTAGGTCTTCGTATCGCTGTTCTAGTGGCGCAGACGCTTTAACGATGGGCTTGAGGTCAGCGCCATTGAAATTAAGGCGTGGTGTTCGGAACTTCGCGAAATCGCCATGGTGAAACCCGCCCTGCATGAATAGCTTGATAGATTGCAATGACATTTCGGCTGACGCAGATCCTCTCGGGGCACAGTTGCTTCCTGAGGTACCTATGCCAAATAAGCCGTGAGCAGTCGCCGCTATCAGACATAGCCATCTTTCGCTCTAGGCCGTGCATCGGTCCTTGGTCGAGGGTGATGGACCCAAAGTCGGATGGGATACCATCTTCTCCTTTCATTAGCACTTCATTCGTTGTTACTAAGTAAGAGATGGAGCGGAAGCGTGAACTGATGTCCTTGATCCACTCCCACCAAAGGAGAACGCACCGACGCCGAACTGCAGACGAGTCCTCAAAGAAGAGGAGCTCTTCCACCAGCTTTTTTACTGTCGAGATCAAGTTTCAAATGACGCGGTCTTGGTTCCCCCAGTTCTAGAGTAGACCGTCGGGCCATTGCCTATCAGAATTTGTGCTGTTGGCCATGACATTTTTCCTCGACCCTGATAAAAGGCGATGAAAATACATTTTTTTTTTTTTTAGTGGGTATTCCGACCTCGGGCCGCCGCGGTCTACACTCTTTCACCGTAAACTGAGCGGTAGGAAGTGTGTAAATGGATTTCTGCTCCTCAAAAATGATTTATTTTACTTAAAATTGTAGAAATATGACAATACCGAAATAGTGCAATATAATAGGTCGGGGACAAAATGTTTTCACATATAGTATGTATGAACTTGTAATAAGATCTCTTTGGCTATACCATTTGTATATGGCTGGTTTTGGTATCATTAAAAAGTTTTAATTTTAAAGAAGACAATTCCAAATTCAAATTAGGAAAATGTGTGATTTTCATTTGTTTTTGTTATTGTTAAATGAGTGAATCTAATGAAGAAATTCGATACATTTTACAAAAAAAGGTAAAAATGCAACACAAGCCGCGAAAAAAATTTGTGATGTTTATGGACCTAATGCAGTATCTGTGTGAGTAGCGCAAATTTGGTTTAAGAGTTTTCAATCCGGAAATTTTGATATCAAAGATGCACGTTGCTCTGGTCGCCCTGTTACGGACAAAATTGATGCCATTTTTGAAAAAGTGGAGCAAGATCGGCATATTAGTAGTTACGATGTAGCTGGAGAACTGGGAATTGACCACAAAGCGGTTTTGGCGCATTTGAAAAAAGCTGGGCACACAAAAGAAAGCTCGATATTTGGGTGCCCTATGAGCTCACTGAAAGAAACCTAATGAACCGTGTACTCATTTGTGATTCTTTATTACGACGTAATGAAACCGAACCATTTTTGAAGAAGCTGATAACTGGTGATGAAAAGTGGATCACGTACGACAAGAACGTGCGAAAAAGATCGTGGTCAAAGGCCGGTCAGGCTTCACAGACTGTGGCGAAACCCGGGTTAACTCGCAATAAGGTGATGCTGTGTGATGGTGGGATTGGAAGGGCATTATTCATTATGAGCTGTTACCGCCAGTCAGGACCATCGATTCTGAACTGTACTGCGAACAACTGATGAGATTAAAGCAAAAAGTTGAGAGAAAGCGGCCGGAATTAATCAACAGAAGGGGTGTGGTTTTTCACCACGATAACGCTAGACCTCTCACATTTTTAGCCACTCAGCAAAAATTACGAGTTTGGCTGGGAGGTGTTAATGCATCCGCCGTATAGTCCTGACCTTGCACCTTCAGATTTTCACCTGTTTCGGTCTCTGCAGAATTCCTTAGGCAGTGTCAGGTTAACATCACGAGAGGACTGTCAAAACCACTTGTCGCAGTTTTTTGATCAGAAGCCCCATAATTTTTATAGCAATGGGATCACGTCCCTACCTACAAGATGGCAAAAAGTTATCCAACAAAATGGCACCTACATACTTTAGTCAAATGTAAATAAACTTTATAAAAAAGCCTTTTGAATTTTTATATAAAATGCGAAGAAACTTTTTCCCCAACCCAATATTTATTATAATAGTTACTTCGATTTGTAAAGGTCCATATTTACCCAAATATCTCTGTTCCGATATGGTTTAGAGAAGTGTTTATATAGTAACTTTTGATGGCTTTATACTATTCTTCCATTATATACAAGTTTAAATAGTGGCCGCGGAAATTCAAAACGACGCCAATTTTACCCAAACCCATTTGGGGTTTGTTACTTAGTTATGCACCAAAACCAATGTTTTGCTTTATATTGTTGTTGTATGTGTTATAAATTAAGTTTTGTGCAATATTAAGTATAAGTAATTATTTATGTACGTAAAATTTGAAAATAAAACTACAATTAACAAATAAATGCGTTTTAATGTACTTAACTAGATTTATTTTATTGGACTGAGAGCGTACAGCATTGTCAGGTCAATAACTCTGATTGCATTTTCAAATATTCTCTTAATCCAATATTAGACTGTTCATTTCTGTCCTTCAATTTGGATGAATCAAATAAAATAAACAATATAAACTTGAAAACCGTTCATTGTTATTGAATACCGATGTGTCCTTTCAGTTGTGTCTTAACCAAATCAATTTAATTTAGTTGATCCGTCTAATATCAGCATTATATTAGGTATATCATAAGAAAAATATTTGACCAAACGACAATTAATTTTTTGACAACAAAATTGTTCTGGTCTATTATACTGTGGAATGCTTGGATCACATACACTATCATACATCGTTAGATCGGGCAATGGAATCGGGTAGGTTATAAAATTCTAAACTTATGACAAGTATACTTAAGTGTAAGGTGCTATGGAGTAATTTCCAAGATGGGCATATTCTGAAAATTATACTACTACTATAAACCTCTCAACTTTTTGATGTAATCACATTTAGCTTGTAAAAGTACAAAACCAAATATGTGACCCAGGCAATGTCACAAGTGTCTAATGACTACATTGAAGAAACCGCGTAAGCGCCGACAAATTTATATGGCGCTTTGTAGCTTTTGGTCGTTAGTTAATTTATTGCTTTAGATATTATAATGATTTATGGATTTCGTTGTGGCTTCTTAGAGGTAGGCCGAAAAAATATTGCCCCAAAGCACCTTATATCTGTGTGTTTCTTAAATATTCAATGCCACTTTAACTTTAAAATAATTGCTGATTTCTTGCCTTATCAAACACCATGGACTTAATTTTAGCTTTCCTAAAATAGGTTTTTTTAGGCTTTTTGAACAACTTGTACAAAACAACACCCTCAAAAATAAGCAAATTAATAGAAAATTTTATGTGTCGGTGTGTCTTTACAAATTAGGTCTAAGAGATCAAACGATAAAGTTAAAAGCTAAATGATGTATAATTGTTAATCAGTACATAAACAGCACCCGAAGTAACCACGTCGGTCGATATTGTTAAACTTAAACAACTATCTAAATCTATTATATCGCAAATAAGATATAAAGAATAAAAGTAATAAGTAACCTTAACGAATTTAACAGAAACAAGTAATTGGTTATAAATGAAGGCAACAAACAGATGCAATATATATTCAGTCCATGCTATACTTTATAGCCCCTTCAGATAAGTTGTGGAACGCTGCGCAATATGGACAAGTATTTGTCTGCAATGCCCCTGCAATTGCCCCAGGGTTAATGCTAGTGTTAGTGAGTGTATCCAAAATTCAACTTACTTAATGTGCCATTGGAATTATCACATTTAATAGAAGATATCAGTACACACAATTCCCAAATACAACCGAATACAACAATTCTAATCGTAAAACAGAAAATCGTATTGACGTAGATTGCGCAAAGTCCGTCGTTATGAGACACTCGTTCCGAAAGTGCACTAGGTAACGCATCGATCACAGTCGAAACTCAACTAACTCAGTACCCGACTGACCGACCTTATATATTTGTAAAAATAGCCATATCCTTCTATTAACACGCCCACTAGTCCTTGGAATTCTCAATTTATAGTTTTATGGCTTCGAGGAATGTACATGAAATGAAAACAACAGAAAAAAGGATTTATGCCGTCTTCTTACCGGTAGGCGCACAAAGGGACTAGAGCGAACAATTGATCACTTGAATTCGAAGGGGTTATGGGAGCTGCATACATCCCGTCGTCGCAACAGACAACGGAGAACTGGCCAGCGTTTTTTTTTATTGTAATTGACTTTATGTTGTTGGTTCGAAGACCTCACAACTCTACCGGCGTTTTCGAGGGGGTCGCTTCGCGAAGCCGCTCCAGCCCAGGGGGCAATTTGCTCGAGGGAGCTCCTTAGGGAGCTTTACCTCGACTGGACTGTTGCCATGAAAGGGGGGTGAATCTAACGATGCCGTTGGCTAACGCAACACGGAAGCGCCCATATTAATAGTTGCTCTATCTCGCTCGCACATCATCCGTCCCGCTCATACATTGTGCTATGTAGTGTACTAAAATTTTTACATAAGGTTATTTGTTATAGTTTTACACAAGGTTTAAATATTTGTACATAAGGTTATCGTTTCCAAAATAAATTAGTTCACTTCAGTTCTCATCAGCACTCCTCTACAGTGAATAGTACTCTCTGCCATCTGATGTATCATTTAACCTCTATCTCTCGCTGCGACAGGGCAATAAAAACACCTGTAAAGGATTTGTTCCGTTTTCACGGAAAAACTACTGGACCAATTTGGCTGAAACTCAGTATATATATTTTTTCGATGCCGAGGATGAACATATGATACTTTTCATCCCGAAAAATGGGATAGTTTCCGGGATAAAAATATATTTGTCTCTTTGTTTGTTATGCTTTTACGGAAAAAACTACTGGACCGATTTGGCTGAAATTCGGTATATATGCAATTTTAATACCGAGGATGGACAAGGATTACTTTTCATTCCGGATAATGGGACAAGTTTGTCTAGTCATGTCATAGTCATGTCTAGTGTATGTATGTATGTATGTATATATATATATATATATATATATATATATATATATATATATATATATATATATATATATATATATATATATATATAAATATATATAAGATAATACAAGAAAAAATTGAACCCGATTGCAGCGCTACCTGCCGGGTTCAATTGTGAAACTAAACCATCCAACAAACTCGAACACACACATAAAAATTCATCAAGACCGGCCCAGGGGTTTAGACGGAGTTCAGTGTCATAAGAACACACAACAGACAAAAACATTTGAATTTTATAATTGAGGTCGAATCAAGATAAAAACTATCATTTAAGTAGGACCAAATTACACAGTTCACATTTACTAGCATTATCCCAGGTGTGATAGAGACATTATATAAATGACATTAAGTTTAACGCAGACTTTAACAAATATAGATTCACCATTTATCACATGAGTATTGACTAGTACTAGTATCTATCTACGTGAACAAATAAATTAGCTTCAAGACGTTTTTGCGTTTGTAGTAGTGTACGGTCAATACATAAATAAACTAATACTTTTATATATTTATATAGGCATAACTTAATATGAAACTAATAATATTAAACCATATTAAAATAATAAATATTAATAATAAATATAATTTTTAGTACTAAATTTCTTTATTTGTAATGTGAAAGTTGTGAATCGTTCTCCGAATTACTTGTTGATCAAAATCACCTATTATTTTTGTAGGCTTTCGATTTGGTTTATTTTTAGGTGATTTAAATGTTGGTCCCTGTTCTGAACAATGACATTTGCTCTCTGATAGCACCTTTTTATTGCTGAAGCTCAGCAGACAGGCTAAAGGCCCAAATGTGATGGAAAGTGGTTACCGTCGCCTATGGACATTAGCAATATCCGTGGTGCTGCCAGACGCTGCGGGCCTTAAAGGAGAAACTGGAACCTGACCACTGATACCGGAACACAACTAAAAGTTGTTATGGCGGCATACTCTAGACCAGGGGTGGTAGCCATCCAGCCAGACGGGTGAATGCCCTACCACCTGGATGTGGGTTGTTTTGTCGCCTCTTACGACAGGTTGCGCGGCCGCAGCAATTAATATTCTTTTCCGTTCCTGCACGGAAGTTGCACTTACTGATGGAATTCAATGAAATTCCGGTTGATTTAGCAACTAATTGAGCGGGGGTCATAATACTGCTCGTAGTGCTATTAATCTCATTTTCAAAATATTATTACAAATTATACAAAACTTCTTTAGATTGGTAAGTCAAAGGCTTACCTTGATTACCTTTCAACATCGGAACCATTTTTAATTAACAACTTTAATATCAAATAACAACAATTAGCAACAAATAATAACACTGAACAATAAATAACAAGAATGAACCACGAATAAAATCAATTAATTAATTAATTAGCAAACTAAAACTTAATAGTCAGACCTCACAACAATTAGCAATGTAAATAATCATAATATTATGACTTTCACCGTTGACTTTTGACTATAAATATATTTTCTTCTTCAAAGTGTAACGGAACCTCTTTTTCTGATTTTACACGGAAATTTAAATTTCAAGTTTAGAATTCCTGTAAATATACAAATACTACTACAAAGACAAACGTCTCGAAGCCAATTAATCCGTATTTTAATTCAAATAGCCGACGGAAATCCATTTATAATATGTGTGTACAGTTCATACGCAGTAGAAGTAAAACTTCAAAGAATATACAGGCGAACTTAATTATATCTACAACAATTAGTAGACAAGAGAGAGGAAGCTACAAAAAATGACCAAAATGACCTAAATTAAATTGTTTAATATTAACAACACAATAATACAAAATTACTAAAATAATTAGCTAATGGTTAGTGTCGCTTTTTCATTTCATCGAGTTTTAAATCACAATGAAACTAAAGAAGTTTCACTTCAAAAAAGGAGAATCAATTTCATATAACATTGAATCGAAGGAATAAAATACCATTTGTTACCACTTTTTAACCTAAATAACTTTCCGAGTGCAGTACTTCAAACATAAAATATGAAAAAAAAAACAATAAAACATATATTATTATTATTATAATAACTAGTCATGTTTGGTATTACATAACGATGTATAATATAAGGTGTTGCCTAGTGGTTACACTAGAAGTACACCACTTCCATTTGTAGTGCTTGAGAAGCTACATTTTGGTAAAATGAGTAATTCTATAAAATAAGAGACTGGAACTGGCGGAGACCCCGTTCAGTTTCCATTCTCCACGAAAGATAATGTTCGCTCGAGAAACAAATAAGAGTGCTGAGACATAGTCGTTTCCTTCTGCAAAACTGTCATCTAGCATTACAAGAAGAACAAGAAAGACAGTAAGCTGCCAATGCGCACTCGCCAAAGGCACAGAGGGCGCAGACGGTGTCCACCCGCATTTACTCCCGCCTGAGAAAATTTTAATCTTATATCTGCAAAATAGTAGTGTCATATTTTAAGTCGTCAACTAGTATTTTCTTAAGTTTTCGCGACTGATACACATAATTAAAATGTAGTTTTAATTAAGTTGTCAACTACCCACTTCAGGCGATGGGGCGACACAAGGCAAACATTTATCCCCAGAGGGCGATAATGAGCTGCTTCTCTGGAACATTACATATGGTATACTGTCGCCATATGTAATGTTCCAGAGAAGCAGCTCATATTATGCAAATGACACATTGTTGCTGCTCATTGTCGAGCCTACTCAAGGTCACATTCTAGGATCCTTTATGGCCCGGGACCCCTTAACAGCATAGAGCTAGACTGAGGAGAGGAAAATTAGGATGTTAGTATGACTTATAGCATAAGAACAAACAAAGAATTGAAATAGGCAGACCTATCCATAGGCATGAACATATGGTGGTTCAAATTAATTTAACATATCTGCGCATTTCTTTATTCAGATTTACCTGTTTTAGCCCTTGGTTTGAGTGGACTTTCTGTTACCTATGTCTTGATAAATGTAACAAAAAATAATTGTTTCCTGAATTGAACAATTTTTTTTTGTTAAAAATATATTTTGACAGTTAAGTAATCATCAGCCATCCATTGGTGGTCCCAAATAAACCATAGATACCTCAGTATTTCCATATACTGCTGACACAGTCGGGTAAAGTTTCTTTTTTGGAAGGCCTGCAACATAACAAATTGTTTTAGTATTTGTACTAATTCAAATTAATGCAAATAATACTGTTAACAGCTGTTCACAAGTAATCACATACGAATTCTTAAATCCAAATTGTAATCTAATATGCTTATATCTTTGTTGGAAGTCGAATGAGTTACTTCCTACACATCACACATTACTAGTATATATGTTGAAAGCATCATTCATCCTCTCTAAGAAAATGACTTCCATACTATGTTTGTAATGTGAACATAATTTTTCTCATTCGGCTAATTAGCCTGAAGACAATATATAATAATGTTATCATTGATCCACGAAACAGACCAACACCCTTAAACTAATAATGGTCTTTTTGTATAGGGGAAATGAACCTTTAAATAGTATGAGGTGGCATAAACAACTCTTATAGCATCATTATCCCACATCAAAGGAATGAATCCCTTCAATGCAGACTATCTAAATCGCAAAAGGAGTGAAAATCTGTAAACACACTTTATATATTCACAAGTCAAGCTAGTTAGTCTTGTGTGTATAGGTAATATACAAATGAACAACTAAAGACCCGACCCTACTCCCAGACCAGAGGTAATAATGGAAGGTTCACTTACACCACATAGTCACATAGGTCTAAAATAAAATTTCGCTTCTTACAAACTAACAAGTCAACAATCTGCTAATATTACCTCTGAATGCAACTCCTAAAAATTCATAGTTTCTTTCAAATGACAATGTATTATCTTCACAGTCTAATATGACACGGATACGCTCACCCATCTGAAAATTAGGAATATTTAAAATTTATAGGATTAATTATGATTTATTAACATCAAACAAATTATTAATTTTTCTAATTATACTCATAAATGCATCCTTACTAAATATGAATGTGAATGAAACTCTGTATGGATGTTTTTATTTATTCCTCATGGCCTTATTAATGAATGAATTATCATAACATTTATAACTATTCAAAATGTGCTTTCAATAACAAGGATGAACAGGTCATATAGTATTGAGTTAGGAACTTCTGCATCTGCTATAGAATTCATGATATAGCAGACAAAATGCAAGAGAGCCACTTACACTGCTACAGCCATGTTTTATGGAAGCCGACTAGTTTTCTGAGGAAGAAATGTCTAGGGACACTGCTTTTGCCAGATCCCTGTAGAAAGAGTAGGCCAAGAAATGCTGACTAGACATAGTGTAGGATGACATACATAAGAATGGTCTCAAAAAAGGGATGCCGAAGACCATGCAAAGTGGAAAAGTAAAAGTAAGAAAGTGGACTCTGGGCTTCCAAGCAAATGTTTGAAACTCAACTGGGACTTAAAGCTCGGCACTGATGAAGATACAGCTAGATTAGTTTATTTTAGTTACTTTCATAGTATCGTGTCCTATGGTATTTTACTTTGGGGCAACACTGTTAATTTAGAGACTACATTTGTTTTACAAACAAGAGCCATAAGGTCCATTTACAACCTCGGCCCTCTGGAGTATCTCAGAGAACGTTTTAAGGAAATCGAATTATGATGGTCGCCTGCCAATATATTTTTAATAATATAATTTACATTCGTAATAATATGAGTGCCTACAAACAATATAAAGGTGTTCACAATTTCAACAACAGGCATAATAATAGACTGATGCTAAACACTGCCATCTTTTAGATTACAAAAAGTACTGTCTTCTTTCTTGGGGGCTGGTATACTCTTAAGTAATACGCATTTTTGGAATGTGCTGGTGGGAATTAGCTTTTCTCTTTTTTAATCTATACTTCTATACACTAATATTACAGAGTTTTTGGCGGGAACTGAAAGAGAACGCTGTGCTGTGCAGTTTTATTTTCTAAAAATGTGTAAAATTATTAATCTGCCCTTCAGTAAATTTAAAGCTCAATTGAAAAGTACCTTGCTTAGAAAGAGATACTCCACTATCAAAGTGTATTTAAATGACAAAACTGCATTTACAGAGCTGCTCGCTCAAGCCTTTTGTACTATCTTCTGTATAACATTTATATTTTGCATAACATGTAAGGAATCTATGGAGATTTGTCACAGTATGAATTCTTAGTTTGTCATTATTGGCTCTGTGACAATTATTTTTTTGTTTGTTAGAACTCCATTCATTCTTGGAAAAGTAATTGTAATACAACTTCTATATCTATTTTTAAAAAAAAGCCTGAGATAATATATACATAATTATGATGAAGAAGTCTTTTTAGCTAGACATGTTGCTGGGGAGTTTTTTGCTGCTTCTACTTCATTGAACAGTGATAAAACACATTGCAAAGCAGAGTAGAAGCAGAAGCGGTGTACATAGAATAGGAAGTATATGTAAATTTTGACTTACATGTATGACCTTCAAAAAGTGTTCTCCAGTGGAACTTTTTTTGAATAAAAAAATTTGAATTGGATTTGAATTTATATGAGCTTAGGCTTAGTTTTGTATGAACAGAGATTATGCTTACTTGATATTTAGGGCAATTATTGAGTAAAGGATAATGCCCCTGAGTATCACCCTTGTGCAACAAATGGTTGTCCACCAAATTCCAGCCCCAACTTTGTTCATCTGAACCCAGCAGGCCCACATATCCCTGACATTGCAATGGAGCTTCTTTAGTAGATATGCCAACAACAGCCACAGTTCCCAAAGGTCCTTCCCATATCACTTCCCATGCATGGCGACCATAGCTAAAGCCTATTTTGCCTCTACATGCATCAGTACTTTGTGCCACTGGATTTCTATAAAGAACCATATTTTATGCATATAATATATTCATCATTTCAGCCTCAAGCTACCTCACTATAGGAGAACAGACAATATAGTTAGTATACTCATTCTATGTGGATTGGTAAGTTTGACACATTACTTTTTTTGAGGTCGATGTTATCTTATACTCTTTTTCACCTTCACCACTTAGTAATTTTAAATGAATAAAAATAGCGTAACCTATGCACAATCTCTACCAGATTAATACTCATATTGCTTTAGTCATCTATCTATACAGATAAATAAAATTGAAGTGTCTGTTTGTAATGTCAATCTAAAATTGGGAAAAAAAGTGTAAAAAATTCAGGGGGGATAATTCCGATGGAGGAGATTCCGAAAATGTAACTTTTAGAATTATTGTCTGTCTGTCTGTCTTAATGTTACGACTAATTTGGCTGGGCAGATTTTGACGGGACTTTGGTAGATAACTGATGTTATAAGGAGTAAATTAGGATACTTTTTTAGGGTTCTATGAAAAAAAATTAAAAAGATTTGTTTCAGTTAATCTCTGAAATGGCCAAAACCGATTTTGACGAGAGCTTCACTGGCAGATAACTGATGTTATAAGGAGTAAGTTAAGATACTTTCTTAGGGTTCCATGAAAAAAAATTAAAAAGATTTGCTTCAGTTAATCTCTGAAATGGCTAAAACCGATTTTGACGGGACTTTCACTGGCAGATAACTAATTTTAGAAGGAGTAAATTAAAAAACTTTTTTAGGGTTCCATGAAAAAAAATTAAAAAGATTTGTTTCAGTTAATCTCTGAAAGGGCCAGACCAATTTTGAAGGGACTTTCACTGGTAGACAGCTGATGTTATGAGGAGTAACTTAGGCTACTTTTAAGATTAGGGTTCGGCGAAAAAATTCCCTGCAGATGAAGTGACAGGCACAGCTAGTACTATAATAAATCTGTAAATGGTTCTAGTTTGTCAATACCTTTAAAAATGTAAAAAATATCAAGGAGGCTCATTTGGAGGAGCAAATTCCACAAATACAATGTGTAGAATTTTTGTCTACCTGTTCCAGCATCACATGAAAACTACTGAACGGATTTAAATGAAACTTGACATAGAGCTAACTTATATCCTAGGGCGTAAATTATGATAATTTTTGTCCCAATAAATGACATTGTTTCTGTGGGATAGACTAAAATAGCAAAAAAGATGGTGCTACAATCACAACTTTTTTCAAAACTACTAATTGTATATAAATGAAACTCAACACAAAGGTGACTTACAGCCTGAGTTAACTTAAGATACTTTTTATCCAGATAAATGATGTTATTTCCTTAGAATAGATGAATTAGCAAAATAGAGGGCCCAGCCATCACATTTCTTCAATTCACTAACAAATACCTCCATTGTCATAAACAACATGTCATTTTCATTGTATTACTTCAAATCAGGTTGGTTTTGACTCACCTCTAGGTTTTGCTGGGCAGTTTTGTATACTATATGGATGTAGTTTCTTTGTTATTGTAGTAAGTTTAACAAAAAACAGTAAAGTTCTAGGTCTTAATTTTTTATATTGCAGTTCAGCAGATAGACAGATGGCCTACTTGATGGAAAGTGGTTACCATCACCTATGGACATTTGCAACACCAAAGGTGCTACAAATGCACTGCCGCCACTCTCTTAAGGGAGACTGGAACCTGGTCACTAATGCCGGAACACAACTCAAGGTTGTTATTGCGACATACTTTAGACCAGGGGTGGTAGCCATCCAATCGGGCAAATGCCCTACCACCTGGCAGAAACAAATTACAGAACCTCTTTTAACCAAATATGTTAATTCTTATAGTAATAAAATCTCATAAGAATTCATCAGTCATAGTTCATAAGACTTTTTTAGTTAATATGCATATATATAACAAAGGTATTCAGTCCTTTTGCCTGTTATTATATAATAATATTTAAAACATAAAAATGTCAGTTTAGTTCATGAGCATTTAGCTTATGTCACTTTCATCTGGGCCAAAATTATAGCTATTGACCGTTTCACAGAGATGTAGCAAAGACTTTAATGCTATATTTGTGAAGTGATATTGTTATTAATTGTTAAGGATATTAAATATTGACAAATCACATATATGCATAGAATAATCTATAAATATAATGTAGAGGTCGAATTTCTATACAATGAAAAAATGCTAAAAATCGAGTCAGGGGGGTGTAAGAGGTGAAATAGAACTAATTTAGATTTTTTTCAAATTTTTTGTTTTTCTGTCTGTTTATACGGGCTAATCTCTGAAACGACTGGACCAATTTAAATGAAAATTTGTATGGTGGTAGCTTATATCCCTGGTCAACATATAGGATACTTTTGATCCCGAAAAATTTAAGAGTTCCCGTGGGATAGTATTAAAAAAACTTTAATTACTTAAACAGCTTATTATACAACTTATGCACCTAATTAAGTATTGTATCATCATACAATAAAACAATTTATACATTAATACTAATATATAAAGCTGAAGAGTTTGTTTATTTGTTTGCTTGAACGCACTAATCTCAGGAGGTACTGTTCTGATTTGAAAAATTCTTTCAGTGTTAGATAGCCCATTTATCTAGGAAGGCTATAGGCTGTATATCATCACGCTAAGACCAATAGGAGCAGAGCACCAATGAAGTATGTTTCAAAATTGGGGGGTTTTTTAACTTGCTTTTTTAACTATTCCATGCGGACAAAGTCACGGGCAGAAGCTAGTGTAGCTATAATTTTTAAGCAATTTTAAACTTTAGTTACATACATTTTTATTGAAGGTTTATATATATATATATATATACAATCTAATTAAATTTTATGTAAGTAATATAGAACTACTACCTATAGCTTTTCACACGGCCTAGCCGCGGGGAAAACGCTAGTTAAAAATAAAGTTACAATTACCTGTGCAAAGTGAAACCATTGGGCTTTACATACACATTTCTTGAGCAGTCATGCGGATTCCAAGCATGGAAAAACGCTCTCAGTTTCGATTTGTATGTGTTAGCTGTTGATAGCAGATCAGACTTTGTTACTTCTTCTGGTAACTTTTTCATGCAATGTAGTCTCCAGATATCATTATTTTCATCACTGAGAACCTTGTACCAACTTTTACAAACTAGTGAACAATTACGAAGATCTCGTAGGTTGCAATAAGAAAATATATTTTCTAATAGTTGATCGCACAATAGTTCTGCAATCGCATACTCTTCATATAGATCGAGATCAGTCATGACTACGATTTAGGTAAAGATACGTTCTCTACTTCTCTAGTATAATAATAACGTAAACCTTCCAAATCACCTACATAAAAGAATATTGCATAGATAACATGCTAACAATGCTTTTGAATGACTTTAAGTTACAAAGATTCAAAGTTCATAATTAATATTGCATGCAATAAGATTTTGCAACATCACATGTTTTCTGTCTTTTTATTACTACCACAACTTATTACTCTAATCATGGATATATATTGCTTGATTCATTTTCACTGAGTACAATCACTAATATAACAAATTAATTCATAACTTCAGATTTTCTTCCGTTTTTAGAACTGTGGACTTCATCAGGACTTCATTATTCATTGTTATTATTTATTCCACAAACTACTATGGATACTACGTCTATTTCTATTTATTCGGTAAAGATGATAAATGGGAGCTCTACATTCTGGCCTAGCTACGTTCCTCTTGGTATACCCACAACCATATTCACAACCGCGGTTTTTCCCGTTCCACCTCCTTGCGGGCGTTACAATCACAAAGTCTAGTGGAACAGATTATGAGGCGTTGCCGTGGATGTCATTAACGCCGAAATACACAAATGTCATTGGTTGATTTAAAAATCGCGCATTTTTTACAAGAGATAGAGAGAATTAATGCTTTGTGGTCAACGACCGCTCACTTCGACCCACCTCTTGACATGGGTCGTTGTGAGCGTTGCGTGGGCGAAAATCCTGACAACCTTAGTACTATTTTAAGGACCGTGGGCGCTAGGAGGCTACACATAGGCTTTGAACATGAAGAAACTATATTGTAATCTAAGATCTGGCTGTAAAGCTTAGCTGCCAAGCCATAAACCTAAATAAAAATAAAGCATATCCACAGAGTAGTCTGTGTGAATATACGTCTGTATATTATATATAGTATTATAAATCCTCGTGGCGCCCCGGTCCTTAAAAAAGTACTTCAATGAAATGGGGAATAATGAATAAAGCCCAGCACCAAATCCAATTTCGTCAAATGAACGCCCAGGGTACTATACTACCCCAACTTTAACCATTGCTACTAATTCCAATTTAGCACCTTTTTATAAAGATGTCTCCCAACGTATGTTCGAGGTATTTGTGTGTCTAAGACCAAGCAACAGTGCCAACAACAACAAAAGAAATTTGTCTTTCTTGACTTAACATCGAACAAGATCGCCGTGTGTGAAAATAAATCTTAATTTTTTCATGAAATTTTTACGATTTGTATTGATATCCTTATCAAAAATAGGTGTTTATATACTATATTTGCTGCTTACATCAAAACTTTATATGGATCTGAAATATAGTGAAAATTATCTTAATTCTAAATTTAAGACCTTTTAATAGACTTTTGGGTTAATAAGGATTATCATAATTATTTCGAATGTTTTAAATAAATAATAATAAAATAAACATTTCTATTAATTTTAAGGGATTTTATTGTTTATTAAGATTATGAAATTGGTTTTTAAGTTTAATTTCATTTTTAATTATTTGAAGGTAGTTGGAAAAAACTGATGTTGTATTGTTGTTTTAAGTTTAGTGCTTTTGACCTAAGGGCCTACCAAAAGGAAACCTATTTTTGTCCTTCTCCTAGTTCACTTGATACAAGAAAAAATATCATACTTGTGAGATTAGTGTAAGTTACAATTTTTAAAGTTCAAAGTCTTGGGTTTTCGCAATTGAAACCTTTTTTAAGTACTTTGGGCGTGTAATACTTGAAGGGCTTTAAAAACTTGGGCGTCAGGAGGCTATCCTCCTAACGCCCGGGTTTTCATTAAAGTACTTTTTTAAGGACCGTGGGCGCTAGGAGGCTATGGTAGTTGTGTATTATACGTGTCCCACAGGCTACGTTCCATTGGGGATTCACAATGACCACGTTCACGACCGCGATTTTTCCGCTTCCACTTGCTTGCCGGCGTTACAATCGTCAACCCAAGTGGAACGGTTATTCGACCCACCTTTTGACATGAGTCGTTGTGTAATCAAAAATGATGACGTCATTAGTTTCTTGTAGCTCACAACGCCCAAAATGCTCCGTCAGCCGTTCCACCTGGCAACCGCGGTCGTTATGATCGTGGCGAAAACGTCACTAATGATGTCATTCATCATTTTCAATCACACAACGTTCACAACGACCCATGTCAAAAGGTGGATCGAATAACCATTCCACTTGGGTTTACGATTGTAATACCGGCAAACAAGTGGAACGGGAAAAATCACGGTCGTGAACGTGGTCGTTGTGAGTCTCTAGTGGAACGTACCCATAGTAGGTGTATGTCCTGTATGTGTATTGTATAAAGTGGAGTTTTTGGCGGGAACTGAAAGGGGACGTTGTGCTGTGCAGTTTTATTTTTTTTTAAATGTGTAAAATTACTCTAAAATGAACAATAGTTGTAGGATATTGATAGTTTTTGAGTAATAATTATGTTTTTGTGAGAAATGTGAACTGTATAGCCAAATGTGGCTTTTCGAATTTTCAGAAGAACTCCGTTGGATGGCGTCGATTGTAGCCTACAATACAACTGCGCCTGGCTTAAAGGCCTAGTTGCCAAGCAATAAACATAAAAAAAATTGTATAAAATTGTACAATGTACAATTGTTGTAGATCGGTGTATAGGTAGTAATATAACTTTAAACGTTTATCTTTATCCATTTAATGGTACAACGCAATTCAAAATGCCAGGAGTAGATCCAACACTCAGCGATGAAGAATTCATAATTGCCAAGGCCAAGAATGCTCAAAAATTTAATATGCACTCTGCAAATGCTTGGATGTTAACGGCGAAGACATTATTTCCTACGAATTTTAATATTCAATTCGAAGCTTACCTCATGGAGAAACAATCGGGTAATATACAGGAGGCTGCTGAATGCTTTACTTCACTTATGATCTCCAGACAGAACATATCAGCATTATTACCAGAAATATCAGCTATAGCCAATGCTCTCCGTTCAAATGAGGGTAGTTTTTTGAGCCAAATGTTTGACAATATAAGTTCAGACATTCAATTAACTATACTTAAAACTAGTGTTGAAAACAGTGATGATACAATGGAACATTGCAAATTATTAGTTTTATTGTTGAAGAAGTTTCCACAACTTGGAGTTGACAGTTTAGTAAAAACTCTGATTAATGCTGAAAAATTTTTCTATGACAATAGATATGCCCGGCTATTGGTAGTAGAAACATTACCTCTTCTCAGTTCATTAGAATCACCACGTTTGTTGCAAAGATTGTTAGTAAAAGCAATTGATTTTTACAACTCTTATGTTTATGATGAGACTGAACATGACATCACAGATCCATGGCAGAGATTATATGGTGTTTTAGACCTTTTAGGGAGACAACTGGGCTGGGATCCCTATCTTGTCTATTATGGGAACAGCTTGAACAAAGAAGCATATTTCCAAAAATTATCAACACTAAGAAATAGTGATGACTGTAGACAACTTTTATATTGTGGTATTACATTCTTTTTGAGATCATTGTATGAACAAAAATCATTGAAAGGAAATCATATTTTAGTTGAAGCATTATCTGATCCAGATGTGCTACAAAATAAAAGGAGAAAATGTGATATTGAGGTGACTGGTTTGTCAGCGCATCAATTCCAAGCAGCTGCTAATTGCTGGGAATTACTACATAATAATGATGTTATATCAAGAGAATTTACAAAGTTAGTGAATCAACTACAGGTCAAACCTTGGTCTGAAGGTTTTGCTGATGAATTAGCTCTATATAGGGGAAGATATGATGATGCAACTCCACCTGAGACTGTAAATACATTAGCGGCATATATAGTCAGAACATCTATAAATTTTTTCCAAAAGAAATACTCTATGTGTGTGGACAATATACTGGCAGCTTTACTTCAGCTTCCTAGTGTTGAAGGGATGCTGGAGCCAGAGCTAATAGTTGATGGTAAACATCGGCATTTACATTTTTTGCCTTTGACAAAAGTAGCTATAGTTCATTACTTTTGCACACTATTAATAAGGATATTAATGAATTCTGAAAATAAATCTGATTTAACACATGGACATATATTAGTATTGATGCAACTTGGCTGGCCTCAAGAAGAAGTAATATTTCTACAAATCCTTGATTTTATCAGGCAAAGAGGAGTCTTTCATTATCACCTATTTACTACCTATATTATACAAATTGATATGTTAGAAGAACTCAGCTATATTTGGAATGAGCAAGGAACCAATATAGTTCTTGATATCCTACCAAACTCGCAGCAGCATTTAGGCCAAAGAAGAATTGGTACTCGTGGTGCTGACAAAGGAGTTAAAGAGGATTTCAAACAAGCTATGAAAGCTCAAGTGTCACGAAGCAATGAGTCTTTAATTAATCTTATTATACAATTTATAACTTCTGAAAGAACATTTGCATAAGAAAAAACTTGCTTGATTTTATTTACTATTATTGCATTTGTTGGTATACAGCCTATTCATATATCAAAATTGAGGGGTGTTTTGAGTTTTAAAACAAAATCCACTAAAATAACCTTTGGGACATTTTCATTATTTTTAAACCAAAAGAAAGTTATATAAATTTACTTTGCAATAATAAACATGTGAATTTTCATGTCATCAAAATACACAGTAAATTTAGTCTAAAAGTAATGTTAGTTACAAATACCATTAAAATAACTAATGTTAATCAAAATCCTCTGAAATAATTTGAAACACATGTGTTATAGTTATTGAGTAGCATAGTTGTTCTTGTCGTGTTACTTTTTAAAGTTAATAATTGATTTTGTTATGTACCCTCTTATTTCTGAACGATACAATCGGCCATTTCCTTAATTGAATCATAATGTTATATTTTTATTAATTCGGTAATTAGTGCCTGTTTTGTATAGAGTAGTTGTTTATAATTTACAATAATTTTGTTACAATATTTATCTTTTGTATAATGTGATAACTGTGTACACATTATAATTCAAACCTCTCAATTGTATATAGACGGTATTCAGTACATTTTATTTTCATGTTGGCAGACGTGATCGATTTATACTGTTTGACTTATTTTATTGCATATAAAACTAAGTATAATATTTTATACAATATCTTATATAAAATATTATCTGAAATATCCAAACAACAATAATGTATTAAATTCTTGTCATGCATAATCCTTTAATTAAAATAGTTTATGAATGACTTAAATCCACTATCGGTTATGCCAATATGCTAAGTTTCATGTACTGTAAAATTGGGGTGATGTCGAGGTGTTCTAAGAATGCTTGTCGAGTTTGAATAGTCATTAGTCGGTGTATGAAATATCACAAACTACTATGGATACTATGTATTGAAATATGTTAAAACCGTAAGGTTCTGTGAATATAAAGTATTGTGACCAGTTGTTCTTCTTTTACTACCATAAACCCTTCTGAGTTGTTGCAAGTATTACACGTGCCTTATAAAACAGTATGGCAATCTCTCGAGTCGTAAGAAAGTCCTCGTCGTGACATACGCGAGTGTGGTCTTCGCACATGCCAGCGATACTAACATTTGGAGTGGAAAAAGACCAGAACAGATTTACGCGTACTTCTGTTGTCGCTCCGCTCTATATGCGGAACGTCGACCTGCATCGCGACCTGGACCTCCCCTCCACCAAAGACTTCCTAATCTCCCTCTCTCGCAATTTCTTTGAACGAGCCCCCCATCACCCGAACCCTCTGGTGACGGAAACGGTCAATTATAATCTCGCACCGAACGCTCCCATGACCCAACGTCAACCTCGCAATGTACTCATTGACGAGCCAGACAAAATCACCCAACTCCTCATAATATTGAATCCCCCTTCCCGTTCAGCCTGGCATAACAGACGTCAAAGTGCCTACGGCCCTTTTTTTTAAGCAGTGGAAATCCGTTTGAGTACTAAGCCGCGACAAGGGCAATACCTGCCCCTGCCTACCTGCCGACCCCCCGGGGGGGTCGGATAAGTCGCGACCCGTGTGTGGGTTCGCTATTACCACACTCCAGTTAGGGATACCCACTAAAATCACACCTACTTATTAAGAGCTAATACTAGCTAAGACTAGCTTAACCGTATTGCTGGAGAGTTTCTTCCAACGCTGCTACTCTACCAGCTGAAACGTTGCGAAGCGGTAGTAAAGACAGACTAGGATCAGCTCCGCTGGCGGACTCAATGTCTCGTACTCAATCGTATCACTTCAACCTGTTGGCTTAACTCGTTCAGTCTTTTACGGCCCAATCCGATAGAGTCACCCCCTCGCAGCGTTCGAGCCGAGGTCGAACCTCATAGGAGGTGCCTCCTCGAGCGCGGTGCTCCGGGCTGAACGCCCCGCTTCCACGGAGTCCGGAAGCTCACCAAGCCCTGTCTATTCTATTCTAGCAAGACCGCATTCACCCAGACAATGATCACGTACTCTGACCTTAGCCAAAAAGACTGGCGTGCATATAAATCCTTATCTAGGCGAATGATAGCTGAAGTCATCTTTTTGGGGAGATTACGAAATTTGAAATACCATGGGGATTGAGCCAAACGAGGTTGAAGTTGCCCATAATATTTGCCTTTAGATTGACGGGGTTGGTGTCATGAATCACTCCAAGATTTAAGCATTTGAGATTTGGAGAGGGTAAGAAGGTCCTTGGGGAAACAGTTGTTGAATTTTTCACAGCCTGAGTAGACAGCATGTTTGGCACAGTTATCTGGCGTCTCATTTCCACTAATTCCTGAGTGGCTGGCGATCCAAGCTAGAACTACTTCTAAGCTCATGTCGTGACAGCGATGAAGTATAGCTTTTATTTGCAATGAAATGGGAAATATATTGTTACATGCCGTCAAAGATAAGCGCATAGCTGGCTGTTGAAAGCGCAGTTTATTGTCTTCCTCCGGGGGATTAAGGAATTCCTTTGTGTTTTGAATTTGTAATTAAGAAAAACATGCTATTGTTTTTCTACTTGTTTTATAACCACCATTAGCGTCGAACTAATCCTTATTGTTATTGTTTTCGACTTTGTGGCCGTTCGCAGGTGTGCAAATTACTATTTCTCAGAAACTCAGTGTGCACGGCCAATTTCTTTGTACTGTGTAGTTAGTATAAGACGATGCCCGAATGGAGGGATGGGCAGTCAAGCGACGACTACGAGACGAGTAAGACATTTGTAGTACTCTCGATTAGCAATATAGACGACGGACTTTACGCGTGTCGAATTGCACTGAATCGTGCCGTGTGAACTGGTTGCATCCAGTTTTATTTGTATTTGTTTTACACGTGTTTGTACAGTTCTAATAAACCCTATAGTAGTTCCAACGGAATTTTTAATTCGAGTCCTGTAGCTCGTAACAATATTCTTAGATCGAAAAGGAGACTTAGCAATATCTTGTAGACAGCTCAAGGAATCAGTGAAAATAATTGACTTTCTGATCCTGTGTTTGTGTTTATGACTCTATTTAGAGTGTGGCTTCAAGGATGGCAATTGCCTCACCAGTGAAAACCGAATTGTCAGTGGGGAGTTTATAATTAAGAATTATTTTATATTTAGGTATCCATACAGCAGCACCAGTGGGCCATTTAGAGAAAAATTTGAAGCATCTGTAAGCATTGGAAGCCAATCAGGCCATTTTTCAAGTAAAATAAAATAAATAGCTGATTGGAAGCTAAAGAATGTTTTTCGATACCAAAATCAAATATAATTCTTGGGCGAAACATCAGGTTTTTAAAATCGGTGTCGAATAATGGGTGCCTGTAATTTTGAAAAGAGGAACGACGTACACACCATGATCAAATATCTCAAATAAACGTGCATGTATGAAGAGGTTAATGAATGTAGACGATGCTAAAGTTGTATGTCAGGATCGTCACAAGTGGAGATCCATAATCTCTGCCTACCCCCATGGGAAACAGGCGTGATAATATGTATGTATATATTAGAAGAAAGGTTTTTGAAGTGATTGAAGGAGTTTGAAGAGGAAGGCTCTTGTAATTCCACTAGGGAGAGGATACAGTCAATTGGGATAGATTGTCAAGGTTTTCAGGGATATGGTGGTGGGATAGCTGAAGAGCTTTATAGAAGAACCTGTCAGCAAACAGCTGTGTATGCAGAGTAAGAGGAAGTTCCAGGCATTCGACTTGCAGAGCATTGGCGGGGGACGACCCCACGGCGCCGGTGATGATTCTTAAGCATTTAGCTTGAATACCGTCCATTTTAGGTAGAGTAAGTTTATTACAAGGCTCTAAAAAGAAGCAGCCGTAATCAAAATGGCTCCTGACTATTGCGTTATAAAGGAATTTTTGGTTCTACGGATGTGATCCCCATTTCACTCCAGAGAGCTCTAAAGACGTTAACATTTTTTCCGTTTTCTCAGATGTATTTTAGATGAGAGATGCCAGAGCGCTTCGAGTCTAGATAAACCCCTAAAAATTTCACAAAATCGACTGTTTCAATGGGCCTATTATTCACTTTTTTTTTATCAAAAACAGGAGGAACTTTTTTTTTGAAAAGGACAGAATATGATCCAGCAGCCATGAGTTAAAGTAGTATAGCGCGGAGTTTAAACGGGAACTAGCGTCCGAAAACGAGTTTGATGAAGCATATAAGGCGATGTCATCAGTATATTGCACTATATTGCAGAAACAATTTACAGAGGTATCTAGGTCTACAGTGTATATATTATACAGAATAGGACTGAGGATAGAACCATGGGGGAGAATCTTCCACACGAGCTTTGGGGAAGATAATTTACCATCAGGAGATCGAACCATAATGGACCGTTCCATGAAAAATTCGCAAATGATGTTTATCATTCTCACAGGTATACTCAGCTTGAGCATTTTTTGTCTGAATAGGTGGAGATTGACACTGTCATAAGCGGATGTAATATCTAGAAATACACCAACAACATGTTCATTACGTCAAAAAGCGGCTCGTATG
Organism: Dendrolimus houi; assembly: GCA_039645545.1. Lineage (NCBI taxonomy): Eukaryota > Metazoa > Arthropoda > Insecta > Lepidoptera > Lasiocampidae > Dendrolimus > Dendrolimus houi. The sequence continues at coordinate 14,293,871 of CM077126.1, read as the reverse complement.
TTTGTGGTGAGAAAGCTTAAGCTGTGCATAGTCCCTCTTCCTCTTCTGAACCCAAACTGGCTTTTAGGTAGTCTTCTAGTAGGTCGCGATTTTCGATGATCTATTCTAGACGATTTTTAATGAGGTGGTCCATGATTTTTGTTAAGATAGAAGATAGTGCTATAGGGCGATATGAATTTAAATTTGAAGGGTTTTCCAGATTTTAATATTGGAGCAATAATTTGGGTTTTCCATGAAGAAGGAGTAGAACCGGATTTAAAGATGTTATTAATTAGATAAAGAAAATAGACTTTAACAGAGTCAGACGTTTTAGAAATAAATGAATATGGTATACCATCAATTCCTGGAGTTGAATCACGGAGGTGGTCTAAGGAACATGACAGTTCTGCAAAAGATAACTCTGTATTAATTGCATCAAGAATAGAAGACGCGAGGGTTGGTAATCTGAGTTTAGGTGGAACATAAGGAGGAGCAAGTTTGTTGCTAAATTAGTGGAGCCAAGAAGGGTCGTTTGTTGTAGAGTTTGAATTCATTTGAAATTTACGAAATGTTTTTATTTTTCACCATGTCAGGGCCGAAGGAGTTCTACGAGATAGGCCTTCACAAAATGATTGCCACCCCAAGCGTTTCTTTTTGCGAAGCAGTCGTTAAGAACGGGAAACACTTTTTTTAAATCCAAATAGTTGGATAACTTTGGAGTCATTATAAATTATGATTCTGCAAGTTTTCGCTGTTTGGCAATGCTGGAATATTCAGAATGCCACCATGCTGGAGAAGGAATTTTGGACTGGGCACAGTTCTTCAAGAGAATGGATTCTGCTGCCGTTGAGTTGGAGTTCCATTATTTAAGATGCAGAAAAGAGTATGAAGGATTTCAATAAACTGAGATGAGATAGAATCACACATGGGTGCGCCCCATATTGAAATCTCCCTGAATAATCATAGGATCACGGAATGATGATAGTATAGATGACAGAAATGACTGAAAAAACCTGTTCTACTTTCTGAGATAACCTTTACATACATCTATCCCACTATCCGGGATGAAAAGTATCCCTTGTCCACCGTCATTATTAAATTACATATATACCGAATTTCAGCCAAATCGATGTAATAGTTTTTTCCGTAAAAGCAGAACAAACAGAAAGACAAATATATTTTTATCCCGGAAACTATCCCACTTTCCGGGATAAAATGCATCCTATGTTCATTATCGGCATCGAATATATATATATATATATATATATATATATATATACACATACTGAGTTTTAGCCAAATCGGTCTAGTAGTTTTTTCCGTGAAAACGGAACAGACAGACAGACAGAGTTACTTTCGCATTTATATTAATATATACCTATATATGGATTCATTGTTGTTCCATAATACAATTACATCATTTTAATAAAGTTTACCTCTCTAAAAATTGTTGAAAGATAAAAAGAAACGCTCAGCCTGAGGAGGATTCGAACCCTGTACCTCCTAGTTACTATTGCGCTCGGTAAACCGTTGAACTAAAGTCGCTTAGGAAGTTATCTCAAAATTTCAATACCCATTAAGCGTATAAACGATCTGTCTCACTGTAGAATATTTTGTCTCGCTCTCGTGCTCGTCAGCCTTAGAATGAAATAAATTGAATCAAGTTGGTATGGACGCGGTGCGCGTAGGTATGTTCAGTTGTAATATTTCGCCACGCTCAGTTTTATTAAGCGCTGTTCCATCGAAGTAAATATTGGCCGTGCGGGGTTAATTTTCTGAAACACCGATTTGAATCAGGTCAACATAGCCTATTAACAGTAACAAAAAAGCAAATAAGAAATATTTGTACGACATTTTGAAGTCGGTGCCGAGTAAATCATAAAAAAAACAACAAAGCAAAATAAAGTATTTTTTATGTTTTACTTCACATCGAGTTCAAGATGTTCTAAAAATATATATTTTTTTGGTTTTTAGATACTTTTAAAGTCGATTTCTTTTTGCTAGGTATTTTTTTATTATTTTTCATTTTTATAAGTACTTACTTCTTTATACTTAAATACTGTCCTCTAGAAATTATTGCATAACGCCGTCCACCGAACAATAAAGTGTATAGGTCTTATTCAAAGGGAGTTAGTTTGAACGCTCCTTTAAGAACCTTAGAGAAGGGTTCAAACTTACTCTAACTCTATGAATAAGAACTATAGGGTTTCCATTTAAGCCAGTAATGTATTTTCTATCAATTGTAGGGTAAAAGACTGAATAGTAAAATATAAAAACCAGCTATTAATTACACAATCCAATGTATGAAAATAATAAGAACAGCTATAGCATTGCTCAAAAGAAAGTTTTATTAATTAATCTTCTTACATAGTATTTCCTAAATTGTGCAAATTATTTAACAAAATTGATAAGAAAAGTATTCTGATTCATCTACGAACTCCCTTCATATGTACCAACAGCTAACAATAAGTTTCGTCGTGTAAAATGCAAACATTTAATGGGGGAATTCTTTGTTGGGTACGACCTCAATAGGAATTTATCTTCTTTTGCAGCATTATTGCTTGCTACTTCTTCTCCAATGGCTTCATCCGTGATGGCTGTGAAATCCCATAACTTCACATTGCAGTCAATTGAACCTATAAAGACAATTAAAATTGATTTAGAACGGTGTTGAAGGATGAAAGTTTTAATTAATGTCCAACAAAAAAATTTAGCTTTTAGAAATGCATAAAATTTATACTAGATATTGTAGGGCCACGTTATAAAGCCAGTTTTGAAGTTTCATATAAATACTGACGAACTAATTTTGTAACAGTATCAAACTAATTTATATAAAATTAGCTTATTTAGCTTATTTACACCATAATTAGCTTATTTCTGTAGAAACATAACACATGACGACGTTATGTTTGCCAACACTTTTTTTCTCTTAAATATTAGTGACGTAACCTGGAGATTGATACATTATAATCGAAAAGGTTTAACATAATTCGTAATTAAGTTGTGCATATTTTGTACATCCTAAAGATAACCGAGGCAACGAATATAGAAAATTAATATTATTTTTATGATATCCATAGATTTGCAAGCATGACTGGAAGAGTTTGCTTTAAGCAATAAAATGAGTAAGTTCTTGCTGTTCAGTCCGCGCACAATAAGGGTTCCGTAAAGATGACAAATGTCCACTGTTTCCATTTGGCTACAGAACCATAAAAGTAGCATTTAATTCAAAATTCTAAATGAAAATTGTCGTAAAGTGCATTTTTCTATGGGGGTTTTTGTATGCACTTATTAATTCAATGACTTACGATACCATAAATGATGCATATCCGTAATTTTTTTTAAGGATCCGCAGTAACTGTGGTAAACGTGGAACTCTTATGAGATCATCATTTTCCAGCATGTTTGTCCGTCTGTTTATAAGTGTTTGTCTGTCACGGTCATTTTTCTCCGAAAATAGTGGGCCTATGGCTTAGTGACGGAAAACCCACTAAAACTTTTCGGTTTTCCATTATTCGCCTTTTGCCAGCGTTCTGGCAGGCGTCAGCCGACATGGCCACGTTCAGCCGAATAAGGTCCTACAGAATAGGGAGTGCGGAACAACTCCACTCCCTCACCGGGCAGCCTTAAATGCGGACGGACCCACACCTGGATTTCGCCCGGGGCTTTTACTCATGATGCCGGAGTCTTCGTCTACTAATATAATAATATCTCATATTCTTTCTGACTACCCCAATTAGATGTAAAAAAAATAATAATAATCAATTGTTGTATTTTAATCGATTCGGTAATGTTTGATTTCCTATATCGATTCCAATTTTTAATCGTATCATTATCGATAGTTCTCGTAACTATAGAAAGCAATTTGATAGATGTCAAAAGTGGCATTATAATAATAATAATTTATTTATTTCAGACACAAAGATTCGTAATAACAATTTGTACTGTTAAATTAAATATTAAAAATTAGTAAATATCCATCAGTCAGTCAGTTCTTAATTGTAGCATTTTGTTTCCATATATTTTACGTTAAGTTAATTATTCTACGCAGCAATCTGCAACCAGCGCCAATACATTTTTGTTTGGTGTAGCCCGCTAGGAATGGCCGCAATTATACTATTTCTACACTATTTCTCTCAACCCTGGTCAAGAAATTTGCAATGCGAGTTCTCCATATAGCACAAAACGTGTTCGATATAGCCTCAACAAACATATTCAAGGCACTACAGTATCTTTTAAAACCCATTTGGTGTCGAAATATGTTATTATATTGAACACGTATGTCATCTAGAGAAGCCTTGTTCATTCCGTCCAGAGCTGACAGGTGTAGAATGTCTGGCAAAACTTCCTGAACAGATATATTTTTGTGTCATTACTAGCTTTAAAAAATCTTCCGGCCAACATGTTGCCACACACTGAGAGGCGTCTTCTTTGTCTTTCTATATCGTGGTCATCCTTTCTATCAGAAGAAAGAATATGCTCAAGTTATTTGAACGTGCTGACCATTTTCACAGGCTGTCCACCGATGTACACGCTGCCCTTCTATAGTAAGTAGTATGACATTAGTGTTGAAATTTTCACAATGATAAAAATGATACGAAAACGTCAAAATTTTACTCTCCAATTTAAAAATAAATTATCTAAGCTCCCCTTGTTATCCCGAAATGTAATGCAGTAATAAAATTCAAAAGTGAAATTGAAAAAAGACTGTTAAAGTGGTTTGGTTATGCAGAGAGAACGGATGATAGGAGATTGACTAAACATGTGTATGACAACAACTGTGGTCATACACAACATAATGTTTAGTAGTTTGAAAATTGAATGGCGCCTTAAAATTTAAACGACTGTTTTCACAGCTGCGTTAACGACACGGATTTTTAAATGCTTATATTGAAAAAAGTGTTGCGAATTATTTTTTTTATTCACTGATTATAGTCTCTGGGACGTTGTTTTTATCTGTATTATATAGGTTGATGCTTCTGTATGGTATAAGATATATATATGGGCAATCCCCGGCCCCCGGGCCGGATCCGGCCCTCCACCAGCGTCAATTAGGCCCGAGAGATTCAGAAAATTCAAATAACGATATCAATAATATTACTAAGCGTACGTAGTGAAACGCCACAGATCTGTTAGAAATAGTCGTTAAAGACAGATAAACATTCGGGAAGCCGCCCGATGCGAGTGAACAACTCTCGTAATACGATCGAGAGTATTCTAGATGCTTATTGGGGGTAATATATAAACCGCTCAGCGCGCGTGTCAATACATTACTTCTTAACAACTGGTAAAGTTCGCATCGCATTTTCGCGTACGGTCAAGAGTACGACACGGGAAATATTGCAGCAAATTCTACCAACATATCTGGTTTAAAAATGCGGAAAGTGGACACAGAATGTCGTCAACTCCAAGACAAGTGGGCTGATGAATACTTTTTATCTTGCACAGTGGTAAACCTATGTGTTTGTTGTGCAATGACACAATTTCTCTTTTAAAAGAATACCAATATGAAGCGGCATTACTCCAGCAAACATTTAGCTCAATATAATTTACACAAGGGCCAGTTAAAAATGGATAAAATTAAAAAGCTCATTACCGATTTAGAGAAACACCAACAAATGTTCCATTCACAAAAATCAAATCTAGATAGTGTTGTTAAAGCTAATTTTATAATTAGATGATGATTTGTGGTGTGACAGAAGATGAATGTCAGACTAGAGTGTGGAAGGAAAAGAAATACTGTGCCGACCCTAAATAATTGGGATGGGGTGAAAGAAAAGAGAGAAAAGAAGAAAACGTTTGAGAAAGTGAGCTTATCGCTTGTTGTTGTTGTTCGACGTATAGATATGATGGTTAGCGATATCAAAAAAACATTGACCGATAAATTGGCTGATTTTCAAGCATTTTCGATTGCTTTGGATGAGAGTACAAATTTATCTGACACAGCCCAGTTACCTATACGAGGCGTTGGGTGACGAATTTCTAATGACAGGGGAATCAATGGCTTTACGGCCCATACAACGGACCACTACTGGAAAAGATATTTTTACCGAGGTGCAAAGTACTTTTGAGCAATATAGTTCGCAGTGGTGTAAATTAGTTGGGAGTGTGTACAGATGGTGTGCCTTCTATAGTCGGTTCACGAAAAGGTTTTATCGGAATTCTGAAGGAAAAGAGCAACCGCAATAAATGTGCAAGAATGTGATTTAATAATTCCGCATTGCATTATTCACCAACAAAACTTGTGCTCTAAGTCCATTCGACTGAAGAATGTTATGGCTGTGACAGTAAATACCATTAATTTCATTAGATCCCGCGTCTTAACCATCGCCAGTTTGGAGCATTTTTGGATACACTCTCTTCAGAACACGATGATATAACATATTTTTGCGAAATAAGCTGGCTAAGCAAAGGTAAAATGCTAAAATAAAAAGGTTTCATGATCTTAGAGAAGAAATAGCTGATTTTATGGAAATGAAAGAGAAAACATTGCCACTTTATGATTCAACTTGGCTTTGTGACTTGGCATTCCTTGTGGACAACATCACATGACACTTAAACGACCTGAACTTGAAGCTTCAAAAACAAGGGTTATCAATTACCCTTGTTTTTGAAGCTGTTTAGGGTAATTGGTAATTGTGATAAGACCGCATATTGTCTTCATTCATTCATTCATTCATTGCTAACGATTTGGACTTGCTTTATATGTGGCTTTTGAAAGTGTTGTGAATGAAATATGTGGCCTTTCGACATTTAATTGAACCGCCTATGTATGTTATAATTTGTATGTATATGTATAAAAATGAATTTTAATATCTCATACCCGAGGCGAGTATGGTTCCGTCCCGACTGAAGGCCAAAGCGTGCACGGGTGCGGTGTGAGAGGGAGGCAGTAGCGTGGCCGGCAGCCCCGTCGCCACGTCCCACACAAGCACCTCCCCGCCACTGCCGCCGGACGCCAGCCATCTCCCGCACACCGAAAACGACACCACAAACACTGTTGTCTGCGAAATAATTAGTTGTCTTACACTTCTCATTTTCAAATATAGAGTCACAATATAAGTATATTACACTAATTAAAAATTATATTATTGGTAGGGTGTTTGCCCGACTGGATAGCTACCACCCCTGATCCAGAGTATGTCGCCATAACAACCTTGAGTTGTGTTCCGGGATTAGTGGCCAGGTTCCAGTCTTCCTTAAAGAACAGCAGCGCATTTGTAGCACCTTTGGTGTTGCAAATGTCTATAGGCGATGGTAACCGCTTCCCATCAAGTGGGCCGTCTGCCTGTCTACTGAACTCATGAAATAAATAATAAAAAAATACAATATTAAAGTCCCACTGTTGAAGTAGAAAGAGAGACTGTATACTGCCATGCTTCTTTAATGCCGGGTTTCTATATCAATATATATTTACTATCACGTGTCTTACTGGTAAATCGTATGCAAAAATATAAACTTCATACAAGTAACATCAATTTTCTACCACTGGTAAGGTAAAAGAATAGAAAACAAAATAGAAACCAGGCATAAAGCGGATCGACGAGTTAGTTAAGTCGGTAATCTCGATGTGCAGATTTCATCATGATGCTTTCCTTCACCGTCAAGACATGGTACATGTAACAAAAAATATTCGAATCATTGAAATTGATTTATTGTTTTGATTTAATATCCTAATTTGATTTCCATACAAAATTTAAGCCTCGTGAATTGTTTTTACTCAAATCTCTTATATACAACAGGATATCCTTCTTTAAGCCCATACTAAGAATGGCTTGAAGTTACAACGAAGTAGTTTGCTACTTCGTTGTAACTTCAACTTCAAGTATAATCTAATCGTCACTCACTTTAAGTCAATGTTTCATTTATCTTTCACCTATTGTGTTTAATAAAGTTATTTACATTAAAATATGAAAAGTTCATTAGAATCGTGTTTACTTTTATTCAGATAAGTTTTTGTTTATTCATAATACGTAATTTGTTGTCAAAATTTGGTGATAAATTACCTTGTGCCCTGTCATGATGCGCACTTGCGCGCCAGTCAAACAGTCCCACACACGTATTGTTCTGTCACTGGAGCCAGATGCAATGTAATTGGAGTTTGGATGGAATTGGATACACTGCAAACATTTATCTTTATTAAGGTGACGATTAATATTTATATAGAAACTAGGATATGCCCGCGACTTAGTCCACGCTCGACTTGAAATTCCCGGGATAAAAATATCACATATTTTATTACATAAAATTTGCTATCGATCAAATTTGTGAAAAATCACATTGGAATTAGATTATTTTTTCAATGTGACCAATTTAAATAATTCCCAGAAAAGCGCAGATTTTAAGTCTATGAATTTGCTGTCGATCAGCGACAAACGCATCGAAATGGGCCCAGTAGTTTTTACGTTAATCCCGAAGAAACGGACCGACAAATCTAAAAAAAATCCATCGTGTTCTTTAGGCTTGTGTAGTACATGTACTATGTACTAAAAGGAATGAATTCCCGACACTGAATTGAACGAACTATTCCTTCTCCGTTTTAGGACATCTTTCATTTAGTACTTCGTCGTTCGTGATCGTATAGAATAGTCTGAATTCGCGATGTATTCTTTGTCACTGGTACTATACTACGAACTGTCGCACGACAAACACGGAACGCGGCTGACTGACTGAACGAGCAGCAACGATATGATATCAGTGCATGAAAGAGTGAGATGCATGATAATATTCATTTGCCAACTTTGATCTCTGATAACTCTGATTCATGAAGCTATTTTGAACTTTATGTTCATATAACTACTGCTTATTTTATTTTTTATTTTTGAATAAACATTTTGCGAAATTGTCTTTATTTTTAAAAAAATATTTCAAATATGTTTCCGATTACCGAGCTGGGACCAAATTGAACCATAAGATGGTAAATCTTACAAAATTTTGAATCTTATATAATGCATTAAGAAAAAAATATCACAGATATTTTAATATCTAAATAACATGGGTAAAAAATAAACGGGTATTGATTAGATTGACAGTCCTAAGCCTGCAAAGTATGAAGGAAAATCAAAATATAATTCTTATTCGTTCAGTGTACTAAGCTGTACTAAATGTACTAAAACACCGAACTAGGACATCTGACAAATTGTACTAGTACGGATCGCTCCGTTCAGTGACCGAGCAAGAACAAGCCTAGTGTTCTCCATCGTTTATATTCTATTCTAGTTTTTTCTCAATGGTTTCAATGTACAGACACGGCATTTTTATAATATTATAGAAAACTTTTAAAATGGTTAATTTTGACAAAATTACTAGTGGCAACACTATCTTTTAAAAGTGTAACTGACGAGATACGAAGAAACAAAAGCTGAAACTCTTGTATACAAATCAAACCAGAACACATAAAAACTGTAATTGTAACATCATTACTTTTATAATGATTAAACAGGTATAATAAAGAGAAAGTACTAAAGTCCGTGCATACACCGCCTGCCCAGCTAATCACGGAACTCCAGTAATTTCTTAAGTGTCTATTACTAAAAATATTTACCTATTTTTTATCCTCCATGTGAAACGGTATCTGGTATTCTTTATTTTATCTACTAATCTCTTATTCATAATAGATATACAAGGTTATAAACTCTTTAAAAGGAGTAATTTTTTTTCATAAAATGTGTTATTCATAACGCATTCTGAATGTGAGTGTGAGTAACTGAACGAGAATTATAAATAACTATGAATGAATTGACTGAAAGAAATCGCTTTTTAGTGCGCCGTCACATTAGGCTACAGGCGTCGCGGCAGCAGCGCGACAGCAGCACATGCCTTCTTATTACAACTACAGCCGCGCGACTTGTTTAGATTAGGGTGGCACACTTCATTCCAGTGATGGATCCCAACGAGGAAGCATCATTGTTGTTTTTGCTGTTTTTGTTTCTCCATAAGTGCCATCGACGTCGCGTTCATAATAAAAAAAGCAATACTGTAATGATCCTTTGCTTCGAAATCGACGTGTGAATAATGGATGTAACAGTATACACAGCGTTGAAAATTTGTAATAATAAAATAATAAATTGTTACACGAGAGGTGAAAGTGACCTTTTTAGGTATGAGATGGTTTGGCGTACGAGCGTAGTTTAAGTTCCTAAATAGGCCTTTCACCCGAGGTTAACACTCTGCTTTTCACTTCGAATGTGACGAAAGTAAATAAAAATTGATTAGTTAAACAAACAATTACTTCTCTAATGAAATCAGGCGTTAAATCCATATTTAAATCTGATCAACTCATGTAATAGCATGCACCGTTTGCTACAATTCCATTAATTCTTCGAAAAGTATTTCTGTAACATACTTCTGTATAAAACTTATAAAAAAAGAACTTGAGATATAAATAGAATAAGAAATATTAAGAAAAACAATTAGCTAAACGTGTTGCTGGGAAGTTTCTTGCCGCTTTTTCTCCTTGAAGTTGTGGTACGCTACCACGACTACAGTTTCAGTTTCAGACGCGTGCGCTAGTCATTAGGCTAGCGTCTGAAACTCAAAGGGCGTGTGTTCGATTCTGGCTGGAACGCATGCACCACTTAGGCAGTTTTCTGACCTAATGTGCATATTGGTACAATTACCACATGCTAACAGCGGTGAAGGAAACATCGTGATAACCGATATGTCAAACCTGCCAAGCCACCTTGGGCAAGCGTGGCGGATATACTGTGCATTCCCCTATAATGGGAGGCCCGAGAGCCCAGCAGTGGGATATTTATAGGCTGTTATTATCATATTATATATATCTTCTTAACAGCAATAACACGTTGAGAAGCGGTGTACATGGAATAGAAAGTAAAATTAAATTTTAACTTGTATGTATGACCTTCGAAAAGTGTTCTCCAGTGGAATTTATTTTGAATAAAACTTTTGAATTTAAATTTGAATTTGAAAATATGTTACATATGAAACAACAAGTAAATTTCTTTTTCTGTGGCATTCTACCAGCCAATATTTTTTGTCACTGATGATAGTATATATTTAGATCAAATTTATGTAAATTAAATAATAATTTAGTGAAAAGTAATTTATAAGTATAAAGTGATGGTACAGGATTCTTGATGTTTTTTACTACAATTTATGCCGCAATTTAACAATGGCTGGGAAAAAAAGTTAGGACATGTCACGCGACAGTCGCGTTGCTTGCGACCTAATGTGAAGCTCTTAGCGATAACGTCGCCCATTGTATCTTTTTCTTCATTTGTTTATCTATGAATTGGTGTAAAATAGAGATTTATCTTCAATCTAAATTTATCTCGTAAGGAAAACAAGGTTTAGTGTTTTTAATAATCGCATTATAAAAGTCTTCTATTAACTTTTTTACGAGCCAACTAACCTTGTATAAATGTAATGAGTAAAGGGATAGATATATGTTATGTATCCATTCCACTATAGTTCTTTCGCGTTAAGAATGTAGTGAGTGTTCATCACTAATAGTGTGAATCATTGTTCGCCGGCCTAGCCCCGCTCCCTAACCAATCAAATCTTTTCAAATTACAAGGTCAAGTTCACAGTGACCAGTTGAAGGCATAGGTTCGAACGCGACGGTTGTGTCCTATAATTGTGTTAACTGATTTATATTAAAAAAAGATGAATACCTTACCAATTCGTAAAAATAAAAGTGATTCGGTAATTCATAATGGAGAGAGAAAAGTAATTTACAATGTTTTTAAGTATTTTAAACAGTCTGATTTAAATGTGACTGTGGTCAGCATAGTACAAAAAACGGCAAATGCATGCGGTGTGTCCAAGAGAACAGTTTATAGTACTCTTAGTGAAAAAAAGGAAATAATACATTGAAATCGACCGACCACGTCTTACAAGAAGAAAATACCATGTGGGATTTAGATGACGCCATGGAACTCGCTGCAGAAAATTATTTTATTATAAATACTAACGAGGAGACTAGTGATAGTGATTAAAATATTAATGACTTAATTTTTATTTTTAACTTTTAAGTGTATTTTTTAAATTTATTAAACTTAATCTTTAAAAATATAATTTGTTTGAATTTTAACACCACTGTGAATACACCTTTACCCTGCAGTTGCACTGACGACTCACTGCATTCTTAACGCGAACGAACTATACAGTCTATTTCAAATAGGATGGTATGGGAAAAATTACGTAAATAGAGAAATAAACATCATGATTAAGTATAAGATTATTATTAAACAGTAACAGGATTAAATATATTTTTATAAAAATAATATTTATTTCTTAGGAAAGTTTACGATAATGCTACAAGTTAAACTTTATGGATGTGTCAGGCATACCGTCTTATTTGAAATAGACTTTAAATGATATAAAAATAAATTGATATATAAATACATCGACATCGGAGAGGTGTCCTACGAATATCCTGAGCGGCTGGTGTTGGTCGGTGGCCCAGAGGCGCGCGGTGCGGTCGTGGCCGCCGGACGCGAAGTAGTGCCCGTGTGGGGACCAGCGCACGTCCCACACGGGCCACACGTGCCCCCGGTAAACCACCACGCACGTCCAGCATTGCAATGACCAAAGTCTTACTGTCCAATTGAATAGATGATACATATTTTACAATCAATTCTAACACTATTATGATATTCTAAGATATGCCCGCGACTTCGTCCATGCTTGACTTGAATATTCCTGCGACACAAAGTACCACAAGCATTTAAAAAAGAATGTAAGCTATCGTTTTAGTGAAAACTGTGCCGAAATAAGCAATTTTATGTACTCGAACAACTACAAACCGCTTCTGGGAATGTTCCCGCGGGATTCCCGGGATAAAAAATATCACATATTTTATTACATAGAATTTGCTATCGATCAGTGAACAAATCGCATTGGTATTCGATTTTTTAAATCTAGCTATTTTAAACAATTCATTATTCAAAAAAGTAGCAGATTTTAAGCCTAAGAATTTGCTGTTGATCAGCGAAAATCGCGTCGAAATAGGCAGTAGTAGTTTTTACGTGAATCCCGAACAAACAGGCAAACCTACAAACAGACAAAAAATCTATTTTTTGGGTAGATTCCTGGCATGGTAAATTTCGTAAGCGAACTTTACGTTATTTACTATGGTCTGAGTGTCTGGGATCGGCCCCAGAGGGTCTATTGTATATTACAAGCCATAATACAAGCGTAAGTTGCTTAACTTAGGATGTAAAATGTGTGTGTTTCTCTGCTGATTAATTAAACATGGTAGACATAATTTTGATTAGTGTTTAAACAATTATTAAATGCGCTACTCGACTCCTACTTGTAACATCATAAATCTCTTCATTCATACAAAATATAAGGCAAATTATTGGCATCCGGCCCTGGGCCCCCAATTCTGCTATTACAGCATTGTTAGAATGGTTGACCACCGGCCTCATAATGTTAGTTATTGTATGAGAAAACAGCCATTATGACGCCAGTGGTCGACCATTTTGAGAAAATTGTAGGCCCAGATTAGCATCCTGTTAAGATATTAAGAAATCTTAATATTATTTTTATTTTGTAACTATATCATAATAAGATTAATGTATGTTTACAAAATACAATCAGACAATCTTATCCTCCACACTTGTTCAAGGCGAATTGGCGAGGTTCACATGAGTTATCTCGCGATGTTTAGGTTTCATTGCGTTATTTTTCTTCCCTATGCTCATAGTAATTGTAACAATATTAAGTCCACATATTTGGTTACAAAAAACATTTAATCGCAAGTGCATAAATCCCTCAGATTTCAAACTTACGTCATTGGAATGAGATGCATATGGTTTAGCCAATGAGTTATTACGATTTATATATGCCTTATATATGCATTGTAATTCAAACAATTAAATAATTAACATTTCTATACAGAACATATAAATGACTAAGATATTTATACAAAACATGTTAATATACTTGAATACAGTTGTTATACAAACTTGAAGAATCTTCAGAGCATGACAACAGCAGTGTTTTAAATGGGTCAAAGGCAACTTTATAAACAGGGCCCGAATGGCCATACAGTGAACGAGATGTATCTCTGTCCTTTTCCTCCATCATTCGCACAAGTACGTCACCTGAAACAGGGTATTGTATTTTAAGCATAAAATATAACGATAATGCAGATAGATAAAGTAGTTTTCGCAATTTGCATATTAAAAAATTTCAAATTTTATTATATTATTCTGTCAAAAAAGTACCGGGAAAAGGTCAATAATACATAAAATGTTACTTATTCATTCAAATTTATTTTATCACCTTCAAAGTATGCTCCTTCAGAAACGATACACTTACGCCAACGAATAATCCAGTCTTCAAAACATTTATTAACCGCTTTCTCCGGAATTGAGTTTAGTTTTCGTCGCGTATTCTCCTTTATGTCCTCTACCGAATGAAAATGGGTGCCACGAAGTGGTACCTAATTTGAGTTTAGGAAAAAGAAAGAAGTCGGCTGAAGCCATATTTGGTGAATAAGGTGGTTGCTCGATGGTATGTGGTCTAAAATTTGTTCACAATGATGGCATTGTGCAAATTTGGCCTTTTTCGTCGAATTTGCCCTCTTAAACGCCGCATAACGCTCAAATAATATACTTTATTTACCATTTGACCTTCTGGTAAGAATTCCGAATGTACAACACCGCGATATTCAGAGAAAACAGTCACTATGACTTTGACTTTTGATCGACTTTCGTTTTCGGTTCAGTTGGAAGGTGCCACTCCGAAGCTTGTTGAATAGTTTGCATGTCAAACTCGTAAACCCACGTCTCGTCACCAGTTACAATGCGTTTCATGTAATGTTGTGGTCAGAATTGACTCGTTCTAGCATGTCCTCAGCGACTCTTATGCGATTAAATTTTTTGAGAAAATTCTGGTCTTCTGGGACTAGCCGAGAGACAACATGTTTCATACCCAAGTGATCATTTAAAATGATACGGATCGACTCGTGAGACACAGAAAGTTCAGCGGCTATTTCTCTCAAACTTGAATGAGGATTTTCAGTTACTATTTCCTTCACTTTTGCGATGTTCTGATGATGATGATATTTTAACTTCAGTTGAAGACGTTGATGGCCTACCAAGGCGAGGCAAATCTTCTAGCATACCTCGACGCCTGTTGAACGCTTTTTACCACTCATAAGCACGTGTTTTTGATTAAGTCGATTCACCGTAAGCCTTCTGTAACATTTTCAATATCTCCGAACATGAAATTCTATTGTCGATGCAAAATTTAAGACAAACTCCTTGTTCGATGTATTTTTGTCCATTTTGAAATTCGCAATACACACTAGATATGATCTAACTAAAAATTTCACTGTGTTTAATTTAATCTAAATGACCGATGCAACTCAAACTTCGCGCCAAAATTAAAAACAGTTGTGCCAATCTAATAAAAAATATATTTGAATTTGATGTCAAACAAATCACCCATTCCCGATACTTTTTAGACAGAATTTATTTTATTAAAAATATATTAGGTTAAATATATTTATAAATTATAAGTTATTATAAAAATACGAAAATGTCAATTTTATATGCTAAATGCAAAAGGGCCTTAATACTCATGACTTGGGAATCGCACTGTCTTCTGATACATTGTGACTTATTACAACTATGAGATTTTTTAAAATTAATATTCAGTAAAAGCACATAGCTAGTATCATTTTGAAGACTTGGAGATAAAAACTGTCTCCCATATTCATAATAGTTACCTGATGTTTATAAGTAAGTAGGGGTTAAAAGTTATCATAAACTATTATTGCTATTATAAATATATACTTTTTAATGAACTTATAAACCTCTGGTAACTATTATAAGTAATATGTAAATATGTCTTGTATTAATAATAATATGACTACCTGCTTCTCTATCAATATCTTGAAGTTTCTCTGCAGATTTCATCCCTCGCAGTTTAACAGGGGTCAGGGTCCAAACCTGGTTGGTTAAAAAGAGCGGAAAAAAATTTATAAGTGCTAAATACCTTTTTACTTAAATTTTGTAAAAGGACAGAATGGTACGCTAAAAATTATAGAGAACAGTTGTGTATTTGAGCTTGTAACTAAAGTGTCATTAGAGGATAGTATTCTTTTTCTATTATAAGGGTAAAATAAATCATTTCTTTATTTACCTTGATAACAGAGTAGCTAAAACCAACAGCTAGCAATGTAGAGTCATCGCAGATGTCGGCGCAAATGGCGGTGTTGCCACTGTTTAGTAGAGTGTAGAAACATATTGATGGGAGGCTGTCTGGACCAAGCTGAATACGTTTCGAGGCTTCTCTTAATGCTTTACCTTTTTCTAACTTATCAGTTTCTTTTCTAAAATTTATCAAAATAATTAATTCTGCAATACAAAAATAATATTAACCGTCTACACCATTTAACATTTGTTTTTTGGTCTAAATTGGTTTATCATAAAAACCAAAGGTTTCAAGTAAAATTTCCAATTAACCATATCTTAAGGTTAAATCTTTGGCTATGTACCAAAACTTACTGGGTGTACAGGCATGTGCATTTCAAAGTTTGCCTAGTTTTTAGACCAAATCACTTGATTTGGTCTAAAATAAGTTTCAAATAATAATACGTCAAAAGCGAGAAAAATTTCATACGTTTTTTTTTTTGTAGCTCTGCCTATCTAAATCTAGTCATGCAGGATTTAGAATCCTTTTAGAGTTATATATGTTTTTACTGAGATATTATTTTTCATTCCTAGTACTGTTTCTTTTATTGCTATAGTGTAAGTAGATTTAAGGGCAATCTTAGTAATAAGCAGCAGCAATACTGATGTCTATTATTTCTATTGGATAGGCCGCTATAATTTTATTTTCGGGTTTATTTGTTTGGTGCCATTTGCGCGCCGAGAGTCAAAGCACTGAATGGGAGTCCCAATGAACAATAAAATTGCTTACGTTAACCATGATATTAGTTCCCGCTACTGTCGTAAATGGTGCTTCAAAACAAAAATATACTTGTCATTCATATGTAGCAACCAATCCAGTGGTAACAATAAAGGTAATGACTGAATTACTTATATTCATTGTATCTAGGTATAGATACTGTGAAGAGAGTAATGACTTAAATTCATAGGCAGAATGATATAGTACTAGAAAAATCAGAATGGGAGTCACTAGAAGAGGGTAAATTAAAAATCCTTTATTTTATCTAAAGGTCTATGTACAATCGAACCAACTGAATCATGACCCACCATAAGGTCATTTTCCTACAGTTGTGAAATATAATTAGGTTGAAATTCGCCTGAACATACATTTCCTTGATAACGAACTTGTTATCATTTTATTAGACATTGACAGTTACCGACTACGTTGTATTAAACAGATCGGAGAGACTCGACTATACTCGTGTGTAACATCTGACAAATGCTATTACGTGCTATTACTATCTCTGTCATTAAGTATATTGGATTAAAGGCCGGTTCCTATATCTTACCGACCATTTATTTGCCTTACTAACGGTTAAAATTTGACGTAATCTCTATACAAGTAATGTCAAAATTCAACCTACGGTAAGGCAGGGAAGTGAATAGTAAGATATCGGAACCGGCCATAAATCGACAAGCCAAAGGTGACACAGGCCAAACCTTTGTATAAGCAACCTTTGATATTAGGGTTATCGTTATATGTTAGGTAGCAGAAATACACAAGTAAATAAAACATTAACAACATTAATGTGGAAGAATTTAAAAATAATAACTTATTTGTTAATTTTATTAATTGGTTTTATTTCAAAGTTAGAAATGGCACCCACTTTACCCTACTTAAACCTAAATCCGGGTATAAGCACCATTGTTTTCAATGAAGTCTAATAGTCGATTACGCATCAACCCGATTAGACGATTGCAGATGTCGGTTCCCCCCCTCATGTAATTCCAAATTTCACTACAGTGCTGCGCAATTGCTTCCTTTGTCCTCTCGTTTCTGTTATCCCACATTTGAACCGTCAAACTCCATAAATTTTCTATAGGGTTGAGGTCTTGTGACCTAGACGGCCATGGAATTAGAGTAATTTCATCCTCATGCTGGGTAAACCAATTCGAGACGATTCTGGCGGTATGTACTCGACAATTGTCGTGAACGTAGGAGAATACAGGGACTTATTCAAGTGGGTACATTATTCGCACTATCGGTAACATTGACTCTTCCAACAAATCGACATACTTTAATGCGTTTTGACGAGGAGAAATTTGGACAAGTTCACCTATGCCTCCGGTAACCATCCAGGCCCACATGTTAGCTGAAATTCGACCAGATAATTGATTAGGCACTACGTGATCCTCTATGTATTGCGTATTGTTATAACGCCACAAAGTTAAGCGACCATGTTGAGAAGATCTAAATGATTTTTCATCTAAAAATATGGCGTCAGTCCAGTCAAAGTCTAAATAATTACGTGCAAAATTTAATCTTGCAGTTTTGTGTGCATTCATGAAGTGTACTTTCTTAGCATAATGTAGGTAATGCGGTCCAATACGGTGTAAATGATTTCTTATGGTTTGTAAACAAACGTCGTAACGTGCCGCGAAATATTGGGTACGAGAAAAGGGATGTTCTTCATAATGGTGTTGCATATCTGTGCTTTGTTGGTTTGTTATTCGACGAACGCCATGATTATGTTTTCGTCTATCTTCAAGAATATTCCCTCTTCAGCGTGCCATCTGATCCATGTTCTCACTGTGTTCCGACTTATATTTAACACTCGTGATATTTCTCGAATGCCATAGCCTTCCTCACTGAGCACTATAATCAGAGCTCTTTGTTCTGCGAGACTAGCCATTATACAATTTAAATAAGTATTTAATTCTTAGATACAGAGTTCTAATTTTTTTTTCTCAATGACTTTACTTGACTTCTGATATACTTTCAGAATGGCATTTTATTTTTAAAATTATAATACTTTTTCCATAATGAAAAGAGTTAGAATTCTAAGACAGATTTCAGTTCGAGATTCAAATTATTTCAAATCATTACTGTTTTATCTAAAACATATCTAGTACAATGATAACAAAGTTTAAAATTGCGTAGTTCTCTGAGCCTAGTGACGCATTTTTATTCATGTTTAAAACGTCCTAAGTGCAACACACGCGATAAACCCTACTATTTTGACAGTTTTAAAGGAATTATTAGCAAAGTGGGTCATAATTCAGTTGGTTCGATTGTACATATAACAATAACAGAAGTAATGGCTCACACTAGAACCTAATAATACTGGAAACTTACAGTTCCGGCAATGGTATTCTATCATTAGGTGGCGCATTGGGGTCAGATTTTGGTTTCTTTATAAATATATTATCCTTTTTGGCCTTCTTCTTTTTAGATTTATCTGGAGTTTCCTCAACCTCCTCTTCATCCTCGACAGGTAAAGGAAGGACATGTATATCGGGTTCTTTTAATAATCCATAATATACCTTAGCTCGGTTTTCTAAAACAAATCAATACATTGTTCAGATAGCTAGCAAACTGTTTAATATCAATATAAAACTTTTAACATTTTTTGTTACCAGTAATCATTTCTATTTAACTTTTAAATATTGTCAGAGATTTTGCTTGTCTGTCAATATTGAGAAGTGCATTATATAGTAGAATAATAACCATGACAGTAACAAAACTAGTTTTATGCCCCAGTTAATACAAGGAGACCTTATTCTAGCACAATACTTATCCCCAAGCCCTGTGATAGGTCACAAAGATGGTTTGAAGGGATTAAAACCAATTGTTAATGTAGGCTTAAGTATTGTTCTAAAATGTAGATCTGAAATAGGGGGGGGATCAGACAGGTAAATTAACTGAGATACTTTTTATAAACTTACATTAGTCGCAACCTCATAGATTTAGTACAAACATACCTACTTATGACATAGGGCAACAATATTCTTTTTCAGCATCTGGATATTTTTATAAAAAGCATAATAATTATGTTTAGACATTGATTAAAAATGGAAAGTCTTATTAAGTTACTTTTGACATTTTTGTCGGTATTGGTGTAAAAAATAGGTTATAAATAATAAAACGTTAAAAATCGAGAAAACAGTGACTTGTGACACAATCTAATCATGTAGACATAAAAAGCTTTCTAGAGTTTTTAGAGATTTTTACTGGGCGATTCTCAATCCTAGTGTTCTTCTCTCAAAGTATATCATACATACCATTTCTAGTAGCTTCTCCAAGTACACCACCAGTGGTGGCTCTCACCTGAGCCTGGGTCCTTCCAGGTCCATCATGTACTTCTAACTGAATATGCTTATTTATAATATTTATTATTACAGTTGAACTCTTCTGTTCCTGTAAATATCTCTTTAATTGCGTAGATGCATCTCTGGACAGCTGGACTGTGAACTTGTTGGAACTGACATAATAAAGCTGTATTAATATGACATTTATAAGTTTTAAAATACAATTTTAGTGTAAATTTAAGATTTCTAGATCAGATGATGATGATGAGATCAGAGGACCGAGTTAATATTTTGAATTTTAATATTATTAAATTATTTCATGGTAAACAGTTCGGGTTTACCAAAGGTTGATCAACTACCGATGCAGGAGTTGCTTTCCTAATAAACATTTATGATGCTTGGGAGAGGTCACAGAATGCCATTGGTGTATTCTGGGCCCTGTCCAAGGCCTTCAATTACGTTAAACATGTGACCCCCTAAAAAAAAAGCTCAATTATTACAATATTCATGGTGATTCCTTCAACTTATTCAACAATAACTATCTTAAGCAGAGTGTAGAAATTAATAATGTCAAATCTTGGGAGTCTGGTATATCTATAGGTGTGCCGCAGGACTCTCTTCTAGGTCCATTCTTATATTTGATATCACTTATATTTAAAGTTGAGAGAAATAAGCAAACTTTGACTTAAACAACACCCTGACTCAAATATCGAAATGGTTTAATGCAAATAATTTATTATATATAATACTTAGAGACTATACTTGTTTTATAAATAAAAGATATAAGGTCCATTTACAACCTCGGCCCTCTGGGGTCTCTCAGAGAATGCTTTAAGGAAATTGGAATTATGATGGTCGCCTGGCAATATATTTTTAATAATGTAATTCACATTCATAATAATATGAGTGCCTACAAACAATATAAAGATGTTCACAATTTCAACACCAGGCATAATAATAGACTGATATCATCATCTTTCAGATTGCAAAAAGTACTGTCTACTTTTTTCTTTCTTCTTCTTTTTTTGGAGTATTATGGCTCCAACGCAATTAGCATTGATTTTGCCAGTGTCACAGTAGTTTATAAAATGTCAGGTGCATATATACGAGATAAAAGAAAGAGAAAAATTTGGCCGGTAAATTCAAATTGTCTACTTTTTTGGGGGTTGACATACGCTTCTTTAGTATATTCCGAATGAAGTGTTAGATCTACCTATCATTAAATTTATGCTAAATTGAAAAGTACCTTGCTTGAAAAGGGATACTAGAAGAATATTTAATGACAAAACTACATTCACATAGCTTCTCGCTCCAGCCTTTTATGCTATCTCCTGCATAATGTTTATATCTTGCATAACATGTAAGGAATCTATGGAGATTTGGCACAGTATAAATTTCTAGTATGTCAATGTTACAACTCCATTAATTCTTTGAAAAGTAATTGTATAACAATGTCTTTATGTGTAAAAAAAAAAGAGCCGGAGGTAGACAAAAAATTAAGGTGAAATTTTTTTTTAGCTAGACATGTTGCTGGGGTATTTCTTGCAGCTTCTTCTCCTTTAAACACATTGCCAAGCCGTATACATAAAATAGGAAGTTGATTTAAATTTTGACTTACAGGTAATATAACCTTTAAAGTGTTCTACCGTGAAACTTCTTTTGAATAAAAACTTTTGAATTTGAATTTGCATACTCAATCAGCATTTCTAATTAGGAAAAAACCTAGTACAAATATTACTGAGGTATATATACCTCAGTAATATTTGTACTAGGAGTAGGTTAGGTTAGGTATATATACCATATAAACCATTTAATAAACATCCACTGCTGGATGTAGGTCTCTTCATTTTAGGAGATTGGCCTGTATATATGTTATATATTATCCAAGACAGATTGTCAGTTTTCACATATCAGGAATCTTGACATGTAGGTCTTCCCGCCTTCTGCTTATCTTCATTTTCAGCATGTAATAATAGTAACAATATGCACATTGCATTAAAAAACTGTCAAGTGGTGCATACTCTTGCATAATATTGATGCTGCTTAAAAGATTGATAATGCAATATTGTGGAATAATAAAATAAGTCATAATGGTTCAATTGCTAAGACACACATTTCATTTCAACGATGTAGCATTGAAAGCTAGCAAATCATTGAAAGATGACTTATATAATAAAAACATTCTTATGATAAAACATTGAGGTAATTTGCATATCAAGATTGTTAATGAATCTCCATTAAACAAAGACGGCTAATAGATATACTGTAAATTTTCTTGAAACAGTGATGTCCAAGCCTAGCAGTGAGACTATTATGGATTGATATAATTATTAAGTAAACTAGTCTATTTCAAATAGAACTGTATGCCTGACACATCTATAAACATAACTAGTCCTTAACATAGTGCTAAGGTAAACTTTCCTACAAAATAAATATTAATTTTAAATATATAAAATATATTTAATCCTATTACTATTTAATAATAATCTTATACTTAAAATGATTATGTTTATTTATGTAATTTTTCCCATACAGTCCCATTTGAAATAGACTGTACACATATATACCTGTATATGTCTGCCAACTCATTGCTTTTAATCTGATTTTTATTTTTAACAATAGACAGCTTTTTGAGATCATCCTGACAGTAGTCCTCTTGTTCCGAGCTAAATTTTTCCATAAAATTAAAAGCATGCTCATTGTGGTCATGCAGGATTAGCATGAGATACATATGGACAAATACAGGATACAATAATGTTGATAATTCATACTGTAATAGAAAAACAGGGTAGGGTTACTTTGTAACCTCATAAACATAAATTACTTACATTACTTATTATTACACACAAGCAAACAAAGATAAAAAATCTTTGTTTGCTTGTGTGCAAACAGGCAAATGATTCACTTGATAGCAGGTTGCTACTGTTGCTTATGGAGATTGCAAAACTAAAAGACGTGATGTTTCACTCAAACTTGAATACATATCTGTTTACACCCTTTTTGAAGTGTTAAATATTGTAATGCTCTACGAAAGCTATGGCAGGCAATTAATTGTACAGCTTACACATGGTATAGAAGAGCTAACTTTTGTAAACACTAAGAATGAGATAAAATAATATTATTAACATAGGCTTCAAACCCATTTAATAGAAAGTTGTTGTACAGAGTTTAAGTTGAAGCAAGGGTTTGCCTTAATACCCTAATAGTTTAAAAAAACAGTGAGCAGCAGTTTAATATTGCAAATTTTAGAAAAATTACTGATTTTTCTATATGTGCCAATAATAAGCTACATCTCGGTTACTTAGCAATTTTCTCATATTTATACAAAATATGACCAAAAAACAAACCCTCTCTGTGAGAAAATTGTTAAACAACAGAAATATAGTATAAATATATTGCAGTAGTTATAAACAATGTAATGGTTATTCTTTTTAATTAATTTTATTACCCACCTTATAGATATCTAGAGAAGTTTCTACGAACTTCTTAAGACTTTCATAAGCACATTCATAACTATAAGGGTCACTTTCAGTATGATGAGCAGTAAGTATGTTAGCTAATTCAACTTCAGGAAGATCTAAATTATCACATTCAACATCGCTTAAACTTGCTTCTTTTTTTAAAATCTCTTCAGTACCCTTAAATCACATAACTTTTTATTGAACAATTTGATGAAACACAAGTATCAAATACAAGATTGTAATTAAAGGTATACCTTTAAATTATATTTGCGAAGTAGCTGTAAAACAGCCAAGAAAGGGGCAGACTTTTCACCCATTTTCTATACTTTCTAGAAGTATTTCTTCACATAAAATGACATAAATCAATAAATGTATGTACAGATGGGCGTTCCACCAGTAGCTCACAACGCCCAAAATGCTCCGTCAGCCGTTCCACAAGGCGACCGCGGTCGTTGTGGTCGTGGCCAAAACGTCACTAATGACGTCATCATTTTCGATCACACAACGCTCACAACGACCCATGTCAGGAGGTGGGCCGAATAACCATTCTACTTGGGTTTACCATTGTAACGCCGGCAAGCAAGTGGAATGGGTAAAATCGCGGTCGTGAACGTGGTCGTTGTGAGTCCTTGATGGAACGTAGCCTAACAGCAATACGAGAAATGACATCTGACAATAATAAGAAAATAAAAAATAATAAAACTGTTGTCTCTGACTTTAATTTTATATTATTATATAAAGCTGAAGTTAACAATTTTAAGAGTTTGTTTGTTTGATTGAACGCGCTAATCTCAGGAACGATTGGTCTGATTTGAAAAATTCCTTCAGTGTTAGATAGCCCATTTATCGAGGAAGGCTATATATCATCACGCTAAGACCAATAGGAGCGGAGCACCAATGAAGAATGTTTCAAAATCGGGGGGTTTTGAAAACAAATTCTACGCGGACGACGACGCGAGCACAGCTAGTAATAATCATAAAGCTGATGTACTGATTGATCCAGTTACTGACTTCTCATACAAAGAAAGTCAGTGTTGGCTTCATACTGGCATCGTATAAATGGCTACTGGCTTAATTTAAACGGCAGAAGTCAGGTCTCGGCCATCTCGGCACCGTTTGAACTTTGACGTCAGTAGCTGGATCAATGTAAATCAGCGGCTAGGGATGTTCATACAAAGAAATATCGATATTTTATTCGATATAATATATCGTAGTGTTATATCGATACTTTGCAATATATCGTAGAAATATATCGACATCTTCGATATATAGTAGAATAATGTTTTTTTTCATACTTAGCTAGTCTATAATATTAAATATTTGATAGGGATCAGGTTGATATAACAGCTAGGGTACAAAAACAAATCAAGTTTATTTATTTATAATTCCCAATATTTTTTCTCTACACTCTAGACCTTGCATAAACAAAATTTTATTTAAACTGTAATAAACAAAACAGATAATAATTTTATTGTCACAGCTTGCTTCTTCTATACAATTGAATTGTAGCCGTATTTATATATCGTATTATTTATTTTATTAGTTAGTTTTTATATTACTGTATTTACGTTTCGTAAACTGTGTCAAACAAAACACTCAAAACAGACAACTTTTATTTGCAGGTTATTTTGTACTGAAACCGAAACGAGGAACGACAGACACAGATTACACAATTTTTAATACTAGTGCTACCCTTACGAAGAGTAGGAGTAGCATTTTGTTTGGCGGTGGGCTATTATGACTAATGTCATAATCGAATTATTTTCGAATACTAATATTGAAATTCTATTATGAAATTAGTAGCTTACTTATTTTCATAATCGAATGATTTCATTAGCATATCTCATAATTGGCCACCGCTGAAAAACTACTAAAAAATAAATTCGAGAGTTTATTCGAGAGACTCGGAAGTTGCTCTTTAGCCGTTAAGACGAATATACACTGTAGGTGTATTTAGTGGAGTTTGATTTGAAGTAATTTAGAGTATTTTGTTAACAACGAAACTCGTTACTAAGAAGGCTAGCTATTCAATAATTCAGGGTTTTGCGTTTAATTTTTACTTAAGTTGCCAACCATAAATCAGTATAAAAAAGTAAAAGTATTTTCTTTAATTTCTAACGATATTTGGTATATCGGATAAAATGTATCAATTGTTCATATCGATACTAGATTATTCGATAATATCGGGTGGAAGCGATATATCGTGTGCATATATCGATATTTTATGAAACATCGATTTATATCGTGCACTCCTAAATCATCCTTTATGCCTTATGGTGTTTTTGTTTTTAGCGGGAACTATTTTATTGTGCAGTTTTATTTTCAAAAAATATTTAATACTGATTAAAAGTGAACAACATTAGGTAGTTGATAAGATATTGACTGTTTTTAACGAAGAATTGTGCATTTATGTCGAAAATAATGGAAATGGTTTAGTGAATGTACTCTTTGCTTTAGTGAAATCCGTTTATTCTAGCTGCCACAAGAACTAAACTGATAACTGAACCTCGTTTGACGTTAGTAAATTATTGACTAAGGTTAAAGATTATTTTAAAATCAATGAGGCATAATGTATTACGTATGTTTAAAACTTATAATATACTCATGAATGAATATTTGAAAATGGCTAGGTGCACAAATCTCTCAGAGCAAGGATTTTTTTTATCATGAGACAAATCCTTCACTATATAAAAGCCCACAATTTTCGCGCTGCTGGTTTCGGACCTCCTATTTATTATTATAGGGGAATGGCCACTATAACCGCCACAATTTTCCACGACGGATGGCGGGTGTGACACATCGATTATCTCGATATGCACATTTCAGCATATGTTTTCCTCTCCGTTAATTGGAAGTAACAATAAGGAGTTTAGGTAAAAAACTGCCTAAACAGAGTCAGAGTATGCTTCCGATAGACCATGGTAGTGCGCATGGGTCTCGCGGGCGCCGACGTCAGTCGGGAGCCCGGAGGCGCAGGTATGCGCATGACCTCCCTCCCTGAAATACCGCTGCAGGGGCCCTCTAGCATCTAGGGAGCAGAGGAGTCTTCACCCCTGTTGACGAAGTGAGTTTGCCTCTCCCGGGGCATTCTCAAGCACTTGTGCGCTAGGATCGGTGTGGGCGTAACTACGTTCTGTATCTCACGCCTTTCCTGCCATAAGCGCGGGGCACATGGGAGGAGGGTGGTTTTAGTGGGGTATTGATTAGTCGAGTCTCCACACAAGCCGGTTGATTATTGTTTGGATTGCCTCAGTGGAAAGCCTCCATGATCAACTAATCTAATCCCTAGCAAAGGACCCGGTATGTGAGAAATGCATTTCCCACGCCTTAAAAAAAAAAATGCTTCCGATAGACTAGTTTGACGTTCTCATACCTATTATATGAGTTTTGTTCAATACCATTAAAAATTGGAATGTAATGAGACAATTCTTTTGTAACTAAGATTTTTTATTTCACTTTCGGGACCGTTTACAAAAGTCTACTAATTACATTAAATTGTTATTTGTAAATTATAATAAGCCCAACAGTTAGTAACACACATAAAAAATTATAAAACATTTTAATAATAGTTTTAAACTTTCTTATTATGTAGATAACACAAGATTTTACCATAAATAGGTATACCTCATGGTTATTTTTTCAATTACTATGTCTCTTGTGCTATATCTTGGTATAATGATAGTAAATTACACAACTACATTTTACATAGGTACTATAATCCTGAAGATTACTTCAGTATTTTTGCAAGTATAAAGTGTTTGGCCGATTGTTTTGCAAATACACACCCGCATCGTGCCTAATTGACACCATTAGATCGTGCTAACTATATATAGCATAGCGATATTAAAGCATTGGTTTTTAAAGAGTAAGGTCTCACAAAAGATAAACCTAGAAGTATGAGTGTAAATCTCAGAATCCGGTGTTTTTTTGAGTCGGCATCCTCTTTTTAGCCACATGGACCTAACCCATATGGACACTGGACAGCATGGTCCTATCTGAAATCGGGAGCCATACATCTACTTTTCATTAAACATATTGTGAACAAACACGCGCGAAGCCGCAGGGAAATAAAAGGGAAATCATCCATAAAATGTGATTGCTCAACATCAGGCGATATTTTGTGTAAACCCTGGAGAATGGTCCCTACCCGCTATTAATTCTGTCGAGAGGAGGGCACGTTCTCTCCTCCCGTGGGGCGAGTAACAATGTTCATGTTCGACTTCGGAATGACGACACCGAGGGCTCTGCTTCGTCAGTGAATGTGGCCCTCGGGGAACCCGCCTGCCAAGGCATGCGGAGTTAGTGGGGCTTCCGCTTTTCCCGTAGCTCTAGTGACGAAAGGAATCCCGAGGGGTTTTAGTTGGTATCCCCGACTTGGCCGGCAATAATACTCCATAGGGATGCTAATAGCATCCCAACATGGCGAATCCCACACGCCCCCACCGCGTTTCCCCTATTGCGGTTAGACCTCAATCGGGTTTCCTCTCGTAAAAAAATGGTATTTGGGGTTAATATACACATTTGGTTCCCAAGAACCCATCCATTGATTTTGTGTAAAATTGATTATATTAATTTTTAATTAACTTTTAATTATAAGAAATATTGTCTTTTATTTGGCTCACGTAGTCAATTTACGATAACTCATTCAATTTGGGCAAAAATAAGTTAAAATAGTGATAAATGTATATTTCCCTAGCTGCCCCTTTTGTGGTTTGTAGTAGAATTATCAACATATTATTTTTAAATTAACTGGTGTAATGTATTTTTCAAATACAATCAAACAGAGAAATGATAACAAACTTTATTCTATTATAATATTTAATAAAAGTACTTATTATATAAGAAAAATATTTATTTGATTTTGGCGCCATAAGACACCCTCACTTGGCGAAATCAAAAAAGTAAAATATATCAAAATTTCGAATGCATAGCTTTGATCTTGTGCAACGCGTATTAAACACGCTAACTTGCCAATTACGAACAAACTACAGTCATCGACCAAAATTCAAATAATAACGTGTCAGTGGTCGCTATTCTGTGAAAGAATATGTTTGTGTTGTGCCAGTAGTTGCTGTATTTCCCCTCGTAACTATGTTTTATTTTTTATAGCAACGTAATTGTATATTTGCACAATTGATTATTTATTATGGGTGGAATAATGTATTCCATTTGTTTCTTGATAATATAAACGCGTGTTGTTGTTTTTGTTGGTTATGTTTCATTATGCCACTCCCCAGGCATTTTTAATAAATTATTACAATATTTGTCATAAGTGATGTTTTTAACTGCTTATTTAAAAATGTAAAAAGCGTTATTATATTTTTAAGCAGTTAAGTAATCAAAAGGATTGCAATGTTTGTTTATTTTCTTTTTAAGGCTACTTTACATTTGCCCCGTTTCTATACAAAGTGAAAGACAGGAATCAACGGGACTGTATGAAATTTTTAAAAATAAGTAAATTTTTCTGCGCTCTAACTTACAACAAGCAAAACATTGTCATACCGTATAAACCAATATACCCATATGCATAGAATAGAAACCCGAGATTATTTAATACCTGTTAATGGGATGATTATTTGCAGATAGCACGCGCTGTCAGAGAAACAAAACATCTTGAGTAAAACCTGCGCTTCATGCAATTAATAATTGTGAGTGTGAAACCCAACAATTAATTTGGGCAAGCGTAGTGGCTATACTGTTCAATTTCATAAAATGCGAAGGCCTTAACCGAATAATTGATGCAAACTTGATGCAAAATTAAAATGTATAACAATATTTATTCATTTGGCAAAAGCATTTCATACAGTGTCGTTTCCAAAACTTTTAAATAAAGTGGAAAGGATAGGTGTACGAGGACTGCAACTAAAACTTATCGAAAACTATCTTTCAAACCGTACACAGTGTCAAGGTAGGCGATTTAATTAGTTCTGCATTACCGGTAAAACATGGTGTGCCTCGGGCAGTATTTTAGGGCCTACTTTGTTTTTCTGTTACATTACTGAATTATGTGACATGAAGCTCGAAAACTGTAATACTGTAATTGCATATGCCGATGATATGATATTAACTTTTTATGGCAATTCTTGGGACGAAGCGTATAACTTTGCTCTATCTGGGTTAAACCAAGTCTGCCATTGGCTCGCCGCTAATTCATTGACCCTTAACACATCTAAAACCAAATTTGTTATTTTTGCTCTGCGAAATATCTCTTTATCAAATCATATATTAAAAGCCCATACTTGATCTTTAGATATCCATTCACTATGCACCTGTCGAGTGATTGAACAAGTAAAAGACATAAAATACTTAAGAGTTATACGTGATGAAAAGCTGCTGTTTGAAAAACATGCTAACTTCGTATCCAAGAGAGTTCGGATGTTGTCATATGTTTTTAGGAAACTAAGAGACGTGGTTGATTGGAAATTACTAAAAATGTTGTATCAAACTCTTTGTGAGTCAGTACTTTCTTACTGTATATCAACATGGGGAGGTATAAATAAAACAAAAATACTCGTAGTAGTACGGCAATTATTTGTCTTAGCCTGCAACTTAGGCAACATTCACAAATCTCATACAGCAAAAATCCAAAACATAAAAGACGTTTTTACGATGTCTGCACTATTAGAGGTGGAAAGACTAGTTTGTTTCGAAGATTTTTTTGGATTCCTAGGAAGTCGTTTATACAACAAGATAAATAAGTTGGTATGTCATATTTATGACTTACCTAAAAAAGAGACAAAACATTTAATTTGTAAATTCCTTAAGTCCCAAAACTACTCGGAAACTGAGAAATTGATAACAGTTGCTGAATGACAATTAGTTTTTACTTACACTCCCACTTTACAAACATTGATACTCCCACACCCAACCACACTTGAAATTATAATTACACACTCACATGCACACACACACACACACCTCTTTATTTTTCTTTGATTGTAATGCTCTTTTGTGGCGTTTATTATAGAAATAGTGCTTAATGTGAAGGCGAGGGCCAGAAGTACCATTATAGAGGGTTAACCCAGTTTGGGCTCCTGTATTTCCCATTTTAAGTTTCTCAAATTTTGTACTGTATTTATTTTGTTTTCTTTTTATTGGGACGTAAATAAATAAATAATTATTATATTATTATTATAAGAATAGTATTTTCGAATCATTCCCTATTATTATTATTATTATTAATATTATAAATGCGAAAGTAACTCTGTCTGTCTGTACCATTTTCACGGAAAAACTACGGGACCGATTTGGCTAAAACTCAGTATATATGTATTTTTGATACCGAGGGTGGACAAGAAATAATTTTCATCTCGGATAATGGGATAGATTTATGTAAAGGTTATCCCAGAAAGTAGAAAGTAGGTTTTCGTTTTTTAGTGATTTGTCATTTTGATTATTTTGGTCGATTTGGTCATTTTGGTCACTGGTCATTTTGATGGATTTGGTAATTTTGTTCGATCTGGTCATTTTGGTCGATTTGGTGTAATTTTGTATATATGTAGTTTTAATACCGGAAATGGGCATAAATACTTTTCATCCCGGGAAATGGTAAAGTTTGCTATACAAAATGAAGTGAATATTCCGGGGGCAAATAGCACTAACATAAAAATTTAATACAACAGATAGATAGATAGAAAATACTTCATTGTTCACCACATACACATAAAGTAAATAATTTACAGTCATTTCGTGTCAAGGCAGGAACAAAGGGCGGCCTTATCGCTTTAGAGTGATCTCTTCCAGACAACCCGGGCTGTCGATTGTGTGAAAGGAATCGAGAGTGTATGATGGTGGTGTGCAAATCAAATACATGTAATTAATAGGATACATAGATATTACACAATACATATAATTAAGATAAATAGACAATAACACATATTAGTATTATATATATAATCGAATATATACATTATTAACATGTGTATAGCAACAACAATAGCTATACAATATTAATAATAGCAATAACACAATATTATATATATATTAATATAATATATACAATATTAATACACATATTAACAAATTAATATACATACAATTTGATCTACTACAATCTTATACTAATATATAAAACTGAAGAGTTTGTTTGTTTGTTTGCTTGAACGCGCTAATCTCAGGAACGATTGGTCTGATTTGAAAAATTCTTGCAGTGTTAGATAGCCCATTTATCGAGGAAGGCTATATATCATCACGCTAAGACCAATAAAAGCGGAGCACCAATGAAGAATGTTACGAAATCGGGGCTTTTTTTCCTTTTGAGAGCTTCCGCTACGTGCTCTGCGTAAACGGTTAAAGTTCCGCAAAAATCATGTGTGACAGAATTGTTCCCCTTTAAAAGTTCTAAAAAAAAGTCTTCGACTGCATATGTCTATATTTTAAGGTTGGCTCACTATAACCTTTTTTTTGCTAACCAAATTTGTTCTAAAATAATGCATTATTTGTGAAGGTGTTTTTTTAAACATGATATTAATCCTTATCCAAATAAATACGTTATTCATAACAAGTATTTAATTTAAAACAAAATTGCCATTTACATCATTCGATTTCAATGAATATCTTAGGAGATATCGCAGTTTTAAAATAACATCGCAGCAAAATAATGATTAAGTATTGCGCGCGCATTTATGATGTGCAAGGCCGGCGGGCAGTCATGAGGGGGAAGGGTGGTGGGGCACCTATGTAAACAAAGTCGCGGGTTAAAGTTAGCGTTAGCCCAAAGTAACTATTCCACACGGACGAAGTCGCGGGCAGAAGCTAGTATTTATTAAAGTGAGAGATAATATTCTCTTACCAGTTTTTTTGAAAGTGGGGAGTGAAAGTTGCCTGTCTTATGTTTTCGGGCAATGAGTTCCACAGTTGAACAGCCTGTACAGCGAAGGAGTTGGTCTAGAATGTAAAAGCGTATGCAGGTACTTTAAAAGTAAGACTAGCTGACCCGGCAAACTTCGTACTGCCTCAGAACATTTTTTTCATATTTAGTCACCTTTTAAACCTTCCCTGGACTTCCACAAATAATTCAAAACCAAAATTAGCCAAATCAGTCCAGCCGTTCTCGAGTTTTAGCGAGACTAACGAACAGCAATTGATTTTTATATATATAGATTATCAGAGGAGCGCAAATTACGGGTGTGAGAAGTATGGAGGAATTCAAAACATTCCTTAGGACAGGGAGGGGTTAGAGGGAATAAATAGAATGCTATAGAATAAATGAAGAAGATGAGCAGTCCGGCGAAATGAGATTGTCAACCACTTTAGCTTCTTACGATATTCAGTGACATGGTCATATTTCTTTAAACCATATAATGAACCAGATACAAAACTTTTGAAGGCGCTCTAGTTTATTGAGTTGTTCTAAGGTAGGGTCAGGTCAAGATAACAGGCGTCCGCATAATCAAGGATCGATAATAAAAGCAATTGAGCAACCATAACCTTGGTAGCAGTCAGTAGAAAGTAATTCAACCTTCTTAGCGACGCAGAAGAAGCAAAGAGCCTTCGACTTAATTCTGTGATGTGGGGCCACCAAGACAGTTTCTTATCAATGATTACGCCGAGATTGTTAACTTTGTCGCTGGTCAATAAGCGGGTCCCATCAAATAGTAAATCAGGTACCGATGACCAATCAATTTTAGAAGTCATACGTGAGCTATCTGTTACGATGGCCTGGGTTTTGCTAGGATTTACTTTTAAGCCATATGCTCGACTCCAGTCGAGTATGGGGCCCAACTCATTATTGATGGTTATTATAGCGTCGTTGATTTTATCTTTATGATGCTTGAGTGTACATTTGTAAATCGTCTGCATAGAGATGATAGGATGAAGATAAATTGTTAGAAATAGAATTATAATTGACAAAAATAGCGAACAGAAGTGGAGATAAAACGCCGCCCTGAGGGACACCAGCAGTTAGGCTTTGCAATGACGAGTACGCCTCATCAATGCGTATCCGCTGCTGACGTCCATACAGGTAACTATGAAATCAATCAATAACTGTTGGAGATATGTTGAGAGAGCGGAGAATTACTAAGAGAATCTCAAAATCTTCATTATTAAATGCGCTGCTGAAGTCCAGCAGGGACAGTACTGTCAAAAGACCCCTATCTATACCTTAGCGGCTGTCATCAGTCACTCTGATCAGGGCTGTAGTTGTGCTGTGACCTGGACGAAAGCCAGATTGGTATGCATTCATTAGACAATTCGTGTTTAGAAAACCAGTAAGTTGCTGATGAACTAAGCGTTCAAGGACTTTGGACATAAATGGAAGGATGGATATTGGTCGGAAATCACAGAAGGAGATAGGATTAGGTTTTTTGGGTAAGGGAATTATCTGAGCTTCATTCCAGGCCACAGGGAATGTAGCAGTAGTTATAGAAAAATTTAAGATGTGTGTGTTGATCGGACTGATGACATCAAGTATGCATGGGTAAGATCATATTTCGGCTAATACTGTCACTGCCTACAATGTAACTTGTATTAATGCCTGCTCCTTTAACAAGAGGTACGCACCATAGTTTGACCCGCGGCGCAGGGTAAACTCTAGTGTGATATAAAAGTATATCATTTGCTGAGATAAAAAGTAGGTATATCCACTTTGTTTATCCCTGTTATCGAAAGAACATAGTAAGTACCGATAAAATTTTATGGTATTTGGTTCATTCCTAAGGTAGCAAACATTTAAAATAAAGTCATCAAGTACCGACACAAACATTCATTAAAAACATATAAACGTTTACATTTAAAAAAAAAAAACAAAACATTCACACACAAATTTTTTTGCAAATAGTATTTTGTTCCTAGAGACAAATAATTTTACATTTAATCTCATTTTTGACTTTATGGTATTTTTAACGTATTAAACAATTTATTTC
The DNA here is from genome assembly GCA_039645545.1 of Dendrolimus houi. Taxonomy (NCBI): domain Eukaryota; kingdom Metazoa; phylum Arthropoda; class Insecta; order Lepidoptera; family Lasiocampidae; genus Dendrolimus; species Dendrolimus houi. The sequence goes on along the minus strand of CM077126.1, from coordinate 14,259,386 downwards.
TATTTATAAATAAAATTCAAAGAATTAACACGATTTATATAAAGTCAATAATTTTAACGATATGTATATTTAAAACATCTTTAATAATGTCAAAAAGATTAAACGATAAATAGAATTCAATTGAAAACTTTTGAATGGAAAACCCCTAACGATAAAGTTCGCCAAATATATAAGGTTCCGATTTTTGGGATTCTAAACATTTACTTCGTATTTAAAGGGAATAATAAACACATCTTAAGATGAGATATTGATAATAGACTATTTTATATTTAGTTATATCACTTTAGTAAACATAATTACTTATTTACCTACATCTGACACACTTTCAGTCTTAAGATCTGTCTATTATTACCGTTACCTAAAATATGTTAAGATTACTTGGTAAGAATGTAACTAAACTAAGTACTTTAACACTAAAAATAACATTGTGTAAGGTAGTATAGGTATAGGGTAGGGATAACTAATTATTATACAGAGTCGCTTACACAGATGAGTAATGTGATGGATGTATAGGAATTACGTGGATGGTCAGCGTTAGAAAGTCCAGCATTCGCGGCAGCCTTCATTTTCTCTACGTAAAAACTCACCTTCGCTGTTACGCGTTACGCCCACGTTTTACAGAGACCGGTTTTTGTGGGGAATAATTATCTCTAAGAAGTAGATCTAGGAAATGTTGGCTAAACGTTGTAAATCAAATCAAATCAAAATCAATTTATTGTCAAAAAAACTATTACAGAAATAATGCTTACATAGGTTTCCCCCGCACTAGAAATAGCCTGTATCGCGGGACACCAAGTATGTGTGTGATTGACTAACAATTTTAATCTCTAGAATTAATTATTTTATAAAATAATAAAAAATGTTGATGATGATACACGCACGTGTATCATCATCATCATCCAAGCGTTAAATTCCGGTTGCGTTCGGCGCGTTCGCTCCAACGCCCAGAGTCCGCTTTCTTACTTTTCCTTCTCGCAGTCTTCGGCATCCCTAGTTGTGAGACCATTGGTACGCATGTCATCCTTCACAACGACAAGCCAGCATTTCTAGGGCCTTCCCCTTAGACCGGAACCTGGCGGAGGGGGCATGGCTAGATACTTTTTCCCCACATAACAGGTTTCCGTGAAATGCGGCCGTACCTGCGTAAGCGACCCTCCTGCAGTTTGACTGTCGCGGATGCGGGAGTCCCTGATGGAATGCGATGCGGTCTGTCCGTGTGACAACACATCCATCGTAACATATTCATTTTCGCATTACGCAGCTCTTGCTTGCGTCGTTTAAGTATAGGCCACGCTTCGCTACCATACAAAAGGGCAAGTCTAATGATGATTTTATAGACCTGTCCTTTTAACTTAATCGGCATTTTGGGGTAAAAAATGACACTTATTGGCTAGTCACGTTGTCTGGACGTTATGTGTGATAAAACAGGTGTCAGTGGTCTCTTAATAAGTGATGTCGAAGATCGTGGGAATAAAGACGTACCCCGGATTCGAAACCGATTCTCCGAACAAGACTGATTGTGTTTGGAAAATCCGTTTCGAATCCGGGATTTGACCTTTGTATGATAACGATGAAAGTCTGTCGTGCTAATCAGTTAATATAGTGTTTTTTATGTCGACAACCTATAATTATTTTTTTAGGTTGTTTAAGTGTTATTTTAAGTTTAGAATTATACAGTGTCAGCCAGTGGTGTATGATTTGTATAGGCGTTATGTTTAATAAATAAAGATATACTTTTGTTTCTCTTTAATTTTCGTCTTGTTTCCGGACAGAAGACGGTAAAAAATAATCCTTTTTAGGACTCCATAGCCAAACGCCAAAAACAGAAGCCGTAGTATTCGATATGTATGTCTATCTATGGATGTTACAACAATATTACTTTGGAGGATACTGGCTTTATATAAGTGAAATTCGGAAGGAAACTGCCTTTTATGAACCGCTTATGAGTACAATAGTGGAGGGAAATAAAAAAAAAATATAGTTAAGGATGGCTCTCCATACCATGGAAAAAGAAGTCCACAGGTATAATTGAGGGATGATTTTTTGTGTGGAGTGGGTTTAGACAGATGTTGAAAATAACCATAAAGATCTTTTGAAAAGAGTTTTGTGTTCAAAATAATAGTTGGTACGACAAGTTATTTTTTGGATTATACGTGAGTATAGGGTATTTTCTGGTGCACATTTTCCACAGGATTCCATAGGAAATCGTAAAATCAGTACACGCTCGGCACCAATACGGAACCCTTTGCGTGCGTGGACTGACACTTACCTGGTAGTATTTTTTAATTTTCATTCACTGTTTAATTTATAGAACATTGCATAAGACCCTATAAAAGTTTTTCAGCGGAGAGCTTTTGTTAAAGAAATTGAGCGAGAGATGTGACAGTTTTAGTGCCAAACTTCTATAAAACTTTTAAGTGAGAGCAGTGTTTTTAGGCGTCTCCAATATTTGTTCACCTGGTACTTTAGAGTACGGTAAGATTTAGTAGGTATGTACGATGTACCTACTAGTATAGCGCAAACTTATTGTTATATTGCTTAGCTCTATATAAATGTGTAGTCCCGCTAAATAAACACAAATGATGACAAAAAAAGACGTTTCAGCCAAGTCTTATTTCATATTCGTCGCTTCCTTCTTCATTTGTTAAACCCTAGCCTAGCCAAAATTGTAGGTCTTTGATTGAGACCAAAACTGAGTTCTTGTAGCAACGCAACATCAAATTTTATTGAACCACTAGGATTTTCTACGTGAACGGAATTCATTTTTAAAAATAATTGCTATTGCATAAGTGTTGTTCAAGATGCGGATCTTGAACAACACTTATGCAATAGCAAATTTTTTTTTTTTAGATACACATACTATATTCTGAGATGCTGTTTTTGCAGCTCTGCTGTTAAACTCGTAGTATCCTAGTGTATTAAATTTTATACGCAGTAAAGATTAAAAACTTCAAACTTAAAAGTTTGTAAATTATGTAAGCGACTCAGATAAGCAATTGAATACAAAATTAAGTCTAACTTAGGTCTAAACATTACAGCTTAATTATATTGGTCATCGAAAAGGTAAAGCTATGTTTTCATTCAACACTTCAATAATTACGATCTAATGTAGATATAGAAGAAACAATATTATATTTCAAGAATTTTAAATAAGGAGCTATAGTTTGGCGATTATGTATAAGTACGGCCTGTTCAAGGTCCGTTACCACTCCATGGAAAAATTAATTTCAGAATTAAATTTATAAATATATATTTATTTATTAAAGTTAACGTTTTTCTTATATGCCGGATTTCTATATTATCTGAAAATAAATTAAACTATACTTACAAAATAACGTAAATCTGTAAGTAAAAAGTTGACTCCAAATAAATCTCTATCAGCGGGGAGCGTGCCCAAAATGCTGGCTGCATTTCTGCGTTGGATAACAATGCAGATACGTTGACCTAGGTGTGCAAGCTAGGTGGGGCCACATGGGGAATAGGGATTCTCACTCACCTGCACATGCCGTCGAAATGAGAGCGCGAGTGTTCCTCGCGCGCTCACTTCTACTTCCGTGGGGCGCGTTACAAACCGCCCACGCCCAGACTAGACCTAGACGATACCAGGGGACAAAAGAAGTTCCCCGGAAATAGAAGAGGCATGTGCGTGAGGCCCACGCCTGCCGGGGCACACGGAGTTGGGACCGTTTTCCACTTTTCCGTAGTCCTGGCATAAGGCACAGGACGGTACACCCAGGGGTTTTAGTCGATATCCCTAACTAGCGAGTGGCAATAGCATGGTACCAGTTTTGACTGGGCATGCTAGTGCCACCCCGATCTGGCAAATCATACGGGTTGCAAATTATCCCCCCAAGGTTCTGCCCTTGTCGCGGTTTAGGTCCTCAAACAGATTTTCCCTGGTTAAAAAAAAGGTGTGCAAGCCAGCCTTTTGGTCACGCGAGACGTCAATTAAACACGTTGAGAAGTCCCGATAGAGTTGAAGAGCTCCAGGCCCCCACGGCCCCAGGGTTTCGACTCGGAAAGCCACAAACACGTACCCACTATCAATATATTATCTTATTATCCTTCATTTACCTTCGACAGTTTAATATTTAACATAAACTCCATAAAGCAAAGTAGTAAGTAAGTTTTTTTAACAACGGTTTGGCAAGTGAATGGAAAGTGTAGATATAGAAACCCAGCAATAATAAATAATTTGAATAATGTCAAAACTAATAATACATCATGCGTATAAAAACTTTTTTTTAAATAATAATATTCATAATAACTACAATACTTTATTATTAAAGCTTGAATCTATGTCGTATTATTAAAATACTGATTGGTAATTTTGTTTTGTTATTAAAAGCTGCGGTTAATACAGTACGCCTATCAAAAATTCTAAAAATTGTTAATGCCATCTGTTCAGTATGTACCTATTTTATATAAATCTATAATGTACTAATGAAAAAGTTAAGTCTTATATGGAATTTGATTTGATCGCTATCGTTTACGAGTACTTAGGCCGCGTCAAACTTAATTGCCTTTTTTTAATTGACATGGTTTCCACTAAAGGGGAGAGGGGCCTCTACCCAGGCCACATCTCTGCGTCACATTGTGGAAACACTCTGTCTGGTTCGCTGCTTCTTTCCGCACATCATCTCTTCTTTGCTTTGGTGGAAACCGGATCAAAAGCTTGACACGGCTTATATCAGCGATGTTCTGTACCAATAGATCGTTCTAGACGATTTATTTATATATCCTGACTGGAACAATTGTGAGCATCGAGCGTTCTAGGTGATACTTCCTCGTACGGTGTAACTTGCGCTGTAGCAAGTTCGCGAGCAACGCGCTCAGCGGCGCTCATAACACGTAAGAGATTCAGCCCAGCCAATTTCCGGAGCTCTTCAATATTCCACCCCTCTTCCATAAGTTCCGCAAACAGTAGAGGATATGACGATACATCCTCTAGTCCTTGAGGTGTACTGAAATATGTTTGTTAGTGAATATTAAATAATAATAGAATAGTAAATTAATTTGAATTTAATATAGGGAACTTCCTAGTTTTTGATAAATTAAATAACGACTGTGTCTGTGGTTAAGAACGCAGAGGACCCATGTTCGATTCCCGATGGGGCAAATTTCTTAAACGAGCTTTCCATTATTTGCTCTGGCCTAGATGTCTGAAATCGACCAGTTACCCATAACACAAGCATATTTTTTTAGCATAGAAGTATATAGCGTATGTATGTATTTCTCTGCTAGTTAGTAAAAGTTCTGGACTTGATACAATTGAGCATTGTGCAGGTCTCTTTTTTAATGTAGGTAAGGTGCTTAATGTTACCTATATTAAATTATTTACAATTGTCACTTAGAATCCAAACGCCTATGCATACAATTCGTCTGTCTATCACAATTACTATAAAACCGAAATATGAATTATAAGAACATTTTTTTTAAATATATATATTATAATAAAGTTAATATACATTGATGCTTGGGAATGCTTACTAATTAATGCCGTCGTAACCGGCTCCCAATCCTACGCTGTCCACTCCAGCCACGTCCCGTATGTGATTAATATGTGCTGCCAAAAATTTACAAGGTTATTTCGCGAGCATATTGAGTCAAATTTATTATACTATAATTGAATCTCTCATTATCCGTATGACCAATAATTTTGGGTAATATCTTTATTACCGTAGACTTTAGTACTGTGGTAATAACAATGTATAGTGGAGATGATATAAAATACATCCACATCGAAAACAAGGTATTTGCAGGTCATAGAAATGGGAATCGAACCCACGAAGTCATAGAAGTAAGGCAATCACTGTAACCTTTCCCCTTTAAAGATAGTAAAGAATAACAAACAAAAACCATTTCCCCAGTCATGATAAAAAATATATAAGTTTTTTTCAGTCATTGAACGAAATCTATAAATTATAAATAGACTCACCTATGGCATCTTGAACAGTCGCGGTTTCTTTGCAGGTGAGAAAAGATGTGTAGAAATTGACCATTATGAGTCCTTTGTTGGCCGCCAGCAATCTTAATATTGAGTCGGGAACGTTCCGCGTAACGTTGCAAAGCGCCCGTGCAGATGAATGCGAGAAAAGCACTGGTGCGCGCGATACGACGAGTGCATCTCGCATCGTCCTTTCCGACACGTGCGATAGGTCCACCAACATTCCAAGGCGATTCATTTCTTTCACGACAACCTAAAAAGATATATCTAAATACTAGTAGACTTATAAAAGTGAAATTGATTTTGGTCAGATGTTTCCGGGTTTGTTTGTTTGCTATTTTCCACAGCCTTGAGAATGGTAAACACCATTGAAATCTATCTCATGAGTCATGAGTTATGTCATCATAAATCTTAGAAGTAGATTTTTTTGCCGGACGCTTAACTATTGATTTATCAATCATTATACCATTTATAAACCAGTAGTAGTAACAAAGATGGTTAGTTAGTACATTATTTAAAAGTCTAATGTCATCAATCAATCTTTGTATTATTGGAGATTATAAATCAATAATATAGATGCTCGTTTTTGGCAATTGGAAAAGGGAATTTGAATAGGTACATATGTATTTCACGTAAAAAATTGTAAAATATTATTGAAATTTACCCGCAAAATAAATTACCGCCACTTTACTGTATCAAAAATTAAATAAATTGCTGACTTCTTGGAGCTTTGTGGGTTGTGAATTAAGAAAAGTGACACGCACCGGTCGGCATATTGTGAAACGAACTAATTGTTCTAATTACTTTCTTATTTCCTGCTGTAAGTTCTATTATTTCGTTTTTAAAAATGTTAGATAATTACTATTAATCCTTTATTTTGAAAACTTATGTCCAGTAGGTATGTAGCAAAGGAAATTAAAATATACAGATTTTTATTTATTTATTTTAATTTTGTTATTGTAGAATACTTAGTTCATTTATGAATAACAAAATATAAATTTAGGTCCATATTATATTTTATAATGGTAAGGAATTAATTTTATTGAAGATAAAATAATGTAACCTTGAAATTATGATTAATTGATCATAAATACATTTGGCACGCTTAATTATACGCAAAATGCATTGTTATAATAGTAGCTTTCACTTCAGAGCTCGGTGCGCGCTTTTCTACTTTTTTATGTAGACTTTGTCTGACCTTTGGCACTCTCCAACCCCATATTGTAAGACTTGGCAAGTATATATATATATATATATATATATATATATATATTTATATCGCACACGACGTCAAGTCAGCATTTCTTGTCTACTCGTTTTACCGTTACCGGGGTCACCGGAGGAGGCATGGCTACACATTTATTGTTCCTATTACAACAATCAGATTCTTTTGATTTGCCTATGTTATAAATATTTTGAACACCGTTAAATGCATTATAAGCAAAAAAGTTCTATTTTATTAAATTATGAATTATAGATATTTCCATAAGTTCCATTTACAATCATTACATAAGTAGCGAGTGCCTTGAACAAAAGAAAATATTTCGAAAGTATCGTAGCAGGTAAACAAAGAACAGACTGCCTCCGTAGGCAGTCGGAGTTCATACAAAGCGAAATATTGCGGTACGCCAGGACGTTTATAATTATGGCACACTCACTCTACTCGACGTCACAATCTCTCAGTCTACCGGTTCGTTTTACTTACTTTGCCTGAATGGAGTTACGATTGGCGGTAAATGCAGGTTCAATTTGAATGCTTCTTCAGTGACTTAAAAGGTAAGTTTTGATGTATTCCATCAAAACACTCAAGTAATGAAATAAATAATTAAAATGATTTGCTAGTAGGTAATTAATTTTGTTTTGCAGTTTTGTGGTGGTTTTTTTTATACTGATATCAGGACCTAAAATCTAGTGCAAAAAATTATCACGCTAGTGATCATTTTTTGCCCTACGACTTTACGTGCGTCAATTTCAGGTCATTGTCAACGCAAATATATTATATGTTAAGAAATAAACTAAATCATATAAATATAAGTACCCATATTAGAACTAAGTTTCTAAAAAAAGTTAACAATTTATTGTTTTATTGAACTATTATAAGTATTTCACATTTATATAAGTACGATGAGATTACAATTGGCGGTTTTATGGCTAATGCGATATATTTAACGAATTTTAGAAGTAACAGGGAAATTTTATTAGTAAATAAATAATCTAACTATAGAATCAGTCAGTGATTACCTTTCCAAATGGCGTGAGTCCACCTCGCAAAGAAGGCTCGGTACGGTCCGCTGCAGCACATTCTGCCCAGGGTGTATCACAGGTAGATGTCAACGTCAAGTAACGAACCCCCACTTGGTACAAGGTTCTAAGAACGCCTAAAGAGCCACCGATAGCGTGGCCACCTTCGACCCCAACCAAAGAGCACAGTCGGTGGTTCGTGTGTGCTGATATTATATCTGTAACAGAAAAGCTATATATATATATATATATATATATATATATATACATACACATATGTATAAATAATATATATAGAAGCCATCTTATTCCTTTATTCAAAAATAAAACCATGTCCATGTATAACATCTAACATTAAGTAAATAAAGAAAATATGGTATGGAATACAATATGTATGTATATAACTTGTTTCCGGAAGTGATTGTTTAATACCTTTAAATTAGTTAAATTGTTTATAAATGGCTAGGTACAGGTACTTCTGCGAACGACCGGAGCCAATTTTAATTATGTCAGCTTACCAAAGAGCTATGTTTCAATACAAAGTAACAACGAAATTATTTTTCTTTGGTTAAATCGAAATGTATATTTATTTATGCCGTTTGTGATCTTATATACAATGTGGGATTAGGTACTGAACTTAGAACATGTTATAGCTCAATGGTACTGAATAATGCCGTAGTTCCGCCTTGACCTGGCAGTTGTTAATCCTGGCTTCTGCAATCTGCTTGTTTGTTTTTTCCATAAAACTTAATCTTAATAAATAATTAAATGTACGTTTTTTAATTTGAGAACTTTGGCTCTCATATTCTGTTTACTGATGTCCAATAATTACTTCGTTAAAAGCCAAGAACGACTTGCTACATTTACAATAATTTAAAGTCGTTTTCTATGGGAAAAACATGTAACTAGTACGTCAAACAGCTTTTGGCGATGCTCTTGGAGTTTATTCGAACTAGAGAATAAAATGTAGAAAACAGGCTACACTTAGTATCATGACACTCCTTTCCCAAGAAAGAAAAATAAATATAAAGATAAGATTAAAAAAAACGATGAAAAAGAACTTTGTCACAAGAGACAGTGGAAGATAGAGTTGAGGATAAAAACTATAGGATAATTATTTAACGTTACGGTTCCTCTGTTTATAGCTAGTTATGTTACGTCTCCGCCGTCTGCAACTACGTCTTCGCGACACAGAGTCGCTAAGTGTTACAGGCTACGGACAGCCAGTAAGATATACTCAAACATATAAGAGGCAATCATCCCACCGGTGGGATGATTGCCTCTTTGATTTCACTCGCGCCAATACGGCCCAGTCGGATGATGCTTGTATACTCTGTCCCTTAAGTTTAACCGGTACATCTCCCGTGTCTAGGCTAGGTTCGTGTTTAACCACCAATACACCTACAGTTCAGTGATGATATACTCGATGATGAATTTCACATATCTAAAAGGTGACGTATTTACACGTGATTTGAATTGTAATTGGCCGGACACACTCTAGTTACGATGTTACAGGTTTCAGAAGTGCGCAATGACCTTCAACTCCGTTGGTAGAATTGAGAGGGCGCAATTAGATTAAATACCATCGCAAACTCAAAAGTGTATGTCATAAGGAAGAAGAAGATTTAAGTTACCATACATGTTATCCCAAAACATTCAAAACTTCCAAAAAGAATGCGTTTCAGTTGTAAAGGTGGAGAATTCAATACAAATAAATTAATTTAAATCATGTTCTCTTGTAAAAAGACCAGAAAACAGCATATATTTGTATGAGAATTCACTACAACCTGTTCAGTTGTAACAAATCAACAACTGAATCCAGTTGTACTAAATGTAAATGCATTAATTATTTCCCTACCACAACAATTACAAACCTCCATACAGTAAGTTTAAAATTTAAAAAATCACAAAACAGTTTCATTTAACTTAATATATATAAACAGTGTTTTAATCCATAATTCTGGTATTTGATAATTGACTCTAGTATTTGAAAATCCGCAATGCGGTGACCGAATTGTATTTACTTTTACAAATTACTACAACTACTGTGAGGGAATATATTCATAATAATTCTGTATATAATTTATATTTCTGCTCAATAGATGAAGCATGTGTTTACTTTGATTCATGTTCTATATGGTACATTACATTATACGTGGTTGAAACGTCATAATTAAAACAAATCAAGTTATAAAAGTGTTATAAAGTAAGTAATTGCAAAGGTGGTTTTTCTTCACCGTCACCATGTCATTGTGATATGTAATTGTAAGAATATACACGTTATAATAGCATTGAGAACTGCGAAAGTAGTAGAACGTGTTATAATTAATAGTATTGATTAGAAACAGGGATACAAAAATACGAAATGTAAGCCACACTGGTTAAACATACATAATATTACAATGTTAAAATTAAATTAAAATTTTACCTTCGGCCGAGGTGCAGAATGTAAGCTGGGGATGATACTTGTCAGTGAGCCTTTGTATTAGGTCTATTTGCTCAAACGTCAGTTGCACTGCGTCTCGATGCTGGGCGTCGCAGGGCACGTACGCCGCCCAGAACTGGCAAGTACATCATTTTGACAACTCCTTGATTAAATATCACGCACGACTTTCATTCATCGCACATGGAATATAAAATACCACGGACGGATATTCCTATGTTCGAAAAAGTCAGTTTATGTAGGCTCTATTTTGTTCGCAGGTTCGTAACATTGCCGGTGAAACCATTGGGAAAATAAGATTCTTATATCACAACGTAAATATACCTAGTAATAGAATTATTTCATCTTGCATTCGATGTTATTAGAGTATCATAAACCTTGTACAATGTTCAGTATACAGACCTGCCATAGGTATGTGTTTATGTATGGTTTTATTGAACCCATTTTGTATTATAGGGAGATCAAGGGTTGATGTCCGAAACAGTGTAAGTGGCTATAGAGGACTACAATGAGCTCGATATAATATCATTCTTCTGCCTAGTAATAAAATAATACCAGCTTTTAAACGTCCCACTGCTGGGTTTAGTTCTGCCCATGTTGAGGAGATCCGACAGTATACCTATGACATAACTGTCCATAATGCATTTGCGGATTTCACAGGTACATTATTTTGTGTTACCGTGTTAGGTTTCTTTGCGATGTGTTCCTTCATAGGCATCAGTGGTAATTGTAATAATATAAATCCAGAAAACTGCCCAAGCGGTGCACGCTTCTCAGCTTGGATTCGAACCCATATCATGGGATGGTTTATTTGGTTTAAGCGAATTTTGTAAGTGATAATATTAGTTTTTCATTATAATGTTTTATATGCACAAATATAAAGAACCTACTCCTTAATTAAAATCTATTGATATTTTCTTCCTAGAATAAATTAAACAGTTCATTAATCTCGTTTCGTAAGCGACGAAAATGTCGCTTAAACCACCCTTTCAACCTTTAATATGAACATTCAATAACGGGCTCAGAATAAGTTGATTTTGTTATTTTTCTGATATAACGGGAATAAACATAGGATATGCTTTATCCCGAAAAATGGGAGAGTTTCTAAAAAAGGCGTTTTAACCATATTGAGCGCCGGGGTGCAAAAATCAGCCTGCGCTCCCAGCCTTTCTAGTAACATAAAAAATAGTATAACGATATAGTCAGTAAATTTCAGTAGGCGATTAACTTTATTATTTCATGTTTTTAGTGATCGAGTTAAAATGCTAACTAACTTTCTTCAAAACTAGCAGATTACGCATGATAAGTATGTGCACGTATGAGGTGGCCGGCATTGGCCCCTCGGTGTCTGTGCTCGGGTGCCACGCACCCCTTACACGTCCGGGTAAAGACGGCCCTGGTCTATACGGGATACGCACTAAATATGAAAAGCTATGTGAATAAATAATACCGTTTATCCTAGTAAGTATTTAAACAGCATAACTAAAGTTTATATGCGCTTTATAACCTTATATTGTATTGTATAGTTATTATTAAACCTTCCCAAATAAATATTAATATGTATTAGTTTATTTAAAATATTTAATTTCGTACATAAAAGAAAACGCAAGTTTAACAAACTCTAATTAATTAACATTAGTATTGCATTCTATTTACGATCCGTTAAGACTAAGTAGAATAGTGAATAGGTGTTTGTCATCTATGAGTAATGTGATCAGTTGGCACGTTGCCTCGCTTACACTGATCTCTTGTCCGAGGTAGGCACGAACACACCATTCTGATCATCTGAAGAGTCAAATAGATGTTTTGAGAGCTTCTTGTAGAGGATCATGGTCTCTGGAGACCCCACATTTAATTAATTATATATTTTGTATTAATGTATTAATTATATATTAATTAAAATTACCTGTGCCGCTACTCGCCCTTGTTTTAATCTAGGTAAATCCGTGTGACTCCAGGAGCTGGTTGCCCAGGGAGATATTGTACGTAGGTCCTCATCGAAACTGTTAAATAAAATCAACGTTTTCTGATACAAGTAAATCAATATACTTATTATAAATTGTTTTGTTTTTGCTTGCTATAATTAGTAGATACGTAATAACGTATCTACTATTTATAACAAGAAAGGAAGTTTCTCTATAGGCTTCTAAATATTCAGTTCATCGGAGTTCAAGGGAAGATATAAATTTACAAATATCTATGTGATATGGGCATCTTTCGATAGCTAATCAATACATTATGTTCGCTTTTACCGATACTTCGGTATCATATATCGGTTAATATCCTGAAAAAAATATTGGTATTCACTTTTTAGATTATATATATATATATATATATATATATATATATATATATATATATATATATATATATATATATATATATATATATATTGGGAAAAAGTATCTTCGCATTTTATATAAAAATTCAAAAGGTTTTTTTATAAAGTTTATTTACATTTGGCTAAAGTATGTATGTGCCATTTTGTTGGATAATTTTTTGCCATCTTGTAGGTAGGGACGTGAACCCATTTCTATAAAAAATTTGGGGCTTCTGATCAAAAAACTGCGACAAGTGGTTTTAGCAGTCCTCTCGTGATGTTAACCTGACACTGCCTAAGGAATTCTGCAGAGATCGAAACAGGTGAAAATCTGAAGGTGCAAAGTCAGAACTATACGGTGGATGCATTAACACCTCCCAGCCAAACTCTCGTAATTTTTGCTGAGTGGGTAAAGATGTGTGAGGTCTAGCGTTATCATGGTGAAAAATCACACCCCTTCTGTTGATTAATTCCGGCCGCTTTCTCTCAATTTTTTGTTTTAATCTCATCAGTTGTTCGCAGTAAAGTTCAGAATCGATGGTCCTGCCTGGCGGTAACAGCTCATAATGAATAATGCCCTTCCAGTTCCACCATACACACAGCATCATCTTGTTGCGAGTTAACCCGGGTTTCGTCACAGTCTGTGAAGCCTGACCGGCCTTTGACCACGATCTTTTTCGCACGTTCTTGTCGTACGTGATCCATTTTTCATCACCAGTTATCAAAAATGGTTCGGTTTCATAACGTCGTAATAAAGAATAACAAATGAGTACACGGTTCATTAGGTTTCTTTCAGTGAGCTCATGAGGCACCCAAATATCGAGCTTTTTTGTGTACCCAGCTTTTTTCAAATGCGCCAAAACTGTTTTATGGTCAATTCCCAGTTCTCCAGCTACATCGTAACTACTAATATGCCGATCTTGCTCCACTTTTTCAAAAATGGCTTCAAAGTTGTCTGTAACAAGGCGACCAGAGCGACGTGCATCTTTGAAATCAAAATTTCCGGATTGAAAACGCTTAAACCAAATTTACGCTACTCTCACAGATACTGCATTAGGTCCATAAACATCACAAATTTTTTTCGCGGCTTGTGTTGCATTTTTACCTTTTTTGTAGTCAAATTTTAAAATGTATCGAATTTCTTCATTACATTCACTCATTTTAACGATAAGAAAAACAAATGAAAATCACACATTTTCCTAATTTGAATTTGGAATGGTCTTCTTTAAAATTAAAACTTTTTAATGATACCAAAACCAGCCAGATACAAATGGTATAGCCAAAGAGATCTTACTACAAGTTCATACATACTATATGCGAAAAGACTTTTTCCCCAACCTATTATTATATATATATATATATATATATATATATATATATATATATATATATATATATATATATATATATATATATATATATATATATAACTAGAGAGTGAACCGATTATCTTGAAGTTATGTATGACTATGTATACACCACGAAAAACCTATGAATGACAATTGCCCAGTAGAATATGTAACTTTGCAAAGGTGCTAAATCCAATATGCCTAAATGGCACCACAAGACTTATTTTTTACTGTCTACGGATTGAAGATACCTTTAGTTTGTTACTTATTCTGAATTATATTTAATATATAATCTTCTTCCATGTGAAAATCAATTGCTGTTCGTTAGTTTCGGTAAAACTCGAGAACGGCTGGAGTGATTTGACTAATTTTGGTTTTGAATTATTTGTGGAAGTCCAGGGAAGGTTTAAAAGGTGCGTAAATATGAAAAAAAATGATTCTGAGGCGGTACTTTGGAACTACGGATCTGGGACTATGGGGACTATTGCATCTGCTCGTCGCAAAGTTCGGGGAACATGGATAAAATTGGCAGGCGGTGACTCGCCACTCCCTGCATGGGCCCCTAAAATGCCGTACAAGATTTTCTTTTTTTCAGTTTTAAGCACTGTTGTCTCTAACATATTCAAAGTCAGAGTTACTGGCACTGCACTGTATCACTTTATGTAATAACACATTATATAAAAAAGCTCGTTTTTTATTATACATTTATCTTATACTATTACAGTTTTTTGCTTATTTAGAGGAGAGCTAAGGAAAGAGTATATACAAATTTGAATTGTACATTGAAAATTCTTATACCTAAGAGAAATAATTTTTTGATAGGATGATCCGTACAAGATTGGCGAGGGGCAACATTGGTGTGAGTGGCTCAGGGGTGTGGAGAAGTGGGCTGCAGGTTCACCGAAGCTACTTTCGACGTTAGGCCATTTATAACTTCCATCCCTGGAAGCTCGAGTCTTGGCTCTAGCGATGTCCACTCCGTCCCGGCTGGCTAAGGTAATCATAGAAGCGGGGGCCTTGCCTTGGCTCCCTGGAGTAGGGTACAAGGTGTCGCTACTCACATAAGGGTTCGCCACAAAAACCCTCCGCGTGTTTTTAGTATATTACTTATTACTATGCTCAGAAACTTAAACCCATTTTATAAGGTCCAAAGTAACGTTTTTTTAACTGACCGTTTCTCTTTTCTACTATTCTTCTTGCATGATATTGACTATTACATGGTATTTCGAATTCGGAGAATTTCTTTTATTTATAGTGAGTGAAGTGACGTGACTCCATCTCAAGATATAAATAATATTGTTTATTGAGAGTAATATGTAATGAAATGTAAGAAATACCCATAGCCGAATAGAATTTCATACCGCACGCGTTGCAAACGACTTGACTTGGCATTTAGCCAACATGACCGTCAACATTAACCTATAGTAGGAAACTACAATTCTTCCTGATATGCGTGAAAAATGAATATTAAATTATTATCGTGCTGTTTATAAATAATATCCTATGTTTTTTATTTATTGCTAGCTTTTCTCAGAAAATACCTATAATTATGTCTCGTGACAACTATCCCTAATTTTGATATAAAATGACATGAACCAACCGCTTTATCGATAGTACACAACTACCCAAATGTATGTTAATAAGTTGATTGATCATCGCAATTTTGAATCCGTGTCCTGGGAAAATAATACTTTTTTAACGGGATAATAATATCCTATGTTCATCTTCGTTATCAAAAGTAACTTAGAGATATTGCCGTGAAAAAAAACAAATAAACAAAATAAATCATTTTCCAATTTAACGTTATGTAGCATTTTGAAGAAAATGCTGGTAGATATTAAATTAATTAAATGAATCGGGAGTTTATTTTTTCTACTAATAATTTAACGTAACAACATGTGGTGACAACGCTTTGGAACTTTCATATAGTTTTCCATACCTGAAATCCTTAATTTTATTGTGTAAAAATTTCCTTATATTCCACGGCAAGTCATTATGCCCGTCCACGAGTGGAGTGTCGTGCAATAACCTCTCTGCGAGGCGTAACCTTTCGTGTAATGGTGCGCCTGGGGCGGTCCTCAAGGCTAGGGGTCCAGCCACACAGGCAGTCCCAGCTACTAACACGAGTATCGCCACGCAGCACCAACGCCGATGCCACACTATAACAACTCCATAAGTCACTGATTATGGAATCAACATTATACGTATCAAACAAGGTGAAGTTATCATTTTTTTGGTCTACAAGAAAATGGAACCAAGGCTCTTTAATATCTTATTAAATTATGATATACTAGAGTTTACTCTAGTATGTGCCTCTTGTTTAAAGAGCAGGCGTTAATACAGGCTACATAAAAAATAAAAAATTTAGTACAATACTAAATTTTTTATGTTAGTGCTATTTGCACCCGGAAGATTCACTTAATTTTATATCGCAAACTATCCCATCTCCTGGCATGAAAAGTATTTATGTCCATTTTTGGTATTAAAACTACATTTAAACAAAATGACAGCAAAACCGATCCAGCATCCCGAGTAGTTTTCCGTGAAAGATTAACAGATAGACATATCGAATTACTATCGCTATTTTTACAGACGATGAATTTTTATATCTATAAACTTGAGAAATGTTTGGTCTCATACAAACTTTCATCCTCTATTTCAAACCGTCCTAGTTTTATTTATCTATCCCCCGTCTATGAAAACTACATAAATGACAAAATGATGAAAATGTCGAAAATGACGAAATTGACCAAATTGACCAAAATGATGAAACTGGCCAAAATGATCGAAATGTCCAAAATGATAAAAACGACCAAAATTACCAAAATTATCAAAATAACCAAAATTATCAAAATGACCATATTGACATAAATGACAAAAATGACAAATTACTAAAAAAACAAACCTATCCTACTGCCTGGGATAAAAGTATCCCTTGTCCACCCTCAGTATTAAATTTACATATGTACCAAATTTCAGCCAAATTGGTCTAACAGTTTTTCCGTAAAAGCATAACAAACAAATAGACAAATATATTTTTATCCCGGAAACTATCCCATTTTTCAAGATAAAAAGTATGTTATGTTCATCCTCGGCATCGAATATATATATATATATATATATATATATATATATATATATATATATATATATATATATATATCTATATATATATATATATACTGAGTTTCGGCCAAATCGGTCTAGTAGTTTTTCCGTGAAAACGGAACAGACAGAAAGACAGTCAGTTCGCATTTATAATATTAATAGGGATGATCGCATTTGACTATGATGCTTGCCAATCGTCCAACCTGAAAATACAATATTAAAATGATTAATTCTCCGTGAAATTTTGATCCAATATAATCTAGAGATATACCAAAACTAAACAAACATATAGGTAGACAGTAAGTAAAGTCATTTATTCAAAAAGCTACCCAAGTAGTAAACTATAAAGGTTGTAATTCCTCTGGAAAATATTTAGGTCAAAATAGCTAAGACCCACTGAAAAGCTTTTGGATAATCCCTCTGTCAAATGCACCACTCGATCAGCGGCGATCTATACAATATACAGGTATATGTATACGGAACCAATTAGTGGCCGTAGGCTCAGCATGAAACTGGGCGTAAGTATCTTATACTGATATATAAATCTGAAGAGTTTGTTTGTTTGTTTGATTGAACGCGCTAATCTCAGGAACTACTGGTCCGATTTGAAAAATTCTTTCAGTGTTAGATAGCCCATTTATCGAGGAAGGCTTCATCACACTAAGACCAATAGGAGCGGAGCATCAATGAAGAATGTTTCAAAAATTTTCAAAAAAACAAATTACACGCGGACAACGTCGCGGGCACAGCTAGTATTTTATATGAGAATATACTCATTGAGCTTGTTTTCACTTTTTATTATTGTGTAAAAAGTCAAAATACTTTCTAATACAAATATTGGTATCAAAGTTTTTGATTGCGTACCATAACATTTTCACTATATTTCTAGGGTCATCGACATACTATAGAAATGTAAGTAAGTAAAATTGGAACTAACGAGACGTGTTGCCTGTGGTAGTTGAGCTGTGACTCGTGGTGGATGTAGTTCCTGTTGGTAACCATTGTGGAGATTTGCACGCTTCACATGCAGCTGTGCGCGCACCTTTAGCCCGATCGGTAACATCTGGGGCTGGTACAAGTCGTTTTTTACCCTAAATAACACAACATGTAATAAATCATTAGAGATTTCCCGCGGTTACGCTCCGCTTTCGTGTCCGGAGAGAAAAACATATATTTGTAAAATTAAAATAGGTATCTAAAAGAACGCAACTGTAAGGATTATTAATCGTTAAATTTGAAAGTATACTTTCTGATTCTTTTTTTATTTGTATAATAAGAAAGGCTTCCTCCGTTTTTAACACATTATATAAAATTAAAAACATGCTTACTTGTGTGTCATAAAAAATTGGCGGGACTCTCGCTTCATAGCTTGTATCACAAGTACAGCGGGCGTGTGTTGTACGTAACCCACTCATCATTACGTCAGGGTCGACAAACGTTTGTACATCGTCATCCACTAAATCACTTCGAGTGCTCCGTGTTTCGAATGTGTTGGCTTCTCGAGTCCAATTATCCGGTAATCTTTCTCGTAAGCGCTCGTTTGGAAAATCGTTGTAGGACATTTGCCTTTTTATGCTCTTACATCTACTTCGATTATCTAACGTTGAAAATTTTATTGTGTCTAATGCTGGGGAATGTCTATTATTAAGCGCTTCATTATTTTCGAAACTTCTTATTTTTATAAGTTTATGTGACGACATTTTGTCTACATCTAAATTACAGTCTCTTAGCCGGTCAAAACATTGATCGACGTTTCCAGAAAAATTGGCATACGTAGAAGCATTACTTTTAATATCGTCTTGGTTTTGATACCCAGAAGCTGTAAAAATACAGTTTTGACTATTGACTCTCCTTTGAGGCTTGTCTGTAATTGATAACATCGATAACTTTTTGAGCGAACTCATCGAGTTCGATGTTATCTCTGCCAGTTGGACCGCGTTTTGATGTTTCTTCGTTATGGCGTCGCCTCCAATTTTTTTTAAATTAGATAACTTCCTTTTAATTTTCTGCACAAGACTATTCCTTGGATCGTATGATATTAGTTGTTTTGAAATATAATTTGAAACTCCTACAGTTCTATTTTTGCCATATTTTCTATCTAAACTTCTGTGGGAGCCTGTTGAGAGAAGGTTTCTTCCAGTATCTCTTTTAATCCTCTCCATATCGTAAATGTTGAGCGTGTGCCCACGTTGTTCAATCAGGTCTCGATTGCAATTATCAAAATTATTTTGTTGAATATTGCAGTTACAGATCAAATCCAAATCTTGTTTTGATATGTGTTTGTCTAGACAGTGCCTTTGAGCTGCTAATGCGAGACAAGCGTCGCAGTCGACTCCGAGTAAAAGCTCGAGACTAGTGTTTCTAATGAATCCGTCGCTGAATGTTCTTGAGCGGAAATGCGCGGCATGTTGTGCGAAGCGCGACTCGCATTCCGGAATTGGGCCTGAAATCCCAGAGCCTCCTGTGCCACTTGGAGCGTTAGCCTCGCCGCCCACCATGGTGGCCGCATCGCGATTTACTTGAATCACGCGCGGTTGTCGGAAAACTCTACTATCGCTGCGTACAGAGCTGCGAGACGGTGATGGTGATGGACGCTTGAATGTGTCCACCTGAATCATGTTAACACCGGCTGTGGTGAAGCACTGTAACAATATTTTACATTGTGATTTTCCACAATATATCATTAGCCTGTGAACCTTTCACTGCTCAGTTCAAGCTTTACCATTTTAAGAAACAGACAGTATAGCTACCCGCTTGTTCAAGACTGGCTGGTGAGTTAACTCATAACTTTTTCCTTCATTTTTACTATGTGGTAATTAAAACATTAAGATACTACGTAAAAAAATGTTAAGAGGTGCATGACTGACTTACAATCACAATTTCAATAAAAATTAATCAGTTAAATTGTGTGTCTAAATGGTTAATTTAAAACATGTTTTACTTTAATATCTAGCTTTAGATGCTCATAGAGTTGACTAAAACATTTAAACATCATGAAATAATATAATTGATTAATCAGCGTATTCTTAGACTACTAGATATTCTCAATTGAAATAAATAAATAATCGGCAGACAAACACACACATACCCAAACTAAGCAAGTTACGCTTGTGTTATGGGTAATATACAATGGACCACTCTTGAGTCGATCCCAGATACCCTGACCATAACAAAAAAACAGAAAGTTTGTTTACGAAATTTACCATGCCAGGAAACGAACCCGGAGCCTCTGCGCTGCAGTAAGGTAAAAACAATACAAAAACTTAGCCCATTCAACCAAAGCAGCCGTCAAGAAATGATACTTTTTAGAATGTTAATCGATACTTACTTCGATTTCTTCCCCTATTTGTTCCGTGGCAATTTTGAACCAAATAAATGCCTCGTAAATCGTAGTGTAGTTATCTGAGGACCACTTTTAAATTTACATGCCAATAAACGAATAAATAAAAACAAAACGGTGATTTCTTATTCCTTTGCATAAATGTAAAGCACTCGTATTATTATTATTATACCCTTGGTGATTTCCTTCAATACCAAAAATACGAAAAGTAACACAATGAAAGCTGTCTTTTGTTTTATTTCGTATCGAGAGGAAGGGTAATATTTTATTTATGTAGGGAAACCAAAAACTTCTCACTTCATTTTTTCCATAGATATAAATTCTTATTTTAACAAATCTCTTTTGTTTGCATGTGTCTTGTGTTAAATTTCTTAGAGTACATAGTATCTACATAAAAAAATGTACACAAATACAATACAATATAAACTAATGGTTTTATCATAAACTACATGTGCCTCTGCCGTTTGCACGGCTCTTGAACCTATATTCATATATTTGAAACATGCAAGATATCGAAATGAAAATAAGTGAAATTTAATTTATATCCCTGTTTCAATTCTCAAAATTGTGTTGAAGTCCTTTAAATAGTTTCATAGAGGCTATTTAAGAGAAACTGACAGACGATAATTTTTATTACGCATCGCAAAGACAGTTTACATTTAAATGTTTTTATTTAATTTGAAATTACAGACAAACAATTTCAAATAATATATTATTAGATATATATATATGTCTCTGCATATTTGATATATATTGTTATTATTCTTCGTTTGGTATTATCCTTTAGGGACTATTTATCCTCAATTACAGTGGGTTCAAAGACGCGCCACTGTAGTCTCATCTCAATTTCATCAATATTTGACATTGGTTGTCGAAGATACACAACGGAACGATTTATTTTAAAAACAAATAGCAAGAATGAAAACACCACTACAATTTGGTGAGGCTGGGATGGGGATTTTTGGCTGATGTTTATCCTTTAAATTTATTCTAAAAGTTAAATATTCATGAATAATTGACATTGACTAAATCCACAAACTGTACGAAGCCTTATTGAAAAAGGTAAAAGTAGATTTATGACTTTCTTAATTAGGCCTAACTAAACATTTAATTTCATAAGACTCAAATGCTTTCAAGTAATAAAAATGTGTGGAAGCGATGATATTACCTGCGTATATTGTATTCCTTCTAAATTAAAAAAGCTTGAGCCGGGATAACATTTTAAAGAAAATTTTTACTGACGCGATTAAGGACGAACAAGTAGCTTCATAATATGAAGTAATATGTACGCTCGCTGAAAGAATAGTCTCTTCTTAATATTAATACGTTTTCATATACGTTACTTATATCTATACTAATATTTCAAACGTATTAATAAGGCTTTTTCGTTGGTTGTTTCTTTGAAGACCTTGAAAATGGGTTTATATAAAAAATCCATATTTAAGCATGTATGTGATTTTATTTTGATATTTGTTTGGTTCTTCCTCATGACCTTGTGGATAAACCGCTTATCATAAAATTCGGTGTATATGTACAAGTAAATACTTTAGATAAAGGGGATACTCATAGAAAAAACTTAATTCTGTAATTAAATTACATTTGGCGGGTGAGTTATGAGTTTGCCTTGAAGGCAAACGAAGCCGCGAATAAAGCTCCAATCTGTTAACTCAGACTTGTTGCCATGATTTCATGGCAACACGTTTAACACATTTGTACTTTTGAGCCCAGTTGTTTATATTGTAGGAAACGCAGTTAAGTACGGGTGTTTATTATTTCAGAAATGTACTCGAGCGAAACCGGGTCAAAGTTTTTAAATGTTATAAAGCTATTCACGCGATATTTGCCGAGACATAGTTTTTGATAATAAAAAAAAAAAAACACTGAATACATGACAAAAACAATGAATACATGACTCGATTATAGATATCATTAAACTGAGCAGATTGTAACGGTCTTATTCATATTGAGTTAGAGTAAGTTTAAAGGTTTCTTTAAGAACTATAAAGAAGCTTTGAATAAGACTGTAAGTATATATTTACTTCCTTATATAACAAGGTATGATTGTTTATATTAGGTTTTAATTTGAATTATAATATAATTCACCACATAACAAATGATGTACCTTTTGTTTTGGCTCCATTATTTTAAAACAAGGCTAAAACATTTCTCGTATGTCATACTATTTATTAGTATCTTATTTAAAAACTTGAATGGAAAGTCTAGAGGCAGAAATGAGACAGCGTCGATTTTGATGGGCGATTAAATAAGCCAATCTTGGTTTATGTTTACCACTCCACTGAGGATATGACAATAGGTCCTTTTCGTTGAATGCATACATTATTAGATTGTTTAGTGTGCGTGCTTACCCCGAAGAGTTTCTTTTGAATTCTTTCATATTCAAATTAAAGCCTTTGAATATATACGTACAGACAAAATTGTAGGAGCAGAATTCATTTAGCTGTCTGCCTCTCGTTCAGAGTTTAATGAACGTCTTTACGTTTATCGTCTATTAATGTAGTTTTACAAGTCCATAAAAACTAAGTATATGGATTGTTTATTACACTATTACATCGTTTTAGAAATATTTCTACTTCAAAATAAAGCCGTAGTTTTAGAGTGCGATAATTATTATGAAATACGCCAAATAAGTGAAAGTGCACGACACATTGAAGGGTTTCGTATAGGTGACGAACATTCACTATATGTTTTGTCGGCTTTAAACCTCGGAAAATAATTTATTGGAAAATATCTCATATCAATACACAGTTTTTACGATATTGGAATTGAATATCTCGCAGCATAATTTACTTAAATAAAAAAACCATTAAGAAATAATTTTATGGTTTTTTAAAATATTTCACTAATAATAGGATCACCCTAGAAATGGGAGACCCGAGACCAGTAATGGAAAGTTTATGAGCTGTTATTATCTATTTTTATTATTTACTACCAGTACCCACACAACTATGTATGATAACTCAAAATTAAATTAGCCCTTTGATACATGTATGGCGACCGCTCCTAATCTCTATAATTTTTGCAATATCATTTTCACTACAGCGTTGTGAAGCGACATATAGATTACATATTCCTACAAAATTTCATTCCTATAATCCTAGTATTTTCGAGAAAAAATATTGTGATATACAGACGCACATGACAATTTTATAAGGGATTCGTTTTTGCTAAGATGGTAGCGGAACCTTGAAAATATAAATTAATAGATTTTTATAACTCGACCTTGTTTTAAGGATATTTCGAGTTTGCTAATAATGAAAACAATATGTCATTCATCATCTTAGAGTTAGTTTCATAAAACGTGGGTATCTTTGAACGGCATTCCATTAACGAAGTAATGGAAATATCTACACAAGAGAAATAAAATGTGAAAGAAAGATTACACGGTACCTGCCTAAGTGGTCATTTGTAAGCGGTCGAGAAAAATGTTCACTCGTCCAGAAAAAATAATCGAAAGGGCAATGTATATAAACCTCTTCTATGAAAACCTTATACGTGAAGTGTGCCAATAGAGAAGATTTCGTGCAGTAATCCACATTTGAGTACACCTCAAATCTTAGACCTGTATTACAAAGAGCCGCTAAAAAGTAATTTTGAGTTCAAAAGGTGTGACAATGCTGTAATACATTTAATTGGACGGACTATTGTTTTAAAAATCGGTTTATGCGTTAGGGTTATTGTTCTTTAATACGGAGTCTAGTAATTAGGCTTTCAGTAAAGGAGAGAATTATTAAGAATGTAATGTTTGAAACGGTCTACTATTATTATACAATTGTTATGCCCGCCACTTCGTGAGCGTAGGATTTGGAAAAGATAGATAACTCTTTATTTTATACCAAAGCATAGATAAACAGAAGTAGAAAATACAAGAGATAGTACACCTGTATCGCTAAAAAGCGATCTCTTCCAGGTAAACCTTGGCAGGGATTGATAGATTTTTAATATTGACGGTGGTGCAGTCTATAAATATTATTATTATGCATATCTTCCGAAAACTGCAAAATATATAAATAAAATATAAACACAAATTTAAGGTAAAAGACCCGTTTTAATCTCTACAAATTTTATTAAAATCTGTTTACCGACTTCGCACCTCTCCGAGACAAATTTTCAGACAGCTTTCCAGACATAAAATGTAGTACTGTCATTTATTTAAGGCTTCTTGGAAAAGAGAGAGAGAGTAGAATTGGGGCCGGTAGACCACGACGTATACATATCATGAAGAAATAACAGAAG
Source organism: Dendrolimus houi (assembly GCA_039645545.1). Classification (NCBI taxonomy): domain Eukaryota; kingdom Metazoa; phylum Arthropoda; class Insecta; order Lepidoptera; family Lasiocampidae; genus Dendrolimus; species Dendrolimus houi. Next base: position 14,234,384 of record CM077126.1, on the reverse strand, counting down.
TGTTAAAACGAGGTCAGGTAAAAAGCATATCAAATAAACGTGCATGTATGAAGAGATTAATGAAAGTAGATGAAGCGAAAGTTGTTTGTCAGGATCGTCGCGAGTGGAGATCTATAGTCTCTGCCTACCCCCATGGGAAACAGGCGTGATAATATGTATGTATGTATCTTTAAAAAATCAGTTTTCACTTGAATTTTGGTTGGCATTTATTTTGAAATCACAGACAATTCAATTTTATTAATATAAATAAGCAAGCCGAAGTAAGAATATAAAGAAATAATTTATAGATTGACAAGTCGTTTACTTCAGATAGAGCAATATTGTGTGGAATTTCATTGACTGCATTAAGAAGTCATTCTAGATGTGAATGGTGAGCATGTAACTGTAATTCATTTACCTAATTTATTCAGTGAGTTCGTCGTATACATTTCCCAATAAAAAGAGAGGTAGAAAAAAACCTTGGCTTAAATTTACTTTCGTGAACGAGACGCTAAGGCATTCCACGACTGTGAATGTTGAATCGAAATTCAATATAAAATGTTTATTTGCGACATTTCAATTCATGTTCATAGTACTTTTATGATATTGTGATTCCATAAAATAGAGAAATCAATGTTTTTTTGCCATACTAAATTGATTATAGTGCTTTTAAAAGATCTTATACATGTTAGTATCTTATATAATTACAAACCTACTAAATTGTTAAAAGACAGTATTAGAAGAAAGCTCTAACAAAAGGTATAAAAAGTAGATATAAAAATAAGAAGTGAAGAAGACAATACAACTAAAAACTACAACTATGACGGTAAATTACAAAAACTTCAAACGCTTCTCTGTCTCGTAAATTATAAGTTACTGCAGTTGAAAAAACTTTTTAGCTGGACACACAGGGTAAGCCAAAAATTATGAACAAGTCCCGAGGGGCGTTGAATCGTTCCCAGTTAAATACTTGTCTAGATTTGCTGTGAGGGCTTTTATTTATCTTATTTCCTTCCCTAAGAGAGTTCTTTTTATTTTAATATGCAATTAAGCTTAGGCAAGGAGATAACGAAGATATACACGGCCACTGTGATCTAATGGACTAAGCGACTGGATAAAGTCCCTAAACGAACTTTATTTACATACTTTGGTATGGGTGTCTAGAATTAGCCTCAAACTTGTCCGTTATATATTACGCATAACATAAGTGTAACGTACCTACTTAGTTTGGGAATTTAAAATGTCTAGAACTATATAATATATGTCTTCCTAAAGTAGCCTAGGCTGATGTTAAAGTCATGGATTCGAATAGTAGCTGTAGTCAATGTGCACTGCCTGGATAGATTTCAAGAATAACCTTAACATTGTTACAATTACCAACTGCTTCAGGAGCAACAAAACAACATGAAACGCCTGTGAACGTCGAGATTAACTTTGGATAAGGGTTTAGGATCAACAGTCCGCACCCCTGAAATAAATAGGACCGAGCTCAGTAGTAGGATATTTGTGGACTGGATTCGCCCGGGATTCCCGGGATACAAAGTACAAAAGCATTTAAAAAATAATGTAAGCTATCGTTTTAGTGAAACCTGTGCCGGATAAGCTAATCTGTATTCTCCCGGTCCCGGGAATATTCGCGCGGGATTCCCGGGATAAAAACATCAAACATTTTATTACATAAAATTTGCTATCGATCAGTGAAAAAATCGCATTGGATTTCGAATTTTTTTCAATGTGGCCATTTTAAATAATTTTCAAAATAATTCCCGGGCTAAAAGAAGCGCAGATTTTAAGTCTAGGAATTTGCTGTCGACCAGCGAAAAGCGCATCGAAATCGGCCCAGTAGTTTTTACGTGAATCCCGAAGAGACAAGAAATCTCAAAAAAATTGCATCGTGTTCTCTTGTTTATATAGTCTATTCCAGTTGGGGGTTTTTTAATAGCTTCAATGTATAGACACGGCATGTTAAGAATGTTTAGAATGTGTGACGGCCTCTGTGGTTGAGCGTGCTAAGCCTTTGCCGACTTACCTCACTGTAACGCAGAGGCTCCGGGTTCCATTCCTGGTATAGTAAATTTCGGAAACGTATTTTCTCCGTTATTTACTATGGTCTGGTTGTCTGGGATCGGCCCCAGAGTGGTCCGTTGTATATTATCCATAATACAAGCGTAACTTGCTTAATTTGGGGATATACAGTGTGTGTATTTGTATGCCGATTTTTTTTTCAAAAAAATAAGAATTTTATAATATTACTACAACACCCTAGCAGTTGAATAATGTTAAACTGTGACCCTAGTGTTGCAAATTTCAATAGGCGAGGGTAACTATTTGTTACGCCTAGGCCATAGGCCAGATCACCAGCTTCACAATAAAAAAAAATTGAAAAATTAAGAATACATAATCGTTGAGCTAAAATTCTTTATCCATGATGGAGGTATTATAGGCTAGTTTTTGAAAAATGATAACGATTTTAAAGTGACCTTTAAGGCTCCGAGAGCATTTAAGTTGTATTATAATTGTTTGTTTGGGTCAATAGTGTTAATTATTATCACATCGACAATTTTAATCAACCACCCTTACTTTCTTTTTGACTGATGTTATATTTCGAAAGTTCGGAGATCACACATCACTCATCAATCTCTATGTAAAATTGAAACAAAGCAATATGATTGATCTAAGCTCGCTAGGGATTCCCATGTGAAAGCATCGAACACGGCCCTGAGGAGACTTACATGAAGAATAAGTCTATAGACGATTTGAATATCAAGTTACATAGAAGAAAGTCTTTATTATAGACTGACTGTGCCCGAGAATCATTTTCTGTACATACTGTTTTTTATTCTTTGAAAAACATAGGCACATAATATATTATCACACCTGTTTCCCTGTGGAGTAGGCAGAGACAACGGATATTGACTGATACCATTTGGCATCATGATGTTTGCTTCATCTAGTTCCGTCAATCCCTTCATTCAAGCACGCCTGTTTGAAGTACTATATACCTGTCCTTTGTTCAGAATTGTTCTAATTTAGTTGTGGTAAGTTCGACACGTTCTACCAAAACTAATTACTCCCATCCACATTGTTGCCATATATACCTACATTATTTTTCCTTAGTTATGGTAATAAATGCAGACGATGACGGTTGAGCCGACTAAGCCTTTGATGGCTTACCTCACTACAACGCAGAGGCTCCGGGTTTGATTGCTGGTATGGTAAATTTCGGAAATGAATTTTCTCCGTTATTTAATATGGTCTGGGTGTCTAGGATCGGCCTCAGAGTAGTAATCCGTTGTATATTACTCATAACACAAGCGTAACTTGCTTAATTTGGGGATATACAATATTAAGTTACATATTAAAGTAGAAAATGTTTTATAATAACCATCTAAACACAATTTAACTAATTTTATTTAAAAAAATTCGTTTGTAAAAACAGGTTGTAGGCATTTTATCAAGCTCTTTTCATTCATTCTCTTTAATAGCCAAAAACCATCTTAACATTCCTATTATAACCCTTGTTATTAAATCTTTCAATATAAAATGCTTCTTTAATTAAGCTACTCTAGAGAATATAATTTATATTCGGCAGAATGATTGCAAGCTATCATTATGCCAGTTTGCAGTAAAATATATTTGTCAATTACGACGCGATGCATGCACTGATGAACAATCATAAATCTTAAACGCTGTAATTAGTCTAATTAGGCTTCCAAAATGTAATTTCTTATTTGAACCTTATTATATTATGGTATATTATTTAAATATAATGTTTATTGAACAGTATGTTAATGACGTTTGTTACTTTTGAAAATATATAGATTTGAATAATGAAATACCGTACAATCTTTGAACGTTACTTAAGCATTCGAATATTGATTAACATACACACAATGCGCCATAAATATTGACTTTGAAGTTTTAAACAATACCTTTCAAGGTGTATTTCTCTTATAAAATAAGTAGCTTTATTGAAAGGTAAAACAATCTATCGAAGAAAACATTGAACCTTTCTAAACTTAATAACTAAATAAAACTTTTAAAATGTAATGATAAAAATTCGTTTTGATATTTTATGACTACCAAAATGTATTTAGATGTATATATCTTTGATTAGTCCTAACAGTAAGTTTCTATTATTTATTCAGTACATAAATATAAGTAATAATAATTATAATATCAAACTACATTTTTTGTATAAAATTTAAAATATACTTATTGTTTTAAAGGCTTAAAAGATACATATTATTTACATACTTCGCCTCGATAAGATGAATTATATCTATTTTTTTGTGATACCAAAACAAAGTTAATAAACTTTATATTATAGTTTTATTTCAAAACTTTCTTAATTAAACCATGCATAATATAATAACTAAGACTTATAGAAAGTCATATAATAATGCTTACCTAAAAGAAATAAATCAAATGAAGGGATCACAATAAAGTTACACAGAAATTAATTGTTCCACAGGTGCCTTTCATGATATTTTAATGTGACATTAGTCTCGTCGTTTGAACACAATGAGAGCTGTATTAATGGCATGCTTTTATTAGAACATTTGAAGGCGCTCCGAGTTGCGGGCTACGGGTGAAAGGTTATATTGAAGTACACGTTCGTAGCGGACGAGCCACACAGACGTGGTGCGCTACGCGTGCTTCTCACGCTACGAGTGGACTACGCTTACAGAGCGGGCGACCGCGAGTAGCGCGTGGGTCGCACTGGCTCCGCTCGTTGTTCCCAGCGAATAATCCATACCCGAGAGGCGAGGAGGCTGTATTTACCGGACCGAAGGGCGGTCGGGCGAACCAGCTCCAGCTGCTCCCGCCGTCGGCCGCCGCCACGTTGCTTTGCATTGCACGCCACGCGTCCTATGCTCTTCATGTTGACACAATTTTAATTTATGCCAATTAATATACGTCCCGTTTTGTTATTTTCATAATGACTTTGTTTGCGAGGTTCAAATTTAAACTGGTTGTCAGTCTTTCGAGGCTTGCGTGTATTTAATTTTTATTCTCGTATTGCGCTTAAAATACAAAGATCTAATTGTATCCGGTATGCTTGTAAATAATATACGAAGAAGTATAAATTGAAATGAAATATGCAAGTCGTTACCATTTATGACGGATATCGCATAAAGTTTATTAACATTGCTTAGTGAGTAAGATTTGTGACAAGGTTTATTAACTTATCGCTATGTCCAAAAGTGGTCGAATAAAATAAGTCCAGTGGGCTGAGTTTCCTCTTCTTTGTTGTTGCTATAACAATAAATAATGTTGACGTGACCGGTTTATTAGTAGCTGCATTAGGTTCGGTAGGTGAGCTCTGCGGAGAAAATGAGATTTCGGATTTCGGACGCGGCGTAGCAGACAAAGGTTCCTAAATAGGACATCTGGAAGTACGCGCCACAATAATGTGGTTCATTTTAAATTTACCAATCGGTTACTTCGGTTCAATCGCGGCTATCAGTGCCGAGTCCTGCATGTTTATTGGCCATATCCTTTGTGTCCGAATGGCTTTATGGAATGATTTAATCCCCGCGCACTCGGAACTCCGACACTTTTGCAGGTACATATTTTTTATTCATAACCACAAAAAATAATATCGTATATATTATGTGAGTATGCTCTTGTTTGAATTACTTTTCCACTCCATTACGTAACTATGGGTCTTTCCAATTTGTATATACCTTATCGAAATGAAAGTTTTTGCAAGTCGCTAAAGATATGCTCGTAAAACATTATGAGTAAAAGTGAAAAGTTGAGTTGTGCTGTTTAGCTGTTGAAACGCTTGTGGACCGTGGGGTTCTGAAGCCATGAGTCTCTACAAAATCACAAAGACTCCTTGACGTTTTTGTGCTGGTGCCTACCTCGGACAACGGACCAGTATAGCGACCCAGTGAGGAAACGTAGCCAGCCTTTTAGGCACCTTACCCATAGAAGACGGTGACCTAGGCTCAGTATTGTATTTATAGTCTTGATACTATGGGTAGAATACAATATAACTAAGTTAAGTTTTCTTTTATTGTATTCGTTTATCAAGTCCTCCTAATATTTAAAATAATTATATTAAGCGAATACATTTTTTATATGAAAGACTAAATATATACGAATAAATCAAGTAAACCTAGGTAATTTAGCCCAGAGAGGAGGAGATGGGGAAAGCGAAGGGCGAAGTGGATGACACGTAGGCCAGGTTCGCCTCTTGAGAGTACAGTAAAAGATGTTTGGTTCACGTCAACTGACGGGCACACTTATGAATGCTTCACACCCTTCTCAACAGGGCCGCGAAAGATTTCACGCTTTGATGCCTATTTCAGTAAATAGATACTCCAAGTGAAAAAGGTTTCACAAAATTATTTATTTTGGGGCTGATTCAAAGGAGTACTTCAGGTTGATAATAAATTAAGGGTGTCCGATTTACGTATAAGTTTGGAACTATTAATGATTAATGTTGTGATTGTTCTCTAAGAGTTTCGCCTGAGGAGGCTATTTTAGGGTATCGGCGTACCCATTTTGACAAAAACGGAACTCTAATAAAATCGTCATGTTCACCCGGCTGTCTATCTGTATTATGGCAGGTTCCTTTATCTTACCGACCATTCATTTACCTTTCTATTGGTTAAAATTTGACATATGCTTCATACAAGTATTGTAAAATTGGTACTGATGGTAAGGCAAGTGAATGAATGGTAACTAAGGTATAGAAACCGGACATTAGTAGGTATGTGACAATATTTTTTTTAAGTCGTAAGTAAATTGAAAATAAATTTCAGATCGCAAAAGAACAACCGAATAAAAAGACCTCCCAAAACAGTTCGAAAAAAAACAAGCGCACTTATCGCCGGTTCCTATATCTTACTATTTATTCACTTGCCTTACCATCGGTTGAATTTTAGCATTACTTGTATGTAGCTTCTTGTGTCAGATTTTAACCCATAGTAAGGCAAATGAACGATCGGTAAGCTATAGGAACGGGTCATAAAAATTAAAGTCGCTGACTACGTCAGGGAAGAGGCCTAGCTAAAGGGGCCATAAAAAAATTCTCGGGAACTACTCGGTCAATATGTTTGACCTCTATTTACCCAACTTTTTTATTTTTTGTTTATTGCATGAGTTTAGCAGACAGCCCACCTGATGGAAAGCGGTTACCATCGCCTATGTACATTTACAAACCCAAAGGTGCTACAATGCTAAAAATGCGCTGTTCCTCTATAAAGGGAGACTGGAGCCTGGCCACTGATGCGGAACACCATCAATGTTGGTTAAAGATTGATTTAACACGGTTAAAAGATAAAACAATCTTTAACCAACGAATTATGAGCTGGGCGATTCTTATAAAAGGTACAACTTAAAAAACACTAAATAAAAATTCGGTTACACAAGATATATATTGTACATCGAGCAATTTTTGGTTTTTTTTAGGTTTCTGCAGGCAAAAGGCAAGTAAGTGGTCGCAACTACGGAATCCTTTTAGTTCTTGTAGTGAGATGCAGTTGTAAAATTTTGTATTTTAGCTTCGCTTATTATCTATATAGAATAATGGAGACAGTGCCTGGTTATGGTGAAAAGTTAGACTGCGTGTTTAAGTACTAACATACATCTAAAAGGAACATCTATAGTGAAGCTTAATCCACGTAAGTCTACCTTACAGTAAATTTACTGGGATAATATTGTATGCCGTGCTTAAAGCGTTAACGTGACTTAAGTACGTTGAATCTATTTCATTATATGAATATCTTAGACGCTTAATGAAACCGGTTTAATTAAAATATTTAGATTAGTAATATATTCAACGGCTTCTGTGGTTGAGCGAGCTAAACCTTTACCGGCCTACCTAACTGCAACGCAGAGGCATGTTCGAATTTTGGCATGGTAAATTTACGGAACGAATTTTCCATTATTAACTATGGTCTGGGTGTCCGGGATCTTTGCCCCTGAGTGTACTCCGTTGTATATTACCTATAACACAAGTATAACTCGCTTAATTCCAGGATATATGTATGTGTTTGTCTGCCGATAATTTTTTTATTTTTATACTAAACTAACTACTACTAAAATAATTTCAATTTGATTGTAAAAAAAACAAGAATAATAATAAAAGTACAATAATCGGTAGACAAACATACATACTGTATATCCTCTAATTAAACAACTGTTACGCTTGTGTTATGGGTAATATACAACGAACTACTCTGGGGCCAACCCCAGACACCCAGACCATCATAATAAATAACGGACAAAATTTGTTTCCGAAATTTACCACGCCAGGAATCGAACCCGGTACCTCTGCGTTGGAGTGAGGTAGGCCGGTAAAGGATTAGCCCGCTCAACCAGATTCCGCCAAACCTGTAACTACACTAAAGGTTAAATAAATCGTTCAGGTGCGTGTCGACTGATGTATATACCTAGAAACATTTCGTAGAGTGACGAATGTTTATTGTTTTTGTCTTTACTATGAAACCTTTAAACGCATGTAACGAAAAGAGGCTATAATCTCAAGAACTATTTAATAGATTTTATGCAAACCAATTTTTTAAAGTATTTTTAATCTGTACTAGCAGGACTATTTTAAGTATTTTCCATATCACGTGAACGTTAAATATAAAAGTTAGACACAAGATTATTACGGGTACACAATTTTGTGAGGTAATATCTAGCCACCCAGTGAGTTAATAAAAAATCGTTATTATTTTTCCAGCTCTGACTAATTATAACCACACAGTATACTGAACAAACTTTTCAACTTTCATATACATGTGCCATACAATAATCATATATATGATGACCCCCCAGTCTTTATTATTTCACGATTTTATTATAGCAATTTGTAGCGGCATATAAATCTCCTACTCCTACTAACTGTTGTTCATATAAAACCGGTACTTTCAAAGAAAAATTACTGTGACGTACAAAGACACAGGTAGATACAAGGTCGTGACAAAAACATAAGAGTTACGTAGTCATGTTTCTAAAATGGCTACGGAACACTGAAGAGACATTATTAGTACACAGTTGTAACTGATATACGGATTGCGTGAACGATAACTGATAGCTTATGATATTAAGGGACAAATATACTGAAATAGAAAAGCATGGAAGACAAGATACACCTATTGTATATTAAAATAGAGTATCGCGCTTAAAACCGTTAACACATAGTTTTATTATGTATACTAGTCGCGAAAACTTATGAAAATATTTTCTGGTCTGGTTGTCTGACACGGGTCCTTAAAGTTGTCCGTATCCTATTACTTATAACTGCCATAGCACAAGCGTAATTACAGTGTGTGAGTTTCCTGCCGATTTTTTTTTCAACTTCACTCGCACAAACTTTGGACACGCCCATTTTCCAGGATAAATATTCCCCATTAACAAATTATATACCACATTTCATGTTAGTTAGTTTATTCAAAAAGCCGCACAGACGGTATAAACCAAAATTCAAACAAGCACTCCACCCAAATTTGCATATTATGTGGTAAGAGAATGACTGTATTATAATGTTTGAGGAATTTATATTAGAGCTGGTTAACATAAGAAGTAAGTAAATAAATGGGTGTAAATCACAAGGGGTAGTAGCGAACTAAACGGAGAATTACATAAGATTACGAGGTTCGCAGGTATAACATTATTACACAATGTAAAAGACTGCTAATTGTTTCCCGTAGCAGGAGTCGAACTGTAATAACGATATAAATGGTACGTTTGTTTTTATAGTCTTCTCAAACATTGTAAGTTGAACGTTTTGTTTTCAAGGGTCGAGTCGAGAAACATTCATTTAACAGAGAACTTTTTTATGGTTCCGCCAGACAGAAAACAACCTTCACTAATAGGAATTCCTTCGGATATTGTAAATGGGGAGACGTGCTGGGGAGCGACTGTTATCTGCTTGGACTCATAATATTTTCTCGGACTTAGACGCGGCTTTAGCGGGAAACCAGTCTTTACGAAAGAATACTGCTAGTAAATAAAATGTAAAGATTTTCAGGTATAATATATGTATTATAAAGTAATAAAATATTGAAGATATGCTAAAATTATAGTAGAATAGCATGTGAAGAGGAACACATCGCCCTTATTTCATAATACTGTTACATGCTGTCAAAGTCCATTGTCTTCCTGGATTAGGAATTCTTTTGTAAGAAAAACATGCTATTGTCTTTTTACTTGTTTTATAACCACCATTAGCGTCGAACTAATCCTTATTGTTATTGTTTTCGACTTTGTGGCCGGTCGCAGGTGTGCAAATTACTATTTCTTAGAAACTTTAGATTAGGTTGACGCCTGCTATCTTGGCTTAACCATAGAACAGCTAAATAAACTTGAGCGACTTCAGAATTTTTGCATTAGGTTCATATTTGGCTTGCAAAAATATGACCATGTTTCTGAATTTCGTGAAAAATTCAAGTGGCTCCCTATTCGCTTTCGCCGGAATATTCACATTCTCACACTACTTTATAACATATTATTTATTCCTAGTAGTGCTCCTTACCTTAAGGAACGTTTTGAATTCCTTCGCCTTTCTACCTCCCACAATTTGCGCACTCATACATATCGTAAACTGACTACACCTGCGCACACTTCATCCTTTTATGATAACTCTTTTACAGTGCAAGCTGACAAACTTTGGAATGCACTGCCTCTTACTGTCAGACAGGCCAAACCATCGCCTACATTTAAAAACGCATTCAGAAAACACTACTTTTTCTTAAATAACTATGCCTAATTCTTATACAATAGACTAATTAATATTATATATATATATATCTTATAAATATGTAGTTTAGGATCTACCTAATAATCTTCACCGCCTACATCGCCAGATTAGGTTAAATTATTCCTTAATATTAGGTTGCCTGGAAGAGATTGCTTTAAGCGATAAGGCCGCCTATTGTTTCTACCATGAGAATATGGTATTTGTGCATTTTTTAAATTGTATATTTGGTGACCAATAAAGTATTCTCTATCTATCTATACATATAGTCCAAAATTTCAAAAAATACTTTTTACGGAAATGGTTTTGGGTACTTTCGACTAAACAATTTTTATGATTTCTAAATAACGAAAATATAATACGACGTTTGATACCATTACGGAACCCTTCATTATAGCCAAGTATGTATCCAAATTTTTAGGCTCTACTACATTTTTTTGGAAATTATCCACCTCTAAGTTCAAAAGTCAAATTAGAGGAAATGATTTTAAATTACAATAAACAATTTTGTAATTATTCCCAATGGTTTCATCTATTAGAATGGATTAGATGCCTGCGTTTCTGTTTTTGAATTTAAAATACATTATACTCTTAATATTGTTTTGGGTCGATCAGTTATCGTGGACAGGACTATTGAAGCCAATGAGGTGATCTGTGTGGCTAATAAATCCTGATATCGTGATGCTCGTTGACATCGGTGTCCATCATAACGATAACCTCGTGAAGAAAGAAAAAGGAAAACTAAATAAGTAGGTACTTGTTCTTGCTAGCGAAATATAGCTATATAGTATTTGTGTATTTTTAAAAAGAATGAAAATTTTATTGTTTGTTAAAAAAATAAGATTTTTGAAAATATCAGGGTGAATCAAGATGTTCTTAGAAGTGCATATACCATATAAAACCTTTTTGGAAGAAGTTCGATATTCAAATTAAAGAGTGTCAATCACACAATATTTATGCCACCTGTCACTTTTTTTTGTCAGTTCGTTCGCACGTAATAAATTATTTTGTGCAACGAGTTGCTAAAAACGCAAAACTATGGATAAGAGTTATGTGCGGTGATAAAATATCTCAGCTTGAAAAAAAATGTCTACGAAAGAAATTTTTTCGGACATTCAGCAGACATTAGGGGATGATGCTATACCCTATTCAACCGTAGAATAACGGTTGCGTACTGGGTGGCTGAATTTAAAAGAGGTAGATCAAGCTGTAAAGATGAGCGCGTTTTGGGCGGCCTTCAATCTCCGTTACGAAAGAAAATGTCAAAAAGGTTGAGAATCTGGTTTTGGAAAACAGATGAACATATAGCTGAGATCCTAAACATGTATTTTGGTAGCCTTCAATCCATTTTAATCTATTCACTGGGGTTCAAAAAGTGTCGGCAAGATAGGTGCCACGAATGTTAACCGACGAAAACAAAAAGCGACGTTTGGAAATTTCTAACCGTAATCTCGAAATGTTCCAGCGTGATTCGGATAATTTTTGCCATCACCTTGTCACCATGGATGAAACGTGGGTCCACCATATCGACTCTGAAACTAAGAGACAAAGCATGTCTTAGAAACGACCATTCTTTCCATCCATTAAGAAATTTCGAGTTGCTTCTACCGCTGGGAAAGTTATGGCCTCAGTGTCTTGGGATAGTGAAGAAATCCTTTTTATTGAATTCATGCCAAAAGACCAGACGATTACTGGACCCTATTATTATGCAAATTTAATTCCGAAAGTGCGTGAAGCAATTAAAGAAAAACGTCGTGGAAAACTGTCGTTGAGCGTGTTGTTTCTTCACGATAACGCTCTCGCTCATTAATCGGAAGATGCGCTAAACGCAATCCGCTGTTCTGGCTTTAATCTCCTTGATCATCCACCAAATTTTCCGCACTAAAAAAGGAAATTCGTGGAATTAAATTTCACGATAATGACGCGTTATGGCTGCCGTAGAGGAGTTTTTCTAAACTCAAGAAAATAGTATTTTTTCTTGAGTTTAGAAAAACGCGTTATTCTAAATGCATTGCATTGGAGGGAGATTATGTAGAAAAATAAAAATATTTATATTTAATTTTTTTCATTATTTATTATTGATTCCAAGAACTTTTTAAATCACCCTCGTAAATCCTAAAAACTTGTATACGTAAGAGTTCATTTTCATAAGAGTTCGTTTGTTCTACGGTGCATCAAATCGATATTTTAGTACCGAAACTTAAGTGCCTTAATTAACAAAGCACGTATGATCGTGTAACATAGAGTGACGTAATGTGACGTAAAGTGTGTTGTGAATGGAAACGACAAAAAAACAACCCATACCATTAATCTTTATTCAAATATACGTAGGATTTATTATAGAAAGGAATGAGTAAAACCCCTCTATTGAAAAATAACCTTATTTGTTGACATCTAGTGTGCTCCAGAGGAAAATAAATTTGTCTAAGTGAATATGGGCGCTCCCGTCTCCAGGCACTCGCCAACGACGTCTTATTGAATGTAGATAGCAGGTATTCATGGTTACTTTCAAACCACAAGTTATTGCAAAGTAGAAAATTTTATAAAAGATACCTTAATAAATTAAGCTAATTTTCTATTATGGAAAACTTAACTTCTTTCTTTAAGCCTTAACTTAAATTTTTGTTGAGTTAAGTTATCGTGATATTTGTAATGAACCTAGACAAAACTTTAATAAATATATATAATAATAAAATCGATTAAGTGCGAGTCGGACCAATTCACCAGAAAGTAGATAACAAGAGACATTTTTTCTTCAACGATGTAAAAAGGTGCGCGGTGATCTCATCCGCATGTCAGCTGAAAGTGATACATGAAACATATGACCAACGGCAAAGCTTTTGTAAGATACTGTCACTGCAAACAATGACAAGAAACTATAAACAGTAGTTGCTTTCCTTTGTTGCAAATTCTAAAAAAAATTAAAACTCGTTATTAAGTGCCTTTTTCTGGTGAAATAGGATGGCACGTCCATTAGGGCCTCTGTATCCTAATGCCGCAGCCGCAGACTCGCATTCCAATTCTGTGTTAGGCAAGCTGTCTATTCTTGCCAACGCATAGGCACTCAAATCTTCACAACACATCATTCCTACGTAGGGTCCTACTATTTTGATTCGCAGATCAGCAAACTTTAACAAAGGTTGGGGCTGTGGTCTCTCTGAAAAGAAAATGCTTTTGAAGTATTACAAATGAATTGAAGAAAAAAGAGAAAAGAATGGTGAATATATAGGAGAACACCGAATTAATTGTTGGGAAAAAATCACACTAGAGTCACTAAATGATGAGTTGTTTTGAAATCAAACGAAAATTTTCACATACACACACACACACACACACACACACACACACACACACACACACACACACACATATACACATATATATATATATATATATATATATATATATATATATATATATATATATATACACAGAATTATTTATAATTTTGAACATTATTATGGTTCTGTTGTCAGAGACTGTACTTCTATAATCACAGATTTCGCCAAGGCTACACTATTAATTTGACTTGATCAATAAACAAAAGAGTATATATGCGTGTGTGTGTCAAATACATGGTAGTGTGTGTAATGTTTTTTTTATTGATTTCATGTATTTTTTATGTATAATTTAAAAAATATTAGCATTCGTCGCTTCTCCCTATATATACTATAAGTGTGCGAAATTTCATATTACTCCGTCCGCGCAATTTTCGTAAAAAGGAGTACAAAGTTTTTGTTTCATATTCTTTTTAAATAGAATATAATATTTAATTAAATCTCTACATCTGAAATTATCTAATAGCAATTTACTTACATAAAATATAATGTTAGGTAATTTCAGATTTGAAATGTAAAAACGGCTCGGTCATTTTCCGTCATGTCTTTAGTGCGCGAAAAAGTTTTTGTAGCGACTGACACAATGATATGAAAATGATGGTCAGCTATAAATTCATTCAACAAAACCACCTCTTAATTAATATTTTATTTTGGGTGCTGTACACTGTGCATCGTTTAAAAGGTCACAATAAATAATGACTGGCCGTTACTTCATGCCTTGATGTAATACTTAAAGTTAAAAGCCATTAGGAGAGAACGGTGCAAATAAGAAAAAAGTTGGACGAAAAGCGACCTGTTTATTATCATTACGAGTCAAGTCGAGCGGGAAAGTTAGGAGCGGAAATGGCATTGGCGGGTGTAGGTGGCGCGGGTGGGAAATATTGTCGCACCTTTATGGCGCTGTTCCACTTTGACGAGAGCACGAAATGCGCCGGGTGTCAGAGCAGAGAGCAAGAGGACCTGCACTCCTATTCGTGGTTCCATTATAAGGACAGCTTTGTTCCATTCTACCCCGAGGTGCGGATCTACAGCATCAACTACTTTCTTTATTTCTGCTAGTTTCTGTAAATTTAATTCAAAGTTACAGGTAATTCGTATATAATACTAAGTACTAAGTGGTGTTAATTTTTAACCAACTTCAAAAAGGAGGAGGTTCTCAATTTTATGTTTTTTTTTTTAATTTTTATGTACCTATGTACACCGATTACGCTGGGACTTATGATCCGTTTTGCGTGATTCTTTTTTAGTTTGAAGCGGAATAATTGCCATTTGGTCCCCTAAAAATTTTAACATAGTTTGGCCCAGTAGTTTTCAATTTATGAACATTTTTGTATGAAAAAATTTTCCGTTCCCGTTTCTTCGGACCTATATTTTTAAAGGCGCGCGGCACCTTGCGTAGGCCTACCCAGAGCTAGACACTAAAAGTAACAAATAACTTCCTTTAAAAAAACCGACTTCCAAAACTAAAAAGTATAAAATACTTAACTTATTTCTAAAGCTATTTTTAATTATAATATCTTATTTTTAATATATATTATCTAAAACATCTTGAATTCGGTGCGAAGTAAAACATAAAAATTACTATATTTTGAAAATTACTAAGCACCGACTTTACGATGTTTTAGATAATATATATTAAAAATAAGATATTATAATTAAAAATCGCTTTAGAAATAAGTTATTTTATACTTTTTAGTTTTAGAAGTCGGTTTTTTTTTATTTGTTATGGTTCAAACTGATGAACATTACGAAAACTTTTTAAATTAAAATTATTGTAAAGTCGGTATGTCAAAATAAATGAAATGTATTTGTAATAAATATATTTCTTTTAATTCTAAAAATTAAAAGATTCATAAAAGCAGTTATTAAAGGTGTAAATTATAATAATTCTGTAATAACTAGATTTAATTGGAAAGTTTGACTATTTTTAATTGGTTGCAATATTTAACACGATTTAATATAAAAATTGGCACTAACACGTCCTCTAATGCATAAAACCAAAATATTTATATTTAAAAAATCACTACACTTTTGTTCATATTAAGGTCCGATTTTATTAGGTCCACATTAAGATTCTATTCATCAGATAACAGTATCTATCAACTAAATTGCTAAATATAAAAGTGAAATAATTAAAACATTACTATTCATAAAACTGTCAGTTATTATTTATAATTTGTTTATGTTGTATTTTATCCGGTTATTGAAAAATCAGCCCTAAATTAATGGCCAGTTTCCTATATTTTACTATTCATTCACTTGCCTTACCATCGGTTGAATTTTGAAATTACTTGTATAGCGCTTATGTCAAATTTTAATTGATAGTAAAGTAAATGAACGGTTGATAAGATATAGGGACCGCCCATAAATTAACATATAATAAGAATAGTATATATATACTTACACACACACACACACACACACACACACACACATATATATATATATATATATATATATATATATATATATATATATATATATATATATATATATATATATATATATATATAAGAATCAACTATACATATAATATAGGTACCTTTCTTGCAGGCAACGAAAAAGCTATGGGATTTATTTCTGTAATATTTGTCCACGAATAAAATATTTTCCATAAAGTATCAATAACGAAGTACGGGTTGAACCGGGCCCCACGTTCGAACTCTTCACACGTTGTGAGATTTTCTGTGTCCGAGTTCAAAGTCAGCACGGGGATAGGTGTTAATGAACCGTAAAATAAAATCAACACAAATATAAAAATACAATTAAACATTATTTACAGATAATGATCCATTAATGAAGCAAATATGATTTGTTTGTGTGCCTTTTTATAAATACTTCATTAGTCAAAGAGTAATAAATTTATGTTGCAGAGGTGACTAAAATGGTAAATTTGAAATGTTAATGATATGTAATCATAAATTATTGGGTTTTTCCCATAAAACTTGTCTGTTAGATAACTATAACCTATTTTAATTCTCTAACTACTTTTAAATTAGCATATCAATTTTGCCTTCGACCCCCTTCCCCCATAAACGAGTCATAGTTTTTAAATCATATATGTACACCAAATATTAATGACAATTTCCAGTGGATACAGTGGTAGGACCATGAATAAGATTTTAATCATTCTCAAGTCCAAATAATGTTTTAGGTTCATGTTTTCTGCGACCCAATATTAAACATATCCGAGGCTTTTTCTTCTACTTTTGTCAACTTTGAATAATCTGTGATGTATTTACATTTGGTTGTTATGAATATTTTATACCACAACATTGGCAAGTGTTGGAATCGAATTACATAAATACTAAACACATGATCTTTCTTCAAATACGTGTAAATATTGGAGATGTTTTCTCCAATATTTACACGTATTAGTCTCCAGTATTTACATGAATATATTCCAAACTAGCTGTTACATACGATTTTGTTCACATTTTTTTTCTAAATTATGTAGAAACACAACTGCAATATTATAACAAGTAGGTAACTAGGTACTTCTTTATTTCATAACAAAAGTCTAAAGAGGCATAAGCCCGTAAAGTCAAAATAAACCAAATTTCTAACATGTGGAATTACAAGTTCCTTACAAATTTTCATACTCTCCTCATTTTCATCCTCCAGTCAAAGTTGTTTTTTCAAAACAATATGTAGCCTATATATTATATCCTTCCACGGGACATATTTATCATGGGATGGATTTATCTTTATTCGATCGGTTCAGCCGTTTAGTCAAGAAAAAAATTAAAAAGCTACTTTCGCACTCATATACATTTGTATTTATATGGATAGTAAATATATGTGTAGTTCATGTTATGCCTATTGTGTATGAGTTTTCTATCTAACTTTACTCCCGTAGACTTTTAAAACAAATGCTAAAGTTATTACTGTCTATTTGTCGCGGGACTTGAACTTTACTTATATTATCTTCTGAACATTGCAACATATAGAAGTGAAATATACACCCAAATAAAATTTCTGTTCAAAATCAAAATCAAAGTTTCTGTTCAAAATCTCTAAAATCTTCACTGAAACTCGTGAGATAGTTTCGAGACAAACTATCAAACAGACTGACGGACAAAACTTATAATTTACTTACTCGGAGTTAGGCATTGTATAAATAGCAGTTTTCAGTTATTTATAATTCACACACGTCAATTTTATTTATTTCATTGGCATTGATTCATTAGAAATAAATCAAAGAAAGTAAAATAAAAATAACAAAAAATATTGGATAAGAATCTTCAGTTAAACAGAAAGAAATTCGATCCATCCCTTTGTTTGTTCGTCTGACTTTGTATGTCATACTAATATTTCTCGAAAATTATTTTGTCCACATAGACAAAATTTTATAGAAATATATAGTCTTTATGGCGTTATATATTTATATAGTAAAAATGGCGAAGAAAATATAGAAAAGATGTGGTTGAAAACAACATTGTCAATGCACATAGTCGTTAGTAGCAGCACATACTAGTCGTAGTCATCATTAGTCAGATCTTGAAAAAAACATAATAATGTTCCTTAATATCTTTTTAATGAGGTCAAAAGGTAGCGAGTTGTTACCTCAATAAAATGGCTACAGGACCCTACAAAATCGGTATTTTTTTATGGTTAAGAACCAAATTTTCACAAATTATTCTCGTAACTTACCCAGTCCATGCGTCCATTCTATGTTTCAAGACATAATTTGAATTGCCAATTGGACCCCGGTCGCTTGGAAAAAGCATTCGAATTTTCTAACTTTTATTTAAAAGAAACATAACCTAAAAGCAACGTATGTATGTATCTTTTATAAAGTATATAATTCAATACCAGTAAACTTTGAATATCTTCGCCGCCGTATATTAGTGAGACACGAAAATGGATTTTGCCCATTTCACTATAACATCTGGCGTAGGGATGCAAGTCGTAAAACATTTCACGTATTCAACTAAACAACGGCTTCCAAGTTTATATGAGTATATTCAATTTATCTGTACCTATTTGTATGTTCATGGTTTTAGTGCACTAAACTTTGTACGTGCGGAATGGGCAAAATTCCATCGATTATCAGTATAGATTATAGATAGACCTTTCAGATTTGTCGTTACTAATGCTTTAATCCAAGGCAAATAGAATACCTAGTTGAAATTTCAAATAATCCGCTTGTAACAGCTTGTAAGGTGGTGCCTCGTCATTAGACTTTTTTGAAGATAATCGGTCTTATGTACTCATATTGTGTTAATCTCAGTTAAAGTAAGTCTGTAGACTTTTATTTAACGTCGATCATAGCCGGTCGACAACCATGCTCCGCCTACAAACCGATACCGACCGAATGTTGCTTGGACGCGGTCTCGCTTACACACTAGAGTTCACTAGACGAATTATTATTATACCATTTCCAAGCATTTATTTATTAAATTTAAATAGGTACTAATAATTATGCTATAGTTATTATATATAGTTATTTAAGTTTATGTGTATGCTGTAATGGTTTCAGGAAGCCGACTCCGTGGATGCTCGGGGCCTCAAGCCCCCATGACTGTCATGACCATCATAATAACTAAAATAAAAGTCATCAACGTGTGAGGCGCGTCCTAGTGTCACTATTACCCCCCCCCCTTACGTACCCGCGCCTCTCAAACTCTCAACTCTACTATATAGTTCTTCAAAAAAATACTTTCGCTTTCCCTTCACGGTTTCAGGGATTTCCGTGACGCTTCGTTTATAGCTGATTCGCGTACAAGTCGCAACCGCCGCATGCGAGCGTGTCAGAGCTGTTTTGTTTATTTCGCATCATTTCTTGATTTTTGCTTTTGTACGGGTCAGGGGACTGCTATTGTGTAAAAAAAAATAGTTTAAAGATAATACTGTTATTGTTCATTAAAGTGAAAGAGCTCAATTAAAATTTAATCATGTCAAAAAGAAAGTCTCGTGTATGAATTGAATCCATACACGAGATTTTCTTTTTGACATGATAACAGAGATGTGACTTATCTAAGATACAAGTATCTGAAATACAAAATACGTATTTTCATCTTGTATCTATATACTTTTTTAAAATGTATTTAGTATCTTTTATTTAGATACCATTTGTCAAGTATTTTGTAAATACTTTTTGTTATAAATATTTTCATTTTTTTAAATTTACTATGCCACCGTATAGTTATTCTTTTTCCATGCTTATAGTGTAGATAAACCTGAACGCACCTTTTACATTTCAATCAACCTATCAAAAGACATGCCCACGTGGAAAACCATGGAATTCTTATTATAATTCCATTCAAGATCTTTTAGCAGTGCAGAAACTTCATAGGGAAACCATAAAAACACAGAAATTACCTCCGTTGAAGGAAAATGAAATACACTTTCTGAATGAATATGTGGACTGTTCAAAATCAATAGCAGAAAGTATTCAAAGCCTGCAAGGAGGTAAAGACATTTGCTATGGCTGGATTAGTGGGGGGTCCATAGGTGGAGTTTGTTCCGCACCATGTGCTATGGACGTTCCTAGGGATCTTAATTTGGTCTGACCAGCTGTTTCTTCCATGCCGCCGATTTGGCTGCCCTAATGGCTTTTAAAGCGCCTTCTTAGTGCCTCTGTATCCCTTATATAACTTCGCCTCCACGATCAGAGCATCGTCGGCGCGGCGGCGTCGCCTCATCTGGTGTATAGGCAGTGCGCTGAGATTCACTCCTTGCGTAATTGTAGCTATTTAGTCTCTCCACGAGTATACCTGGTGGTTGGCACCCTCAGCATAGCCGCATCGCACGTTGCCGACATCAGCAACCGTAACTGTTGCTGCTGGATGACCAGGGCTTCTCGAAACGCCTTCCG
This sequence comes from Dendrolimus houi, assembly GCA_039645545.1. Classification (NCBI taxonomy): domain Eukaryota; kingdom Metazoa; phylum Arthropoda; class Insecta; order Lepidoptera; family Lasiocampidae; genus Dendrolimus; species Dendrolimus houi. Next base: position 14,213,530 of record CM077126.1, on the reverse strand, counting down.
ATCTAGACGTTTCAAAGCCCAGCGTGGGTAGTTCTTGGTTGGGGGAGGCTCCAGGTCCTGAGAGCCCTAGCTGTAGGTGGAGACGCTAAATCCTATGTACCAGTGGTCGGATAGCACCTTTACTCCCGTCAGTACCCTCCAGTCCTGGACACGGCTTGCTACAGCGGGGCTAGCGAACGTGATGTCCACTATAAATCCACCCCGCTGGTGTACACACATGTAAGCAGATCTCGGTTAAGGACCACGAGACCTAGCTCGATCGCCCAATCCGCGAGCACTTTGCCCCTGCTGTCTGTGGACGGGGAACTCGAAAGTCCCGATGTAGGGTTGTAGTTCCCGAGCATGACCACGTGACGGGAACGGCTCTGAGCGACCATTGTGCCCGCATTTTCTAACCACTCTTTGAAGTCGGCGAGACAGCGGTTTGGGGAGAAATAGGCACCCAATACTATTGTCTCCTCGATGGTAGCTGCGACTAAGCCTCTCCCCCTATACGTCGGTGAGGGGGGAGGGGGCAATTTGCAGTCATCCGGCTCCCGCTCAGTCATCTCTGGACGGGACGCAATTCGGCTCGGAAACCACCGACACCTGAATGCCCCACAGCGTCTTGGACCATTAGGACCTGAGCTGCGTCGCAATGGTTTATGTTTGACTCGAGAAGCGTAGAGCGCGGTTCACTACTTGGTGCTCTTTTTGCCTCCTCCACCCGCTGCGCCTGCGACTACGGCTGGGCTTGCTTCTCAGTCACTGCTTTCTTCTTTCTTATACCTTTGTCTTGTCTTTTATAATTAAATTTTTATCCTACAATAAAAATTATATTTTTTCCAATATAACACCTGTTTGCCGAGTTCTGCCCCTATGTAGCTTTTCTTTGAGCTTAATATTGAGACTTCATCGAAGAAAGATGAATGTTAAAATATTTGAAGAACTGGTTTCAACTAAAACATTCCAAATATTATATTTTGTCATATTTGCGAGGCCTATTCATAATTCATATAATAAAATTAAGTTCAATAAAATTGGGATTTCTTTGAAAAAGTATTTTATCTTTAAAACGTAGTCGGATTTAACGACTAGTCGCCGACTAATCGGCATATCTCTATTGATATCATAATCATAATGGCTTAATTTTTACATTTTCGTTAAACTTAACTAATACGGTACTACCACATTTACGTATTTAAATAAAGTACTTACCGAAGTGTACCTAAATACACCGAAAGAAAATAAATAGTATTAAAAAAATATATATATATATATAAGTATGTAGCAGCAATAAGCATAGGCATCTAAAGATCAGGAGCACCCACGAGGTTTTCTAAAAGCTGGCGCACCTGAATGTTTTGTTTAAGTTATGTAACTACAAGTATCATTTGTAACATTTTTCAGTTCAATAAAATTTATTATTGAAGTGAAATTTCTATATAGACTAATACCCCCGTTATATTAGGATTTTTTCTGTCACGAAAAAGCGTTACGGCTGCCTGGAGGGGGTAAAAGGTATATCGCGCAGTGACAGGCGGCAGCGGCGGAGGTAGGTATTCTCCGCGGTGTAATAAGTACAAATATATTTATTGTTAACATATTTTTTTGAATTTCTTTTTTGAAATATTTTTTTGGAATGTTCTTTCTTGAAATATTTTTTTAAACAAAATTTTATTGAAATATTGAAACACTTGTCCGTTGCCATTCGCTTTTCCACTTGTCCATTGCGATTCGTTTTTCCACTTGTCCGTTGAAGTTTTACTTCTACTATGTGTCACACATTTCGATGTATATTATTATTTTTGTATGTCTCTCAAGATTACGGGCCATAAAAATGACCCGGATTTTTGGAGTGCTTACGTGGGGCCATGGGAAGACCAACACGTAGAGGTCCCTTGACAAATTTAATCTAAATGTGGCGTGACACTGACCGGCGATTATCCCTGTCTACACCATATAAAAATACACCCAAGGACAAGCCCCTGCCAGTGTAGGACTATTGTGGGAAATGAGAACAAAAAGTACGGGCTATTGGGGTGAACTGCTACTAGTACTAGGGATCTGGGTATATGGGAATAGTTCGATTTCTTAAAAAAATCGACTTAATCTATAAATAAGTTTTAATCAATTTAACTTATCTATATATTTTTAATAATATATATATATATATATATATATATATATTTATTACACGATAGTACTGTATTGCTGATATAGTTACTATCGTGTAATAAATATACCCACATTTCAATAATCATATTTTACATATATTAAATAAGTCATTTTTGTAATAAAGTATTTTTAAAATAAAGTAGAACATTTTTATTTCCATATCGATTACGTTCGATTTATTTACGTATAGTGTCGATGGTTTAATAGCCTGTGCGTTAGCTGCGTTACATAACTCACAGAACATCACTATTACGTCGCCCACAACAATAAAGTACTACAATTATGTCATGTGTTTCATGTGGGCTTTACTGTCAAGAAATATATAACTTAATACACGTGCAAACGTCTAAGGTAAAATAAACGCCTGGAAATAGTGTAAATAAATTAATGTCACTAAAATTATTTTCATTCCAATGCTTCATCTGGGATTATGTCAGTTATTGACCGTTTCACGTATATGTAGCGATGGGTTTAATGCGTAATTTGGGATGCGATATTGTTATTAATTGTGAATGACTTATTAACTGTGGTTAAATGCGTCTCTTTTATAGCGTTAAAAATAACGTCATTAAGGAATAGCTACATTAGTGTATATACATACGTTATCTGTCAATATTTATGGCTTTTACAATTAATAACAACATCATATCTCAAACTACGCATTAAATCCACCGGTACATCTGCGTGAAACGGTCAATAATTGTAATAATATCCCAGATGAAGCAGTGGCATGAAAGTAATTTAGACGAAATATATTTATTTAATAACTCAAACTCTAATGCGTACCTCTTGTTTAAAGAGCAGGTGTTAATACAGGTTACATTGTATGTTATCCCCTATTTCAACCCATTCTAGTTTTATTTATATATCCCCCGTCTATCTCTCTCTAAACTACATAAACGACCAAAACTACAAAAACTACCACAACTACCAAATCAACCAAAACTACCAACCCAAACTACCACAACTATCAAAGCTACCAAAACTTAAAACTACCGCAACTACCAAAACTATCAAAACTACCACAACTACTAAAACAACCACAAGTACCAAAACTACCACAACTACCAAAACTACCGAAACGATCGAAATGACCAAAACTACCAAAACCATGAAAATAGAAAACCACAAATAAAAAACCTACCACATTTTCTGGGATAACATTTACATAAATCTATCCCAAAACTCTATTCTATATTCCTGGATGAAAAGTATCCCTTGTCCACCCTCGGTATAAAATGTACATATATACCGAATTTCAGCCAAATTGGTCCATTAGTTTTTCCGTAAAAGCATAACAAACAGAAAGATAAATATTTTTATTCCTGAAACTATCCTATTTTTCGGGATAAAAACTATCCTATGTTCATCCTCGGCATCGAATATATATATATATATATATATATATATATATATATATATATATATATATATATATATATATATATATATATATACATACTGAGTTTCAGCCAAATGGTTCAGTACATTTTCTGGGAATTCCGCGAAAATTTTCCCGGGAGCGGTTTGTAGTTGTTCGGGTGCATAAAAATTAGCTTATTCCGACACAGTGTTCAGTAAAACACTAGCTTACATTATTTTTTCAATGCTGCGGTATTTTTTGTGCTCCGCGGGAATCCCGCGAGAATTTAAAGTCAAGCGTGGACGAAGTCGCGGGCATATCCTAGTAATAAATAGAAATCCTAAAATCACTCATCTTTTTATAATATGGGCCCAAAAACGTATGAAAGCGTATCTCTTTCTTTTATTCTTTCAGGTTTACTTAATAAGTTTATAATAATATGAGTATGTAGCAGTAATTCTGCAGAATTAAAAAGTGTTTGTAATTGCATTTTATAATGAATAAAACTAGTCTTTTACCTTTTTTATAACGAGCCTATAAGCCTCGTATAACTATTACGAATGAGAGGAATAGAGTTTATACGAATGTATATTATATTAGATAGATATTTTCGGTTGTTTATAGGGCATTACTTGTTCGATTGGAATAATTCACTTATTAAAATTTGACTTATTTCCTCGAAAGACAGCACTAATCTGGTAAAATATATGGTAATGACGATATCGCCTGCAGCGTGCGCATCGCAATGGGAATACACAGATATGTGGGCCGACATATGAACACGGATAGCTATACCGCCTCGAGGCATTACATTAATAATTTATTTAATTCACTTCCTCTGCAATATGTAGTTAAGCATATACATAAATCTGATAAAACTACGACTTCATAGAAAACTGCGGTTCTTTTTTATTATCCAATCCCATTGTTTAAACAAAGAAATTGGATTGTAAGCTATGCTAACAGCTAAAGCTCACGCCAGGAACATTTCATGCTTTTTGTACAATTATTTGTACTATAGTAAGTTTACTTTTAAAATTGGTTCCGTGGTTTTGTCCAGTCCCCTTCTTTAGAGAGCGCCAGCCATGGGTGTTACAACTGTTCAAAGACGATGGTAACCGCTTTCCATCGGATGGGCCGTCTGCCTGTATGCTGAAATGATGCAATAAAAAAAAAACAATAGTGGAGTTTGGTACATGTTTCTTTAATTTCCAATGAAATTCTAGATTTGCTTTTCTTTCAAACCAATTCTAAATTAAAAATCATAAAAAGGGAAAAACAACACTATTGATGAATATTTCGAGAACAAAACTGAATTGTATAGCTGCTCGCCCCAAATTGTTGTTTTTCTTTTTGTAAGTATAATGTTATTTTTATATTAATTAAAAACTTATTGATATAAAAATATTAGTGTTACAATTTTTGGATTATCTAAACGGAATGCTTTTAAAATCTTCATGTACTTTCATCCGGTTTTTTATATACATAATATGTATAATATACAAAGACAGACAGTTTTCCTAAAAACTGTCTACCAGATCTATATTGATTGAATTTGGCATGGAGCTGTGTTTTAATAATATTTGTCATTATACATAAATCGTAAATTAAATAAAAATTAAGGGTGGCTACAGTAAACGTAGCTGAGGAATGAAAAGGGAAATAGACTTTTATTTGTATAGTTATGTGGAGTATCGTCACATAAGTCTATATATCATAAAGATGTTTCTAAGAGACTTTTTATATGAGTTTATAAGTTAAGAGATGGTGAGTATTCAAGCTTTGTAGACCCCATTACTAATACCTAATAAAAATAGGATTTAATTTTCAAAAGCCATTTAGGCAAAAACAAAAGTCCGTCTATCTTTGCATGTCAGTCATTTTTCTCAGAAACTACTGCCTTATATGGAAGATATTTGACAGGAAGATGTTGTCTACACGTAGATAGCGCTAGGTAATGGTGTAGTATCTTTAAGTATCGTTTGTAAGATCTTGAAAGATGACGTTATTTATTGAAGAGAATCGGCTCTTGACTTTAGAACCCCGCGCCAGAGTGCTGCGCACTCCTTGTACCGTCGGGTAGAGACGGCCCTGGCCAAATTACTAGAACAGTAGCCGTTCATTGCTTCTACAGTACTCTGCAACGTATCTATCTCGTTTAACAAGCACTTGTCCGATGTCTTTAATGTCTAAATACTTATAACTATTTGTTATAAGTATTTAGAGATCATTCGCCGAGCGATTGTTAGCATCGGCGTACCGGCAATCCGAGACCCAAATGGCTTGGTGCGTGACGATGGTGAGAGGTCGGATGGAATGTCACTTATTCCTTGGAAGATGGGACGGCCGTTTGAATGAGACGCGACATGCGTCAATACTCTGCCATCGTCACATCTTCCAATGACTCAGTTAGGGGCTGGCAAAACTGCCTCAACGATTGAAGCTGTCAAACTTCGCAAATATAAAACCCTAGGAAGGGGTTACATATTCGTGCCGTTTGGAGTTGAAACTTTAGATCCTTGGGGTCTATCGGCAAAGAGTTTCTTCAAAGAAATATTTAAGAAACTCTTTGACACCACCCGTGATCAGAAGGCTGGTTTGTATTTCGCGCAAAGAATCAGCATTGCCATACAACGTGGCAATGCAGACAGCCTTCTGGGCACGCTTCCTTCTGGCAGCGATTTGTTAAATTAGTTTATATTAAATTAGAACTTAGTCAATTTTTAGTATTTAATTGTATTTTTTAAGTTAGTAGTATTTAGATATAGATTACCTACTAATTATATTGTCCGTTAAAATAAAACATAAAATAAACATTAACAGTGTAATAAAAATCTTTACTTATGATATTTTAATGGCAAACTCATCACATTCTCGTATATTAGATGTATATAAAATTATTTTGTAACGCGGGCACACGGAGGCGAATCCGGATCGTAATATCTATCTGCCTACACTGAACTATAGACCAAAGAGATAACAAAACTCACATATGATTCAATTGCAGATGAAAATAACTGTGTTTGATTGTTTTAGGAGAACTGTAAGGCGTGTATCATGAATTTATATTGTATAACTAACCAAGCGGTGGATATACGTAATTGACTTGCATGAGACAGCTATTGTGATTTGGCTGGAGAACAACAGTAGATAACCCAATTAGTCTTGCTAGAAACAGAAACCTTTGTATTAAAGCAGTAATAGCCTTACTTATTATTTCATTATCAATGTTATTATTAGTTTTCGACAGTAATGTTTATTACCCTGCTATCATTACTGGCCGACAACTTTCACTTATCAATTTTAACTTAATGGGATGTTTGCACGTCTTATCGTTGCCACTGACTCCAGTGAACATACCTACTCCAATATAAAGAGCATAATTTGTTTTGGTATTATATTAAATGCATCACTTGTGTTATACACGCTACAGGCAGAGATATACAATTATGTAAGTTAAATTATGTTTTGATATTGGTTGTTTGGTTGATGAAGGTGCTTAAAGCGGCCACTTTTGCACAATGGCTTAGTAAAATTGACACGATTCTAGATATAATGGTAGGTATAAGACATATCATAAACCATTTTATTTTGATACTTGTCATTTGTAATATAAATCTGCGAACGTGGTCTCTTTAGGACCCCAGAAGTAGCTTTTTTCTACTTCTTTACTTTTAAATATGTCTTGGCATCGTTTATGTATCTGGCCGCTATTAAGTAATAGATAATTTTTTTATTCAAATAAGAAAGGAGTCGGCTAAACTGTAATAGATCTTTGACGCTTTGACGCTTTGACGCTTTGGGCTAAATGGCCAAGTTCTTCCGGCAATCCAAAATTCATATTTTATTATTAAAAGGAATTATTCTACACAATCGCACAATTTTTGCATAACAACAATCAGTATCATACTATTTTAAATAAAAATAAAACGAGAGCAATACGTCATCTAAAAACCAATAGTGATTTTGTTTAATTTTTTCGATGGATTATTTTATTATTCAATACAATAACGGGAACAGTTCGATATCGGAAATGAAAATATTTTTTATCCCAGAAAGGGGACAATTTTCACGGGACCCGGATTCGCAGTTTACGTTTGTATCGGAAATCTTCTGATCGGATATAAGATCCAACATTAGCGCTTCCAGGCCGGAAATTACCGGAATTTCCGGCAGTTATATTTTGTCCCCTTATAAAGTCCACTCCATTCCGGGAGTGTACTTTGATTTCGATTATTAGCAATACAACTTTTGCCATTCGTCTAACTTGATTAATGTCTCGGGCAAATACTAAAATATATAACAATAAATAAAATTAAAATGACTATTTAGGTTTAATTCTTAAATTTTACGTAAAAACTACTATTTATATGATACCTATTAATATGTAACAGTTTTTAGAATTTTTGTCTATTATCAGTTTATCCGGCACTGTCTTAAATAAATTATGAAACGGCTTAAAACATTCTAAGTAGTAAGCAGGAAAGTAGCGAGGTAAGACGGTCGCTCGAGTAACAAATGTTCCTATAAGTTGCGTTTACATGCTCTCGCTGCATATTCCCCTCGCCGCTTTCTTGCTTGTTGCAATAGAAGTGGGCATAATATAAACGCGGCATTCGGGATTCCAACAGCTTTTATCATACATTTCTTTGTATCTTCGTTTTATTTCAATATCTTTCATCATTCAGAGGATATGAATATAAGGCCATCCTGAAAGAACTGGTGGACATGGCTAATTTAGAATAAATTACTAAAGTTCTCAGCCAAGAACAGGTTGTACAAGTACTTGAAAATTGTAGACACGCATAACAACAATATTATTATTTTTACGAGTGGACTATCATCTGCGTACATAACAAAAATTCTTGTGTCCAACCAGTCGGTGAATGACCGATAGCCGTTCAACACCAGGCGTTCAGAGATGTAGGTATAAAGTACATTAACCTATTTTAGGTATAAACAATACTTTAAAACATCTTTAGAACTCCATGTTATTAAATGGGAGCTAAAACGACGTTTGTTTAGGATTCCAATAGCAGAAGGTAAAATTCCTTCTGGGCTCGCGGTGTTTTTATATCACTTTTGGACTAGTAGTGTAGAAAATTCTAAAGAAATCAAAATAGTAATTTAAGAAACAGTTTTAACTAAGGCTGACTTCAACAAGATTAGATAGTAGAATAGTTTTTGAGATATGGTATGGTATTTTGATTAAATGCCTTTTAAATTTCTGTAGCTAAAGCTAAAGCTCTACCGAACTCTTCACTATGTCATGCATATATGTCTTCACTAAGATCGACAAGAATATCTCAGATTTTTCTTACTTATTTAAGAACTTATACTTTTTTAATACTATACCTTTTTAATATCATCGGCATGCAGCAGCCTGACTAAAGTCGTGTCGTCTTTTGCAGAATGCATTTAGACCATGTGTTTTGTCTTTTGTCTTAAGTATGGTAAATTGTAAAATATGTACGTACCTGTGTGTACAAACCTTAAAATTGTCGTAACCGTAATGTCTCTAGAAATTGCCCGCGACACTTAAGGTCTCCTCAATTTTGTCATAGTGATACGGCAGTTGTTAAAACACTTTGCTCATCATGGTGAAAGATCACCTTTTAAAAGCGTATTATGTTGAAAATTCGTTCTTTGTTACTTACCTTATAACAATGACGGAATTACGATAATTTTGTGAATTATTAAATAACATAGTAAGCAAGCTTAAATGAATAAAACTTATTCATATGAACTTAATAACTATATATCTACATAGTTAATAGTATGAGCATTGATTACGTTAAATCAATGGGTTACTTTCTAAAGAACACAACATAGTTCGTTTACATAGAGAAATACAATAAGTACCTACTACTTATATATAAAAATAGAAAAATACAACAAGAATACATTTCATGTATGCTAACTTGCTTATTTTCACTATTTCATTAGCTACTATTTCAAATATTATTTATCGGAATACCAATAAATACTATTTTAGAGTAAATGTTTGTCTAATATTCTCTTAAGTTTTCGCGACTAGTATAAATAATAAAACTACGTTTTAACGGTTTTAAGCGCGGTAATTTATTTGATTTTTATTATTCCGACGTTTCGGCCACTTTTCAGTAGCCATGATCAAGGAAGACAAAGATGTCAGGTCAATGTTAAAGTTTTATTTAGCCTACCACCAACTTGTTCACTTTAATTACTTAGTTTTATCAATCAATCAATCAGTCGATTAGGTTGGTTTGTGATCCGGTGTGAGCTCTTTTTACGTCTCACAGTGTCTTGAGGTCTGGGAGTTGGTTTTTGCTGGGTCTGAGTCTTAATAGTTTTGATGATCGGATCCCAAACAGGTTGCCAACCATCTTCTCTATTGAAATTTTGGTGTTTTTGATTTCAAAACCCTCAGTCCCTCACGCATCATTCTAAACGCTTCTCTTTTGCGAGTATTTCTGGTTTATCGAATCTGATGTAGTAGTTGGGTTTATCCAACGTGTGTTCACTGATCGCAGGCTTTGTAGACCTTGTGTGTTTCATGTCAGCAATCTGTTCTTTTACCCGTGTTTTTATGCTCCTCTTTGTTTGCCCAATGTATGATAATCCACACTCAGAATAGACCTTGTAGACACCTGCATTCTGGAGTGGGATATTGCATTTCACAGGTCTCAAAAACTGGACAATCTTTTTATGCGGCTTGAAATATGTTTTGATTGAAGCTCGCCTGAGGATATGACCAATTCTGTCTCTGACGGTGAGCGGTGTCCAGTGCCGTCTTTTCAAAGGCTTCCATAAAAGTGTCAGCCACGTCAGGAGACACCGGTAAACCCTTGGCTACACCATTGATTTGATCGTAGAAGCCGTAGTCCCACACGAAATAGCCTGAAGTGAGGCAATGTTTTAGTATATTTGCATATTCCTCAAGCATGTCATTATCTATTAGCTTCGTTTTGACAATCTCAATGCAGTCTTCCACTGGTAAGCTGGTAAATAAGGACTGGACATCAAGACTGACTAATATTTCACCCTCAGTTAATGTCAAATTTTCCATTGCGCTGATGAAGTTGAAGGAATCCTTGACATGGTAGGGTATGTTACCGCGGAGATTCTTGAGTGTCTTCGCTAGATGGTGTGCCAGTCTGTATGTTGGTGAGTCAAGCTGGCTGAATATAGGGCGCAAGGGCAAGGGCGCTACTTTTTATTTTACCTCCCACCCATTTTAATATTATATAAAATTATTAGAGGTAGGCATGTTTGCTGAAGAGTTTCTTGCGCCGCTTCTAAACAAATTAAATGTAACTATTCTAAATAAATTAAAAATAAACAAAATTAACACTAAATACTTAAAATGAACAAGTTGGCGGTAGACTAAATAAAACTTTAACAAGACTCATTGACACTTTACATCTTTGTCTTCCGTGATCTTGGCTACTGAAAAGTGGCCGAAACGTCGAAATAATAAAAATCAAAGAAATTATCAGGCTCAAAACGATAAACCGTAGTTTTATTAAATATTTGTTTGTCTATCAAACGGTCGTGTTTCCTATATTTTTTTAAATCTTGTTATAAAGATATTTAGTGATGGAGTTACCATAAAGTCCAACGGTACATTCATCTTTCTACAATATATAATATCTTGGTGTACAGTCGCAGAAAGTTTATTAATAACAACTATTATTTTGGATATTTAGTGTTTGGGTTGCTTACGAATATAACTCGCGTCTGATGGGTACATTGTACCATACCGATAACTATAAATATCTATCTCGTGTCTCGAAACGATTGCCTCCACGGGCCAATCAGCTGCTAACATCGAATCGCACACAGTGAATTACAACATATTCGGTCGTAAATATATAATGATTACTTGAACATTATTGAATAATTATAAGTTCAAAAAGTAGCTAGCTTTCGGTGTCAGTTTACCCATAAACAGGGGTTCTACCGAAGAGAGAAATGTCTGTTGTTTTCATCGTTCGGGTACGGAAATTGTGAGTATATTTAATAGAATATACTCACAATTAATTGAAAATAAATACAGATTATCACGTCTGTTTCCCATAAGTGTAGGTAGAAACGATAGATCTCCACTTGCTACTTCTCGACACACATCTTTTGCTTCTTACATACAAATTTATTATTGTTGCTTTGTACTTGACCATTTTTTAAAACATATAGGAAAGAAGATAGAAAAAAAATTGATAGACAGATAGATAACACTTTATTGTTCACCAAAATAAACAAATACAAAAACAAAATGCTTAATTACAATACTTCTTGGCAAAACAACAGGCGGCCTTATCGTTAAAAGCGATCTCTTACAGGCAACCAAGCTTAAAAGAAATTCTTAACTAATCTCGGCGATGTAGGTGGAGCAGAAAAAAGATAGGACTGTAAAATTTAAATATACATACTAACACTAATTTATAAATTTAATACATACATAGATCCAGACACATTTATAATAAAATAAAAAAATGACGCAAAATAATGCACAAAAAAATAGTAAATACACTTGTTGTTACATATAAACAATATGACAATATAATATGAAGTACGAAAAAAATATAAACACTAGAAAAATGTACATTAAATCTACGACAATGAGGCTGGTAACTCAGCGTTATGCTGTGGCAGGAGCTGACACAGCGCTGATTTTCAGTACCAGCCTCCTTCCATCCGTCCAGTAAGATTCGACCTAAAAAAGTAAATTACTGTTTACCATCATCAAGTTTATATAACATTCTAAATAACATATATTAAAAAAAACTGAAAGTATCTTGTTTGAACTAAATTTCGCTGAAAGTATTTTTAAAGACCTATAAACTCAACAATTTTTTTCAGTATTATGCACTTCATAGTTTAAAAGTTAGAAAACAAACACATACACGCAATTTTTATGACTTTAGAAACTATTTATTACCTTTCTTACAGCCTATTAACTGAAATAAAAAAGTTTACAAAAGAATCAAGATACAACCAAACATTGAGATATAACATGTAATCAAAGCAACCAAAGATACCCCACACAACTATATACCTGGACGAAAACAAAATAACACCCTCAGTTTCATTACGGTGACCACTCCAAATCTTTATTTTTTAGTTTTAATACACTATTGTGTACGGACATACTTGTAACATGTATATTAAGTGTTTCTTCTAAATTGTATCCAAATAGACTCAGTAGATTTATTCGAGAAAAATAACTGTGACGTACAACGTACAAAAACGGACGGCCATATTAATTTTATAGTGATATGTAGTTCTTACTCACTGTTAGCACGTAGTAATTGTACGATATGCACATGCCTACGATAAACGTTATTGAAGTCGCACTCCAAATGGTGAACTGATGAACCGCGTAACATCTCCAGTAGTCGCCGGATGAGAAAAGCCAAGAACCGGAATATGTGGCGTAAACTTTAAGAGGACTGCCTATGTGGGTAACGGTTGGTTGACGATGACATGCTATGATATACAGCTTAGGGAAATAATCTATCTAAATTACAAAAATAATCCTAATAAACGTTTGATTACACTGGTCGGCAAAAAAAATATAAAAATTCACTCCTATTGTGATTTTTTATAATTTCGACACTTATGAATATAAATATAGTTTTAACAGTTTTGTATCACGTCCATTTTTTTGTAATTGATGTTTTAAATTAAGCGGTTATTTTTGCTTTACATACAAAATACATATTTAATTATTATGACAATAGCAGATTTAATTCCTCCGAAAACATTAAAATCATCAAAATTATATGTCATATTATTGATAACATCATTCCATTTAGTAGTTTTCTCCATTTCCATGTTCGTATTGTAATTTCGTGGCGAATCAAGTAACAAAAATTTGCAAGTAATAATTCTGAGCATTTACCGTTTGTATCGTTTCTCTACATGTAATATATTTTGCTAGAATCTTTCAGCACATTCATAAGATATTGCTTAAAGACTTGCGGAAAACAAAATTAAATCTACTGGCATGATGATATTTTGGAGCATGATAAGAAAAAAGTTTTGCACAAAAAATATTCAGTTAGGAGGAAAATTGAAAAAAATATATACGTGATAGCAAGAAACTAATACCAGATTTAAATTCAGCATGTCAAATTCTATATATTTATCGAAATTTTATTTAAAGGAGGATTTTTGGTTGCCCACCAGTGTTATCGGTCTAGAATGTAGTGTTCACGACCAAAACGTATTTAAAAAATAAAGCTTTGTTATAAGTTGTATCAATGAATCTTTGCTCAATTTGATTCTAAAATATTTTTGTGTTAGTAACAACAGTAGTAAGAGTTTTTGGTAAAAATTTTCGACGCCATAATCAAAATAAACATTAGAATACATTAGTTAATTAAGGCAAAACACAATGTATTTAATAACAAATCGCTTTAAATATTGACTGACTCGTAAGAAAAGTGAATGGAGATATTCTAATGTGTTAAATGCTACATATTTATATATGAAAGTTTAGTTTTATTTGTACCTTTTAACGCTAACATTGAATATCAAACCAAATCGGCGTGTTGTGTTTACTTGGCAACGTTAAAATCACGGAATGAAAATTATATAAAAATAAAACGGAACATTTACGTCGCATAGCAGCGACCATCCAATTTAATACCAATGTGTTGGAGATATTGTAGATGATACCAAGGGTACACATGTGTTGGCGATAGTGTTAGTTTGCTCGGCGCCTTGTGATCATGTTTTTGTAATATGTTTCGTATTTTAAATAATCCTTTTTTTACATGTAAGAAATAAAAACACAGGAACATAAAATAAAAATGTAAGTAATACCATGAATCTCATTATAGTAGTTGTTTAACATGGAGCTTTTTTAATGACATGTAGAAATTTATTTGACTTCTTGCAAAATTTATTACAAAATAATAATATTATAACGAGTTTATAATATTTCAAATTTAATTAAACATTAAACTATTTTTATTTTTAAAGACACTGATCTGTGTAATTAAATAATTTATTATGAAATATATAACACAAAAGATGTGACTACCTATTTCACGAGCAGTATTACAATAATTTCATCAATGTGCTAATTTGGTAGGTAATCATTTAAAAATAAAAGGTTACGCTTTAGTGGCCTGTATAGCAGCTAATACACCCGATTCACACAAAACAACTTTTCATAATGTTTCACACAACATTAAACAATAAAACGAGCTGCGCCGGAGAATACTATGTTATTACAGAAAAATTCCGTTTCTATATTGGCCCGTTAATTTCTAGGTTATGACCTTAATGTAGATAGAATAGTAAGTACCTAAATATAATTTTATTATTGAAAATGTGCAAAAACATTGATTTTTTTTAAATATTAGCTCAAGTACGAGTTATGTTTCTCAGGTGTATGCTCAGAGATGACGTTTAAAATATGTGACAACATACCAAAACGATATTTCTTTACCCGCAAAAATATTACAGCGGCTTTTACCGCAAGCTCACTGGAGCTTCTTCGGTGATTTATGTTTAATTACAGTATTCTTAACATTTTATGTCATTTCCATAAAAAAACTTTACCTAGATATTTTTTCAATGTAAGAAGAAACTTTTCGATGAATGAATATATATATTATCTCAAAAATATTTCACATAGTTCATATGCCGAAAATTAATGTTTATAAACTAAAAAGAACATCAAATGGCATGTATTTGTGTTTGTACCTACTAATTTATCGTAGTATGATGCAAAATAATACAAATTCATATTATTTATGTTGTGATGTCAGTATTGTTGTTCACATTATTATGAACACAGATAACTAACTAGTGTCAGATCAGAACTCTATGACCTCCCTTTCGTCTTCAGTCACGTACTCACTCGCACTTCTATACATACATATAATAAAACTGTAGAGGTCGAATTTCTATACAATGAAAAAAAATGCTAAAAACCAAGTCAGGGGGATGTAAGAAGTGAAATAGAACTAATTTAGATTTTTTTAAATTTTATGTTTTTCTGTTTGTCTATCTGTTTTTACCGGCTAATCTCCGAAACGACTTGACCGATTTAAATGAAATTTTGTACGGTGGTAGCTTATATCCCTAGTCAACATATAGGATACTTTTTATCTCGAAAAATTAAAGAGTTCCCGTGGGATAGTTAAAAACCCCACCACGCGGACGAAGTCGCGGGCATCAGCTAGTGTATGAATAAGTATATGAGACATTGAGGCGTAGTTAATTATCATTTCCTCTCATTGACCTGTCCATTTGTAATACAATTATGTATATAGATTAAAACTGATAAGTTATCTTTTGTAATAGTCGATTGTCTAATATTAATCTCAATTTATGTATTACTAGCGATCCAGGCAGATGTTGTCTTGCCTGAAAAAAATAAAAATCTAGAACCCGATTCTAGAGCCTCCTACCGGTTCCCATTGTGAATCTAATCCATCCGGGGAGCCACTCAAACACACACAAAAATTTCATCAAAACCGGTAAAGTCCTTCTCAAGTTATGCGAGTACGAGATTTCTACGATTTATTTTGATTTATATAGAAGATACATGTCAAAGTCAATTTTTTGTTACCACACAAATTAATACACTTTCCATGTTTTGATGAGTTGGGTGGATCGCTATATAATTGTATAAATTGATGAAGTAGGTATTATATTGTCTCATAATATTAAACTATTCTAATGTTCAATCGGTTAACACTGACGTACAAAGATTACTTGAAGGTTTTAAAATATCTTCAGTCATCAAAAAATGCTTTACTAATTGACTAACACATTCTCATATCGAAGATAATTTATAAGAAAAAATATCTAGCACAACTTTCAGTAAAGAAGATCGAGTAAATAGTCGATCTATAATTAGTGTCGGCACTTTTGTCAGTTGAAAGCTCTCCCTCCACCTTCCGTTCCATTTCCGAAGTCTGATACCTATCGATCGCATTATGTTCTGGCAAGCAACATGAAGGAGCCTCTCTCTATAATAATATGTACCTAGTACAACTATGTCACTAATACTGTAAGCAATGAATGAATACACTTTATTGTTCACCGTGAACTGAAACCGATTTAATAAAACCAGTGAACTACGTGTCGAACCACGCACAATGAAGCGTTCCGTAGAATTCGTCTTTATCCGTGCAGGAACGGAGAAAGAATACAATTTCCTGGTAATAGGCGACAAAATAACCTTACAGCCAGGTGGAAGGGCATTTGCCCGACTGGACGGCTACCACCCCTGGTCTAGAGTATGCCGCCATAACATCCTTGAGTTGTGTGTGTTCCGGCATTAGTGACCAGGTGCCAGTCTTCCTTAAGAGAGCAGCAGCGCATTTGTAGCACCTTTGGTGTTGCAAATGTCCATAGGCGATGGTAACCGCTTTCCATCAAGTGGGCCGTCTGCCGGTCTGCTGAACTCCTGCAATAAATAAATAAAAATAAAGAATCGCCGGACGTCTACAGTTTTTGTCATTTGGCTGCGAAACCCCATAAAAGACTTCAATGGTAAATAGCCCCATACCTCAAATAATATTCAATGGATGTCATTCAATCCAATTTTAGTTGAAAGATTTTTTTAAGCTCTAATATAAATTTCGTAGTTCAAAAGTTGCCATTTTGCCACATATTGATTTAACGTTAAACAAATAAATTCATTAAGAAACGTTGTTACTATTTTTCAAAATCTTACTAATAAAAGATACACACGACTTTAGGTTGGCCTAGCTATATGAAGTAAATAAAGTATATTATAGCAGTGAAGTAGAAAATAAATAATATAAAACATTCACATTATACCTAAAATAAATAATCTATAATACTATAAAATTCTAAAAATGCCGTGTTTGTACGTTTTTAAAGAAAAAGAAAGAAAGAAAACGTTGAAGCAATAAAAAAACCAACTGGAATGGACTATATAAACGACGGAGAACACGATGCAATTTTTTTAGATTTTTTATCTGTTTGTTCGGGTTTCACGTAAAACTACTAAGCCGATTTCGATGCTTTTTTCGATAATCGACAGGAAATTTTTAGACTTAAAACCAGCGCCACTTTTTATCCCAGGGATTCCACGGGAATTTTTCTGGGGGTTGTTTGAAGTGGTTCGAATGCTTAAAAATTTGCTTATGCCGACACAGTTTTCATTAATACGATAGCTTACTTTTTTTTTCAATGCTGCGGTACTTTGTGTTCCGGGAATCCCGCGGGAATTTCAAGTCAAACATGGACGAAATCGGGGGCCTATCCTAGTTATACATATTAATGTTTAAAAATGTAGTAACCATTTTCTTTTTTTATCAATTTTGGTTTATCCGTCATTCACGCTTAGAAGGAAAATTAGGATTTGCCCGCAACTTCGCCCACGCTTGACAGGTAACATAGATTACAGTTATTTTGCCAAAGGGTATTTTCAAAAGCATAACAAACAAATAGACAAATATATTTTTATCCCGGAAACTATCCCATTTTCGGGATAAAAAGTATCCTATGTTCATTGATTTTCCGTGAAAACGGAACAGACAGACGGACAGACAGACAGACGGCCAGAGTTACTTTCGCGTTTATAATATTAATAGGGATAAGGATAGTCTATAAGTATACTGTAGTATAGTAAGTAGCTCTATAAGTCTAGTCTTCCAGTTGTTTTTTTGAAATAGCTTCAATGTACTTTTATGAAAAAACCACTGCACCGATTTGGCTGAAATTTGGTATATATGTATTTTTAATATCGAGGGTGGAGAAGGGACTCTTTTTATCTCGGATAATGGGATAGATTTGTGTAAAGGTTATCCCAGAAAGTAGGATAGGTTTTTTTTGAGATTTTCCATTGTGGTTAAATTGATCATTTTGGCGTTTTTAGTGATTTTGGTCATTTTGGTAATTCTAGCGAATTTGGTCATTTGGCGATTTTGGTCACTGGCGATTTTGGTCATTTTGGCATTTTTGACATTGCGGTCGTTTTGGACATATGGGTCATTATAAAACTAAGTCTTAACGGTTTTAAGCGCGGTAATTTATTTGATTTTTATTATTCCGACATTTCGGATAGTTTTCAGTAGCCGTGATCACGGAAGACAAACATGTCAAGTGGTGGTAAATTAGATTAGGCTCCCATAGAGTAAATAATAACCATAAACAAAATTAAAACTAAATAATTAAAATGAACAAGTTGGTGGTAGGCTAAATAAAACTTTAACAATACTCATTGACACTTGACATTTTTGTCTTCCGTGATCACGGCCACTGAAAAGTGGCCGAAACGTCGGAATAATAAAAATCAAATAAATTACCGCGCTTAAAACCCTTAAAACGTAGTTTTATTATGTATACTAGTCGCGAAAACTAAAGAAAATATTATGTGGGTCATTTTTTTGGTATTTCTGGCATTTTTGGCATTTTTGTCATTTTGGCATTTTGGTCATTTTTGGCACTTTTATCATTTTCTTAAATTTTGGAATTTTGGCCAGTTTTGGCACTTTTGTCAGTTTTGGCATTTTGGTCATTTTTGTAATTTTTGTCATTTTGGTCATTTATGGCACTTTAGACTTTTCGGGCATTTTTGGCTTTTTTATCATTTATGTAGTTTGCAGATAGATGCAATAAAACTAGAACTGGTTGAAATAGAGGATGAAAGTTTGTATGGAAGAACAATCATTTCTCAAGTTCAGAAGATATAACAATTACAATATCTATGAATAAATTGCCATAGTAACTCCATCTGTCTGTCTGTTAAGCTTTCACGGAAAAACTACTGGAGTACTGGATCGGTTTTGGTGTAATTTTGTACATATGTAATTTTAATACCGAAAATGCACCTAGATACTTTTCATTCCGTTAGATGGATAGTTTGCGATATAAAATGAAGTGAATTTTCAGGGGGCAAATAGTACTGACATAAAAATTTAACACAATGTAACCTGTAGGTCTTAACGCCTGTTCTTTAAACAAGAGGTACGCACCAGAGTTTGACCCGCGACATAGCCGCGGGATAAACTCTAGTATCTTATACATGAAACTCTTATTTGAAACGGAGGTATTATAAGTAAGATTACGTATCATGCAAAACACGATGAATGAAATAACGGCCAAGTGCGGTTGACCAAACATAGTAAAGTTTCGCAGAAGCTACGAACTCCAACAGTTTTCGTTATTTTATTTACAGAATCCTGAAAAAAAATATCCGAAAATATCCTATATCTCAAACACTCCACAATAAATTTTGCTCAAACTAATTTTCTTTGAAAGTATTTTTGGGTCGTAATTCAAAAAGGAGGAAAGACTTTTTAAGTCTTTTGATGCAAAAGTGTGCCCACTTATTGACTTAAATTAAAAAGTCATTAAAGAACATCGTCATGAT
Organism: Dendrolimus houi; assembly: GCA_039645545.1. Lineage (NCBI taxonomy): Eukaryota > Metazoa > Arthropoda > Insecta > Lepidoptera > Lasiocampidae > Dendrolimus > Dendrolimus houi. The sequence continues at coordinate 14,193,662 of CM077126.1, read as the reverse complement.
TTCTCAAGATCTAACTAACGCTACCACACATGATGTACCTACATTAAAAAACATTTTTAATAACATTTTGATAACTTTTTTAATGTCTATAAACCTTGTATAACTATTATGTATCGGATAAATATGTAACATTGAAAAACAAATGATTTCTCTGTTATATGTAAAGATACTCCTAATTTTTGGGTCTTTCAACATCACTATTATCTAGCCGTATAGAAAATTTGTATCAATTTTGTATTTGTATTCTGAAACAAATTGCAATTGTATTTGTAATTTGTCTCAGAAAACTGTCTGTCACAGACATAGGCAGACAGATAGGTGGATGAACAAAATGACGATTGTTTTAAGGTTGTATTTTTGCTAAAATAACCTTCGGAACCCTAATAATAATAAATTCGTTAACTTTACTTTGTAAGGACTTATAGTTTTATATAACTGAATACTTTCAATTTATTTGCGATATATCCATTTAATTTAGTATCTTTGATTATGTAACCTCTAGATTTGGCGTCGCTCTATAATTCTTACTATAAAACTGGCCAGCTAATACATGCTTGTGTGCGTGACAGCGTTGTCTTACACTCGCGTTCCGCCATTTTATTTTTCTGTGTGAAGCGTATATAGAGATGCCAGCTAAAGACAAACTCACAATATTTATGGGAGAAACTGATCATTCTAAGGTCTACTTGACGCTTTCTCAAGAAAGTAAAAAAACAAAAAATGGAATTTAAATATCTATCATAAATAGTGGTAACGTAAATTTACAATTTATTTTAAAGTAAAACTTCTTTTGGGAGGGATGGTGTGAATTGGATTTTATGAAATAAAAAAGTGTAATGAAAAAAATAGATAATTAAAAATGTATTTATAGGGTTTCGGCTGTAAGAAAATGAGATAAAATATAGTACATGATAGTGATATATCGATGTCATTTCAAGCGACTCAGAGTCTATCTGACTAGGAAAAAATCTGACATTTGACAGTTTTCCGAACCCTGTTTTATATAGGACTTTGTATGGGAAAAATATTTGTCTTCTAGAACGAACGAGCACGCTAGGCTATAGGAATGTGTTCCATACTGGTGACTTTGTACTAGGAAAGTGCTTTGCACTATGTACCTCACAATAGGGATGTCCCTTATAACGTCACTTTATAATGTTCAATGCTTAGATTATAGAATGTTCAATGAATATGGCAAAAAGCGTGGGGCGCTTTGATTAAATTAATTAAATTGCTATTAAGGGACATCCCTAGTGTGGAGCATATCCATAATATGAGGTACAGCCCTAACGTGTAGGACATCCCTAGTGTGAAGCACATTTCTAGTAGAAAGTCGCCAGTATGGAACCAGTTTGGCCGCCGGAGTCGATCACTCGTCCTGCGACCATCCCTACGTTTGCGTCCATTCCCATTCCCATACAAACAAACAAATTTGACCACTTTTTAAGTGTACATAATCTTTCCATGTAGTATGTATGACAAAATTTGTTTTCTTTTTAACCCAACTCGTGTCCACTCCAGATATACTAATTCGACGCTCACTTAGGGAATTTTGCTTTTGTAAAACCGGCAACACCGACAAAAAGGTCAAGTACGCGTCGTACTGATTTTACCTAATAAATAAATTGATTTTTACGAAATACTGAGTTCTGAATAATTACTTACCATTCGTAGATGACTTCGTTCGTCTTTTGTAATTTCTGCACACTTTTATCGCGCAAAACGCCATTTTAGGTCACTGAAAGTTGATACTTAACACGACCGTTCACTGTGGCAACAAAAATGACACTGCGGGACCGCGGGCCGCTTATGAGGTAACAGTTACTTGATATTTTTATCTACGTCTTTGCTCCATCGTCCCAAAACTAGAGATTATATTGGTTGGGGAAAAAGTTTCTTCGCATTTTATATAAAAATTCAAAAGCTTTTTTTATAAAGTTTATTTACATTTGACTAAAGTATGTAGGTGCCATTTTGTTGGATAACTTTTTGCCATCTTGTAGGTAGGGACGTGATCCCATTGCTATAAAAATTTTGGGGCTTCTGATTAAAAAACTGCGACAAGTGGTTTTGGCAGTCCTCTCGCGATATTAACCTGACACTACCTAAGGAATTCTGCAGAGACCGAAACAGGTGAAAATCTGAAGGTGCAAGGTCAGGACTATACGGCGGATGCATTAACACCTCCCAGCCAAACTCTCGTAATTTTTGCTGAGTGGCTAAAGATGTGTGAGGTCTAGCGTTATCACGATGAAAAACCACACCCCTTCTGTTGATTAATTCCGGCCGCTTTCTCTCAACGTTTTGCTTTAATCTCATCAGTTGTTCGCAGTACAGTTCAGAATCGATGGTCCTGCCTGGCGGTAACAGCTCATAATGAATAATGCCCTTCCAATCCCACCATAAACAGAGCATCACTTGTTGCGAGTTAACCCGGGTATCGCCACAGTCTGTGAAGCCTGACCGGCCTTTGACCACGATCTTTTTTGCACGCTCTTGTCGTACGTGATCCACTTTTCATCACCAGCTATCAGCTTCTTCAAAAATGGTTCGGTTTCATTACGTCGTAATAAAGAATCACAAATGAGTACACGGTTCATTAAGTTTCTTTCAGTGAGCTCATGAGGCACCCAAATATCGAGCTTTTTTGTGTACCCAGCTTTTTTCAAATGCGCCAAAACCGTTTTATGGTCAATTCCCAGTTCTCCAGGTACATCGTAACTACTAATGTGCCGATCTTGCTCCACTTTTTCAAAAATGGCATCAATTTTGTCCGTAAGAGGGCGACCAGAGCGACGTGCATCTTTGATATCAAAATTTCCGGATTGAAAACGCTTAAACCAAATTTGCGCCACTCTCACAGATACTGCATTAGGTCCATAAACATCACAAATTTTTGTCGCGGCTTGTGTTGCATTTTTAACTTTTTTGTAGTAAAATTTTAAAATGTATCGAATTTCTTCATTAGATTCACTCATTTTAACAATAAGAAAAACAAATGAAAATCACACATTTTCCTAATTTGAATTTGGAATTGTCTTCTTTAAAATTAAAACTTTTTAATGATACCAAAACCAGCCAGGTTCAAATGGTATAGCCAAAGAGATCTTATTACAAGTTTATACATACTATATGCGTAAAGACTTTTACCCCAACCTATTATAATCAAAGTTTAGTATGTTAAAAATAATTCGTTAATTGTATTTGTCAATTCACAAGATCTTATTATTTCAGATAACTGTTTCCTGTCGGTAATTACAATTTGGAATTATGACACCAACAAATACCCTGGAGCCACCTCACGTGGATGTCTTGGACGGTGGATTTTCAACGCAACTGTCCTGTCATGTGGGTCACGTTATTGACGGCGACCCGCTATGGAGTGCACGCTTCTTACACACGCATCCTGAAGAAGTAGTCAATACACATCTCGACTTTTTGAGGGGTAATTATTTTATTTTTATTTTTTATTGATGCTTTCTATATCTTGTTATCTATGCGGTCACTACCAAACTCTTTCAATAATTATTCGTACAGATTATTTTGTTAAACCTGGTATTAGTTCAAAATACATAAAAAAGACCACGAATGTATGTATATGTCATAATAATTATAATAATATATTGCTGGGTAGTTTGTTGCGCCACTTCTACTCCTTTAACAGTCAAAAAATATTATTATTATTATTGCTTTGGAAGCGATGGAAGTCTCATAACTTTTAATAAGTAAGTAATCTGGAAATTATCACTTTGAAATAAATACACTTATTTTTATTTACTCACTAGAGTTTTCCCCGCGGCCACGCCACGTGAAAAACCCTAGGTTAGTAGTTCTATGTTACGTATATACACATGTGTTTTACCTATATTTTTATTGTTTCTTGTTACTAAGTTCACTACAATAACAAAGAAACTAAGTCTATATAGTCTACATAACTGCGTAGTGAAACATAGAGGCGAGTCGTAGCCAACCTGATTTGAAGTAATACAATGAATGAGATATTGCTTATGACAACGTAGGTTAGCGAATTGAAAAAACTCGATTGCAGCGCCATCTATTTTGCTAATCCGTTTATTCCATGGAAACGACATTATTTATCGGGATAAAAAGTATCGTAAGTGTTAATTCGAATGTCGACTATGTCAAGGTTTAATAATATAGGTTCGGTAGTTTCCAAAAAAATTCGATCACAGCGCCATCTTTTTCGCTATTTTCGCATATCCCACGGAATCGACGTCACTTAGCTACGGGATAAGAAGTATCCTAAGTTACGACCCGGGTTATAAGCAAGCTCTGTATCGAGTTTCATTTACATCCGTTCAGAAATTTTCACGTGATGCTCTAACAGATAGACATATAGTCGACACAAAAATTTTAAAAATTGCATATATATTTCCATTTTGATTATTTGACTTAAATAAAAAAGTCTTCAAGGGATAAATAACATTATAACTTTAAGATCTTACCAGTGATATCTCACATGACTACTTAGTATGTTGTACATACATTATTTTTTTCCATCGGTCAGTTACGTGTTTGGTAGCCATATTTGTGTAGGCATTGACTACACCATTGGGTAACGCCAAATAAAATACACCTTTCTGCTAAATTTTGCCCATGTAGGCTTAGTAGTTTCTGAGAAAAATGACTAGGTATAACATAATATACAGGGCGGCCAGAACAGTGACGTTCAAAATAAAAATCTACTTTGTTGACATGAAGGGGTAGGTACCCGAACCACTGAAAACTGTTCCACATTTATCCAAATGTGGAACAGTTTTCAGTGGTTAAATGTAACTAATGTAATGGTAATGACCATTACCCAAAATAGACGCAAACCATGTATGTATGTACTACATAAGTTTAGCAACAAGTTTATAAAAATGCTTCACTTCAGTTGCCGCTTTGTACACGTTCACTCCGTCTATTCTTTCGTTCGTCTGAGACTGACAACAAATAACATTTTATTTAAAATTCAAGATATAACATCTTTTGTTAACGGCTCCAATTTGCATATTATTAAATATACAATATACAGATATTAAGCTCACGGTAGTTCGCAATAATCAAATCGCCTGTTTGCTTCAATAATGTGTTAACTTGAAAATTGAAATTTTAGAAAATATATTTTTTAACCTTCAGAAATAATAAGTATAAAGTGACATCATTTAAAATACATTGTAGAATGATGGAAAAAAGTTATTCTTTTCAATATGTCTTTTCTTGAAATTAAAAAATCTCTTTTCTAAAATTTCAATTTTCAAGATAAAACATTATTGAAGCAAAGAGGCGAACAATCTTTTAGGAAATTGGTTTTATACGTAAAATTTCTGGAAGGCTTTTGTTAATTAACATGGGTAATATTATGAAATTTACTCATTATATACACTTCAAGAGAATTCATACCTTTATTTATTTTTATTGTATAATAGAATATTCAACTTGTGAAGATACAAAAATAAAAACAATATGCGAGGCCTTTTGACGTGCGCAATAATTTAGTTATTTCCCTTTCAGAGTTTGAATGAATTAAGACAGCTACAAAGAAATCTCAAACGAATGCGTAACGTAGGCAACGACAGAAGGCTGTCTGACTCGTGTAATACTTATATACTCGAAACGCGAATACATGGATATGTAATCGTAACGCCGTAAGCCTTGTACGCGTGTTTTGACGAATTACGCGTTAGGTCGCTTTTAGCGTGTCATTTTCATGCATCTGACAGCGAGAGTGCGACCTCGTCTCGTGTCATCGTCCTCTGAAAGCGCTTTTCTTTGCCACAAAACGGACCGTTTCTTTTCATAAGGAAAAGCTGAAAAGTGTCTGCAAGCAAATAACTCCCACGGGGAAAGAGCCTACTGCCTTGCTTTGCTGTCTCTTATAAAAGACATAATACGAAAAATATAAAATATGGCTTCGTGCTCAGTTGAATGTAAAGCACTTTTAGATATAAAATAGGTTTTGCGAATAAATAGCTCCCTGGAGGATCGCTTTAAATATGCATCGATTCCGTTTTAAAAGTACCTTCATTTTATATAAAATTATCTCAAGCAATTTGAATAAGACGCAGCTGCCACGGCGTGATTATTATGATTGACGCTAGCATGGCAAGTTGGTGGGTGACGTCGCTATTTCTGCCTCATCTGCTAACTACTTCACATTTGCATACAAAGGGGAGGGGGAGGTAGGAGACTCGCGTCCCGGTGTACCTACCTAATGCCAGCACGTCGTATAGAAACTAGAGTCTCGGATACACAACGCCGTTGCCATTAATCACCTTGTCTGTCTAATACCTTTCCATTCGCAGGCCGTGCGCCGTCTTCTATTTATTACATAATTATTTTCTTCGACAGAAAACGGTTCCATCGACCTCGCTTCCTTATTATTGATGTACTCCGGCTCGAGTTACGTCGCTAAGTTTTAATAACGTTCAATTGTTTATGCCTCTTAGCCGCACCCTGCTCTGTTAATAACGAGTAGAAATGCAGCATGCTAGATTTTAGACACATTTCATTTTGAATATTGCAAAACATATATAGCATAGTTATTCCGGGGAAATCCAAAAGTAATTTTTGTAAACATTATGTATATAAATATATATTTATTTAATGTGCACACCACCGTCATACACTTGCGATTCCGTTTGTAAAATCCATAGCCCGGATTGTCTGGAAGATATCGCTCGATAGCGACAAGGCCGCTCATTGTTCCTGCCTTTACTGTTTTTTATTTTATTTTTTATTCTTTTATTTTAAAGGGGCTTTGAACCGTTTAGATTATGTCAGCCCCATCGTACCTTTTCTGAAATTATTATGACTTACATTAAACTAACATAAAATTAATTTGAATCCTAAGTGTGTGTGCCAAAGTTTGTGATCAGTTCCTTGTAGTTTCCAGTTTGTCAGGAGCTTATCACAAACTTGTACACGGTTCTAACTTCTTGAGAAGCAGGGGAAGCCAAAATATTAAATATTGTACATAAGTCCAATCTCTGCAGGCTTAACTCCACGCATAACTTAATTCTTGCTGCCTCATTCTGAACACATTCCATGAGAATGTGGGTTGCATCTTCAACCATATTGCAAGTTAAACAATTTTCGGAATCAGACTTTTTCATTAAGAACCCAAACTTTCCAATGGAATGTGTCCGGAACGTAACCTATGTGCAACTTTAATTTGTTGCCTGCTTACTGTGTTATGCATGTACCATGGAAACCTTTACTATTTGATGTGATTACTGTAAATTGTTTATTTAATGTGTATGTGGTGAACAATAAAGGTTTTCTATCTAATTTGTTCTTTTTTACTCTAGATAGCATTTATGTAGGTTAATACAAATTATTTAAAATTAGCATGATTTTGTAGATGGCTTCCTTTAGTTATGTTCTTGACTATTGCGACAGTTTTCAGACTTTTTCTAAAATTAATAAAGGTCGTTAATTAATATATCAATTTGTTAATATATTTCCTTTTCATAGTCAATCGAGCGTACGAATTTACTCATTACTGCTAACAAAAAGCGGTGCTTTAGGAGGGTTTGCGAACTTTTCTATCTAGTAGTAATTTATAAGATAGATTAAATAATATATTTTAATGAACCATACTTTTAATTGATAATTAATTACTAATAATTTATGTATGCTTAACCAAAAAAAAAACCGACGTATTTTTACCTAAAAAACATTCTGTTTACATCGATATTAGATCTTTAGTTTTCGAACAGATGGCGTTAGTAGTAACAGTCCAGTTGATATTACATGTGTCTTGCTTTATAATTTTCGACAGATACAATACAATACAATAAAATTCTAATTAATAATAATGGTTATATCTTCTATTTTTTTAATGTGTATTAAATAATATTTTATGATAGATAAAACATTTAGAAATAAATTGATATTACTATGTCAAAACCCAAATCTGAAAGTGTAATAGTTTATCCGTAAAGAGTTCCACAAAAAAAGAATAGATTGTGAGATATTGTTAGGGCTCGCTTCGCTCGCCCTGACTATTAGTTTTTTTTTATATGTTTATGCTATTTGTAGCATAGATACTCAAATAATAGAACAATATTTATATAAAATAGAATTCATATATCAAACCGTTCTAACGCAAAACACAAACATTTTGATTTGTTTTTATTGAATTGTTATTGTATTCAACCGGGTATAGAACATAATTTATTTGGGAAAATACAAAGGTTTCCGAATAATACGTAAAATTTACGGGTGTAAAGCCGTGGGGACAGTCAAAATAAGTTTATAAACAACTATGGCTATTTCAGTGGTCTTGACAGCGTAATTTTCGGCCCAGTCCCACGGGAACAGTTGCATTTTTGTGGAATAAAAAGCATTCGCTGCTGATCTCTGGTGTCTACAGAGCAACTAAGTACCTCCTATACCAAAATTCATTGTAATCGGTTTAATAATATTGTCGGGGTAAAAGTAAACAAATGTTGAGTTGATTTTGCATTATTAATATGAGTGTATACAGTTTTTTACAAAATTAAAAATCGTGCAAGTGCATATTAATTTACGCACAATGAAAGAAAGATTCAGTAAAAGTGATGAATGTCATAAGTTTTTGTCATTACGGAGTGTCTCAGAAACTATCTACTAAACTAATTGTGTAATTTTTGCAAAAATATTTTTAATATCTGTCACCTAGAATTTCTTTTTTTTCTTTCTAGAATTTTCCATTCTTATTTTTTTTATTGCATGAGTTCATCAGACAGGCAGACGGCGCAACTGATGGAAAGCAGTTACCATCGCCAATGGACATTTGTAACACTAAAGGTGCTACAAATGCGCTGCCGCTCTCTAAAGGGAGACTGGAACCTGGCCACTAATGTCGGAACACAACTCAAGGTTGTTATGGCGGCATAATCTAGACCACGGGTTGTAGCCATCCAGGCAGGCAAATACCCTTCCATGTGGCGAATCTTCCATCGTATTGTTTAAAAGTTAGGGCATGATATTCTTATTAGGACTTTAGAAATAATATCTCACCACCTGTTGTCTTAAAAATAAATAAAAAGTATAAAACATCGTTACGATTTCTGAAAACCTATCTATCGATATTTATATGAACTAAAATTGTATTTTTCGTTTTTTTGTTACATGTACGGTGGACCTTTGATTTTAGCGGCATATTATATATCATTAATAATTTGATCTGTATATACTAAGTATTTTTTAAGAAAAATGGTTCTGACATAAATAATTAGATTAACCGTAAACGTGATGATTCTATGAGTTCCGTTTTGCCGAAAAGACTACGGAACCCTAAAAAATGTATAAATATATTTTAAAACTATTGCGTTAATTTACAGCGGGAGCTGATCTGATTATAACTAATACATACCAAGCTTCGGTAGAAGGCTTCATGGAACACCTTGGGTTGACGCGTGAACAGAGTTGGGACCTAATTGTACGAGCAGTTGAACTGGCCAAGCGCGCACGGACGCTGTACATTGATGAATATCAGGACCATTTGCAAAATGGTAAGCGTGATATGTTATTTTATTTACCTACATGTTTTATCATTATCCTAAGGTTCAATCCTAGTTGTATTTGGAGCGTCAGCTTATCAGTCTTCGGCATCCCTTATTATGAAACCGTTGGCACGCTATTCACAGATGTACATTAAAGTATGAATAAAGTAATTATCAACACAATAGATTTTTGGTTGTTTATAACAATAAGCCCATAAGCGTTCCACTGTTATGCTCAGACTCCCCTATTTTTAGGAGAACTGATATATCTACTACCTGCTATGCTTATCCACCGCGCATTGGTGGCTTTTCCACATCGATTATAGGTTTCATTACGACGATTTTCTTCATCGGCAGCTCGTGGTAATGGTATCAATACGCATATTAGGTCAGATTAACTGCCTAAGTGATGCATGTTTCCCGATCCCACATAATATGACCGAAACGCGTATTCGCTAGGTACTAAGCTGTCATGAGTCAATGGATAATATAACGCGGTGTATGAATAATGATTATATTATTATTGATACTAAGAAAGTTACCGACGTACAACGTCCATTTCATTAGCTGTTGAAAGATAGTAAGATCTTACAAAATAATTTGTGTTTCGTTAGCCACCGAGCGGCGTCCCTTTCCAGAGGTCGTGTGCAAGCACGCATTAATTACGCTTTGTAACTTGTAAAGGCTCAAAGGTAGATATTTCGAAAAGTTATGTACAAGGAATCTCAACGGTTCAGAAGAGCCTGGCGAGAACTTAAAGTGTGAGTTCGTTTGTTACCCCCGGAAAATGAGCCAGTTATCAAAACATTATTTTACGTTTACTTTGCCCACGTAAGCCTAGTTTCGTATCCCGTAGGGACTATTCCATATATTGGGATAAAAAGTAAGTATTCAATATTTAACTCGTCTATTTTTCAGTATCAACATCTGTGTTCGTAATAATTAGAATTTCAATAAACATTAGAATAATGTCTACAATTTACTCGGATTGATTGATATGATTGTATGGGTAGATGCTATAAACATGTTACAATATGTTTTACAGTATATAAAAGATCGGGCGCTTAAATACTATATCATCTTCTTACAGTCTTATTCATATTGAATTAGAGTAAGTTTGTAAGCTTCTTTAAGAACCTTAATGAAGCCTACAAACTTACTCTAACTCAATATAAATATGACCGTTACTCTTTAAATACAACGATAAAAATAATTTTAATTGGGTACTACTTATATTTACACGCTATTTGACTCGTTATAATTTTAACATCTACAAAGTCCAGGAGGAGGCTGCGACGTTTTATCATAAAAGTATCTCACATGATTTGACTGTCATGTACCTTATTAGAAAATATATACTCGTAAAATAACACTTTGTTGTTGTTATAATTACCTATTACGTGTTGACTGTGAAGGAATACATTGTAAAGAAAGTATGTACATGTATTAAACCGACCAATATGGCGTAAAGAGGCCCTAGTGCAGTAGCGGGACGTGTATGGGCTATGTTGATAACTAATATCATACAAAACGGTGGGTCGTGATTGTTGTGAAAAGGACATAGAGAGACTTACAAACATCCAAAGAAAGTTACTTTTTACCGTCAAAGTGTATTAATAAAGTTTTAAAGATTTTAAATTAGATATTGAAAGTAAAAACAAAAGTTATTTTTCGAGTAACATTTATATATTTCAGAAAATAAAAAGTTGATGGAAAAATATGGAATCAACCGCATAAACAGTCCCAGCCTTTCGCTGTTCTCGAGCCGCCAAATATACGCGAACGGAACCAGGTTAAACCCCGCTATTTGAAAGTGAATTTATTTGTTTGTTACACGAATGTACATTTGCACCCTAGGCGAGTTATTCGCGCCATGATATACGCGAGTTCACGTGTTCTAGGCTAAGCAAACTTTGAGGTCTGTATGGGTTTTTTTTTACCAAGATGAAATACCTTTTGTATTCCTAATCTTAACTGTCTGGGGGCAAACATTAGGTTAGACCTGTGGCGACAGCTAGTCACCTACTAAATCTATCAACGTTTCTTCAATCATTCGAACCAGAGTCAAGCGGCTGGGCCGCCTTATGTACATGTACAGAAGGCAGGCCTCTCTATTCTCAAGGGATCATCGTCTCCAGCGCCAAACTAGTTGAGTTCTGGAGCTAAACTTGGATGTAACCGAAATATATGTTTGGTTCAATTTTGTTAGACAAAATTTTGAGCATAATCAGAGTATTGAAATTGGAAGGACACAAAGGGAACTCACCGGATCTCCTTCAAATGATTATACGGCACAGTTCTTCTATGTTATTATATCCTATGGCCACTATTATTAAGTCTGGTAAATATTTACAGTATTTGTAGCACTACACAATTTTACTTAAAGCATTTTGTAATAATTATATCACGTTATTTCGAGTTACGAACAGAGCACAATTGGACTACCTCCTTTCTTGCCGTCGATTTCTTCTCACCCAGTGAGCAAGGTATATTCGGCTCAAATATAGGGAAGTATGTAGGAAGAAAGGGATGGACAATCACACGTCATGTACTCAAGCAAAGTTATTGAAATAAATAATGAGGCAACGGTTTACTTATTATACAACCACAATTTCACATATCGAATTTATAAACTGTGGAATTCACCTTTAATATTAATTTAGTTGGTGAATATTATAAATGGCGTAAGCAATATATCGCTAGGATGTACAAGAATTTTGGAGGATACTGACATTAAATTTTGTGTAAAATATATATAATATACTATGATTTACCATGCATTTATTGTTCAAAACAGATCATCAACCGTTGGTGGTAGGATCTGTGGGTCCATATGGTGCCCATTTACATAACGGCTCCGAATACGACGGAAGTTATGCAGATACTACGTCTGCAGAGGTAATAATTTTTGTCTGATTATATAACTGTTATTATATATTATATTATACCCTGTCATGAATATGGAATTTCACTCCACAACAAAACGTTATGCCCTGTATGCTTCTGGATTATGCTGCTAAGGAGTTTCAGCTTTGCTTTGCTAACGTAAACATGTTCAATATTCTGCTATATTAAAATTTATGAACATCGCTTGATATCTCAGGACGCTGAGGATGACGAACAAATTCCCTTAAACATATGTTAGAATATATATATATATATATATATATATATATATATATATATATTCTAATATATATCACACAAAAACTTCTTCCAGAATGTAAAATACAATACTAATATTTGCTTTATTCCTTTTATCACAAATACGCTTCCAAAGTTTTATAATATAATCACTTCCTTTCTACAGCCGTAAAGAAGGAAGAAATAAATATAACAACTAAATGTTATGGAAGTATGGATATTTTGATATTGTTTGCCTCATTTAGTGTCATATTTCACATTGATAGTCTTATATTATGAAGGCATACCGGCTGCATTCTGAACTGAAAATATCAAGTTAAAAACAGATTCGAAGTAGTGCTGATTTTTTATTCACCATTTAAAACGTTAAATTTTATAAGATAACATGCAACATTAAAATATTATAGTTGTAAAAATAAATAGTTCACCTTTATATAAAACCAGCTTATAGTTTTATTAGCACATAAATGTTAATGATTGAAAACCCGTATCAAGTATTTTTAAATGTTTCATTTAAAATAATTTAAAGCTTATGATTGCTATGAATACGGATAAGTAGTTTAAGTCATTGGCAAATACTACAATAATATACTACAAGGCAGGTGTCCTTTTAATTTTGGTCAACAATCTGGCTGCTATAAATGCATGGCCCAATAAAAGCCATTGTAAGCGTTGGCTTTAACGTAAAGAGGGTCGTAAAGTTGGCTGCAAATTAAAATTTACATCGGCAATATGAAAAACTCCCACTCCATTTCTCTTGTTTTTTTCCTTGCCCCGACAACATTTGACAGGGGTGGACAGTTAATTAACAAAACCTAGAACAAATGGCTATCCCAAAAGACGTATGAAAATAGCTAACGGAATATTAATTGAAAGTTAAATGCTTTTTTATTATTTATTTTATTAGGGGCTCAATAAGGAGTTGATTGATGTTCGTACAGACTCAGTTTTAATTAATGTTATCAGAAGCGTGCCCAAAACAGATATAGGTACTTTATTTATAGACTGAGCAAAGTGCAAACGGCACGCAAATATTATCAACACTTTCACACGCAATACTATAGAGGGCCAACACTGATATAATAATTAAAACCAATTTACTAATTCTACTCGAATTTGTTTGGCTGTTTCTGTGTTCTTAACGAGTAATCTATACAATTATATTATCTAAAACTACACTATTACTCAAACTGGTCAATCTGTTTAATGTGAGATACGGCAGAAAGGATAACAACAGTGTGCGTTACATAGATACATTACCCAAATAAGAAGTGTTTCTATAGTATTTTATTAATTTTCAAAGATTGTTACATATAGACAGGGCCGTCATTGCCAGGGGGTGCAAGGGGTGCGTGGCACCCGAGCGCAGAGACCTAGAAGGCGTAAGCCACATATACTTACTATGCGTAATCTGTTAGTTTTGAAAATTTCTTATCATTATCTCAACTCGATCAATAAATATCATCATTTATAGATTACACCACCGTCAATGTTAAAAATCTATCAATACCTGCCAAGGGTTGTCTGGAAAAGATCGCTTTTTAGCGATAAGGCCGCACGTTGTACTCTTTTATCTTTTTCTACTACTGCTTGTTTATACTTTGGTGTACAATTAAGAGTCATCTATCTACCTACACAATTAATCATTTACTGATATTTACTAATTTTATTTTTTGTTATTGGATGATTTAGGTACTCGGGGGTCCAAGTGGTTAAGACGGCTCTGCATATAGATAAGTGTTAAATGTGGATGCCCTAAAATACTCCATACTTTAAAAAAAAATCTCTCTTAGTTATAACTAAAATATATTCCTGGTTCCGAGTATGTGACAATTTTAGAGAGTTGCGACACACGTGTTTAATTCAGTGAAAAAATAGCGAAAATTCCAACTCTAATTACATATATCCTATTTCCATACATAGTAGGGCTATGTATTGAGCTCTTTTTCTAATAACTGAAGCTTTGTCATACATGAAAAGAGATGTATCCACTTGTTATCTATAGCAATAAATAAAATTAAAGTTTCTGTCTGTGATCTCAAAACACACCAAAATTAAAGTGGAAACTGTTATTCACGATACCTACCTAATCAGAATGCTTATTTTCAGAAATTTTGTCTATCTGAAAGGTTTCAAATTCCCTTTAAAATCGGTCATCAGACTTCGTTGAAAATTTTAGGGATTTAAATAAGATAAACAGGATTTTATCTTAAATTTACGTTTGTGCTCCATCTCGATATCTTGCAAAGTAAGGTTTATAAATATAAATATTAATAATCCTACACAAGTGAAGTTGCAGGAATAGCTACTATTTACATACTATAAGATTAAACATATGTATGTAAGAGCTTATATAAGACTCTAAATTCACAGACAATGAGAGAATGGCATCTACCAAGGATTCAAGCCCTAGTGAGTGCAGGCGTAGATCTACTGGCTTTGGAAACAATACCTTGTCAGGAAGAAGCTGAAATGCTCTGTGAACTATTGCGAGAATTTCCGAATGTAAAAGCCTGGCTCGCTTTCAGTTGTAAAGTAAGTACTCAATCATCCTTAGAACACACTTAGCTTTATCTTTCGTAATAACAATACTAAGGCCTATAATGAAACTGAGCTTTTAGGGTACGTAGTTAAGATACGTTATAGAGTAAAGTATGAAATTTAGTTATTACCGCACTCAGAGAGCTTAAAAGACGGTTAGCCTAATAGAAAAAGAAGATTTGTAATAAAATGAATACCTAATTTTGATACTTAAATTGATATTTTTGGAGTGAAAACTTATTTAGGCACATAGGGCTCTTTTGGCATGGGTAAAAAGCACATAACTCGCATGACCGTCACGAGTTTTCACTTCTGACATGTAGTTCTACGACTGACAGTTTTTTAAACGTGTAATTCAATTTTTACTAACTGATGTGTATTAGACCAAAAATATAAGTGTAAAGAGAAATTGTATTGCCGCTATTCGAATCTAATGGATCACTGACTGTGAGAGCAGCAATCTTTAAATTTTAAATTAGGTAGATGTTATTAAAATTATGTGTCGAAATTTACGCTAACATAAAATTTCCGAGATAATCTTACGTTCTTTTCCGGTTTATAAATTTCCTATGTATATGTAACAAATTTCGTGGAAGTCGAAACCAATTATCGTTGGATCTTTTGGAAACTCTATATCCTAATTTTATTAAAATTTTCCTTTTCAGAGTTCCAAAAATAAGGAGAAGACAATTGTTACGATTTCTAAAGTTAATATCTCCCCGGGTATTAACTCAAACAAAAAAAGACTTAAAGGAAATAATGATTTTTGATATCTGCCTAATAACGATACTCCACATGACTATCCACATAGAAAAGAATTTCAAATTTTATATGTATGGCACTTACGCTTAATTTCAATAATAAGGCCTAATTTTTAGGTTGTTCGCGGTTTCCCAGCATTATTTTAAAGTGTCATAATAGACTACTACGAGGCGACTTCCATTATTTAAAATAAATTTTGTATTTACCTCTTTTATAACAATTATAATGGTAGAAATAAGGGCTTTTTTATTTATTTCATTACACTACTACACTCCGCCTCTCTATCAAATTGTATTAATATAGACTCAGCAATTTGCGAGAATATAACTTTGAAATACAAAGACAGACGGACAGACAGATATAACGAAAACAGAGAGGGTCTGTTGTTGTCAAAACAGCTAAAGAACTTCAAAAACTGCATTAATTTTTTTTAAATAAAATTCTTGTATTCCAGGATAACAGTAGTATTGCTCATGGCGAAAGTTTTCAAAAGGTCGCAAAGAAGTGTTGGGAAATAAATTCTGATCAGCTGGTGGCCGTTGGAGTTAACTGCTGCGCTCCTTCCTTTGTTTCCAATTTAGTGAAAGGCATCAACGACGATCGGCCACATGACCCCATTCCTCTCATCGTTTACCCGAATTCAGGAGAGAAATACAATCCCCAAATTGGGTAGGTTAATGGGTTTATTCTATGAAACATAGTTTTCAATTGGTGACGTATCATTGTTCTATGAATATCACAATTATCTGTTTTACTGTAGGTCTACCAAGGGTACAGGGCAAATATTTACACTAGTACCGTAACGTCTTAAGTTTTCTTTTCGTTTTAAAAGCACAGTTACTCTAAATCAAATTGGAAACAGACCTATTCACTTAAATTACTTTTATCACAGTTTTGGATATTGCATATATTCATATTTATTTAAAGTAGTTTTTCAAATCACACTTTAAAGAAAATATATTTTTATGATACTGTACGTTAATTTAGTTAATTAGTATGTTAATTTGAATTTAAGATGATTTCATCTGCAACTGTTTGTAAAGTCACGAATGATCTTATGACCTGTCGTTTAGCTTAGAAAAACTCATTTTTTAACATATTTTGAAGAATAAAGTACCTAAGCTTATATCCAAAGCCGTGGTTAAAGAAAAACATTAATTTTTTATTTATGCTAGCTTTTTAAATTATTCAATCAATTACAGTTGGATAGATCGTGATAAATGCGAGCCAGTAGAGGTGTTCATCAAGGAGTGGCTAAACCTGGGCGTGAGGTACGTCGGGGGATGCTGCCGCACTTACGCCGCTGATGTATCACGCATCCGCAACAAAGTGCACTGTTGGCGAGACCAATATCGATTTCTAGCTAATTCGAATACTACTGTTAATTAATATTTTATTTGTATTTTTTTAACTCAATATATTCGCTGTTATGTTCTGTTAAGCTATTTTCTGTGTTTAATATGTAAGAATATAATCATATTTCCAAAGACTACACGACAGTATATGGGTACATTAAATTTTAACGTAATATAATATTTATATTTTTTCATGATAATTCGTACTTAATAATATTGTGTACAACCTATTTAGTACGCATCTACAACTCGATCCTTATATTCATAAAAACACTCAAACACACCTATAATTTCAGTTTCCGTTTGTTGCAATTTTGCAGGCGCTTTCTTTAAAATTGCATATTTCGGAAAAGCACGTTCTTTTAGCAAACAGGCCATGTCATGACTTGTAATAACTCTTTAATGTCTTGATAGATATACCTTGTAGAAATTTCATTAGCTCTCCAGTGATCTATACAATATCTATCAAGACATTAAAAAGTTATCATAAAGCCTAATTATTTTATATCTAGATTACTAAAGTAAAAACTGATTATTCTGGAACAAACTTATCCTCAAATGTTTTTCCTGAAAAATACAGTTTAGGTGTCTTGCGTGAGCAGGTATATTTTAGATAAGCGTGCTCTATGTTAGACACTTTCATCTGACATCAGGTGCAATGTCGGTCAAATGCCAACCTATACATATAAAAAATCAATACTTTAAATAGTAAAAACTGTCCAAACTAAAAAGAAATATTCGAAGACACGGGGCGTCACAGTACCGCGATATCTACATTGTAACGATAATCATTTAAAGTATTTTAAAGGGTAAGTTTGCATATGAGAATAGTACTAGAATACGGAACTAGGATGGGTTGACGCCGATTTTATAAATTAATTAAATTACTATGTTAATTTTGGGCTAGCGATAACTGAACGAATGGTGTATTTTAAAAACAGCTTA
The DNA here is from genome assembly GCA_039645545.1 of Dendrolimus houi. Taxonomy (NCBI): domain Eukaryota; kingdom Metazoa; phylum Arthropoda; class Insecta; order Lepidoptera; family Lasiocampidae; genus Dendrolimus; species Dendrolimus houi. The sequence goes on along the minus strand of CM077126.1, from coordinate 14,175,421 downwards.
GTGACGCACACTAAAAGTAATATTAAAAATTAAAAGCAAAAACATTATATTTAACACTGAGAGGCCCTTTTAAGTGTGATTAAATTTTATATACGTAATCCTTTTCGGTACCCAAGGGTATTCATATAAAAATAATATCGTTACTTCGTCAAGTCTTTAATAATAGACAAGTAAACAACTAAAGTGTAAACCGTTTTTACCATCAAATTCAAATTCAAAAATATTTGTTCAAAATAAGTTCCACTGAAGAAAATTTAATGGCAAACATATAAGTTAAAATTTAATTTTACTTCCTAGTCTATGTCCACCGCTTCGCAACGTGTTATTACTGTTAAGGAGAAGAAGCGGCAAGAAACTCCCCAGCAACACGTCTAGCAAAACATTGATTAACTCAAACTTTTTTTTAAATAATTTTGATACAGAAATATGTTACACAATTACTTTTCGAAGAATTAATGGAGTTGTAGCAAACAGTGCATACTCAGTAAGACAAAGGCGCAATAAAAGGAAAGAAAAATATTATTATAGTTATAATAATGACATGTCGTACTAAAATTTTATACTGTTACAATTTGAGCCACCTGCATATTTGTAAACAAAGCACATTTATTACCCGCCGGCGTTTAAGCTAACAACATTGAAGCTCTTTTATGACTGTCTTCTTTTGTTTGCTTTGTGTTTAAAATTTGCGATTGGAAAAACAGCCCATTGTGTATTGTAATCTTTATGGTTGTCATTAGCCAGGTGTGATTCTTGGAAAATTCAATCCACGCGGTCGAGCAGACATATTGTATTTGTACATTATAAAGCAATGCCGCAACGGAGGGGTGAGAGAGTCGAGCGATAAGCACAAGCGAAGCAAGACGTGTGTACTACATTCGGTAATCTATTTAGTGACGGACTTTGTGCGTGTTATTATATCTTGTACCTGTGTTAAACATGTTTGTATAGTTCTAATAAATTCTATAATAATTCCAACGGCATTTTAATCCGAGTCCTGCAACTCGTAACAATACTGCAACATATCTCCATAAATTCCTTACATGCTTGGAAAGATAAAAACGTTTCACAAAATATAGTATAGGAGGTTGGAGCGAGCTGCTATGGAAATGAAGTTTTGTCATTTAGGTATTCTTCAATAGTGTAGTACCCCTTTTCTAGCAAGATACTTTTTAATTTGGTTTTAAATTTAGTGAAAGGCAGATCCAACATTTCATTCGCAATCTTATTGAAGAAGCGTACACCAACCACCAAGAAAGAGGACGATACTTTTGCAATCTAAAAGATGGCAATATCAGTCTATTATATGGCAATATCAGAGAATAAGTTAATAACCGGAGTTTTTGGCGGGAATTGAAAGGAGATGTTGTGCTGTGCAGTTTTATTTTCTAAAAATGTGTAAAATTACTCTAAAATGAACAATAGTTTTGTAGGATATTGATAGTTTTTGAGTAGTAATTATGTGTTTTGTGAGAAATGTAAACTGTATAGTCAAATGTGGCCTTTTGAGTTGTCACAAGAACTCCGTTGAATGGCACCAGCTGATAACATACAGTTCAGCTGTGCTACACATAGCATAAGTTCATTTTAAACATGTTTCCGATTGAAAGACATAGATTCTATGGTCATGAATAAATTAATTTTAAAAAAAAGTTAATAACCTGCCCTTAATTAATACAGTCAGTATGAAAATAATAGTTTTTTATTTTAAAAAAACTATAAAGATAAATACGGATTCAATTTAAATACACTTTTTTTACTTTGATATATATATATATATATTTCGTGCGTACCTACCTGCGTTGTATTAGATTTCTGGTATAATAATGTTCTGAAAGCTTTCTCTCGTCTGCACTTTGTCCTTTTTTATAAATACCCCGTTTCGTTGCCTACGGAAAAATAGATATTATATATCCACTATTGGTTTCCCATATTGGGTGTATGCTGTGTAGGTATGTTTTTATTGTCTCAATCTCAATCTTCTTTTTACCCTAACCCTTTATTATTGGGTCGTAAGTATATATTTTGTTCTTGTTCTAGTGTGCTTGCAGAGATTTGTAGTAATATATACCTATATAACATACATTAAATATATGCTAATATAACAAAGCAGAGTTTGTATGTTTAAAATCATTAATCTCCGTAATTAACACCACTTTAATTAGGGTTTTTGCATTAGTTAACCCTTTACTGAAGGAGGTAAATTGTATATAAGAGTTATCACTCTATATTACCTATAGGAGTGAAGCAGCGAGCGTAAAATCGAGTATCCGAGGCGACAATAATGACAGGCGCCAGAGGCGATACCACTAAGTGGGTCAGTTAAGGTGTGGTTGAGGAAGTGAATTCAGCAGTCAACACATACCCATGAGTTCAAAGTACAATCCAAATCGAACGTGGATGGAACCGCAAGGTGTAGGTAGTCAGTGATGTCCTTATTTCCCTGTTAATATTATAAATGCGAAAGTAACTATGTCTGTCTGTCTGTTCCGTTTTCACGGAAAAACTACTGGACCGATTTGGCTGAGAGTCAGTATATATATATTTTCGATGCCGAGAATGAACACAGGATACTTTTTATGACGAAAAATGGGATAGTTTCTGGGATAAAAATATACTTGTCTCTGTTATGCTTTTACGGAAAAACCACTGGACCGATTTGGCCGAAATTTCGTATCGACTTTCAATCAAATTGGTCCAGTAGTTTTTCCGTGAAAACAGAACAGACAGTTACTTTCGCATTTATAATATTAATAGGGAAATAGTGACATCACTGAATCGCGTCTGCGCCGCGGGGTAAACTCTTGTCGTAGTATATATTATATGTTTCCTAAACACGTAACAGGTAGAGTGTTGGCCGCAAATCGGATGAGTGAGTACTCAGTGAACCGGGATAGTGCCATCACGGTACATCGATAGATTGAAATAGTTTGAAGACTAGAATAAACGTACACAACACTTCGAGCTTTGTGGTGAAAGTTATTTCTGAACCTATAATAAAGTCTTATTTAGATTTGCATTAGTTATGTAGTTAGTTAATTTGTGAAACTAGCAAGTTAGATAAGTCATTATCATTATTTGGAGGACAATTTTCCAGTTCAATAATAAGCGGTCGATTAAGGCCGGTTCCTATATCTTATTAATCATTCACTTGCCTTGCCATACGTAGAAAATTGACATTACTTGTATGAAGATTATGTTAAATTTTTGCCACTCGTAGACCGGGGCAAGTGAACTTTCTTATACAATTTCTTTAAGTAGGTTGCCCTTGTTAATATTTGCTTATTATAAACTTGTACCTCATCGAAATTTTATTTAAAAAGCATATAAAATACGAGAAAATATAAATATCACTATTTAAAATATGTTCGTTAAATTACACTGTTTAGATTTTTACAGTGCTCTTAAAAGTCGTAAATGTTTGGTCATAACTTTTATTTTTCATTCAAAATATCCTTAGTCCAGCCTTATACCTCTAAGTTTAGCTCGGATAAGCCTCTAAGGGCTCATACACACTATGCGGTTAGTCACAGTCAGGTCAGCTGCCCATAAGTTTATCTATGAGCTGCCCGACTGGATGAAGTATGCGGTTAAATATGCAGCTGGCCGGTTTGCGGTTAGGTACCGGCCTCATACTCAATCATGTAGAACGTATAGCTGGTTTGCCAGCAACCAGTGTAGAGTGCATAAGAATCAATTTTACGTACATTTCTTATATTATTATCTGCAGGCAGCCGGACGGTTTACCGCATAGCGCAACGAGTCTTTAGGCTAAGAAAGCTTACTTATATACCTATATGTATGGTGGCCTCCCCTAATTTGTTTCTTTTGCTACAAAGCTTTACAATGCTATATCTGGTAGACCCAGTAGTTTCTATAAAAAAAATACTGTGACATACGCAGACAGACGGACGAACATGAACATTTCATAAAGGTTCCGTTTTTGCTAAAATGAAAAATAAAATCCTATATATAATTAACAGATGATAAAAGGCTTTTAGCTTCATGGACATCAAATACCTTGATTTGTACTGTTCTAATATTTCATAAGGAGCGTCCAGAATGTATGGGAGATTGTTTTAAAAACAATACTATTGTACCGAAATCAAACATAGCATATTTTAAAAACATTTATGCAGACTGAAAGGAGCACTTTATTATGTGAGCATAGCACATTGCGTATTTAACTGTATGAGAGTGATAAAAGGTACTCGTAGCAAATTCTAATTTATTATTTCAATGAATTCAAATACGTTTTTAATGTTCATAGCACTATGTTTGTCTTTTTATTGGCATCATTTCAAGAAATTGCGAGAACGCAAAGGAATGCTCAACCAAACATTTCATCTAATCTACTGGGGACACATTTAGGGCTGATCTAAAAGATAAAACAAAAAAACTGGTTATTTTAAGACTGATGACTTCTTTAGCGTGAGCGATAGTTTCTTTGTCGTAATAAGCTACTGTATTAGTACTCAGACGTCTATTCTGTCATTTTAGCAATCAGAATTGACCAAATGTATACCGCGTACAATAGGTAGGTGAGCCTATTTTCCGTGTAAAGAAACTGCAAACATATAACCTATTCGTACAACAGTTCAAAAGGCAACATAATTATAAAGTTTTATAGCAGAGGTGTCCATGTATCAACATAGAAACCGAGTAATTGTTGAGATATGAGATGCTACCGCTAATAACTTGCTTAATCAACAATAGCCGATATGCGGTTAATCTAAGAATCCTCGTTAGTATATTTCCAATTAGCATCATATACATATATATATATATATATATATATATATATATATATATATATATATATATATATATATATATATATATAATATTATTTTGATGCTAATTGGAAATACATAACAAGGGTACCCCATATAAAGCATAGACAAACAAAAGTAGAAAAATACAAAGATAGTATAATGGGCGGCCATATCGCTAAAAAACGATCTCTTTCAGACTAGTGTCTTGGCAGGGATTGATAGATTTTTAATATTAACGGTGGTGCAGTTTATAAATAATGATAAATTATAAGTATCTCTATTAATATTATAAATGCGAAAGTAACTCTGTCTGTTTCGTTTTCACGGAAAAGCTACTGGACCGATTTGGCTGAAACTCAGTATAGTATATATACATTTTTTTTTTTCGACACCGAGAATGAACATAGGATACTATTTATCCCGAAAAATGGGATAGTTTCCGGGGTAAAAACATATTTGTCTCTCTGTTTGTTATGCTTTTACGGAAAAGCTACTGAACCGATTTGGCTGAAATTCGGCGTATATGTAATTTTAATATGAAGGGTGGACAAGGGATACTTGTTATCCCGGATAATGGGATAGATTTATATAAGGTTATCCCAAAAAGTAGGATAGGTATTTGTGATTTGTCATTTTCGTTATTTCCGTAATTCTGATCAGTTTTTTCCTTTTTGACCCTTTTATCCTTTTTGTCATTTATGTAGTTTTCATAGATGGGGGAAAGATAAATAAAAGTAGAACGGTTCGAAATAGGAAAGTTTGGATGAGACCAATCATTTCACAAATTAAAACTACTGGGAATACTGGATCAGTTTTGCTGAAATTTTGTGTAAATGTAGTTTTAATATCGAAAATGGACATAAATACTTTTCATGTCGGGAAAAGGGATAGTTTGTGATATAAAATGAAATAAATGTCCGGGTGCAAATAGCACTAACAAAAAAAAAATTGTAACCTGCATTAACGCCTGCTCTTTAAACAAGCCGTAGGCAATAGAGGTTGACCCGCGGCGCAGCCGCAAGGTAAACTCTAATGTATCTATAAAAGTATTAGGAAATACTATAACATAATAGAAAAGTAATGCTTCTGAACCTGATTTTTAAAGCACGCTAAAGATTCGGCTTGTTTTATGGCAATACGTAGGTCATGCTTTATTTTTCTATTCTATGCATTTATAATCAGGTTAGAGGTCAGGCTTGTTCTATTACAAAAGACAAGCTTAAAGCTTAAAAGTAAATTGAACCTGTACAGGCAGTCTGAAGAACGTCTTTTCCTTAACTCCGTCCCTGACGAAACTCAAAATAAGATGTCCGTCGTCTCGTATATTATTTCGAGATTGGTTCTAAGATTATTTATCCTCTAGCCAAAATCGAATCTCTAAGTGAGGGAAACTGAACATTGACTACAACTCGCCGTCTTTGTTATTATATTATTAAGTATATTATTTTCGAATACGGGATTGGTATATAATTGTTGCTCTTTTATTGGGTCTTGTAACCATTTCGGCAAAAACTGAACCCTTATACAATCTTATGAACCTCTGACTATCCATAACAGACATTTTTTAAGAAAGTTTTGGCAGTTTATAAACAAAATTTAACAGGACAATGTATTCTATAATTGTGCCGTTACACAGTGGTGCAGCGAAATAATAAATTAGGGAGTGGTCGCCATAAATGAAACTAAGAGATAAAAAATGTTCTTCAGTGTTATATTAATTATACAAGTGTTTGATATCGTTAGACAGGTCTTGGTATCGTAACATTGTTAGGCACCTGATAACATTTTTATTTAAGTCAATAGGTAGAGAGAATTTCGTTTGTGTCCTGGCCTTCAACTTTTGAACGGTGCAAAATTAATTCCGACAAAATTTTAAAAACACTCTCAAGAACAATTGGATTAAACTAGATTCGTTAGGTAGTTTTTGAGTACTGGGATATATTCGATTACATGCTTTTTTGGAATCTAACCGAGTAAAATGTTCATCAAATGTGACATAAACTTGGGGAAGCTTGCATCCAGTAATGAACATTGATGGGCTGAAGTTAATGAAGAACTTTGTTACCTAACAAAAAAATAAGTTTAAATAAACTGCTTATAGTTTCTAATTTATATTATCACTAGGATATGCCCGCGACTTCATCCACGCTGGACTTGAAATTCCCGGGACACTAGTATCCCATCTATCGTTTTAGTGAAAACTGTTTCTGAATAAGCTTAATTTTTATGCATCCGAATAACAAACCGCTCCTGGGAAAATCCCGCGGGATTCCCGGGATAAAAAACACATTTTATTGCATTAAATTAGCTAATTAGTGAAAAAATCACATTGGAATATGATTTTAATCTGGCCATTTTAAATAATTCCCAGAAAATTTTCCGCGGGATTCCTAGGATAAAAAGTAACGCAAAGTTTAAGCCTAAGAATTAGCTGTCGATCAGCGAAAGCCGCATCGAAATCGGCCCAGTAGTTTTTACGTGAATCCCGAACAAAAAGACAAACCAAGAAACAGACAAGAAGTCAAAAAAAATGCATCGTATTCTCCATCGTTTATATAGTGTATTCCAGTTGTTTTTTTTTAATAACTTTAATGTACAGACGCGGCATGTTTAGAATTTTAGAATATATTAGATGATATAAAATAAAACACTATATTTGTTATGAAAATTATTTAATACTAGAATTAACATTTACTTTCTTTAGCATCCAAAAATATATTTTTCGATTGCAACGCAGCAATGGCAAGAGTTCGGTCCTGTTTTTCTTCGTTCACTTGCAACTGTAAATTTTTTACATCGAGCTTTAGCGCTTTTACTTCATTCTGGAGTCGCAGTACAATAGTCCAAAGGCTTTGAGAGGCGTGGTTCGCGACCGACGTAGAGTGAATGGGCAGGGACGGAGACCGCACCAAGGCTTCCAGGGAAGGAGTTTCGTCGTCACATTCTATAAACAGAACATATTAATCTCATCAAAACTGTCAATGATTATTATGTTTTAATGAATTCGGTAAATTTAATGTACCCACCTTCAAATTATACTCGCAATACTAAGCATAAGATGTAAGTAATTCTTAAAATCATAGTTTAATATGACTAAATGGGATTTTTTTAAACAATTTCATTATGTTTAAATTAAGTTATTATGTAAATTAAATTTTTCAAGAAAGAAATTTATATACGTATGTAACTGTACGTTATATCTATTATTGGAAGTTAATAAAGCACCTTATTACATCAAAAAATAAAGTTTAAACATTGCAAAGGTACAAGATTTTGAAATAAAAATTACGTTAAGTTCCAAATAGTGCAAATATTGACATATTTATAATAACTTAGTTAAATTAAATTTCTAAACATATTTTAGTTAGATTCTAATGGCATAGTAGACACAATGTCTCTCGACTCAAGCTACCCAACCGCACTCCTACGTTAAACAAGGCTTCTTCAAATACATGCCATTTGAGAAATATATAAGAGGTACAGTATTAAGGAAAACTTATTTTCATTTATTTTTAATCATTGTCATTGTTTTATCTATCTACAAAGTTTGATGTGATCAAGATACATCAGGCTTACTGTGTAGATAAAATAGCGGTTCATTGTAGAGAGTACGGGAGAAAAGGGGGATTTTCACATGCATTTTAATAATGTGCAAATGTGTAATTAAAATATTTCAGCATTGAAGTTGTTTTAGACTATTTTATTTAGAATACAATATTTAAAATATAAATACATTAAAGACAATACCCAATATAAAAATAAATATTACATACTTATATATTAACAACACATAGACACTTCATACTAACAGTTAAAGTTAATAAAAATGAATACATTACTAAAACAATTCACATACAATATACTTTTGGTTTTAATGGTAATATAAAAGTGAAGTGGAAGGTATGTCGTAACAATGATGTTATCTATGGATAGGCAGTAGTGTCAGCAGTCACATTTATGTAAAAGATATGAGCCTTAATTTATGCATTGCAGGAGTTGACTATTCGATATAAATAGTGGCTAACTCTCCATATAACACAATTTCTGACGACTATTACAACATGACAACTGTAACTACAATAAAGTCACGTATATACTTATTTCAATGCTCGCGTTAGATCAGATTTAAATCGTCGATGAATGTAAGTTTCTTTGTATATTTGCTTTAACCTTCTTCAAGGCCTAGGTTATGAAAGACCTATTATAAAATTCAATATTAATACAAGGTAGTTTTAAGACCGGAGATAAACAGACGTTATATTTTGTCCGGGCAAAACGGATATTTTGGTGCGGTTCCAATTTTAAAATATTCAGCTTTCGCCAGTATTATTAGCCATTCCTCTATTATTGATATGAAAGTAATGCACACCTGTGGTCAAAGTAGTCTTAAGTGCCGAAGCAATAAACAGTTAGTTGTTTTCTAAGTTTTCCTAGTCCTTCTCTTCCATAAATCTTAAACTGAATTGTGTTGTTTTTCATTCCAAGCGATAAGTAAGTATTTATATTATAAACGTGGACTGTTACTACACACTATAATAGCATTATTTGTATAAAGGTGATGTTCCTGCAGATTTTTAAAGAGCGTTAAGGGTCCATTTATATGTCGCTAATCTAAAGTATGCTTTAATACATAGAGAAAAGATTGACGTTCAATTAAAACAGCGTTGCCTCCGGAATCTATCATGACACAAACTACACAGTTTCTGCCGCCGGCTAAACAGCAGAAGACCGAGTACATAATATAGACCGTATGTATCGCAACGTTAGGAATATGTAGTGCGCTTAAAAGATTCTAGTTTCATTTTAATATTTAGTGACGCCTCGAAGCCACTCTTATGGTTTTCTGAGAAGTAAATTTTATTTTATAGATGTTTATAATAAATGGCTAGAAAGTATGAAACTGAATTGTTTTCATGATACATTTCAGAACACAAAGTAAAAGTACAAAAGCACCCATACATACATATAAGTTTAACCCGTATTTGTTTATGTATACTCGTGTGGCATGCACAAACATAGCATTTTTGTTGCACCAATTGTAATTATATTTTATTATATATTTAAATCGCTAAATATTGTACTTGAGTAACTTTAAAACACTTTATACACCATAACCGTTATAATCTTAAAACTATAATATAAATCAAGTAGAAACAACAATTTAAGTTCCTAATTATACCTATTATTTTAATTATAACTTCTAAAGCATTTTAACTGCATTAAACATTCAAACAACTTTTAATTTATTTCAAATGACTGTAACAAAAAAGTTAAGCACTTAAATGAATGAATAAAATTTCTCAAAACATTTAAATCTATTCAAAAATTTTATTATTTTTTATTTCAGATTACAAAAGGTGAGTAAATAATAATTTATGAAACATTTCATACACACGTTTAAAATGACTATAAAATGTAATATTACCTTTTATATATTGTAAATACGTTCTTAAAAGGTTGTATTTCTGTCAAAATATATTAAAACATGAGTTAATGTTAACTTTGTGTATTCATTCATATTTAATAACTTACTATATGAGAGATTGTAATCCTTTAATGTATTTGGTGTATATAATACCGTATATAATATAATACAAGAGAAAAATGCATGAACTTTTTCAGCTTCATGTCAATTAATCAGTGCCCGCATACGTTCTACGAGCATTGCATTTTAGTACAGTTATTCCCGAGTGATATTCGGAAAAGAGGTCAAACCCATTAGTAGATTTAGTAAAAATATAATAATGTTAAGTAAAATAATAATTTTAATGAAAAAGGCATGTGATGAAAAATTTACATACATATTATATTATTTCAATCTTTTACAAACTCATCTACATTAATAATATTAAAACAGTATAAGTTTGCGTGGGTAACACTTCATAATTATTCAAACTATAGACAGACTGTACAGAACAGGGTGATGTAATAAATGTAAGACATTATAAAATGTAAAAAAATAGATTTTATTATAATACTAGGATTTGCCCGTGAATTCATCCCCGCTTAACTTGAAATTTCCGCGGGATCCTGGGATAAAAAGCACCACAGAATTTAAAAAAAACAATGTAACCTATCATTTTAGTGAAAACTGTGTCGGAATAACCAAATTTTTTTGCACCCGAACTGCTACAAACCGCTTACGGGAAAATTCCCGGGGAAAAAAGTAGCGCAGATTTAAAGTCTAAAAATTACCTGTCGATCAGCGAAAACCGCATCATTATCGGCCCAGTAGTTTTTACGTGAATTCCAAACAAACAGACAAGAAATCTAAAAGAATGCGTGTTCTCCGTCGTTTATTTAGTCTATTCCAATTGTTTTTTTTAATAGCGTCAATGTACAGACAAGGCATGTTTAGAATTTTATAATATTATAGATTGTGTCATCCACTAGACTTAATTTTTTTGTCGCATTGTTTACAAGATTCGTGATAAAATAAGTATCGAATTAATTTCTTAAACCAATTCCGCGATACTTGTATGTCAGAAAATTAATCCCAAGCTTAATTTAAACAAATAAATTCAGTAACGAACAATTTGGTATGTTGTTTTTCAAAGTATTATGTTCATCAGAGTGATTTATAAATAGCCCGTAATATTGTCATGAGTTTTAATACTTCAAAGCAATGGTCATTCTGTAATTATTTCGTGCTTCGGCATGCTAGTGATTCGCTTTTGATGTTTGTAATTCCTGCATTTATTAAACACAGAGCAAATCGCGAGCTCGGCCGAGTGTGTACATAATTGCATTCAGTGCATAGCTCGACTGTGTTCAATATGAAATGAGCGGCACGCGGCGGCGGCGTGCCGCACGCTGCCCGCAGTGATTACCCGTTGCAGAATCTAATAACTTGCCACGCTTCTCTTTATTAACCTTAAAAAACTACTACCATTTTGTTTAACCTTAACCATAGTTTCGTTTACTAAATACTTATATAGTAATTTCATTTCACCACAAACAGTAATTAAACATGAAAAGAAACTCACAGAGGAACATTTACATAAATATACTTTTACAAAGATTATATTTTATTTAAACTGATTTTATAAAATTTGAATAACTTATATTATTTTTTTCACACTGGAAAAGAAAATTCCTAACCATTATATACACTCTTTAATATTACTATTAACAAACACAACGGAAACATTGTTCTAATTTGGTTTATATTAATTAATGCAAATTCAGAATACACTTATAATATAATAGACTATTTTAAATGGCACACGATGAAAACTCACAATAAAATAAGTCGTATACAAAAATATTAGTTCTCTAGTCTGAAAGTGTGTTACAGAATAATGTTTTAGTAAATCAGGAAAATTATCACAGATTGTCGGCTCTTTGTAAGTGTATAACAATCCAACAAATAACAATAATAATAATTATGCAGAAAGCGAATGAAATTAAGAACGAAATCAGCACCGAACGAGATTAAACAAATATAATAATATAGAAAAAATTAAAATTAAGCAAGCGAATCAAAACTATGACATATTTAGAGAATAACATGCACAAGCTGCAAATTAAAATAAGATAATTAATGCGCGCTGGAAAAATGAAGTGAACGGTCATAAAGTTCCTATTGTTTCGTTTCGCAATAGAACGTTTTTATTATTCCTCATTGCTTCATGTAATTAAATAAAGTTAATTAGAATACATAAAATTAAATTAAACTCATTTTATATAGATAAGTAATAAATTACAAAATGACCTTAGGTAGAGGCGCACATAGACAGTGATAATATACATTATTCGCATCAAGTTTATATTGTTTTATGAAAATGTTATGGGCATATCGTATGCTTTGATACGTCAATATGCGACTTCAATTATTTTTTTTTTATCTTTAACTGAACTGTCAGAACATATATAAAATAAATAATTTTCCAGAAACAACAAATTGTTTTAGTTCACGTTTAATCATCGTACATCGTAAACTTTTGTAATCAGGAATTTTTCAAATTCCATAAAATATACTAGGCCCTTCGCGATCAACTATTTCTAATGTAAAAAATGGCATTAATCCTGGAGCTGCAGTTTTACTGTTGTTTATGGTGGTTTTATTAAATATTTTATAATCACTGTCCCTATATTATTCCAGAGGGCCAAATCAATATTATACAAGTAAACAAGGTATATATATAATTCTATTATAACTATAAAAGCTAATAATTAAATACAAAATATCTATGCCCGATACTAATTACTAAATAATACTGCACACATGCTCTTTAATTTAAATCTATGTTCACATAGATAACACTTAATATTCGATACGTCAAACAATGGCACCAACACACAAACAAAATAATTGCACAATATTAAGTAGTTTTTTGGGAATAGCTTGTGAATAAATATGCTAAGTGATTTCTAGCAGAAAGTTATGATCTAATTTGGTACTTGTTAAATGGTTTCCTTTGGATGATCAGTTAGTGAAATCAGCTTTGGTTACATATTATATGAGATGTTTTGATATAAAGGTGTATCTACAATGATGAGGGATATGTAATATTTGATTTTGGGAGATTGTCAAACCTTGAGCATTTTAAACCACGGTGACTACTTATGTCAATCGAAATGATGAGATTTGGTGAGTTGTTTAACGAATGAGCCACAACACCAGGTGGAGGAGCGTGCGGAGCGAGCCGACGGGGTCGCGGGGGCGGGGACGGGTGCAGAGAGCACTATGCGCAGGGGCACCGCGAGGCTCGGGTGAGACCCACTGCGCCGTTCGCGTCCGCAATTTATTTTCTGCCTGTGCTCCTTTGAATACTCCCACAGGTTAGGATTTGATCGATTCAATTCAAATTTACGTTCCGACATTAGTCTTCTGGTGTCTGGACCTCGGTACAGTTGCATGTCCGCCGCTGACGAACTTTTGTTACGTTTGACCTTGGAAACCTTGTTGCAACCGACATATTCCGGAGTAGCGCTTCTCTGAATAATCGGTATTTTAGTGTAGTTATATTGGGGTGTGTTAGTAGCGGGTGCATGATATTGTACTTTACCGAGAGAAAAGTGGCCGCAGTCCACTGCAGGTGCGATATAAAGGCAGCCGCATGTAACAAAATAGAAAGATTCAGACTACCATTAGACTAGATATTAGATGATTGATTAAACTTTGAACAAGTCTCCTATGCACTTATTAAAAGCACATTTTTTGTACTGGTGTCTGTGCAGCCAAGCCGATTGATAACGGTCTGGTGAATTAGACGATGCATCTTGTTAGTAAAGTATGAAATACAGTATTTAGATCTGCCTGGGATATTCGGGGTGCAATTTGTCTTCAATACTTAGCTACATATTTGACGATTTCTGTAAATGCATAGTTTGTCATGTCATGGAGTTAAAATATTTTTACCCAATCACCAATCAGGTTTTAATAAATATCTACGACTAGCTACTTTGTACTTGTAAACTAAATATTGTATACTTGTAAAATAAATAATCTCTATACTCAAAGGTATTCTAAACAAATTTGAACGTTTCTGATCTACATTTAAATAGATATATTAAATAATGTAAGATATTACGAAGCATGCTGCGTCATCATGCATTTAGAGACATGTGCCTACATACCGACAATATATATATTCGAATAACTTGATTATTATTGATGATTATAGAGTTTCAGCAATTAACACAAGAGGTGCTTAAAATATCATCATTACACTAACATCAGCAATCTTGAACAGAGATTCTCAAGCGCTACATATGGATAATTATATGACTAGCGAAAAATTTGGTATTAATAACATATAACATAAATACAGATCTTTCACTCTAAGAACCAACTGATAATACGGTTTCTTGACTTCACATGTCTCCTCCGTGTTGACTCGAATATCTCCAGGGGTATATTGGGTACTGCATAATAAATACAGCTGTGTTAGTGGAATCTTTCGGTTTTCGGCAGTTTACGATATTTTATTTTTTCTAAACATAAAATCATGACTATGCAGACGTAGTTTACTAACACCTTGAGATAATATTGATATTGAAAAGTTAAATTTAATACTTATCTCATTTGAAATGAGTTACAATATTTGCAGACCCTTTAATATAGACGCCGGATTGTATACTGCATTAAAAAACTTTTCAAACATCAATTTCACAAACCTATGAATTATAACTAAATAATACGAAATACACTCACCAGAACTCACAGCATTTCGGCAACGTGCTGAAGTGCAATATGCTTCAATAACTTTTAATATTAAAGCATCCTCCTCATAAGAGTTCGACTTTCGTTGATGCGGTGCGTAAGGGTGCGTCGGTCCTATGTTTTCGTCCGAGCCAACGGTGAAAGACTGCGGCCTTAGTGGCGGCGCGGGACGCAAACATGTTATACTCCAACCTAAAATAACAATTCGACTCAAGAACGTACATTACTTACATTACGTAGAGGTCACGATAAGCCCTGATACAGAACAAATAATTAAACGTGCAGTCAGCGTCTTATAGGAAGGATCAAATAGATAAAAACATCGAAAGTGATCATTAATATCGATACAACCAAGGTTGTATAATAATTCGAATCAGCCTTCTTGTCCAAAAATATCGGTACACGATAAACGTCAAATACAAAGTTCATTCAAGACATAATTATTACGTTAACAACCACCTCGGCAAAGGTAACTAAGCAGTCAAAGTATCCAAAACTACGGTACACTCTAGAAAAATTAACTCTATTCTAAATGTGATCAGAGTCAAATCGAGATGATTTCATACTAAATCAAAGCTTAAATAGTATTATTACTGTTATAAAAATATTTTTTATTTTTATAACGTAACTAGTATTTGCCCTCGACTTCATTCCCATTCGTTATATAGCAAAGATTAAAGTTATTTTATCAATATTTAAAATTTTAGTTGATTTTTAATATGATAATACATGAATCCTGGAATTTTCCATAAAACCCCGACATTAGTAATGTTACTAAAGACTTATTCAACTACAGATATCTCACTAAGGATTTCTAATAAATACAGACAATGTCTTGTGATTTGTGCACATTGAGTCAAAGTTGATCTAGTAGTTTAGAAGTGGAAGGAAATCCCGGGAAATTTCAAGAGTCCCATGTGTGAAAAATGGCATGAAGTATCAAACTATGTTGTAATAAGAGTATCACTGCCCGTTTTCATGCTATTTCTAGGCGTATAATTCATAAGAAAATTTGGGAACTTTCCGGCACTAAAGTAACAGAGTAAAAAAAGGAAAAAGCTAATTTTAAATACTCTAAAAATTTTAAGCCGTTTCCGGAAAAATTCAATTAGAATTCCCATGATATTAGCTTTTTCAGCATTTAATTCAAAATGTATGTAAAATAGTGAAAACCTTATAGACCTATATTAACATAAATTAATGAAAGAAAAACATAAATTGTTTCATATTCTCCATCAATCAAAAAATGTTATCTCAATTGTTTTTTTTTAATACCTTCAATATACAGACAAGGCTATTTACAATATTAATTTAATTTTAATATTTCATTTGATGTAATATAAAACGGCTACACCCACTTGCCAGAATTTCATTTATCATAATTTCATGTGCTATACTGGTCAACAGACATAATATTGTTTCTCATAATTTTATGTCATACTCATTGTTTACTATATTAGTCACGTGCTAGAAACTTTGTTTCCCATAAAGTCAATTTCAATAACATCATTGTAAGGCGTAATTATTATATACCATAACATCATTTGCCATCGAAATTGCTTCTAGAAAAAAATCATAAAATCGGTTTAAACTAAACGATCAATAGGTTAAAACATGAAAAACAACGCACGAGCCGAGCGAGCGAAACGAGCGTGCCGCGGCAGCGGCCGGCGAAGTGCTAGAAAGCCAGAATTTCATGAGCAAATGAATAGCTTGCTGTATTTGCTAATCAAGAAAGTCTTGGATGTATTTAAAATTAATTTAGTATGGCGTTGCAATATTCTGTTAAATAATATTATTGCAATTAATAAAATGGATAACAATACGTATGGCACTCGTGTCACTATGGAATTTAATGTACGGGCAAACAAGAGAATGTCACATAACTTTTATGGTAAACAAACAATTCGGGCATATGAGTATTATTGCTTATATTTTTGGGGCAAACAATAGACAACCAATATAAAAATGTCTTTATATATATATGTAAGTTTGTGAAAATATCTACTAAAGAGTTTCAATACAGAAGAAATTTAAAATTCGAGATAAAACTTATTTTATCACCAATGAATAATTGATGTTTCTTGGATATTATTTTAATGTCAAATACGTATATGAACTGCTTTGTCTCAGATTTATAAGTCACCATAATATAATATCACCAACATAACCAAGAACAAATTTGCAATATTCACCGACTTCAAGATGTTGTAGAAAACTTACTTTATGTTTTTTAGTGCGTCTTGTAGTGGGTTTATTTTTGTTGGTTTTTTTTGCCCGCGTAATCTATACTCAGTAAAAAAATCTGAGATGCCTAGTGTGACGGCTAGCGACAGTTGCAATTCAGCAAAAATTGTAATGTGTGGATATTCATGGCGCTGTTGTTAGTCGCCCCACATCACCTCCGAATCGAGTCGTACAACGCAAATTAAAGACGGTATATAAATTGAATATTTATTTTATTTTATATCCCTCTGCCCGACACGCCTAATTGGAGTCAGAAGAGAATCATACAAACCTACGAACCCAAAAACTTTTAACACCTAGGATATAATTTACCCCAGTAATTGAAAAAAGCTTACGCTAACGTTCTGGTGAAATCGTATCGGAATCAGATAATTTTTATGCACTTTAAACCACTCCCGGGAAATTTCCCGCGGGATTCCCGGGACATTAAGTACCAAATCATTCGAAAAAGAACGTAAACCATTGTTTTAATATCAATTGAATCTGAATCAACTAATTGTTATGCAAATAAATAAATTATATTATTCCCGGGAAAAATCCCACGGGATATCCGATCAAGAGTACAGCATTTGAAAAAGTAACTACACTATGTTTTAGTATAAGTCGTGTCCAAATCAGCTAATTTATATGCATACTAACCACTTTAAACCACTCTTGGGAAAATTTCCGTGGGATTCCTAGGTCACAAAGTATTGCGGTTTTTAAAAAATAATGTATCGTGTCGAAAATTGTGTAGGAATAAGCTAATTTTTATGCGTCCTAACAACTTTAACCCGCTCCTGGGAAAATTCGCGGGATCCCTGGGTAAAATGTATCACAGATTTCATTTCAGAAACCTTGCTATCGACGAGTAAAAACATCGCAACAAAATAAGAAAGCTTTTTTATCCTGGCCTCTTTCAAACCGTTTCCGGTAAAATTCCCGCGGGATTCCGGGATAAAAGTTAGCCCAGAATTTAAGTCTGAGAATTTGCTCTCGATCAGCGAAAATCACATCGAAATCGGCCTAGTAGTTTTTACGTAAAGAAAGTATCGTGTTCTCCATCGTCTATACAGTCTATTCCAACTGTTTTTTTTAATAACTTCAATATAGAGCCACGGCATATTGAGAATATTATAAACTATCATCTGCCCGCGAAACTTCCTTCGCATTTCCATGATGATCAGGCGTTTGATAGTAAATTGCATTGATGAAAAATTAACTTACGGTCTTATTCATAAAGAGCTAAAGTTAGTTTGAACGCTTCTTTGTGGTTGTTAAAGCGTTCAAACTTACTCTAACTCTCTATGAATAAGACCGTTAGTATTTATAAAAAACAAAAACTCAAAGATGCATACAGTGTCATCAAGTATTAAATAATGTAAACAGAAGTACGAAAAACCTGAATAAATTAAGGGGACTGAGACTGAAATATCTGGTTAGAAACAGTAACTTGAGACCATTTATAAAATTTGTAAGTTAATAATATATCTTTAGTTAACTGGTTTCGTCTGAAATAATATTATAGTTAGCTACTGTGACCAAATGCCTCTTGGTTATAAAGTTAAAATGAACGCTATTATTGAGTACGCTACAATAGTGTATATATATATGTCACCGTTAAATTGTACACGCCGTTAGATTATAATATGTCGTGAAATCATTGTGTCCATAGAGTTAGTAATAAAAACACAGGTGGGTATCAGTCAAAAAAAAACTAAAGTTTCGATCTCTGCCCTTATGGGTTAGAAGTTTTAATAACGTTTGTAAGTAGTCAATAAATGATGCTTGATTGGGAAAAAAACTGGTGTTTCCTTCTAATCCCAGTGCGTACCCTTAGTCAAATCAAACGTAATAAATATTATTATACTCACATCATCTTCCTCATCAATCACACTGCTGTGATCAGGAGTTTTTTTTAACTTTTGACTCAAACGCCTTCAGCATTGATTTCGTTAATTTCAGATTAGAAAAGAAAGGCGCTTTTTATTAAAATCAAATTTAGCAGACTGCGTTAATAAGTGATTCAATTTGAAATACATAATTCGAAATACAATTTTGATTTAGTATGAAATCATCTTGATTTGACTCCAATCACATTTATACTAGAGTTCATTTTTCTAGAGTGTACCGTACTTCTGGATACTTTGGGTGCTTAGTTACATTTGCCGCTTGTTAACATATGATCACTTTCGATGTTCTTATCTATTTGACCATCTTGGCCGCTCGTTTCACTCATTGGTAATTATACCCTTCAGATATCTTTGCAATGTTTCGGTGCAACAATATAGCACAATAAGGTAATTGGAACAATATGCACTAAATATTAAAATTTTCTCAAACCTACGTAATCAAAGTGACGCCGGTGCCTTTGCTTTTACCGCGAAAAAGTTGGAGATGAGACTCAATTTATACAAAATGTAATTTAGAATTAGGCATCGCAGAGTCACGTCAAATTTGAATTTTATCATTGTCATCAAAAGCGTCGGATTGCGTAATTAGAAATAACTGTACATAATTACGTGGCCAGCAATATTTTGATATCAAACTATATAATTAATAAAGAAAATTTATAGACGACCAAATGAAATAACTTTATGATACATAAAAACAAACCTTTATTGCTGTAGTTCGCTCCAGCTGTGTCGATAAAATCAACAGATGAAAACTTCTTTCCTATTTGACTTTTAGTTTTGGCAGGTGATTGGTCCAGAGAGTCGCAAGAATTTAGTAGCCACCGCGCCGATTGATTTTTTTGTTTGTTTTTTTGTGTTTGCTGCTGCGTATGTTGAGTGTAACTTTGATGATTATTGAATGAATGTGATCTTTTGTGGTTGGTGAGTCCGGCGGATAAATCAGTATTGTTACTGTCGCTTATTGCCATCTGAAAATACATTGTTTTTAAGCCTCGTGTTGGAAAAATACCCAAAAGATTCTAATCATAATTTAGTTAAAGGCTATCGGTCTTATTCATATTGAGTTACAGTAAGTTTGAAGGCTTCTGTAATAACCATAAAGAAGCCTTCAAACTTACTCAATCCAATATAAATAAAACCGTATATAATATATAGGTTTTAATTTCAATTACAACTTAATTACACTTATCACCAACATCTATAACACATTATAAGCCTAAATGAGATACATGTAATTGTGTTATAACTATTTTAAAACAGCCAGTTCAGCTCTTTAAAATATTAATATTTTATAATATTATAATATTATACTATTATACTTATATAATAGTAACTAATAGACTTCCATTAAATAAAAAGAATTTCTAAAGGTAAGCCATAAGTAATAATAATTTGTAAACATTTTTATAGATTTAACATTTATATAGAACAATCCTTATTAATATTATAAATGCGAAAGTAACTCTGTCTGTTCGATCCGTTTTCACGGAAAAACTACTGCCGATTTGGCTGCAGCTCAGTATATATATTTTCGATGCCGAGGATGAACATAGGATACTTTTTATCCCGAAAAATGGAGTAGTTTCCGGGATAAAAATATATTTGTCTCTCTGTTTATGCTTTTACGGAAAACAATTGGACCGATTTGGCTGAAATTCGGTATATATGTAATTTTAATACCGAGGGTGGAAAAGGGATACTTTTCATCCCGGATAATGGGATAAGTTTGGGGATAGATTTATGTAAAGATTATCCCAGAAAGTAGGATAGGTTTTTATTTTGTAATTTGCCATTTTCGTCATTTTGGTGGATTTAGTCGATGTGGTCGATTTGGTCGGTGTGGTCGATGTGGTCGGTGTGGTCGATGTGGTCGATGTGGTCGATGGTCGATGCGGTCGGTATGGTCGATTTGGTCGATGTAGTTGGTGTGGTCGATGTAGTCTGTGTGGTCAATGTGGTCAATGTGGTCAATGTGGTCAATGTGGTCAATGTGGTCAATGTGGTCAATGTGGTCAATGTGGTCAATGTGGTCAATGTGGTCGATGTGGTCGATGTGGTCGATGTGGTCATTTTGGTGTACATATGTAGTTTTAATGCCGAAAATTGGCATAGAGACTTTTGTTCCGGGAGATGGGATAGTTTGCGATATAAAATGAAGTGAATCTTCCGGGACAAATAGCAATAACATAAAATTTTTATACAATGTAACCTGTGTTGTAACCTCTTTAAACAAGAGGCACGTCCCAGAGGTTGAACCGCGGCGCAGCCGCGGGCTAAACTCCAGTCTGTTTTATATAATCCAGGTTCTAAGGGATTTTATAAATGTATTTAAATATAACAGTAGTACTTTTGTACTTATAATCTTACAGGTTCGTTCATGGGAAGAACAGGAGATTGAAGCCTTTCCATGCACATGTAACGATCCTTCACTTGTTAGTACAGAGTATGATATCTACTTGCAGTGATAGTTTTATAGTTAGTAAATGATAAACACAGGCAAGGATGATCAAGTAAAGCACTGCAACACTGGGGTAACTCTAAAGTCAGCATTAATCTAATGGTTACGAAACTTCAAGGCAATATTAACTTCAAACCAGTGATACACAAAACAGTATCTCTTTACAAAAGAATAATCCTTGCCTGAGTCGGTGACCACGGTAATTGGCAACTTTGCTTTCATCCACCAGTGGGCATATAAATCCGAACGATACACCACAAAGCCCGTCTGAGCTTCAGCTAAACCCTTCTGCAATTTAGACAGGTCCTCGCTACGAGACCTTGTTTTGCGCATTTGAGCTTCATCAACGCTCTGCCTATCTTTAGCATTAACATCACGATTGCGCAGAGTGTCAATCCGTGAAGGTCGTGTGTCGTACTTTTCATCAGGTGCTGCTCTATATATGCGCATATGGTAATGTAAACTAGGCTTACTCCGTTCAGTGATATTTAATGTACTCCATTGACTAGGTACAGCTCTGACATTTTTGGGAATCTCTAAATGTGTACTGGGTTTACGATACATTCTAGGCGGCGGATTTGGTTTCAATTTAATTTCTGGCACATATCGTTCAATATTTCTCCTAATTGAAGTTCTTTTAATTTGCGACGATGGCAATGGAGGACAAGCGGCGTATGTAGATGTTAAATGAGTGGTAGACATATCGGCTACGTCCAAACTCGTCTCAGAAGTCACGCTTGTGACACAAGAAGTTCTAGCTGTGGAACCAAATGGTGAAGTACACCTACATTGATCTTCGTATGTAGCTGCTTCTATTTCAGACAGCGTCAATTTGTTGCGACGTGTTGAGTCGAAAGTTTCATCAGACAAATTTGTGAGAGTGTCTTTTAGTTCGCTTAGGCCCTTGTCATGGCTGTCAGAGTCATTACCTGCATTACTGGAGCCGGAATATTCATGCATATTTAATTCTGGCGATGCCAAATTACAGCTTCCAACAACTCCAGAATCTGATGACCTAGGACTTGGACATATTGATCTATTACAGCATTCACATTTCCTTCTAATTGTATTATGGTCAGACTGTGAACTCATCCTTTGCAGTGTAGTGCCATCGTTTATACTATAAGTTTGACCTTCAACCATAGACCTGGACACTGATCGTCTTATTTTTTTGTCGGAATTCAATGAATGTTTTCTAAAAGGCACATTAGTATTTAGGTTCACATTTATAATTTTCACGCCTTCATCTTCATTTCTAAACATTGGCGGCGGATCAATCACAATCGAATCGATAGAGTACCGTTCTGAATCTGACTTAGGTGATGGAGGATCTAACTTTTGCAAGAGTTCACTATTTAACGTGTCTTTACTTTTTATTTCATCGCGAGTATACCTTTCTTCTGTAGACTTCCATAGTTTTGGAACATTCTCTATTTTTGCACTATAATTCGGAACACTACGTCTAGTTGTCATAAAATCATCTTCATCACTGCCTAGCATATCTATATGCATATTTTGATCCATGTTAACTAAATCTTCGCAAGCCATGTAGGGTCGTACCTCAAAACTAGAATTATCTGTGCTTTCGGAATGTGGAAATAGTGGGTGTAACTTATTAAACCCTATCTGCATGCTATTTTTAAGTGCACAATTCTGAATTTGAAATGTGTTGTTTGGGCAAGATGCCTCATCGCATATGTCACGCTTAGAGTCACTTTTAATCGCAAATTGTGGTTCTTCTAAATTCATATCTGAGTTATTATCAAAGTAACGAACATAGCCGAAATTACTGCCCCAACTACTACAAGAGGAAGATATCGTTCTTGGGCTGTCCATGGCGTTTTGTCGCAGCAGTTTTGAAACACTCAACGCCTCAGCATCGGTACAGCTTGAACTCGTATAGGATTCTGCCGTATCTGTCTCCCGGTCACTGTCTTCAGAGTTTCTGTCACTGTCAGAATAATCTGTTTCACCACTAACAGTGCCGTCATTTCCAATTTTGAGTTTGATATGATTTTTATGCCTTCTTCTTACAGGTAAACCAGTTAACTCAAACGCTTTTGCCCAAGTTCTTTCATGTAATAGCTTACGTAGCATTTGTCTCGTTATGACTTTTTTCTTAACAAGTCTGGCAAAATATTTTGTCAGTGAATAGTATGGCGACGCAGAAGGGTAGCTTGGTGGTGGGAGTGTAACGTGATAAAGGCTGCGGCGGCTAGAGTTGATGCTAGACAATGCCCCTTCAGAAGGAGAACGGGTCAGCTATACAAAAACAGTACAAAACACCTTTATTAAAGGCAGTATAATATTTGATAGATCACATTTAAAACAAATATTAGAAATAAACCATAATCTTTAATTTTAATCAAATTTATATGTATTACTTACATGTGGCAGAGACTGAGGTTGGCCTGGTTCATGAGATGTTGTATTCGAACTTGAATGCTTTTGTAACAAACTGACCCAATTATCAGCTTCCGCTTTCGTCTGACACACTGCCACAATTGTGTCTATCATTGGACCACTAATTTCAAATGCATTTTTTCTAGAGTCTGTATCTTCTAGCTTACAAACAGTAATACCAGTCAGAGGGAGGCAACCCTAAAATAAATAAAAGATTTTAAAATTCTCTTTATTGTAAGTAAACTAGTTGGTACATTTGTTGGATATTCAGCATTTTTTTAAATAATGACCATAAATATTCAAGACCAGACCATTGTACGAATTAGTTGGACATTTGTATGTTAATTTCTTCTTTTCTCACAGCCTACAAATGATTGATTGATTGTTATGTTTTGCATTATGTGTACTTTCTATAATGGGAATGAACATAGGAAAAATTCTGTCATGGAGAAAAGACCATTTCCCCAGGATACAGATTCAAAAATTATATGAGTGTAGCTACTTTAACAAGTTTTAGTTAGTAAAATACACTTATACCGTTATTCAGATGAAAACGTGATAGTTTATTCATTATATTATATTTGTTTATTCAAAGATGTATTGAAATTGTTTATATGGATACAGAGAAGAGAAAGGCTAAGGGAAAAACTACAATATAGCAATCTTTTTTACACTAATGCATGTACTCACCTCATAGACAAACGCTGAAACTCGCTTGCTTACAGAGAGTAAAAGGAGGGCTGAAGGGAAGAGTACTAGGTACCGGTCTTGGTGCGCTGGACCGACGGCTACACTACCCATGTGCAAAACATCGCCAAGTGATGCTAATTCCCCGCCGGGCCATCCGCGGACTTCTCCCGTTACAACTTGCAGTTCCAATTCTTTTTGTCGACGTAAAGCCGCACAACCACTCTATTAACAAAATATTTTGAGTCACATTAGTTTATACATAAATATCAAACAGTGTGACTCAGGGACCTGACATAATATGGCAAAAGATCAGACACTAAGGTAGTTTACCTAGTACACTTGAGATAGTGTTCAAATGTACAACCCTATGTGTTCGGTAATGTGATTTTCAAAGATTACACCATGAAAAAATCTATATTTGAGAATTACTTATGATAAAATATTAGGAAACATTGTGAATTACGACATTTATCGCAGACATGTAAAGACATGATTTTGACTGACAGCTGTTACAGGACTAATCTCTTTCATAAATTGCTAATCATTCTTAATAATATCTATGTTATTTAAGGAGATGGGTTTAACTGAAAGTGGTATGAACTTGATAAAAGATCTAAATATTGGGAGTAAAATAAACTTACTGCAATATCTTTGTAAACAACAGATGCTCTATGGGTATCACCTCGGTCTGGATGAGCTTCATGCACATGTCTGGCCAATTCTTGCAACATAGCTGGATATTTCCCTAATCTTCGAAATGGTTTAGACAACCCTGCTGTCAGTACTAGAACTCCTGGACAAACCGCACCCGCATTTTCCATCCACGTATTTAGTTCTTCTCTAAAAAAATGTTATTTATGTTTTGCAACAATTTATTTTAATAATTAAAAACAATTTTTTTTTATTGCTGAAGCACAGCAGACAGGTTGACGGCCCAACTGTGATGGAAAGTGGTTACCGTCGCCTATGGACATTAGCAATACCAGAGGTCCTGCGGCCTTGGAGGATAAACTGGAACCTGGCCACTGATGCGGGAACACAACTCAAAGTTGTTATGGCGGCATACTCTAGACCAGGGGTCATAGCCATCCAGTTGGGCAAATGCCCTACCACCTGGCTGTGGGTTGTTGTGTCTCCTCTGACGACAGGCCGCCCGGGCGCAGGAATTGGTATTTTTTTCTGTTTGTGCACAGAGAATAAATCAGAATTAAATATACAATTAATTTCGATTTCAATGCTGTTTTCGCTTATCGACAGTTAATTCTTACTTCATAGAAGGTAGTTGTTAATACCGAGACCCAAACCGACCGGAGCAACTGGCTCCATATTCTTGATGTTTTAAAATTAAATACAGTGTGAATAGTAATAACATTTTAGTGTAAAATAATCAGTACAGTTGAATAACGTCACACCAAGTGTTATTTAGTGTTAAAAATCGTTATAGACTTGATTTCAAACTACTTATTTATTAGTGACTAGAGTTCCAGAGATTCCATTTGGTGCGCGAGGTGGGTCGTCCAAGTGGGTGGCAGTTCGTTTGGACAAGGCGCAGCCGTGTACTTGACAATATTGACCCTTGTGCTTATTACATTCTAAATTGATGTTCTTTGTTTTCTTACTTGAATATATGAGTAGATGTTTATTATAATTTTCTTTTCCGTATGTTAATTAAAACGGGCAGTAATTTATTTCGTCATACTTTTATTTTATTTATTGTAAGTATTTATGTAAGTATGTATTCATATTATTTATTAGTCTTTCTAATTATAGGTATGTAATTGTCTAAATCTGATTACGATACACAATTTGTGATATATCAATATAAGTTATGATTCTAATTGTATAATTTCAGATTCAGATTCAGTTCGAAAGAATTCCCACTTTGCAAAAAAAAAGCATTAGGTAAGTTACCATTGTCGTATATTAAATGTAGATTTTGCTAGTGTTTATATCTTTTTGTATATTATATTATATTATGATAATGTAATGTGTGTAGTTATTTTTTGTGCATTATTTTGCGACAATAAATATTTATCTTTCTTTTTTCTTTAATTCTTAGACTTAAAATCTGCACTAATTTTTATCCTGGGAATCCCGGACTGGATTTTTCCTGGGAATGTTTTAAAACAGCCACATTAAAAAAAAATCAAATTCCAATGTGGTTTTTTACTGATCGATAGCAAGTTTAATTTAATAAAATGTGTGATTTTTATCCCGGAAATCTCGCGAGATTTTCCCAGGAGCGGTTTGTAGTTATTTGTGTGTGTACAAATTAGCTTATTCCGACAGTTTTCAGTAAAACGATAGCTTACATTCTTTTTCAAATGCTGCGGTATTTTGTCTCGGGAATCCCGCGACAATTTCAAATCAAGCGTAGACGCAGTCGCGGGTATATCCTAGTTACTAAATATAATATTTATATATCAAGTTATTATAAAAAGATTTTAATTGACAAACATAGGACAACAAAATAGTTTTACAATAATAATTTTAGCAGGATTTAACCTTACAAATAGTCTAGGTATGTGTTGTGGCAGTCAAAAGCTAAAATGAAAAACTCATATAACAATAGTACATACCTGTTTATTATCTATTTTAATGATGATTTTAGTTTTCAAATATTTAAAAAGGCAATTTATTAAGTCTAATTTTAATTCATAGCTAGTCAACAGAGAAGTGTAGATATAGTTTGAATGTGTAAACAGGGGCATACAATACCAAGGGAGGGTGTGCAAACTGCACTGTGCAGTCATCTAATTTCTATTTTGCTTGGCAGTTATTATACTTTACTATAAGTACTAATACTGTATTATTTCTGTCAAACAGTAACTTTTATACACTATTTCTGTTTTGGCTACATATAAATAAACTCCTTTATGTAGTATTGCAATTGTTTCCCAATTTTTTATTACCTATAAAAATATTTGATATTATGAAAATTTAGACTTCAGTTTTTAATACATAATGATTATGTTCTAGTCATTGATCCTGATAGTTTAAAATACATACTTATATTTATCCAGAATGCACACAGCCTTGGGATGTCCAGCACAATATATTTGGTGTACAGACTTAATTTTAGATGCCCACTGTAAAAATAATCCACCCACTCTTTGATCAGGACCTGTTTTCATAGCGCATTCCTCCAGCAAAGTCAAGAATTGCTCATGAATCTGAAGCACTTCATTTATGTTGCCAGTTAATTGTTTAAATTCATCTTTCGTAAGTCTGAAACAACAATATAGGAAAAGATAAAAGGACCTTGCCCAATTCACAGATTATCAAAACAAAAATTGATAAATATTATAACTTTAAAAATAGTATAAGCATGGAAGAAGAATATTATTAGTTATTATTATACTATGACTGCTGAGAGTTGAAGTACTTATAGTTAAAAAACAAAACACTTTGATTAGCAAACCGAACTAAAAGGTAGAAAATATTTTTAAACTCGGCCAAGCAAAATCAGAATTCTCTTCTGACAAGCTGTCCATCAAATCCAGAAGCAATATATGCCAACTCATTGTAACAATCCGCATAAACAATAACAACATGTCTAGTCAGTTTGAAGACTTTCCAGTGAATTTATCATTTCATACATTATAGTATCTGCATAGTGTGTGATACTTTCAAATAATTAAGCTTTTATATGCAGATAAAATATTATCATATCTGCCTAGTATTTTAAAAGCCTAACATTTTATAAACAATATGTACAATTTTTTATTGCTTTTAGGCCAAAGGGGTTGGCGGTCTGCCTGATATTATTTATGTCATTTTAAATGGTTACATATTTTAAAATTAAGACTTGGTAATGTTTAGGACTGTTTAGGTACACCTTTACATTATGTTACCTAAGATAGTTTTTAGGCTACAAGTTAATTTCATGACTCAAAGGTCAAATGTAACCCAGAGTCAACTTTAAAATAATTTACCACTGGATACATACATTCTGTGTTCAAAAATAAGGAAATTAATTAATCACTAAAGATTGTAAACAATTAAATGCAGTATAGTTAAAGGTTACTTGTAAAATATACTTACAAATCACTATTATCTAATGGTTGTAGAAAATTGTTTACGAGTCCTTGCATCTCAGCAACATGCGCCTTCTCAGAGTCAATTATGTCTTTTAGCACTACATTTCTGAATGCTTGTATTTCTGACGCAGCTCGTATTGGAGATGTTGTCACCGACCCAGATGTGTCTGAAAAAACTCATTTCATTAGTTTTATTGCTCCATTAAACTATTCAAACTTAGAGTACATTAGAAAAGCTAAATAAGTGTTTAATAAATAAAGAAATAAAAAATTTACATCACCTATAAAAAGCAAACATACTAATTAAAAAGAAATGCAGTTAATGATGAACCATGAAACCCTCATAGTTTTGTTGTCTGTTTATTATGTCTATCCATCTTATTTTTGTGTAAATAGGCATATAGGGTGCTTTGATATATTTTCAAAAATTATAGTGATGTAGTTAATAATTTTTTATGTAAGTGAATAAAAGACAAGATATGTACTTCCAACATAGGCTATGTTCCATTAGAGACCCACAATGACCATGTTCACGACTGCGATTTATCCCGTTCCACTTGCTTGCCAGTGTTACAATTGTAAACCCAAGCGGAACAGCTATTGACAACTATTCAACTCACCTATTGACATGGGTCGTTGTGAGCATTATGTGATCAAAAATGATGACATCGTTAGTGACGTTTTCGCCACAACCACAATGACCGCTGTCGCCTTGTGGAATGGCTAACTGAGCATTTTGGGCATTGTGAGCTACTAACGGAACACCCTGATAATAAAACATACCTTTCATCATGAGAGGTATATAGTCAAAATCTCTGAAAATAATCAAGATAGTAGGGCTTGAACTACCATAAACAAAAATTAGTTTGGACAAGATTAATTAAGTAGTTCCTGTTCTGTTTCCAGGATTTGGTTGTTTTCGATTAACTACTTTTCTCAGGACTCCAAAGCCAACTATCCAGAATAGACATTGTCACCTTTACTGAACCCTTTACTGTGAACTATAAAATACTATGTATGGCTATTCACATTAATGACTAGTTCACCTTAAATATTGAAATAACTTGGATTGGAGGTACATTACTGCTGATTTGTTTATAAAAAACAGCAGTTTATCCAAAGTACATTACCTAATTGGTGTTATTATGTACTAACCTTTATATTCTGTCACATAATTGCTTGGGAACCACCCGGTTGTTTCTCCCAAGGTTCCCTCCCACCACCCACCTTCTTCTTTTTGAGTAACAGTGATAATATCTCCTTTCTTGAAACATAGCTCATCATTATTTTTTCCTTTAAAGGAATAAATTGCTTTAACCAAACAATTATCCGTCGACATCTTATTTAAATGCTAGCACCATGATATGATTCTGTAATTTATAGAACAGAACAACTTGAATGATAAGTATCTCTATTTATGACGATTACTTCAGAATGAAGAAATAGCCATAATTAAAGAATTCCAATAGCATATCTCGTAACCGCAAAATTAAAAACATAGATAAAACTTATATACATAAAAATTAAAAAGCAAAACATTTATGAAACATTCCCATGAAATTAATCATGGAAGTGAAAAACAGGAAGGCCTTAGGTCCGTGCAAACATGGAATTTAATTTACTAACTGCAAACAATCACTCAGAAGAACACATTGGAAGCGTCAATTATTGTTATTCTATAGATGTAGGTAAGTATTTATTAATTGAAATAATTTACGTACAATAATTATAAATAATAAAACCCCATTGCACTACCACGGACTTCCAATCCAAAAATAAATATACCATAGACTACAGAAAACGAAATAGAGAAGACAACTGCCTCATTTTCTATATATATAGCTTTATATGATTTGTATATTTAGCCACTATCAAATATAAACTCGTTTTTGACGGGAACTGAAGGGTGACATTGTACTGTAGAATTAATTATTTTCTAAAATTTTTGGTGTTCTTATTACTTTAAAATGAACAGTAATTGTAGTATGTTAATAATTTTTCAGTAGTAATTACATGTTTTTGAGTGAACAGTGTTGTCAAATATTGCCTTTCAAGTTGTCACGAGAACCTAGTTGATTGGTGTCCCACAGGGGTCGGTCTTCGGGCCGATTCATTGGAACGTCGGTTATGACTGGACTCTTTGGGTTCCAGTCATGTCCAGGATAGGGCTAATCTGCTTTGCGGATGAAAGACTACTCACGGCACGTGCTGCGTCATAAGCGGAATCCGTGGACCTGGCCAACGCCGAGTTGGCGATCGTGGTCCAGAGAATAGGTAGGCTGGGCTTGCGAGTCTCCCCGCGAAAACGAAGGCCCTCATGTTCCATAGGCGTTCCCGGAATCCCCCTGCGGACTTGACCGTTACAGTTCAAGGGGTGGATATTCGCGTCGGGTCCCAGATGAAATATTTGGGGCTCATTCTCGACGGGCAATAGGTGTTTAAATCGCATTTTGCGGAACTAGTTCCTAAACTCGTAAGGTCCAAAAGCGCCCTCGCTTGGCTTCTTTCCAACGACGGGGGACCGGGCAGGGCGACTAGGAAACTACTCGGGCATTCTTAGGAGTATGGCCCTGCACGGTGCACCCGTATGGTCCGTTGCACTTCACCGCCACAATAGGACTTTGTTGTGGCGCACACAACGGGTCCTGGAGGACCATCCGACGAATGTACAGTTACATTGTCGTGGACGGCGGCGACACTCTTGGCAGGCAATCCGCCCTGGCCTCTCCAGGTGGACGTACTTGCCAAACTTCGTCGCTCCCGACAGGATGCCCTCACCCGTGGCCTGGATTATCGCCAGGCCGAGATTAGGACACGGGAAACCATGAGCATGGTCTAAACTTGGTCGAGAGAGTTAGAAACTCCTGTGGCTGGCGTTGAGAGTATGGAGGCGGTGCGCCCACACCTGTTGCGATGGCTCACGCGGAATCACGAGACCATGAGATGATGCAGAAACTTACCGAGCATGGGTGCTTCAATAAATATCTGAGTGTTATCGTGGGCTGTCTGCCTTCCCCTCAATGTCGCCTATGTGGCGCACAAGACTCTGCGTTCCATACGCTCGTCGAATGCGTATCATGGGCACCGCAGAGATTTAAACTCGAGACCGTCGTAGCTCCGATCGATTCGCTGGGCTATTTGGTCCAAGCCATGCTGCACAGTGACGATCATTGCGAGGGTGCGGTCAAATTCTGCAAGGCAGTAAGGTCTCATAAGGAGGCCGTGGAACAAGAAAGGGATAGAGGTGGGCATGCGTTCCGTGGGTACCGACGTCAGTCGGGGCCTGCCGCTGCTGGGGCCCTCCAGCATTTAGGGAGCGGAGGAGTCATCCCCCTGTCGACGAAGTGTCTGTCCTGCTTCCCGGGGCATTCTCAAACACTGATGCGCAGGATCAGCGTGGGCGTAACTACGTTCTAAGTCTCACACTCTTCCTATCACAAGCGCGGGGTTCACAGAAGGAGGTCGGTTCTAGTGGAGTATTGGCCCATGGGTGACCTCTCCACAGAGAGGGAGGTACCTTGCTGAGTCTCTACATATGCCGGCGATTGACTCTGATGGCTGCGCTATCTTCTGTGGTTTACTTCTCATGATCTGTACCACTTATGGATGTCGAAAGTCAAATGTCAATGTCATCTCGAAATTGTTTCAAAAACCGAAGTTGAAAATTAAAAAAACAGAAAATTAAATTGCAGCTAAAATAAGTTTTTAATATAATAATAATTCCACTGGATTGTATGAAGGATGATATGATGATTTGTGGTGTGACAGAGGATGTATATCAGAACAGACGGGTGTGGAAGGAAAAGCCATATTGTGCCGACCCCAAATAGAGAGAATTTTGAAAAGGGAGAATAGTTCGTCAGTTTAACTACTTACTATGTATACTTTAGTGAGAATCAAAAATAGGTAACAATATAGCAAACCATATGAAAATCAACTTTTAGTCTTATTTTTCTTGCAAAGTTCTGAAGAATATGGACAAGTCATTGGAAGAAAAATTGTTTCAAGCAGTCATAACGGAAGACCAAGAATTAGTGTCTTTGAATTTATCTAAAGGTAAGCTTGGTTAGAGAGCTTTCAGTATTGAATTTTATGCATTTATATCTCTGTGTAGTACTTACTGCTGTCTAATAAATTAACTTGACATGAGCATATGGAGGGATAAGATAGGAAGAATGGGATGAGGCAAACTGGATAGATGATGTGATAGTAGGAAGCGGAAAGTGGGCCACTGGAACTCTGTGTTATGTTTGTTTTACTTCTAAACTATTAAATTTTGTTTGCAGGTGCTAATCCAAATAAGACTGTTAGTAATGGGAAAACTTGTTTGGGTGAAGCAGCAGGCATTGGGAACATAGATATAATTAAGCAACTAATTGCTGCCAGTAACACAGGTAATATGCCAAATGTGCCATCTCATTGTAGGAAAAGGTCTACAAAAAGTAATAAAAGGAAACTTAAACATGATGTTGGCCAAGATGCACAAGTTGGAAAACATAAGAGTTTTTGTGAGAAAAAGTTTAAAGATACTAGCCAGTCTGGCTTTAAAGATGGGAGTACCAAATCAGATAAAAATCAAGGTTACTTTGTGTTCATACATAATGAAGGTCCCAGTTCAAATGACACTAGAATAGCTAGTTTACGATCACCTTTGAGTCCTTCACACTTAACACCTTCACCTCAAGCTGATTTGGAGTGGGATGAGGATATAGGCACTGTGGCACCTACAACCAGTGAAGATGAAACCTGGTCTTCTATGTATAAGTAAGTAAGCATACATATATGTTACATTATAAAATTATAAAGTTTTTGGCTTCTGATTTAAAATACTCTTATCTCAGGAACTAATATTGCGATCTTGGTCATGGTTATATTTTTTATCAGATTGATTTGGTAAAGGTGTTCTCTAGACTGTTTATGAATAAGCATATTTAACCATAAGAATTGAGGAGTAATTGTGGGATATGGTTTTAATATTTTACAATTTACATATTTGAAACCATGGGAATGCCTTATATAATAAATAACACAGAAATAAAGTTTTAAGCATGTCATATAATGAGATTCAATTATAATATAATATGTGTGTATCATTTTGTTTTGCAAATAGATATCTCTATTATTTATTGATTGATTAACTTGTTTCATCTATACTCACAGTGGCTAAACTTTAAAAATTTTTGAAGTGATAACTTCTTATGGGATGGTAAATCGCTTTGTTACGTAACGCGTTATGGCGCCAGTCTGTCTGGCTTCCCTTTCTCTCAGGGCAGTGGTAGGCAGGTTCCTCTCTCACTCTAACCCATGCGCTATATAGATAAAATTTAAGTAATAACCTTAGCTTTTCTGAAGTTAAACAATTTCAATATTAAATAGTTCAACTTAGATTAGTTTAAGTTATCACTTCTGTCGGGCGTCCCGAGATACACACATTTTTTTTTTATTGTGCGAGTTCAGCAGACAGGCAGACGGTCCACTTGATTGAAAGTGGTTACCATCCCTTATGGACACTTGCAACACCAAAGTTGCTACAAATGCACTGAAATCATATTCTTTCTCTGTTCCTGCACAGATAAAAATAAAATAAACTAATTTGTATTTAGCTTTCAGTATTGTAATAAGTTTAGTTTCTCTCCAATCATTTATGGCTATATCTTACTATTCATTCACTTGTCTTACCATTGGTTCAATTTTGACATTACTTGTGTGATGCTTATGTCACATTCTAAATAATAGTATGGCAAATGAATGATCTGTAAGATATAGGAATCGGCTATTAATAAATAAAAACATTTGTCAAATAATTTTTTGTTTAATGGAAATTGCCTACCTATTAATAGTTACATATTCTATTTTTTTAGGTGGTATGCAGCTATATTGGAGTCTACAGGAGCAGCCATAGCTTCTGCATCAATAGTTAATTATGGCATTGACCAACAGGATGCATTTATGAGGACAGCAATACACTATGCATCAGAACAAGGACATCTTGGAGCTGTAAAAGTATTGTTGGAAGCAGGTTAGTACAGTTTTACACAAATAATAATTCCTCCCAATATATCTGTTCAGTAGATCAATTTTAGTACACATGACAGTGTACAAATCATGTAAGCGGGTCAGAGCTAGGAATACCTAGCAAGCAACACTGCCTTTTGCCCTTATGTATAAAGTTTAATATAGATTATGTACATATCAGAAAATGCACTGCCTTATCTGCGCAAACGAAAACTGCCAATCAAATTGTAATTTGTATAAAGCTCTAGTATGTTTATGTTTGAACATACTAAATAACAAAGTAATAAAGTATATATTATTAGGTTGGGGAAAAAGTTTCTTCGCTTTTTATATAAAAATTCAAAATGTTTTTTTATAAAGTTTATTTAAATTTGACTAAAGTATGTAGGTGCCATTTTGTTGGATAACTTTTTGCCATCTTGTAGGTAGGGACGTGATCCCATTGCTATAAAAAATTTGGGGCTGCTGATCAAAAAACTGCGACAAGTGGTTTTGGCAGTCCTCTCATGATGTTAACCTGACACTGCCTAAGGAATTCTGCAGAGACCGAAACAGGTGAAAATCTGAAGGTGCAAGGTCAGGACTATACGGCGGATGCATTAACACCTCCCAGCCAAACTCGTAATTTTTGCTGAGTGGCTAAAGATGTGTGAGGTCTAGCGTTATCATGATGAAAAACCACACCCCTTCTGTTGATTAATTCCGGCCGCTTTCTCTCAACTTTTTGCTTTAATCTCATCAGTTGTTCGCAATACAGTTCAGAATCGATGGTACTGCCTGGCGGTAAAGGCTCATAATGAATAATGCCCTTCCAATCCCACCATACACACAGCATCACCTTGTTACGAGTTAACCCGGGTTTCGCCACAGTCTGTGAAGCCTGACCGGCCTTTGACCACGATCTTTTTCGCAGGTTCTTGTCGTACGTGATCCACTTTTCATCACCAGTTATCAGCTTCTTCAAAAATGGTTCGGTTTCATTACGTCGTAATAAAGAATCACAAATGAGTACACGGTTCATTAGGTTTCTTTCAGTGAGCTCATGAGGCACCCAAATATCAAGCTTTTTTGTGTACCCAGCTTTTTTTAAATACGCCAAAACCGTTTTGTGGTCAATTCCCAGTTCTCCAACTACATCGTAACTAATATGCCGATCTTGCTCCACTTTTTCAAAAATGGCATCAATTTTGTCCGTAACAGGGCGACCAGAGCGACGAGCATCTTTGATATCAAAATTTCCGGATTGAAAACGCTTAAACCAAATTTGCGCTACTCTCACAGATACTGCATTAGGTCCATAAACATCACAATTTTTTTTCGCGGCTTGTGTTGCATTTTTACCTTTTTAGTAGTAAAATTTTAAAATGTATCGAATTTCTTCATTAAATTCACTCATTTTAACAATAAGAAAAACAAATGAAAATCATACATTTTCTTAATTTGAATTTGGAATTGTCTTCTTTAAAATTAAAACTTTTTAATGATACCAAAACCAGCCAGATACAAATGGTATAGCCAAAGAGATCTTATTAGAAGTTCATACATACTATATGCAAAAAGACTTTTTCCCCAACCAATTTATTATATAGAATTTTGGCAGTTATTCAAATTCAAAAGTTTTTATTCACAATAAGTTCCATTGGAGAACACTTTTTGAAGATCATACATGTAAGTCAATCTACTTTCTATTCTATGTACACTATTTCGCAACGTGTTATCACTGTTTAAAGGAGAAGTGGCAAGAAACTCCCCAGCACTATGTCTAGCTAAATATTTTTTTTATCTAAATTATTTATCAATCTCTCTTTTTTTTTAAATAGATGTAGAAGTTGTATTAAAATTACTGTACAAAGTATTAATAGAGTTGTAACAAATAAAAAACATTGTTACAGTAGCAATGATGACATACTAGTAATCATACTGCAATAAATAGTTACTGTACAAGTTACTGAGATAAAACCTTATACATAAATTGCCCATGTTTAGAGAATATACATACACTAGAGTTTACCCCGCTGCTGCGCCGCGGGTCATGCTCTGGTG
The DNA here is from genome assembly GCA_039645545.1 of Dendrolimus houi. Classification (NCBI taxonomy): domain Eukaryota; kingdom Metazoa; phylum Arthropoda; class Insecta; order Lepidoptera; family Lasiocampidae; genus Dendrolimus; species Dendrolimus houi. Next base: position 14,138,687 of record CM077126.1, on the reverse strand, counting down.
CGTGCCTCTTGTTTAAAGAGGTTACAACACAGGTTACATTGTATTAAATTTTTATGTTGGTGCTATTTGCCCCCGGAAGATTCACTTCATTTTATATCGCAAACTATCCCGTCTCCCGGGATGAAAAGTATCTATGTCCATTTTCGGTATTCACACAGACAGATAGAGTTACTATCGCATTTTTTTATAGATTATAATTTTTTATATCTAAATTATTGGTCTTCCATGCAAACATTTATCCCGTATTCCAACCCGTTTTAGTTTTATTTATATATCCCCGTCTATCTCTCTGTAAACTACATAAACGACCAAAAGTACAAAAACTACCACAACTACCAAAACTACTAAAACTATCAAGAACACTGAAACAACCAAATCTACAATTTACATATATACCGAATTTCAGCCAAATCGGTCCATTAGTTTTTCCGTAAAAGCATAATAAACACAACGAAAAATATATTTTTATCCGGCAAACTATCCCATTTTTCGGGATAAAAAGTATCCTATGTTCATTCTCGGCATCGAAAAAATATACATATACTGAATTTCAGCCAAATCGGTCCAGTAGTTTTTTCGAGAAAACGATAGACAGAGTTACTTTCGCATTTATAATATTAATAGTGATTCAAATAAATTTATTTTTAGCTGCAGTTAGTGTGGATATAATTTTTGTACTTTTAAAATTTTTTGAAGTTAAATGTTTAATTCTATTTCAATGTAAGCACTGGTTAATTGTTAATAATGACATACATAAATTTTAAACAGGGTGCAAAGTAGATTTTGTTGCTGGAGATGGTCTGATTGCATTACATCTAGCAGTTGTTAAAAACCACATTGAAGTGGTGAAAACATTGATTGCCTCTGGAAGTCAGATTAACTATAAAACACACGAGAAAATGACGCCTTTACATTTTGCGGCTTCAAGAGGGTTCTTAGATATGGTTGGTAGTCTTAATTTCCCTTATTTATATTAATGTAATATAGATAAAAAAATTCCACGTAACTTTGAACTTGTTAAATTACGATACTGTAACTGTTATTTAAATTTGTTTTATTGCTCGTGTTATATTGTTACAACTTAGCCAAAATTCCACGAAGAACGTCGATAAATGTGAACGCACACCTGCCGGCCATAAAGCACAGTTTATTACCCGCCCAAATTTGAAGTTATTTTGTTTACTTTGTGTTTAAAATTTGTAATTAGAAAAGCCGCCTATTGTGTATTGTAATCCTTTATGATGGTCGTTAGCCAGGTGTAGTTCTTGGAAGATCCAGTCCATGCGGTCGATTGTTGTATCGTATAGTTAGTATGAAACAATGCCCGATGGAGGGGTGAGGCAGTCAAGCGACGATTACGATACGAGCAAGACGTGTGTACATTCGATGAGCTATATAGTGACGTGAAGTGACGGGCTTTGCGCGCGTTATTAAATCGTGCATTACATTTGGACTTATTGCGTTCAGTTATATTTGTACCTTTGTTATACGTGTTTGTATAATTCTAATAAATTCTATAGTAATTCCAAACGGCATTTTAATTCGAGTCCCGCACTCGTAACAATATTATACATAGGTTGTATCATACCATGTTACTAGCAATTAACTGTGAAAAGATCAAATTGTTAATTCCAATATTCAAGTGCAATAGTGGCAGTAATAAGTAAAACTCCTGAATCTATAATGTATAATAATATTATGAAATTCTAAAAATGCGTGTCTGTACATTGAACCTATTTAAATAAAAACTGGAAAGGACTATATTAACGATGGACAACACAATGCATTTTTTTAGATTTCTTGTCTGTTTGTCGTTTTCGTCTGTTTGTTCGGAATTCACGTAATAACTACTGTGCCGATTTCGATGCGGTTTTCGCTGATCGACAGCTAATTCTTAGACATAAACTCTGCGCTACTTCTTACCCTGGGAATTCGCCGGGAATGATTTAAAATGGTCAGATTAAAAAAAAAATCGAATTCCAATGTGATTTTTTCACTGATCGATAGCATATTTAATATAATAAAATGTGTGATATTTTTTTTATCTCGGGAATCTTGCGGGGATTTTCCCGGGAGTGATTTGAATTTCGGATGCATAAACATTAGCTTATTCCGACACAGTTTCCACTAAAACCATAGCTTACATTCTTTTTTCAAATGCTGCGATACTTTGTGTCCCGGGAATCCCGCGGGAATTTCAAGTCTAGCGTGGAAGAAGTCGCGGGCATATCCTAGTATTTGTATAAAACTCTGGATTAAATAATCTTTGATATTTCATCAAAGATTGCCGATGTAAGTGTAACATAACCCAGTTTTCATAATACTGTCGAATATCAAATGTTTCCGACAGAACAAATACTTTGCAGTTAGCAAGTTCGAAAATCAGTTAAAGATCTGAGAAACACCCAGCAAAAACTTATGTGTATTAGTATTTCTGTTAATTGCATCCTTAATTTTAGGTGAAAATTCTAGTGAATAATGGAGCTTATTTGGAATCAAGAGACACAAATGAAAGAACAGCATTATATTTGGCAGCTGGCAGAGGACACCTAGATGTAGTTAAATATCTTATTTCTAGTGGTGCTAATGTTAACGGGGAAGAAATTCATGGTAAGATAGAAAAGTGACTAACAGATAGTAATCACTTTTATTATTATATTTTATATTAATAATACACAGACACACAGACACAGACACAACAGAACAGTGACATTCAAAGAAAAATTAAGTTAGTTTACAATACATAAAGGGATACCCGAATTAACCCCTTGTATGTTTTATCAAAATTTGATTATATATATAAATTGATATTATATAATTTTATTTAAAAAAATATATATTGCTCTGCAATAAGTATTCTCATTCGTCAAATGCTGAAATCTTAAGCTAAAAGTAAAATCTTAATAATATTATAAATTTCGTAAGTTCCGTGAGTTTGTAAAGAAGTTAATTATGCCTTACAATTTATGAAAGAAATATATAATTTTATTATATTAATTTTTGAGAAATTTCGACCGCATAGGCGTTAAATATTTTTTATTTTAATTTTTGGTATGTGTATTTGGGAGTGTTTTGTATGTAACATTAAGTACTTACGAATTGTACTTTTACATTTACATCAGCAGATTATTTTACGTGTAAATAAAAAAGCACCCTTACACCCATACAATTTACAAAAAGTATACTTGCAAGTAAACTATTTTTGTTGAATATTGCCATTTACTAATATTAACCAATTTAAGAAAAGACAAAATAGCCCAAATTTATTTCTTTTGATCTTAACTTGATTTTTTTTTATCTCGGTACGTTTGAAGGACGGTTAAAGCAAAAAATGTCCTATTAAGGTTAACTTTTTTTGTATTATTATGAAAGCTTAGACTTTTGCGCAGTTTTTAAAACACTTCAAAACTATGTAGTAGCCTTTTTCTATTTTTAATTTGAGATTGAAAATTCGAGTCAATTGAAATAATTTTTAGCACTTTAGGGGCCGCTTGCATAAGGTTGCTTAAATTTATTTAAGAAACACAAAACGCATTTAACACCCTTAAATACAATTAGCGTCTTCCACAACGCAATACTTGCCGCTAAATATGTTTATAGAACTATGAATACGTTTTGTGTAAAACATATTTAGGCGGTTTAATATGATTAACTAATTTTCATTTAAAGGCGATCGTTATGCAAGCGGTCCGCCCTAAGGGTAACTTTTGTAACCGGTATTCATGTTAGGGTACTGATTATTGTACGTGTAAAAGTACAATTCATAAGGACATAGTTGCATAAAAATAACTTTCTAATAAACATACGATTTTTTTAATGCCGATGTGGTCGACATTTCCCAAAAATCACAAAAAAATTAATGACTCGGACACTAAAAATTTGGGTAAAACATATATGGGTATCCTATAATTCGGGTATCTAAATTAGCTAACTAAATTTTTCATTTGGACGTCACTGTTCTGGCCACCTTGTATTAATGTACTCTGTGAATACGGGTTACCAATAATATTGCCCTTGGTACACAATTTCAAATGGTTCTAGTCTTTAAGTTTTTCTGTTATTCTATTGTAAGTTTTTCAATAAATATGTATCTTATGTCCCTGCCACACATGGAATAATGTTAAGGTTAGTGACTCTCATGCAGGTGTAGCCAAAAATTTAGTATGTTTTTGTGATGCGACAATATCAATGATGTTAAATGTTGACAAGTTAAGACGCCTTGCACACGGTCGCTAATACAATAACCCAGGTGGAACAGAGGCGTTATTAATTTAAGTGTGTGACTTCATATCCATAATTATTATATTGTATTGGAAAACATGTGCGTGTCCGATTCGCACATGTTCCCTTATAATATTTGTATAATTTAATCTCAGGTTATACACCACTTTGCGAGGCTGTCTGGCAGAGGTATGCCTCAATCGTCGATATACTCCTTAAATCAGGTGCAAGGATAACACATTCACATAGACTGTTGCATAATGCGATTATACAGAGACAGGTAATATAACTTAATTTATAGTATAATGAACTAGTGTAAGACGTGAAGGCTGTGAGCAATGAACAAGTGCAACAAATGTGCCGGGTTTATTATAGTTTGGCGCGGATTATATTGTTACGAGCTACAGGACTCGAATTAAAAATGCCGTTGGAACTACTATAGAATTTATTAGAACTGTACAAACACTATATAAAACAAATACAAATAAAACTGGATGCAACCAATTCACACTGCACAATTCAATGCAATTCGACTCGCGTAAAGTCCGTCGTCTATATCGCTAATCGAGAGTACTACAAACGTCTTACTCGTCTCGTAGTCGTCGCTTGACTGCCCGCCCCTCCATTCGGGCATCGTCTTATACTAACTACACAGTACAAAAAAAGATTGACCGCGCGCACTGAGTTTCCGAGAAATAGTAATTTGCACACCTGCGAACGGCCACAAAGTCGAAAACAATAACAATAAGGATTAGTTCGACGCTAATGATGGTTATAAAACAAGTAGAAAAACAATAGCATGTTTTTCTTAATTACAAATTCAAAACACAACAGAATTCCTAATCCGGGAAGACAATGACCTGCGCTTACAACAGGCAGCTGTTCGCTTCTCTTTGACGGCATGTAACAATATTATTATACGGACTTATTATCATGTTTATAGGTCACTATTTAACCCCGCGGCGCGCGCGCCTCGGGCTCTAGTGCTTGCCTCCTGTTTAAAGAGCAGGCGTTAATACAGGTTACATTGTTAATCACAAAGTATCCCATCTCCCGACTTGAAAAGTATTTATGTCCCTTTTCGGTATTAAAACTACATTTAAACAAAATTACAGCAAAATCGATCTAGTAGTCTCAGTAGTGTTTCCGTGAAAGCGTAACAGACAAACAGAGTTAATTTCACATTTATAATATTAATATGGATTTTTACTTTGACAAACAATAAAATATTACTATTCATTAACAAAACATCTTAGCATTATTTAAAAAATTAAACTACACTATAAAAAAGAAACCTAAAATTAAATACTAGAACTAAATAAAAAAGAGTGCATAATTATAGATAAAATAGGGATTTATATGCATATATGTTTATAAGAGAAAGCTCCGAGGTTGAAGCAGTTTGAAGAAATGATTTTCAATTATTATTTTGTGTTCTCCATATGTTATAATTAATTTTTATTTAATATTTACAGACTAAACTTTTTTTGCATTCTAGGAAGAAATAGTTAAAATGCTAACAACGTTTGGAGGAGGTTTAAATTTGCATAATGATAATGGAGATACACCAATGTTATTAGCTTCACGGTTATCACAACCTCATATTGTAACTATTCTACTTCAAACAGGTAGGCGAAAGGCATCAAATTGTTTGGCAATTAATGGATTTTATTAATGAAGACACTTCAAGCCGTGCTTGTATCAAAAACTACTATACATGTAGTAAAAATAGTAATAATAATTAAGGTTGTAAAAAAGAACATCTGCACAAAATCACTTATTTCTTTACGTAAATAGCTCTTGGTAATTTTGATTATGAAATGTAAACTACACATAATGAGAATGTTTAAGCCGATATTTCACAGTTCATTTCCGTCTTCCAATTTGGACGAAAAACCTAAAATGATTCATGTTGATATAAAATTGAATTATTCAATGTCATCGATTCCTTTCGTTTCTACGCCTTTCAATTTGGTTGAACTGTATTATTCAATTTCAAAAAATCACTTTGGTATGCATATATTTATTTGCAAGCACGTGTTTTGCTTTATCTAAATTTTTTAAAGTGTTCTTATATTGATGTAAAACATGTAATAATTTTACTATAAAGGCGAAACAAACCAACACAACGAAATTTAATTAGATTCTTTCTCTAAATTAGTATGGATTGAAGTTTTGACAGCTTAATTTCATGATTTATTAAGTTGTATCTAAACATCTATCTTGTTTTAGGTGCAAATGTAAATGCTTGTAACAGTATAACTGGCGCGAATGCTTTACATATAGCAGTAGAAAGTATAAATTCAGCAGAAGAATTTGAGGAATTGTTAAAATGCTTATTGGATTTTAAGATTGACATGAATTCTACTGCATTGACTGGGGACACAGCATTAAATAGGGCTTTGTTACTGCAAAAGTAAGTAAAGATAGTATTGGTTTTTATGGGATATTTCGAATTGTAAGTACAAGTTAAGACAATATCAACAGCGATAATCGAGTTATTACCATAATTGAAGATTCAATTAATATTATAATAGTGCCGACTTCTGGTGAATGGCGATTTTAAATGTACTCGATTATTTCAGGGATGACGCCGCTATTCTTCTTATTCGTTATGGCGCCGATGTGAATGCTTGTGATCTACATTCATGTGGTTTGGATAATTTATCAATAGCTAGTAGAAGACGTTCTCGTAACCTTGCCCGTATGCTTTTGAAAGCTGGCCACTATTTATCAGTTTTCGATCAGTGTGCTTCCTATCACAAACGGGATACTACCGCCAGTTGGTTGTTCCATATTTCCAAGCAACCATTGAGCCTTACAGATATTTGTAGGATTAAAATTAGAACAATGAATAAAAACACAATTTTATTTCATTATATTGAATCTCTTCCCTTGCCAAAGAGTTTAAAAAGATTTTTAATGATGGAAGGCGAATTTTAGCATTAGTTTTTCTATATAATATATTTGTAAAAATAGGAGCTTACTATGTAAGTTCGTATTGAAACTATTATGTATGTATAAATATTGAAATAGAATCTAAAAAATGTATAAACTAGTCAAATAAAACGAGGAATTATTTATATAAGTTTTATTCATAGTAAATAAATTGTAGTACAAAGGCAATTTTATATATAAGTGAAAAATATAAAATTTACGTCAATAACACCTATGTGATATAATAAATAATGTTTCATTGCACTTTCCATAAAGGTGTTTACAAGAGTTATAGAAATATAACTTCTACTTACAATGAATAAAGTATAATTTAGACTTAATTCGTTTTATTACACTGACATTTATAGAATTTTAAATAGTGACAAAATTCTCACAAAATACATTTAATTATATTCGACTTTTATAGCATACTTGTATTTAACTATAACAAAAGATATGAATTTCATAATATATGGTGCATAAAGGTCTAATCCACCTATAATAGTTTATATAATAATAGGAATATAACATGAACATTATCTAATAAGAACTTAGATATGGCTTCCAACTTCAGTTATGTATATAATACGAACACCAAAAACAATACAAATTAATTTTGCATTTTTTTCTAAACCTAATGATAACATAAATATGACTTGATTTCACTTAATTTTAAAGAAACATCAATTTAATTGACAACATAAATTATTGAATAACATTTTAGAGTCTTATAACTCTCAAAATAAATAGTACATACTAATTAAAATTACTTTTAAAATATATATGGAAAAATCATTGTAAAACGTTTGCATGCACTTATTATTAAAATACATAACTGTTCCATAGTGATAACATAATATATGACAATGGATCAAGTTAGTGCAGAGTTTATTTGTAATCTGTTACAGAGTGGGTTGTGCCTTTGGAATCTTTGATCTTACAAAGTGTGGGATATGCTTCCAGTAATATAGTGGTTAATTCTGTGTGGTTGTTTTCAATAGCTTTATGCAGTACTGTTTTTCCATCTACATCCTGTGCATCAACTTTAGCTCCAGATTGAATTAACAATTTTAGTGTTGCTGCTTTTCCTGAAATAAAATATTGTTATATTTGAAACATCTGTAACTGTATATTGTTTAGAATAAAATTTGTTATTCCATGACAGTAAACAGCAAGGATTTTAAGATTTATCACAACTTTCAAATATATAATGTACTCCTCATATCTCCTAGCTCCACTTCTATTTTGATAAATCAACATAATTTAGTCAAACTACAAAAAGAAAGGGTCAATTGTAATTTGAAATGTTTTCCATAATAATTGTTATAGCTACATAATAACCATTCCTTTATTTACATTGTTACTAAGATTAACATGTAAAAAAGTATAAGTGCAGTAGGCATGTTACCTGCAGCTGCAGCTTTCAGCAAAGGTGTTACTTTGCCACTCCTGGTCTGAGCATCAATATCAGCTCCATAATTTAATAGTACTTTGCAGACTTCCACATGGCCATTCCTTGCTGCATAATGTAGGGCTGTATAGCCAGAATTATCAAGAGCATTCACAAGTTCTTTGCTGTTTTTAGCTTTATTAATCAAACTTTGCACCTTGTCTTTATCTCCACTGAATGCTGTAAATGAGTTTGGTTATTAGTAATTTGTCATCATCATTAGATCCTTCTTGCATTAAGATCCACCTGGGGTCTGGTTTCTTATTTTTCTCATCATCATCATCACATCATAGCTACACAAAGTTAGCATTTGTTGAATCTATCCCTTCTGTTGGGACCTAACAGATGTGGCATAGTTAGGTATTTTTCCCTGCATAACTAGCAGGTTTTGGTAAAACATGGACATAAATTTATAGGCAACCCTAATTATGTGGGTAGAAATTCTGCTGAGAGTAAACATGGCCCATTTAAGTGGTTAAGTTTCATGACCTAATGTGGATATTGTTACAATTACTGTGTGCTGTCAGTAAAGGAATGAGCAAATCTGCACATTGAGTTATTGATTGAGATTAATGAAACTGATCAATCCATCATAGGTAAACCTAGTAAGTATATACTTTGTTTCCCTAAAGTGGAAAGGCTTACTTTTTATTTCAATATGCTACATTAAGTGCGAGTAATACACATTTTGGCAGTAGTAGCCATTCTGTAATATCAATTTGCTAAGTTCAGGTTAATTAGTTTTATTTATTTTTGATAGCTGTAGAAAAGTGGATGAAACCTGTAGTTTATAGTATTCATAAGTTTCCCTAATAAACTTAATCTTTTCCAGTTATATGCCCATTATACATTAAACATCAGGTATAATTTATAATTACCTGCATTCCAAATACCTCTTTCCCAATCCATTTCAGGTATTGTTTGACACACTGATGCATTTGCACTGGCAGCTGTGCAAATTGTGTGCTCACAGTCATGTTTGTGATCCATTGTAACTAGAAATATAAGAAGTGAAATATGCAGCAAGTTAATCAATATGAAGTTAGATATCACGCTGCAAAGTCCAAGTTATCTCAGCTTCTCCAGTGCTAGAAATAATCTTGTATCCAAGTTGACCCAAAGAGTTTAGGGCATCCAATACATTTGCTTTAATAGCAACACCATTGACAACAACACCAGATCCTGGATATTTTTTTGTCAGAGCCTTTATCTCCTCTGGGCCCAGCCCAAATACTGAGCAATCATTTGCATGCAGTGATCCTTTTATTGCAATATAGACTACACCATCTTCTTCAGCCAGTGGAACACTTGATAAGTTGCTTGGAAGATTCTGACTGCCTTTTGTTTCCATAGTATAAATAATCCAAAAATATATGGCAGCAATAAATGTTAAGGGTAATCTAGATTTCTTCGTCTTTTGTTGAAGTTTGATAATTACCCAAGTGCATAGCCTCTTTGCTGAAGTTTGTTAAATTATCTTGTGCAACAATTATTGATGGTTCTGGCTCAGAAAACTCTTTTCTCATAGTCCACATGTATTCATTGTAATCTTGTTTTACTGCTGTAGAACTGGATGCAACCACTTTATAGCCTAACACCTGTAATTTAACCAAATGACACATATGAATCATAGATCGCCATGGTTGCGTATTATATTTTATTATGTAATAAAATTAGCACTTACTTCTAAAGCACTGAGAATAACGCATGGATGTTGCAAATAAACTATCGTGGAATCGTCGCAATAGCCGCCACAGGCGAATCTCTTCAACTGTTCTATGTCGCCAGCTGAAGACAACTTTATGTATGTATCGGGCACAGTCAATTTGTGAATAGCAAAGAATTAAATTAACAAATAGAAAGCTGCCTATTAATCTATAAAGCTTATCTTATCATATTTTCTAAGTAAAAACATATCAACAGATACCTTTCAAGCCTGACACCAATACACGCCACGGGTTTTTGTGTCCATAAGATGCTAAATTACCTCTGATCAAAATGTAGGGCATTGATTACGGATTACTTTAGCACAGATTGAATGAAATGCAACATAAAATTTTCCAAACATTAAAACCACAAACACGTATTAAATGCGTTTCTCAAACACCATTTAATATTTTTAGACGAATTTGATTATTTGTTAGCGGATTCTGTAGACAGAGGAATTCGTAATGTCACAGATGTCACAATTGACATCTTGACATTCATTGGCATTTAAAAAAGGAGCGTCACATCACACTTTCCACAAGAGACTCACAAAGACCACGTTCACAGTCGTGATTTTTCTTGTTCTACTTGCTTGCGGGCGTTACAATCATAAACTTAGGTGGAACAGATTATGGAGCGTTTATGTCATTAACGACGAAATACACAGATGGCATTAGTTAATTTCAAAATCGCGTCTTTTTCGATGTCAATCGATAAAGAGAATTTATGCTTTTCACCTGAGTTTATAACTGTAACGCCCGCAAGCACGTGGAACGGGAAAAATCGGGTTTGAGAGCGTGGTCGTTGTGATTCTAATGTGGAACGTATCTTTCGTATAGGTAGCGCAGTTGAATTGTAGGTTACGCCATTCAACAGAGTTCTTGTGAAAACTCGAAAGGCCACATTTGACTATACAGTTGACATTTCTCACAAAAACACGCAATTACTACTCAAAAACTATCAATATCCTACAGCTATTGTTCATTTTAGAGTATAATTTTACACATTTTTAGAAAATAAAACTGCACGGCACCACGTCCCTTTTCAGTTCCCGCCAAAAATTCGAACGGCAAGACCAATTACGACGTGAGTAAATTTTAATAATGTGGAAGAAACATTCACATTATTTAGGAATGCGCGATACAAAAGTTTTTAGAGAATTTTCTTGGCTTTTTTGGTTATACTTTGTAGTCTGGAAATGGAATGCACACATATATATATATATATATATATATATATATATATATATATATATATATATATATATATATATATATATATATATACACATATGTATAATATATATACTATACCGCCTCAGAATCATTTTTTTACATATTTACTCACCTTTTAAACCTTCCCTGGACTTCCACAAATAATTAAAAACCAAAATTAGCCAAATCAGTCCAGCCGTTCTCGAGTTTTAGCGAGACTAACGAACAGCAGTTGATTTATATATACTTAGTTTGACCATAAATACTGTTACAATTAATAAGAATCAAAATATTACATTTGAATTTGGAATCTGTCATTGTTCATTGTGTTTTCTCATTTTGGCCCCAATATATTGTACAATATTTTGCGATATTAGAATAGAGTGGGGCGATAAAGAGAACCGAATCGCTGTGATTGCATTAGACAAAGGAGGTATGAAGTCAAATGCAATATTTAAAACTCTCCATATGCTTGGTATTAGTAAAATGTTTGTGTACCGGGCTATTAATAGGTACAATGAGACCTCCTCTGCTTATGAGAGAAAAAATCTGGCCGTCCACGTAGTGTTCGTACGAAAAAGGTGGTCAAAGCAGCAAGGGAAAGAATTCGAAGAAATCCTGTCCGAAAGCAAAAGATTTTATCTCGGGAGATGAAGATATCACCTAGAACCATGTCGCGTATTTTAAAAGATGACTTAGGCCTTGCAGCCTATAAGAGACGCACTGGCCATTTCTTAACTTATAATTTAAGAAAGAATAGGGTGGTAAAATCGAAACAACTACTGAAGCGGTACGCAAAGGGAGGTCACAGAAAATTTTTGTTTATGGATGAGTAAATTTTTACAATTGAGCAACATTTTAACAAACAAAATGACTGTATTTATGCTCAAAGCTCTAAGGAAGCTTCTCAATTAGTCGACAGAGTGCAACGTGGGAATTATCCGTCTTCAGTGATGGTTTGGTGGGGTGTTAGCTATGAAGGAGTGACTGAGCTATATTTTTGTGAAAAAGGTATCAAAACATCGGCACAAATATATCAAGAAAGCATTCTTGAGAAGGTACTTAAGCCCCTTAACAACACAATGTTCAATAACCAAGAATGGTCCTTCCAGCAAGACTCGGCTCCGGGTCATAAAGCTCGGCCCACGTAGTCTTGGTTGGAAACGAACGTTTCGGACTTCATCAGACCTGAAGACTGGTCGTCGTCTAGTCCCGATCTTAATCCGCTGGATTATGATTTATGGTCAGTTTTAGAGAGTATGGCTTGCTCTAAACGCTATGATAATTTGGAGTCCCTAAAACAATCCATACGATTGGCAGTGAAGAATTTTACCATGGGAAGAGTGCGTGCTTCTATTGATAACTGGCTTCAACGTTTAAAGGACTGTATTGCAGCCAATGGAGACCACTTCGAATAAGCTTTTTATATTTTAAATTGTTTTATATTTATGTAACTGTGTGTTAGTTTACACAGTAAAACGTATAAATGTTATTTACAATAGAAAAAAATAATTCTTTGTTACAATATTTATGGCAAGACTAGGTATATAGATATGTTAACGGCAATGTATGAAAAGCCAGCATAGGTCGCGTCTCGCGGTGGGTTTGGTTTACGAGACGTAAACCTTGGTCCAGTCTTAGGCGAAAAAAGGGACAAACCTCGGAATTGAAGCTAATAAGCTATAAAGTTGTAAAAACCTTTATTTTGGCATTCTAAGTTTTCTCAATATTCTCATAAAATCGTGTGTCCGTGTTTTAAGAATCTTAAGATATCCAGGGTCAAAGACTACTGTTTATTAAGCCTATCAAAATTCATTATACCTCTTAAGCCGCCAAGTATTATATGTATTATTATTTTCGTGATGTTATTATTTGACTACATATTCAAGTCATATTCTGAAAGGTTTGCCGCCATAGAAATCTGCAAAATGATGAGATTAAATCACCTGGTGATTTTTATAACCGTATACTTTCTTCTTATCTGCACCTGATGCGTATGAATTTATGAAATACGCCTAACATCTAAGGGCAATTAGAACGTGATTGATTAGAATACAGTCAAGCGTACCGTCTAAAGGGCCATTTACATGGAGAGAGTTTATTGCACGTTTTGAGGCGAGAAGTCGTGTACTATTTTCGCAGGCGATACTCTTTAGATAATAATCGCATTGACATGTTTATTACATTCAACCAAAAAACAAAACTCCCTTACTACTATCTCATACAATAATCATAAGGTAATTGTTCCCAAGAGTTTTTTTACACTACGACGCAAATCGTATTTAGATATTTGCCTACGATTTCTCGACTTGCCTAAACTAGATCACGTATGACATTTTTTCAAGTCCATGCGAGTATCGTCAGTCGACTATATTCTTAAGAAAGGTATCACAGAGTCTTCTTGATAAAGGCTAATGATATCTGTGTACTTATGACATATACGAATTTTTTATTAAGTTGGAGATAAAGTTTCTTCGCATTTTATATAAAAATTCAAAAGGTTTTTTATAAAGTTTATTTACATTTGACTAAAGTATGTAGGTGCCATTTTGTTGGATAACTTTTTGCCATCTTGTAGGTAGGGACGTGATCCCATTGCTATAAAAATTTTGGAGCTTCTGATTAAAAAACTGCGGAAAATGGTTTTGGCAGTCCTCTCGTGATGTTAACCTGACACTGCCTAAGGAATTCTGCAGAGACCGAAACAGGTGAAAATCTGAAGGTGCAAGGTCAGGACTATACAGCGGATGCATTAACACCTCCCAGCTAAACTCTCGTAATTTTTGCTGAGTGGCTAAAGATGTGCCAGGTCTAGCGTTATCGTGGTGAAAAACCACACCCCTTCTGTTGATTAATTCCGGCCGCTTTCTCTCAACTGTTTGCTTTAATCTCATCAATTGTTCACAGTACAGTTCAGAATCGATGGTCCCGCCTGGCTGTAACAGATCATAATGCATAATGCCTTTCCAATCCCACCATACATACAGCATCACCTTGTTGCGAGTTAACCCGGGTTTCGCCACAGTCTGTGAAGCCTGACCGGCCCTTGACCACGATCTTTTTCGCACGTTCTTGATCGTACGTGATCCAATTTTCATCACTAGTTATCAGCTTCTTTAAAAATGGTTCGGTTTCATTATGTCGTAATAAAGAATCACAAATGAGTACACGGTTCATTAGGTTTCTTTCAGTGAGCTCATGAGGCACCCAAATATCGAGCTTATTTTGTGTACCCAGCTTTTTCAAATGCGCCAAAACCGTTTTATGGTCAATTCCCAGTTCTCCAGCTACATCGTAACTATTAATATGCCGATCTTGCTAGTTTTTCAAAAATGGCATTCAAAACCAGAGCGACGGCATATTTGATATCAATTTTGTCCGCTAAAGCCAAATTTGCGTTTCTTTCACAGATACTGCATTAGATCCATAAACAACCTTTTTTGTAGTAAAAAATGTATTTTCTTCATTAATTCATGAAAAACAAATAATCACACATTTTTCCTAATTTGAATTTGGAATTGTTTTCTTCTTTTAATGATACCAAAACCAGCCAGATACAAATGGTATAGCCAAAGAGATCTTATTACAAGTTCATTATACTAATAAAAGAAAATAACAAATGAAACACCCCTCGGTCCCGGGGAGGTTAACACACATTCCACGCATAACTACTAAGTTTCCCGTCCGCCAATTTAACCTGCGCCTCTTTCCCACGCTTTTGTAGAGCCGAGCTACTGCATTTTGACAAAATTAGGAACCCTGAAGGCTTTTCATCAACAGGGGAGGAAGTCCGCGGGTTACCCCGGTCCCCGCGGCCCCCAGTGACGGCACTAAATGAGGTGGTGTGCGTAGCACGGCGACCAGAGCGACGTGCATATTTGATATCAAAATTTCCGGATTGAAAATGACGCTTCCCCAACTCCACCAGCCAAATTTGCGCATTTCGTTGGTTCCCGCCCCTGAACTTACTTACCCAGCGAAGCAGCCGTGCACTGCGTCAGCCTGTAGATACTGCATTAGATCCATAAACATCACAAATCTTTTCGGTCGCCAAGGATCCTTGTGTTGCATTTTTCCGCCTGGACCTTTGTCGTAGTAAAACCGCCAGGACCCTTTCTCAAAGGGTCCTGTTCTTGCGGTGGAGCGAATGACCCATATCGAATTTCTTCATTAGATTCACTCATTTTCCAACAATAAGAAAACAGCAAATGAAAATCATCACATTTTCCTAATTTGAATTTGGGAATTGTCTTCGGGCCCAGCACCGAACCCTTTCGCCTAAAAATTAAAACTTTATAATGATACCAAAAGACCAGTGCCTCTAGAATAGTTTCAAAGGGTAGACTGTTGAAGGCATTTTGGATATCCAAAGATACCACCAAGACAGACTCCTCTATGCTCTCCGCCTCTCTCGTGAGGCTCCTCACAAACAGGGCGTCCAGGGTTGAACGCCCCGTCCTGAAACCATACTGAGCCTCCGAGAGTCCAGGCCCGTCGGAATCCAGGTGCTGGACGAGGCGGCTCGCCAAGATCTTCTCGAACACTTTTGCCACCTCGTCCAGCAGCACGATGGGCCTGTAGGCGGAGGGATCTTAATGAGGCACAGCCGGCCCTCTTTCCACTGCTTCGGGAACTCACCTGTCCTGATGCAGGCGTCGAAGAGTTCCCGAAGCTACAAGAGGACTCGGCCTGGGACCCCGTATATTCCTCCTCGGAGACTGGGGAGGATCAGTCTCTGAGGGTAATTCCAGAGGAGGACACATCCTGGGAGGGGAGAAAGCTCCCGGGTCCGGGAAGAGCCTGTCTATGATTCTATTCAGGACCCCATCTGGCAGGGACGGCGGCAGCTCTGGGAGCCGGGCATCGCTGGCCGTCCGAACTAAGACTTTCAGGCCCATTGCTTGCAGGTCCACTGTCCTCGAGGCCTGCTCAAAGATCTGGCGGTAGGTCAACCCATTTTTGATGCCTCAGGCAGCAGCGTCACCATAACCGCTGCTGCCTTGGCCTCCACTAGCGGAGCCGGCCTCCTTCGAGGGGGTCTCCTGGCCGGCTCATTCCAGAGGATAGGGGCGCAAGGGTTGGGGCGGGGTATCCCCCCGCTCTTGCCTCGCGCATTCTTCTCCCTCTGCCCCTTTACCACCTCCCACCACCGTCCATTCATTATATGTGGACGTATGTCGTAGGGGAGCAGCCGGTCCTCGATGCCCGCCAAGCGGGCGTCGAATTGTGGCCGCGGTCTTCATCTCTTCGAACTCCCTACGGTATGACCGAATCTCGGCCCGTAGGGAGTCCACCTCCCGCTTGAGCTTCATTGTCGAGGCTCAGCTTCCTCGTTTCGACGTCGACGGTCCTCCTGGAGAGACTCTCGGTCACCTCCATGAGGGCCGCCGCCGCCTCCTTCAACTTCTTGATGTAACCCCTTGAGGTTATCACGAATATATAATATTACATTGTTTAGCTTTTATATTCGTATTATTGTATTATATATTACACATTAAAATTATATGATTAGTTTTTACGCATGTCGTGGTCTCCTGTAATTGAAGGAGCACATTGATTAAAAATTTAAGGTTATGTATATTTTTACAAATGTGTTATGTGCATTCTTTGTTGGAGATTCTAATAAATAAATCGTACAAATCGGTGTACTTTTTATAGTAAATATGAAAACTGTGATTTAGTAACACGAAACATAGTTTTAAATGTCTCTTCATCTCGTAGTTGTAATTCAAGACTATTTTATGGCTCCTAAAGTGTTTCTTCTTTCTAATCACTTTTTAACCCAACATCTTTTTTTTACTTTCGTTTAATGAATTCTTGTCTTAGAAGAGCAGAGATAATTAAAACACCGTCGCGTACTACACTCATGCTTGCGACTGGCGGCTGAGGACTAGCTGAACTCGAAATACGATTTTTGTGTTCAAATTTTGTTTATACCGAGACGTCAATATTCAATGACCAGGCCATTATCGCCCTTCCACGTACGATATCGTATGTTTAGTTTACAAGATCATATCTTTTTTCTTTCTTTCTTTTCGACAATCGTATCTTTGAGGTAAGAAGCTCTCTCCATGTAAATGGCCCTTAACTTTTGTGTTAGTATTCGCATTCATCACCTATCTAACAAACGGCCTTTATTCTATTTAAATGGTATTTGGAGTGCGTAATGGTTGAATGCTAATATATTCTTATAATGGTAGATATATATATTATAAAGCTCGTTTCGCACACACAAGAGCATGTACACAACATCGCTGCCGCGCCACCAATCCGTGTAGACTAAGCACGACCGCACCGCCACCAGTACCATGCCGCCGCCTCTGCACCGCACTCTTGCTGTCAAGCGGGCATCAGCAGTGGGAAGGCGGTAAGGCGGTGAGAATTATAAATCTTTTTTATATTAAAATGGAATATGACTTCTGAGGAGCGTATTCACATGCTTAATAATAAAAAATAAAAAAATCAGGAATCCCTTTTGATATTATAAATGCGAAAGTAACTGTCTGTCTGTCTGTCCGTGTGTCCGTCTGTCCGTCTGTCTGTCTGTCTGTCCGTGTGTCCGTCTGTCTGTCTGTCCGTCTGTCTGTTCCGTTTTCACGGAAAAACTACTGGACCGATTTGGCTGAAACTCAGTATATATATTTTTTCGATGCCGAGGATGAACATAGGATACTTTTTATCCCGAAAAATGAGATAGTTTCGGGGATAAAATATATTTGTTTTTTTTAATGCTTTTACGGAAAAACTATTGGACCGATTTGGCTGAGATTCGGTATATATGTAATTTTAATACCGAGGGTGGACAAGGGATATTTTTCACCCCGGATAATGGGATAGATTTATGTAAAGGTTAACCCAGAAAGTGGGATAGGTTTTAGTTTTTTTGTGATTTGCCATTTTCGTCATTTTGGTAATTTCTGTAATTTTGTCCTTTTTGCTCTTTTTGTTCTTTTGCTTTTTGCTCCTTTTGCCCTTTTTGATCTTTTTGTCCTTTTTGTCCTTTTAGCTCTTTTTGTCCTTTTTTCTCTTTTTATCCTTTTTGTAGTTTTCATAGACAGGGGATAGATAAATAAAACTAGGACGGTTTGAAATAGACGATAAAAGTTTGGATGAGACCAATCATCAGCCGCTGTCGCTGCTGCTCGTATTGCTGAAAATACTTTTCCATTTTCTTATGTTGAATACGTTTGCGTTTGACCGACATTGTACCTAATGTCAGGTGAAAATGCAGTCTAAGATGGAGCACGCTTACCTAGAAAGTACCTGTTCACGCGACACTTGAAGACACCTAAATTGTATTTTTCAGGAAAAACAGACGACGATAAGGAGTTCTACTCCTCAGCGGTGCGTATTATAAAAGTGGAAGCATAGTGCTTCGTCCGCTTGGTAGGTGTTTCTACCATATATAGATGGCGTGAGCTCGTACGGCTACTTGAAATACTTTTGTAGCAACGTGGTAGGAAGTAGTGTCTACATGATGTTTTTATATTCACTTTGTGCTCGACTATGGGCAAAGACAAACTTTACAAAAGAATTTAAGTTTATTTAAATATTAAAATATTTTGATTAGTTATATCGTACAAAAAGGATAATCAATCACCTTTGTGTAAAACGGTGGCTTCTATCAATCAATATATTGTATTTTAACCATTGAGGTAGCAATAATAGATTATTATTGCTACATCAATGATTTGAACGCTATAAGTTGCTGTGTAATGTCCAAGCGTTCTGCGGCTATGACGATAGCTTAAGTCCTTTTTCAAGTGTTGCGATACTTTATATTCCAGGAATCCCACGGGAATTTTCCCGGCAGTGTTTTAAAGTGGTTATTATACATATAAATTAGCTGATTCGGATGTAGGGATTGCAATCCGGAAAACCGGATCCGGTAGCCCGGCGGATCCGGCATCAATATACACATACCGGATCCGGTATGTGTATATTGTGTGTGCGAGTCGTTTGACGCTGATAATGCATTTACTATGCCAAAGAAAAAAAAACATGCGACTAGAAATGAAAAAAATCTTGGAAAGAATTAACCAAGAAGCTCTAACGATAATGTGGAACTCGTGGATGAGAGATATTACTAGATAGTATTTAGGGCTTTTAAATAAACAACAACTGTTCGTAATACTTTCTATTCCGAGAATGAATGTACATGATTTTTGTATCTACCTACTTGTTACAATATATTACATACATAACACCTCACCACTTAATTTTTACAACTACTACTTACAACTAATCTTAAATTATAAATATCTTAATTAATTAATTTGAAACCGTACTACAGGTTTTCGATTGCGGTTGGCATGACTCACTGGCTGGGGTGAAGGCTCTTGCATTACGGCATCTGGTTCCGTGGGTTCAATTTCTCCCTTATTGTTACTCTCCCCTTGACTCATATCTGTCTCTATTATATCCGCTGGCCCCCGCTCTTGCGGGGCTTCATCTTCACGCCCAACCACTTCCGCCTGTATTATATCATCCTCTGAAATGGTACTCCCCGAACCGACCGCTCCCGATAGTCTAGATCTACGCCTTAAGTGATCTATATGTTTTCTTATAGGTCGACCGTTACCGTCCTCTACGAGATACTCCCGTGCACCTACTTTTGTTTCAATTATCCCCTTTGACCATTTATCACTGCTAGCATAATTTCTCATCCAAACCGTATCCCCTTCGTTTAATTCACGCAATACTCCGCCGGAATACTCAAACTGCTTTTGCTGTGACGCACGCACCCTATCCTCGAGTGACCGTTCACTACGTAACAGATCTAAACGAGACCGAAGCGTACGTCTCTGCTAAAGCATTGTCGGGGTTTCTCCCATTGTACTCTGCGGGGTGTTCCTATATGCCAGCAGAAAAGTTTGCAAGGCTGTATCTAAATCTTTGTTTTCCCTATAGGCTTTTTTTATAGCTGATTTACACAATTTTACCGCATTTTCTGCAGCACCGTTTGATGCTGGATGGTAAGTTGGTGAAAAATATTGAGAAATGCCATTCTGTTTTAAAAAATCCCTAAACTCTGAACTAGTAAATGGGGGATCTTGGTCAGACACTATCTCAATGGGCAAGCCAAATCTAGCAAAACAACTTCTTAAAACTTTTATAACCTGAGATGTTGTTGTTCGTAACATTTCATAAACTTCTAACCATTTCGAAGACGTGTCAATTATTACCATAAAGATCTTACCCCGTATAGGTCCTAGGAAGTCGATATGCAGCCTGCTCCACGGCTGTGTGTGAAACGGCCAGGGTTGCGGTGGTGCGCGTGGGGGCGCGCTGGCCTCTGCCACGCAAGTCTCGCAACTCTGACATATATTTTCTATATCTTTGTCCATATTTGGCCACCAGACATAACTGCGCGCTAAAGATTTTGTTTTAACAATCCCCATGTGACTACTGTGCAGCTCTTTCAATATGGTATTTCTTAATGAGTACGGTATAATTATTCGATATCCATCCCCACATTATGCATCCGCAATCCAAATATAATTCATTGCGTCGTATGAAATATGGTTTATGATTTTCATCTAAGCATGATGATGGCCAACCCGATTGTATATAAAGTAATATTTTACTAAGGTCTTTGTCTTTCGAAGTTTGTGTTTTTACATCATTATGCGTAACGGGTAAAAAGTTTTGAACAAAATTTAAATAAGTTACTTCGACTTTCGTATCTGGTTGTTTGCCTTGAGGTAAACGTGAGAGTGCGTCTGTACAATTCTTTTTAGACGTCACATACTCGATATTGTAATTATAGCCCGATAGTAAAATCGCCCAACGCTGTAATCGTGAAGCCGCCATAATCGGTATCCCTACCTTGTTTCCGAAAATATATGTCAAAGGCTTATGATCTGTACGCAGAATAAATTTACGGCCGTAAAAATACTGATGGTATTTTCGAATACCGAAGACGATGGCCAGGGCTTCTCTGTCTATTTGTGAATATGCCCGCTCGGCGGTTGTAAGCGAGCGCGACGCGTACGCAACGGGCCGCTCCCCGTCCGCCATGATGTGTGTCAGCACGGCACCGACGCCGACGCCGCTCGCGTCCGCAGTCAACACTAATGGCAGATCTAACGAGTAATGTACTAACACTTCACTTGAAACTAGTAGCTGCTTAATATTTTTAAACGCTTCTTGACATTTAACACACCATACATACGGGACGTTTGAACGAAGTAAGTTGTACAAAGGCGCGAGTATTGTGCTCACATTTTTTATAAACTTAGCATAATACATCGCCATTCCTATAAAAGCTCTTAACTCCGACACATTTGAAGGTGTTGGAGTATTATTGATAGCATTTACTTTATCGGGGCAAGTATGTACGCCGTTTTTACTAATGACATATCCTAAGTAAGTAACCGATTTTGCCAAAAATGTACATTTTTCCTTTTTTTACTTTAAGTCCATATAATTGTAACCGTTCAAAAACTTTATGTAACGTTTGTATGTGATCCTGGGTATTTGATCCCGTTATTATTATGTCGTCCAAAAACACACCTACTTTGGGTAAATCAGAAAACAATTGTTCCAATCGCCGTTGAAAAATTCCCGGACTAGAGGCCAAACCGTATACAAGTCTATTAAACATAAATAAACCCTTATGAGTATTTATAACAGTATATTTTTTTGATTCATCGAGAGACAGTTGTGCATAAGCTTGTGATAGGTCAATTTTAGTATAACGTTCACCCCCTTGCAAGCGAAACAGCAAGTCTTCTACACGAGGCAACGGATAACGGTCGATTTCCAATACCTGATTTAAAGTAAGTTTATAATCGGCGCAAATTCTAATAGTACCATCTTTCTTTACTACGGGTACGATAGGCGTGGCCCAGTCGGAGTGGTCGACAGGTGTGAGAATGCCGTCCCGCACCAGCTGGTCCAGGGCGCGCTCCACGGGCTCGCGCATCGCGTACGCCAGCGGGCGCGCCGTCGCGCACTCGGATGCTCACCACCCCGCCACCGCCAGTGAATCACCCCAGGCCCGCCTCGAACACTTTACAGTATCTGGAACTGAATTCCGAAAAATTAAACTCTTCACTTTTTATTTTATTAATAGTTACATTATCATTATAGGTTATGTTAGGCAATTTTAAATTTAATTCAGCCATCCACTGTCGGCCCAATAAATTAGTTTTGCCCTTATTTATTATAAATAAATCTAGGATTTTACAAATATCATCATGTTTGACCAAAGGTTTTATAACACCTATTGGTTTAATTGTTTCTCCGGTATAGTATCTTAAAGATAAATTACAATTCTTTATTTCTAATGTATTAAATAATTTCTTATAAACTTCATAATTTATACAGGAAATCGCGCTCCTCGTATCACATTCCATTAACAATTTCCTACCTTGCACATTTAACGTTACATGGATAGGCGTGCATTAAGCTATATACAATTCATTTATAATTGTAACATTTACCTCGTCACTAGATATGTTCTCCAAATTGTTTCCTGACCTCAAAAGCTCGTCTGATGTGGCCCCTTGCCAGTGAGCATGTTGTACTATGATTGGACACATCCTCCGAAGGTGTCCTTGCTTGTTACAGACACGGCACACATAATTCACAAACTTACATCGAGCTTCGTCATGATACTTGCCGCATACCTTACACATTTGATACCGCTGAGCCCGCTCATCCGATTTCGAGGTCGATGCTGTCGCTGCGGGGCGGCTATAGCTGCGCGTACGCGTTCTGGGTGCATAGGCCGGCCGCCTGTCTTCGCCGTGAGCGTCCCTCTGCCTTGTACTCGTTATCGCCAGACACTCAGCGGCGTCCCCTGTCCGTGTGCGGCCCAATGGTATGCTACTGTCGACTGCGGCCGCGTTCTTCTCCGCCGCCTCCATGCTCATTGCTAAACTATAGGCTTTTGCATAATCCAACTTATCCTCCGCAAACAGTCGTTGCCGTATTATTTCACTGCTGATACCACAAACAAACTGGTCTCGAATACTTTTTTCGAGCCAAGACCCAAAGTCACAAGACTTCGTCATTTTTTTTAAAACGGCAGAATATTCAGAGATACTTTCTCCTTCTTTTTGCTTACCTTGTCGAAATTTGAAACGTTCCGCTAATATACTTGGCTTTGGTTGCAAGTGTTTTTCCATGATGGCCGTTAACTGCTCAAAGTTCATACTACTTGGTTTACGCGGCGTACATAAATTTACCAACAATTCGTAGCTTTCCACTCCCATTACTGTTATAAGTGTCGATACATATAACTCACTTTTGATTCCATTTACAATAAAATAATGTTCCAACCGCTCCACGTATAAATTCCAGTCATCCCTTGCCATTTGAAACTCACTTAACTTTCCAATGGACATTTTGTTAAAATTATACTTGTTTAACGTCACAACAATGTAAACTTGATTTAGTGCACTATTTAGGGTCCGTTTTCGATCCTCGTCGCCACTGAGAGATATTACTAGATAGTATTTAGGGCTTTTAAATAAACAACAACTGTTCGTAATACTTTCTATTCCGATAATGAATTTACATGATTTTTGTATCTACCTACTTGTTACAATATATTACACATAACAGTGGAATAAATAGTAGAGAACTTAGATTCACAATCACTGATAAAAGACTTGACATTATAGGCAGAATTACAATTACAGATCCAGCAAGAAGTAGCGTCTTATACATTACAAGTCGTAAAAAGAAGTTTTTTTGATAAAACACTAAAGAAGGAAGTGACGGCATTTGTAAGTGAAGGAGTTCGAAGAGAATACTTGTCTGTTATTCATGATTATTTGCTGACAATTAAGCCGATAAGTGTAGCAGCTGATACGAGAGCCTTCTCGGCCGCACGCTATATTTGTAGCTCTATTAAAAGTCGATTGGCAGATGAGACATTCAACACAATTTGTTTCCTAAGATCGTTTTTTCAAACTAAAAATTGATTGTTTGTTTAAATACTAAAGAGTATAAACATTATAAATAATAATTATTGTGATTCTTGTGCTATTCTTTTGATAGATTCGGTAGTCTATCATGTACGACTATACAAATAAAACTGAGTAATATTCTAGAATAGGTAGCTAATTATTGATATTATTTTGATCGCATTTAAGATTAATTATTATGTTATATTTAATTTTATAATTTTGATTTCTACTTTATCTTTAAAATCTAAGAACACTGAACCACAAGTTACCTTACATTAATAAAGACACAGTTTTTCTTTTGAGATTTTATTTAATTTGACTTTTTATAATAATTTGTGATTTTATTTGTTCTGACACCAAGAATTTCTTTTTAAAATTAGTCATAATAAAGTTGATTTCGTATATGTATCGTTTTATTTTTACACTTCATTAACGCCCACGTTGGAACGAAAAAGGAAAGTTAAGTTATCCAGGTCAAATCAATCCGGCCGGATGGCCAGACCCGGCCGGATTGACGTAAATCCGGTCCGGATTCGGCCGCATTGAAAATGAGGCCGGATTGCAATCCCTATTCGGATCCGATTGATACTAAAACAATAATCCGGGATAGGGAATCCCGGGGAATGTAAAAAGTTATATTCCTGGGGTTTTCCTAACATCGAAACCGCGTGATATGAGGACTTGCTTGACATGACAGTTTCATAATATTTTCCTAAGTCTTCGCGAGTAGTATACACAACAAAACTACGTTTTAACGGTTTTAAGCGCGATAATTTATTTAATTTTTATTATTCCGACGTTTCGACCACTTTTCAGTAGCCCTGATCACGGAAGACAAAAATGTCAAGTGTCAATGAGTATTGTTAAAGTTTTATTTACGTCGGAATAATAAAAATCAAATAAATTACCGCGCTTAAAACCGTTAAAACGTAGTTCTATTATGACAGTTTCAGTTTATTAGACGTCTTTAGTAAGATATGTGTGCTTATAGTAACATTACCTATTCCGGGTTTTTACGAATTCATTTTATATATTTTTTCATATTAAAAAATCTGTTGCCCTACTGAAAATACCCTTTGATTTTAACTATTAAAATAACTATAAACTAGTACAGTGAAGGAAACTTACTTGTATTGTATTCTACCTATAATCCCTTAACACTATAAGTAGAATACTGAGTCTAGGTTATCGAAGTCAATAGGTATGGTTCCTAGAAAGCTGGCTACGTTACGTCGCTGGAGCATCATACTGATCCGTTGTCCGAGGTAGGAACCATCCCTCTGATCTCCCGAAGAATCTATAAGTCGTTTTGAAATATCTTTGTAGAGGCTCATTGCCTCAGGAGTTTAGGACCCCACAGTCTAAGCGTTTCAACAGCAAACGGTACAAACATAATAATAACTCTCCCCGAGGGTTGCTTATTTGCGCCGCTTGTGTTTTCTGCTGTTTCCGTCGCCGAACCAGCAGATCTTGATGTGTTTAGTAAATAGGATGCGGCCAATGTGTCCACGCAGCGCATCCCACAATAATAATATTTATATTTTATTTGTATTTAAAAAATATTTAATCACCTTTAACTGCTAGTAGATTATTATACAAGAAGAATCGTTGAATGTTCCAACTCATTGAATATTTTAATATCGTCATTTATGGCCAATTTGATATCTGCTTAAATTGCGCTTAAAACATCTAGGTAATTCTCACTGATTGAATGATTAAGTGACATTAATATCAACGCACTGCCCAAACTACTGCAACGAGGACCTTGAAAATTTGCACGCGGGATCCTTCTATAGGTACTGTAGGTGTGGTAGTTTTGTATGAAAATCCGTCATTTTTTAAGTAAGCACAAAATTTTACACACCTGTTTCTGATTAGAAATAAATGTATACGAGTATCGGT
Organism: Dendrolimus houi; assembly: GCA_039645545.1. Classification (NCBI taxonomy): domain Eukaryota; kingdom Metazoa; phylum Arthropoda; class Insecta; order Lepidoptera; family Lasiocampidae; genus Dendrolimus; species Dendrolimus houi. The sequence goes on along the minus strand of CM077126.1, from coordinate 14,112,336 downwards.
ATTTTTCAAAATTCAATCAATAGGGGCTACCTTTTTACTTTTTTATTACCTACTTAAATTAAGACTATTTTTAATAATGAAAAAGCAACACTAAAAACATATAAATACATGAATCTAGGACTAAGCCTGCGAGAGAATTAATAAAATACATTATATTTATTTAATAATTTAAACAATTCATACAGATAGAGTTGGAAATGTTTTGAAGTTATAATACAGTTAAATACTTACACTCTATATGTTATTTACAAATCAGAAGGATTTTTTTGTTTAGATGAGGAGGGCAAGCAACAAGCGCAAGAACTGAATTTGTACACGACCACGAATTTCGTGTGTCCGCGTTGAAGGCGTGTGACGAAGTGTTCCGATTCCCGAACCGACGTTCGGTGTTTTCGCGCCAAGAGAATCGGCGGGAACGTTGTGAGCCCGCGATGTCTTAGAACGGCGCGCTGTTTTGCATGCTACATAGATTAATATTAGTTTCGCGCTTGCGTGCTTGCTTATAATGTTGGCACTAATGTCGCCACAACATTTTCAGGATGCTGCTGGGGCTGCCTCGATTGTGTAGTGCATCCACAATTTTCGCTTTGGCACGTACTGATGACTTTTACGCCATCAGACGTAAGAAAGCCGCGTCTTTACTGTTCAAGGTCCGGGCTACCATCAGCAGTATCCAGGTCTTCGCAGAGAGTATGAACTCCCCCTGTCCCTAACAAATGGGTGTAATATCTGAAATTCAAATAAATAATTATTATTATTTATTAAGTTGCCTTTATTACTGAATTGTTAACAACTTAATTTAAATTACATATATTTTCCATAACTACGACGTTAAATTATTCGGCGTGTCTTTTAATACGTAGGCCTCCTCCAACATTCTCCAGTCACTTCTTGCCCTTGCTGTCCTATATATTCCATGTAAACCCTACTAATTCTTTTATGTCGTCTTCCCATCTTCTATATTGCCGCCGTTGTAACTCCTTCGTTTCCAGCTCTTTATTTTTGTCTTTTACTTTGCTACATATGTCCTAATGGCGAATGTATTGAAACGTTTTATTTATGGTTTAACATTGGTCGAATTTCCTCCAGATCCACAGCAAAATTAGCCAACCCCAGCATAATTTTTATCAGTCTGTGTGTATTTTTTCAATTCGATGTATATTGTACCTTTTCGAGTATATTGTACTTGTGCATGCTGGGAGCAAGTCTTGGCTGGGGTTATTATTGTAATTACACCTTAAAAGTGCAAAATACACTGTGAAAAATATTGTTCGTAGTCTTTACTTTAAACTGGCAACGAACTCTCTTGATTCCAAAAACAATTTTCTATGTTTAGTTAATCATTTTTTTAGGTGGGTATTTCATAATATCGAACTAATGTGTCAAACTTAGAAAATATAATGAAAAAATCTAGAATAGAATAGAATATACTTTATTGCATAACAATAAGATACAATTCAAGAAGTTTAAGTACAGAAAACATTAGGCGGTCTTATCACTAAAAGCAATTTCATCCAGACAACCTTAGGACGGACTAGAGATGTTTTTCTTTTTTAAATAGTACATAGTTTATTAATGATATATTTTTTGGGTCATTTGAAACTTTTAACACTTCTCCCGACACATTTTCCAAATACCGCTTAAAGCAAATAACGTTTCACCGCTTGATATAATTTTTATCTTTTACCTATATGTATATTTGACATTATATTGTGTCTGTTTCATTTACATAGTTTAGCACACGAAATGATTTCTTTGAAATACAAAATACTTTTTAAATCCTAAAATGAATATGGATTATAATTTCTCTCAGAAAATGTAACACTCGCGATATTTTTAGCCAAGAATAAATCAGGCGAAGCAACGCGGGAAGCCCTAGCAATTAATAATGTATCTGTAATTAATAACCAATGAATTATCTATTAAATGCGGTTTATATTTGTTGGGTACATCATACGTGTCTGCAGTAAGAGTGTTTACGTTGTACCCATAAAATGTTAAACAAAGCGAGTTGCTTTTCTCAGAGTTACCTACAAGAGGTGAGATAAACTAAACAAAAACATAATGTGGTTTGCTGGAATGGTTTTTTTGTTGTTCAAAGAAACAATATTAATATTTTGAGATTTTTTTTATTGCGAAGCTGGTAAACAGGCCAACTTTTGAAAAGCGGTAATCGTCGCCTATAGACGTTTACAACACTAGAGGCGAAGCCACGTAAAAGCCATTGCAAGATTTTAAGATGGAAAGGAGGCATAGGAGGATGTGAAAGACGGATCAGAGCAGAGGAATGGGATATGGGATTGGAATAGGGGGATGAGTAGGGAAAATGGGATAAGGGGAGGGAAAGTGGTTAGCGGAACTCTCACTCATCATTCGAAACACGATTAGCACTAGGCTAACTGTTTCACGCCGATATTCTGTGAGAACGTGCTATCACACCAATCGAGCTGACCCTAACAGCTGTAATCAAGATGATTCCAGCACGTCTCTACCACGATAGATCTGCTTGACTACCGATCACAGTTACTATAAATCATCGCAGAATATAAGATTAACATGACATAATGTCAAAGCTTACATGTCATACTACTGTATGAATAAATACTACATAAATGGAAGACATCTTTTTTTTTAACACGACCGTGGCCAACCCGAAACTGAAATTTTAAACTATACAGCTCAACGGATCTTAATTAGTTTGTAAGAAGATAGATTAGTATCCTGGGGAAGGCTAGGTCAGTCATTTCTTAACTATCTTTTACTCCAAAAAATTATCTAGAAAAGGATGAAATAGAGAAAGGCAATTTATATGGACAGTCTATCGTTCGTCAAGTTTTGGTTAGGAAAATTCATAATTTCTGTACCCGGGAAACATTGTACTGAAACTCTAAAATGTACATGTTTAAATAGGTATATATATATATATAATTATAGCAGCCTAAGAGTTTAAAGCACTTTAAGGGCTGTGTGAAATCTATAATTAATATTATAAAAAGTAAAAGTGTAGCCTTTTGTTTCTTAGATTTTTTGTGTTTTTCTGTTCTTCAGGATTCACGTAAAAACTACTGCGCCGATTTCGATGTGGTTTTCGCTGATCGATAGTAAATCTCCGAAATTAAAATCTACAGTACTTAATATCCGGAGAATCCTACGGAAATTTTCTTGAAGGAGGTTTAAAGTAGCCAGGTTGAAAAAAAAAATGATACCGATGCGAAATTTTCACTGATTGATAATATCTTTAGTAAAACAATTCTAGTTGTGTATGTATGCCTTTAGTAAAATTACTTATCTCGAGTTTTTACGGGAATTTTCAGGATTCATGTATTTTTGTAGCAAAAAAATTATCCCCTGGTGAAAATAATTGTTCTGTTACGTTTTATTTTACATTTAGCAAAATAACTAATCTATGTTACCTGTTCGACGTGGATAAAGTCGCGGAAAAATGCAAGTGAAATAATAAAATTGTTTTATAGCAAAAATTTCTATTTCCATCATTACGCATTATTTTGAATGGGTACGATAATTCAGGTCATTGTTGGCCAGTGTATATACGATAATTCTATTCTGCCGGTATAATAACTGTTTCGCATTATGTTATGAACACTGGTAGATTACGCAGGTTTATGTAATGTGAAATAAATTCGGAACGATAGTCTATATATAGTGTAGACAGAATGTTTGCTGGTGTTAAATGAAATCGATTTTTACGTGGTATTACGTCTTAAAAGCCGACAGTCTAGATGAAAAGCGAATGCTTACGAAATTGGATTTTGGTCGGAGTTATGCGGTAGGTACAAACGTAACGATGTTACTCGTACGTTATTGTTTTTTGCGATGTGTAAGTGGTGCTAATGCTTATATTAGACAGATCAACAAACTGAATCAATTTGATTGAACTGTACATTGAACATAGAACTGTAAGGACACGGTGGTATTCAATGATATTGAATGATTCTGTTCATATGGGTCACTTTGGTTATTCGTCAATATTGAAAGAGAGAAATGTACCGTCTAATATCGTCTACCGTCTAATATAAGAAATTCGCGTATCGCGTACCTTAGTCTACGAAACTTTATACATGCTTAAATTTAATGAGTACAGACCTGCAATATCATAAAACCGCGAGGAGAGAACAAACAGTCTCTTTACACCGTTCGCGAAAAATACCAAGAGAATATCAAATTTTATGAAAATCGGCTAATACGAAGATAAACAATTACAGTCTTATTCATATTCATTAATGTATGTAAGTTCATTTTGTATTGGTGTACAATAAATTGTTATCAATCAATTAATCAAACATATTGAGTTAGAGTAAGTTTGAAGGCTTTTTTCTTTACGGTTCTAAGACATACCTTCAAACTTATTATAACTCAATATGAATAAGACCGTTATTATACAATATAATTTTTATCATTTTAAATGGTAATAAATATTATATATAATATATTAAATTTTCTTTATTATATACGACTCTTCTCGTCTATCTCACGAAATAAGTCACTGATTTAAAATACTATACTAAAGTTTACCCCGCGGCTGCACCGCAAGTCGACCTCTAGTGTGTGCGTTAATACAGGTTATATTGCACAGAATTTTTATGTTAGTGCTATTTGCACCCGGAAAATTAATTTCATTTTATATCGCAAACTGTCCCATCTCCCGACTTGAAAAGTATTTATGTCCATTTTCGAAATTAAAACTACATTTAAACAAAATTAAAGCAAAACCGATCCAGTATTCCTAATAGTGTTCCGCGAAAGCTTAACGGAAAGACATATCGAGTTACTATCGTATTTTTTATACACGATAAATTTTTATATCTATAAACTTGAGAAATAATTGGTCTCATCCAAACTTTCATCCTCTATTTCAAAACGTCCTAGTTTTATTTATCTATCCCCCCCGTCTATGAAAACTACATAAATAACAAAAATTCCAATACAAACAACAAATAGGACAAAAAGGACAAAAGGGACAAAAGGGACAAAAGGGACAAAAAGGACAAAAATGACAAAAAGGACAAAAAAGACAAAACGAACAAAAAGTACAAAAAAGACAAAGGACAAAAAGGGTAAACAGGAAAAAAGGACAAAGATGACCAAAATGACCAAAATTAACAAAATAACCAAAAGGACCAAAATGGCAAAACACCAAAAAATCTATCCTCTTTTTTGGTATAACCTTTACATAAATCTATCCCATTATCCGGGATAAAAAGTATTCCTTATCCACCCTCGGTATTAAAATTACATGTATACTGAATTTTAGCCAAATCGGTCGAGTAGTTTTTCCGTAGAAGCATAACAAACAGAGAGACAAATATATTTTTATCCAGGAAACTATCCCCTTTTTCGGGGTAAAAGTATCCTATGTTCATCCTCGACATCGAAAAAATATATATATACTGAGTTTCAGCCAAATTAGTCCATTAGTTTTTCCGTGAAAACGGAACAGACATACAGACAGAGTTACTTTCGCATTTATAATATTAATAGGAATTAGCGTTAGATAGCCAGTTTAATTGGGATATATATATATATATATATATATATATATATATATATATATATATATATATATATATATATATATATATATATATATATATATAATACGAGAATTACGTTATAATCTACATTCTACAGGAACGAAACAGTAGAAATAAACATGATTTTTGCTTCAGGTTGATGCCAATCTCTGACTGAACCAATTTTAATGTAGTTTTGATTGATATATTCGTATGAAGTTATTACTAAGGCTAGTGTTTAAAGTTTGTTTAATTTGTGAATGAAAACATATAGGTATACATATCTTTAAGTCAGTCTCCGTTTAATATGCCGCGATGTATTCTTTATTTTAGACAAAAGTTACAAACAAAGTTATACAATAGTGGTGATGTATGTACGTACAAAAGCGAGCTTAACCCTAAAGGAGTTTTCTTCCGGCAAATCTATGAGTATAGCGAGAAGGAGAGAAGCAAAAGGCAGGGTTGTGTACACTAAAATATTTTATGATTTAACTATGTAATATACGTATAATATGAACAGATTAACAAAAATAAATTATAAGGATAATTTATAGGATCATTTAAGACAGATTGTGCTCTTTGACCTTTTTTTTGAAACTGCTCTTCGTGAACTATCTCGGATAGTATGTGACAGGACGTTCCATAGTCTAGCTGTGCGGACGGAGAAAGGACCACTATAACATGCCTATGAGTGTGTGGATGCTTTGAGAAGAAGAGCTTTAGAAGTTCTACAATGTTTGTCCGAAGGAACAAGAAATTCAAAACGTCGACGAAAATAGGAAGAAGAAAGAGGGTTATGTAAGATTTTAAACAAAAATGTAACTACGTGAAGGTCGCGTCAGCGACGAATTGGTAGCTACTTAAGTTGCGATCTAATGCAGAAACATGATCGAACTTTCGCACACCAAAAATGAAACGAATACACAAATTCTGAAGACGTTCGAGTTTGTTTAAAAGTTCAATCTCTTAAGAAATTCAACTTAAATAAAGTTGTGGACAAATGCTAGGTTAAAATAAATATTGCGTTATAAAGTTCTTGGTGTTATGTGAAAAAGTAACTTTAATAATAATGGCTATTATTATTAAAGTTACTTCGAACTAAAAAAAATTAAGTTGAAATTGTTTCCTTTTGCAAGAAAATATAATACATTTAGCCTTGGTTTGAAGTGCGGATATTAAACCATAATTTTTAGAACAGAAGTTGTCTGGCATCAAAGAATGAGGGCATCATAGTATTACTTAAACCACTTCAAACGGACTTTTGTCAGTAAAAGTAATAACGCCGCCAAATGCTTTATACAAACCAAGGGTTTACCTACCAACTCGGTGCTTTTCATTTATGTGGTAAATAAGGATTCTAATTTTTGTGCAGTTATTTTACTTAGGTATTTTTTTTATGCTCCTGAAGGTTCGTGTTTGACCGTTGTTTATTTTAATAGGCAGAGAATATAATTTGAATAATTAACTAATAATTAGTTTTGTTGTTATTTTGGCAATTTTTTAGGAAAGGTATTCTATAGTGACTAGTAAAAATATATTTGCTTTTAAGCAAACTAGCAAACGAGTCCGCTTTTATTTACTTATTGCATGAGTTCAGACAGTCAGACGGTCCACCTAATGGAAAGCAGTTACCGTCGCCAATGGACATTTGTAACACCAAATGTGCTACCAATGTGCTGCCGCTATCTAAAGGGAGAGCGGGACCTGGCCACTAATGCCGGAATACAACTTAAGATTGTTATGGCAGCATACTATAGACCAGAGGCGATAGCAATCTAAACAAGTTAATACCCTGCCACCTGACTGTGGGTTGTTTTGTCGCCTGTTACCGCCCGGCCGCAGGAAATTCTATTCTTTCTCCGTTCCTATACGGATGATGATGGCAAGGATATATCAAAGGTATAAAAGATATAATATTAAATTATAAATATACCTAATTGGTGCATTAAAGATAAATAAACCATTTGGGATGTACTTATACTTATGTAAAAATTCATAAAAATCGATTTACAATCTGTCGTAAATATTTAAGAAATAAACGCACACATCGCCCATTTTACTGTATTAATATAAATATATATATATATATATATATATATATATATATATATATATATATATATATATATATATATATAAAATATAAAACAGTCACTTACAGAGTAACAGTAAATTATTAAACGTTTAATAATATAATCATTCATTAATGTAATCTTGTTATATATAAAATTCAATTGCTGTTCGTTAGTCTCGCTTAAATTGGAGAACGGCTGGACTGATTTGGCTAATTTTGGTTTTGAATTATTTGTGGAAGTCTAGGGAAGGCTTAAAAGGTTGAGTAAGTATGAAAAAAATTGATTCTTAGGCGGTACGAAGTTTGCCGGGTCAGCTAGTATAGTTTATATTGTAAGTGTATATTTTTTTTAAATATATTATATTATTATATTAACACATAAGAAAATAAAGTTATTTAAAAATAGATAATAGGGATAATTTTACGGTGCCCCAGGGCGACACTTAAGGTAAATCCGGCCCTACTCATATGTCAGAATGTCAGATAGAAGAAAGAAATTAAAATATCATGGGAATGTAATTAAACACAATTAAAAAATTAAGCTGATAAATTTATGGATATAAAAATATAAGTAAGCCAAAAAAAGAGGTGGATTGCATGAAGATGACATTAAGATTTATGGTGGACAGAAGGTGTGTGTCAGAAAAGAAGAATATAGAAAAAAGATACCCCAAAATATTGGAAGAAGCTGAAAAAACACGTAGATGTCAAATACTCGAGAACTAAACATATTCCCGGTGGCCCTACAAAGCCTGTATTATAAGTTTATAACCCACTTTTATCCGATTTGAGTTTTCTCTATTTTTTTGTATGTTCTTCATTTTAATTTACCCCATAAATGTTGACGATGTATCTGTAAAGTTAGTAAAAAGCTGATATCTATGTATTGTAGATATTGATAGGTAATGATAACCACCTGCCATCAAGTGCCTCGTTAAAAACAATGAAATTCGCATTTATTTATTAGGTTCGAAATTAATTTATTAAAACCTATTAAAACGAGGAGTTATTTGTACACAATGGTTTCGTAAATCAGTAAAAATATTTTGGCATTCAATAATGTTATTACATTATTGAATGCTAAAATATTTTTGTTTACGATAAACTTATATATAGACTGAAAGTTTCATCCGGTTTCCAGAAACCTGCTGTTCTTCACCTACGCTGCACTTAAATCGAGGAGGAAAGATGAATCAACAAGTCATTTATTTTGTTTTGAGTGTGTTCGAATTCTCTTAAATAAGGTACATCCAATGGTTCAGCTTATGAAAGGGCTGCGCTTTCATTCAAATTTCCCATTCAGTGCTCGTTTAGACAGTCTCCGGTTCGGTCGTAGTTTGTAGCGGTTCCAGTAGTGCCGTGCCGCCTTACCTTCGCCGCGTCAAATCGAGAGCGCCGTCCGCCTCGCTTCCAGCGAACTGCAAGTTGTGCAAACTATGTTAACAATTTATAAACTTATGTGTTAAATTAATTATAATATTAATGTATGCAACATAAAATAGTTTTATAGTACAATTATAAAATAATATCAAAAAACAGTTTTTAGTAAATAAGTAATAGAAATTGAAAGAAAATTGAAGCAATTTATGGCGCAGTAAACAGGATATTTTTAAGATAAGTAAGTTGATAAATTAATGGTTTATACATATTAATAAAACAACGTGTTATATAACATTTAAAACAAGCCGACGGGGTATATATATGGATAGCAATAACGTAACATAAATTTAAACAAACTTTAAATTTTGTATTATGACTAAATTATTGATTTTAAATCAAATTAGTAAATCTGTTACGGCTGCAGTTAGCAACTGGACCGGTTACCGGGGGTCGACGATCCCCCGCTAACGAGAAAAATGACGCCAAATTTTAAAAATATATTGATTTTATAAAGGTAAAACTGGCTATTCTGCGCTTATTTTTGTGCCTACGTGCACACTTGCAGGTTTTATAATTGTTTTATATTTTTCGAATTTTGTAATTATTTTTCGAAATAATATCAGCCAGTAAACGTCCTACTGCCCAACTGCGGTCCCCCATTTTTAGGGGAAGGGACAGTATACCTGCCACGCTTGTCCAAGGTGGATGAGCCGGTTTCACAGACCGGTAATTTACATGTCTATCACGACCCTTTTCTTCGCCATCAGTAAGTACGTGGTACCTACTTATAAAAATTAATTTAATTTTTAAGTCAATATTAACATAACAACATTTTTAAAACGTAAAAAATATTACTCCTCAAGTAATATTTTTTATATTATATATTATATATTATTATATATTATATTCAGACAATTATATAATTATCTAGGATATGCCCGCGACTTCGTTCACGCTTGACTTGAAATTCCCACGGGATTCCCGGGATACAAAGTACCGCAGCTATCGTTTTACGGCGGCTTTCTATATTCAATCTCAATCTTCAATCTCTTATCTAAAATCGATATTTTTAATCTATTTCCTACTTTTATGATTTCAATGTTCGATAGTGAAAACTATGCCGGAATAAACTAATTTTTATGCACCCGAACAACTACAAACCACTTCCGGGAAAATTCCTGCGAGATTCCCGGGATAAAAATTTACACATTTTATTATATAAAATTCGCTATCGCTAAGTGAAAAAATCATATTAGAATCCGATTTTTTTTCAAATCTGGCTATTTTAAATCATTCCCAAAATTAGTCCCAAGTTAATTTTTATGCACCCGAACAACTACAAACCGCTCTCGGAAAAATTCTCGCGAGATTCCTGGGACGAAAAATAGCACACTTTTTATTACATAAAATTTACTATCGATCAGTAAAAAATCACATTGGAATTCTATGTTTTTTTTAATCTGGCCATTTTAAATCGTTCCCAGAAAAAAAATCCATGATAAAAAGTAGCGCAGATTTTAAGAATTTGCTGTTGATCAACGAAAATCGCATCGAAATCGGCCCAGTAGTATTTAGGTGAATATCCAACAAACAGACAAACAGATAAGAAATCTAATAAAAATTGTATGGTGTTCTCCATCGTTTATAATTAAAATCAATAGCTATGCTATATAGTTTTTTTAAATAACTTCAATGTAATTATATATATATATATATATATATATATATATATATATATATATATATATATATATATATATATATATATATATATATATATATGACAAGACACGAAATTTGAAGTAACGAAAAACTTCAAAACATTTCCAACTCTTTTTGTATGAGCATTGCGTTTAAATGATTAAATATAATGTATTCTATTTCATTCTCTCGCGGGCTTAGTTCTTATAGTTTGTGTTTATCTATTTTTAGTGAATTTTTTTCGTTTCATCGAGTTTCAAATCACAACTATTCTAAAGAAGTTTCACTTCAAAAATATCTTCAATCTTTAATATCATTGACTTTATTATTTAAGTTAATAGGTGGCTCCTGTGTTCCTTCTGTAACTTTCGAAAAATCTGGTGGAAAATTCTTTAAAAAATCGTACTAACAGAGCTAAAAAAATGCTTGCATTGAAATTTTATTTGAATAACACCCGCTGAATAGTTTTTCAGGTGTAAGTACCTAGGTCTGGCCATAAATATTGTAACAAAGAAATTTTTCTTCTTTTGCAAATAACATCTATAAGTTTTACAGTGTGTTAGTTTAATACATAAATATAAAACAATTTAAAATATAAAAAGCTTATTCAAAATGATTTCCATTGGTTGCAATACAGTCCTTTAAACGCTGAGGCCAGTTATCAATAGAAGCACGCACTCTTTCCATGGGAAAATTCTTCACTGCCAATCGTATGGATTGTTTTAGGGACTACAAATTATCATGGCATTTAGAGCAAGCCGTACTCTCTAAAACTGACCATAAATCATAATCCAGCGGATTAAGATCGGGACTAGACGACGGCCAGTCTTCAGCTCTGATGAAGTCCGAAACGTTCGTTTCCAACCAAGACTGCGTGGACCGAGCTTTATGGCCCGGCGCCGAGTCTTGATGGAAGGACCATTCTTGGTTGTTGAACATGGTGTTGTTAAGGGGCTTAACTACCTTCTCAAGAATGGTATCTTGATACACTTGTGCCGATGTTTTGATACCTTTTTCACAAAAATATAGCTCAGTCACTCCTTCATAGCTAACACCCCACCAAACCATCACTGAAGACGGATAATGCCCACGTTGCACTCTGTCGACTAATTGAGAAGCATTCTTAGAGCTTTGACCACAAATACAGTCATTTTGTTTGTTAAAATGTTGCCCAATTGTAAAAGTTTTCTCATCCGTAAACAAAATTTATCTGTGACCTCCCTTTGCGTACTGCTTCAGTAGCTGTTTCGATTTTACCACCCTATTCTTTTTTAAATTATGAGTTAAGAAATGACCAGTGCGTCTCTTATAGGCTGCAAGTCCCAAGTCATCTTTTAAAATACGCGACATGGTTCTAGGTGATATCTTCATCTCCCGAGATAAAATCTTTTGCTTTCGGACAGGATGTCTTCGAATTCTTTCCCTTACTGCTTTGACCACCTTTTTCATACGAACACTACATGGACGGTCAGGTCTTTTTCTGTCACAAACAGAGGAGGTCTCATTGTACCTATTAATAGCTCGGTACACAAACATTTGACTAATACGAAGCGTATGGAGAATTTTAAAAATTGCATTTGGCTCCATACCTACTTTGCGTAATGCAATCACAGCGATTCGGTTCTCTTTATCGCCCCACTCCATTCTAATATCGCAAAATGTTGTACAACGTATTGGCGCCAAAATGAAAAAAGACCATGAATAACGTTAGAGTACATGTATTCTGTGATGAACAATTATGTAAAAATGACAGATTCCAAATTCAAATATAATATTTTGTTACTTTTTAATTGTAACAGTATTTATGGCCAGACTAAGTATATATAATGATTGTTTTTTATGGTCTGTAGCCAAATGACGAAAATATGGTCATTTTCACTATGGAACTCTTTATTGTGCTGGGAATGAATGAATGGGAGGGACCCTCACCTCCCTAAATTTTTATGTTCGTACATATCTTATACATAGTATATTTATTTTAAATATAAACGATATCTTTGGGAACACAAAAAAGACACGGCGAGCTGTAGGTTCATGAATGTTGTAATCTAACAAAGTGTGGTGCGGTCCTAAATCCAGTTCAATCGAGCGGAATTATTTGCTACAAAGAATAACAATTCAATAGTTGGGCTATTTATAAATAATATGAGTATTTTTGGTATATATCTTATGTTCTGGTTCTGATGTTTATACACAAATAGCTGTAAGCTCTTTCTACCTTGGATGAAAACGGATTTAAATGAAAACTATAAACGGTTATAGGTACATCTTAAGGGACTATAGGTGTAAATATTTTTTTTTGTAGTACAAAACAAATTATAGTGTGAATAAATAATCTCATGGGAACCGTTCATGTTTTGGGATAAAAAGTAGCCTATTTGCTATTCCAGACTATATAATCTATCTCTGTGCCTTTCATCCAGATCCGTTCAGCCGTTCTAGCGTGATCGTGTAACAAACATCTAACCAAACATTCGCATTTATAATATTAAGTATTAGTATAGATTCATATGTAATAAATATCAACTTTACTATTGGTAGAAAATCGAGATTACTTGAATGGAGTTGATGTGAAGTGTGTGTGTTTGTCGAGATCGTCGCAAGTGGAAATCCATAGTCTCTGCCTACCAAGTATCTGCTTGCGTACCAAGGGAACCAGGCGTGATAATATGTATAAATGAGTTTTCTACCATTGGTAGAAAATGGACCATGGTGGTAAAGGAGTTGATAGAAACCTGGCAATAGTCGTGTGGGTTACCATAAGTCAAGTTAAAAATCATTAGTGTTTATTCATTACTTTTTACGGCAATAGTTTGTGAAAAGTGTTTCTTTCGTTCGCTTTTGAAATATGGAAGAAAATTTTGAAATTTTTTTTACTGGTAATACAAAACAAAATACGTTGAACAATATTATATAACAATCTTTGGGATACACATAGGCTATTTTTAATTTAATTTTTTAATAAGTTGTGTTTTTAGGGTCCCGCAGCCTAATTACAAAAACTAAAATGTGACTAACGTGACTAAAAGTGTGACGTTCTTCATCTCTATGAAACATTCAATGTGCATGAACAGATACGCACTTGACCGATTTTTTACATTTTTTCAGAGTTATTGATGGATATATACTAAGTAGCTCATGGAGTTCGCGTAAAGGAATGCCACCAGATATCGGAAAGCGTCTCAGAAACTTTTTAAAACCTTTTTACGCGTCTGAGAAAAATGCCATTTTTCTGGGTTAATCAATGTACTGCATGTGTGACTTTCATTACTAAATAAATAATAAAGAAATACGCTGAAAACTGCACAAACACGCATTTTACATTTCCACGATTAGTAAGTTATATTTGTGTTATGCTTAATATACAACAAAAACTGACTGATTCCAGATGATAATAACGGAAAGAGTAATAACGAAACAAGAATTTACATTTTATAGCAAGAACATATTTGGATGGGACTGTTATTGTCAAAATACTTATTATTCTCCCAGCTGTCATAATATGTTAAAATATAAGATTTTACAAAGCCTATCCTGTCCTTTAGTGCAAAAAAGGCAAAAATAAAATAACATTTAATTTTGTTCGATTTCCGTCGTTTAATTGAAAGAGAGCTTCGAATGTTTACATAAAAACCAGTAGTTATTAAATTATTTGATGCGACGTTGTAACACACATTATCAGCGAGCTTTTCATTTCCGATATTAAGGCTACACGTTAGACCTTCGTCGCCCTTCAAACTGGTTTTAACTTCTTTAGGTTATATGTTTGATATTAATCAAATCTATGAAATATTTTAAGATAAAAAAATGCTTATTGAAATTTTTATTTCTTGCTAGGGACAGGTAATTTGACAAACGGTCTACCTGACGTAAATTGGTCACCGTCGCCTATGGACGTTTGCAACACCAGGGGAGGTACCAACGCGTTGCCAACTTTCAGGATGAGATGGAGGGGATGGGATCGGGGAGAGTGGGCCAGCGGAATGATTTTTTGACCAGAGATTCAAAGTGTATTATGTAGTACATGTTTTATAAGGTTCGCTACATAATTATAATATCGTTTTTAAAACGCTATTTATACTTAATTTTTCATTTTTGTATGGCGTTTTTTATTTTTTTCCAATATGCTTGCTACATTCCTAGACATTAA